>JAJHSJ010000001.1:66973311-67055583 GCA_021015155.1 Magnolia officinalis
AAACCAACATTGCTCCCAAGGCATTGCCCGTCGTAAAACATCATTACATAAACCATGTTGGGATCACACATTGCAATGGACCTTAGGTACATCCATTGGGCCTTAAATACATCAAATGGGCCGTATCCACATGGGCCTTACATTCATCAATGGGATGCACTAATGGGCCTCACCAATGGGCCTTATGTACATTGCAATGGGTCATAACCCATGGGCCTTAGAATGCATCGAATGGGCCTAGTCTCATGGGCCTTTTATTCACATCAAAGTGGGCCTCAACTGATGGGCCATAAATAAACCAAGATGGGCCTAAACATATGGGCCGATCAAATGGGTCGAGTCAAATGGGCCTCAGGTATATTAAATCGGGCCCACCCTCATATATTTTTGAGATCTGACCTATTCACAAATTAACATAGAGATAGATGAAATGATAACAAATATAAACTCCATTGGGAACTAATGCTACCCTTAGAAGTTGAGTGGTGGATGCCACGGTCCACTATTTAAATGGTGGGGTCCATTTGAACTATAGATCTAATTTACTCATTTTCCCATGTATTAAAATGATCTCATAAATAGTTGAACGGCATGGATACAACACTTGCATCATGGTGGGCCCCGCCGTTCAAATAATGGACAGTGTCGATAAAGCACATACATAGGGAGTGGGTCCCACTGTAAGATGGACGGCGTGTGTAAAACACATACATCATGCGGGACCTACATGTTACTTACGTTCAAAGAGAGATAGAGAGAGAGTGAGAGAGAGAAAGCTAGAGAGAGAGAGATAAGTGAGTTGGAGAGAGACAGAGAAAGTGCAGCACGTGGCTGTACCTTTCCATTTATATATATAATATATATATATATATATATATTATATATATATATATCTATATATATTTGTTCTTAGCTTTTTCTTTTCTTTCCTGTACGTAACAGAGGTGGGTCCCATGTAGGGCCCACCACAATATAATAGTTATAACTATTAAATGTAATATATATTAATAATATAATATATAATATAAATAATATATATAATAATACCTATATAATATATGCATGACGTCCAGGCCATCCAGGGCCTGGACGGTCACGTAACTCAGGGAGGGCCCCACACGAGAGGGTGTGTCCCACCGCTTAAGGGCACCACGGTGCATAGTGGTGTGGTCCATGCCAACTTGATGGACGGTGTGGATGGGTCCCATGGACCCCACACCCTTGACAGTACACACGTCAGTACACATACTCCACGTTAGCCACCATCATAGGGATCGACGCCGTGACCTCAGTGTTTGAAACGAGGTATCTTTACTCCGTCTGCCACGTGAGCCAGGAGGCCCACTGTTGAAACGATGTACCTCCACTCAGTCTTCCAATGAGCTATGGATCTGGCCGTGAGTGGAGCTGTGGGTGGGTCCCACCGACTAGGGGGTGGTGGACGGCTTGGATGTCCAATACGATGGACGGTGTGTATATAACACACGCCCCATGATAAAACCACCGTCCTAGGCCATGGACGGTGGGAATATGCAACATGTATGTATGAGGTGGGCTCCTTGTTGCTGGGCAGCAGTACAGCAGCTTCACTGCTGCTGTACATCTCCAAAACAGGTGGGTCGTCCCACATGGGGCCACACGTATAGCATATGCACACATATACATTACTGCAACACATGCCTCAAGATGGTCCCACGTAGTGGGCCACTAGATTCGGATCAAACTGATATTTATATATATTTCCCTTCCATCCGGGCCGGTGTGATCGTCCGATCACGCGGACTCCGAATCGAAATCAAAGTGGCCCACTTGTTGGACAATATGGTTAAAATGCACACATCATAGGTGGGCCATGATCATAGAAGGAGAGAGAAAGAAAGAGATAGTCACCGGTAAAGATGGAGGGGCCCCGCCACTATGGGTCCCTCTTTGGTACAAAAACTACATCAAGGTGGGTCCCACTACATGTGGCCCTTACATCAAACAAATGGATGAAAACAAAAATCCAAAAATCACCCACCGGTTCTTCTACTTGCACCCAAGGCTTCCTTAGCTCCTTAGCTTCGATTTCGACGGAGGAGATGAGGTTTGGATGGTTGAGATGGAAGATGGAAGGGTAGGAAGAGGTGGGCCACACTTGTTGCTTGGGAGAGGTGGGAGAGGCTTGGACGTGTGAGAGGTTTTGGGTTTCTTGGGATGGGTTTGAAAATAAAGGGGAGAGAGACTTGTAAAGAGAGAGAGAAGGATGGTTGATGGATTGATGGATGTGTGTAAGAGCCTTTTTGACTTTTGTGGCTTTTGGTGTAAGGAAGGTATGAGTTTGTAAGAATCTTTTTGACTTTGGGGGTTGCTTGGGGAAGAGTGTGAAGTGATGTGTACTTGACTTGATGGGATTGATTGATGGTTGATTGATGTGATATCTCGTTGAGATTCTCTTGGGTTTTGCAACGCGCGGCATTTTCCTCGCACCGAACGCTGGCCCACATCTCCTGGCCAGAGTATCGCCTCGACGCGCGAGTCGCGGCATCAGAACCGCGGCGACGGTGCGGTCACAATGATACAAGTCTCGGGTTGAGTCGAATCAGATTAACGACGTGTGAATCAAGGTCGCGCGCAATGTCGGTTAAGGGTCGAAGGTTACCGGAATTCGACCGGAAAGACCGCTGGACCCTACGTAACGGTACGGTCTAGGATACGGGTCTTACATAAGGTACCTCCCTTGTATCATTCCCAAACATGATCCATTCTAGGGTCGTCAATCCTAGACAATTTCATACGATGGTGTGTTTCTAAGTCGCTGCAAGGGCTGTTACACGGAATCGTTGCACCACTCCCCCATCACCTTATCAATACAGGCCTAGTTTATACTCTATTACTACGGGAAGGCTCATCGCCTCACCGCAAATTCAGAGTATGCTCGAGGTCACTCCACTAACGTCCTACCAACTGACAGTCTATTTCGAAGTCCGACAAATCCAATTATTGAGAATGGGATCGGGATGCAACCCGACTGAGGACCACAGCCAGGCTACGCCAGTGTAGGCCGACAGCTCGAATATAGTGTCCCATACCACCATAATCGGCTCACAAGTCTGGTTGCTCACTGGTCACTATGGGGAGGCACGTGGCCCCAGCGTAGGCCGACAGCTCGACCACGGTGTCCCATACCACCATGCCCGGCTCATGAGTCTTAGCGGATCGAGGTACTATGGTTG
The DNA here is from genome assembly GCA_021015155.1 of Magnolia officinalis. Classification (NCBI taxonomy): domain Eukaryota; kingdom Viridiplantae; phylum Streptophyta; class Magnoliopsida; order Magnoliales; family Magnoliaceae; genus Magnolia; species Magnolia officinalis. Next base: position 66,976,527 of record JAJHSJ010000001.1, read on the forward strand.
ACAGGATTCCACTGGTAAGTTTGGTACCCTAGGTTCAAGCAGTGGTGACCAAATATGGTGAACATACATTAGACATATCGGGTTACTTGACGAGCCTGACTAGCTCGAGCGCACAATCAACTGAACGACATGAAGTGCATAAGCACTTCGTGTGGCCTAACCACTGTCACCAACTGAAGTACGACTCGGGTTCATCAAACACATCCTACGTAGCGACATGAATCCTCAACCACGATCTCAAGTCTGGTACTGATTGTCTGGACTATAGACATAGTCCCAAACTCAATCAATCCTTATTTAGAACATGTAGAGTAAAGCATAATAGACAAAGTAAATCAAGCATGTTAACAAGCATATCATAAAGCATGTTATAAAGCATGTTATAAAGCATGTTGTAAAACACTATATAAATAAGAATACAAACACATATGTTTCACAAGTAAGCGGTTAAAGTAAACAACCACATGGAGGAAATCATGCAGGTCTCTAAGGTAGTTGAGAATCTCATCTCAACACCTATCTAAGGCACCATTATCTAAGCACTTACTCTCACAAGCATTTTCACAAACACTTAGAATACACTATTTCAACATACATAGTGTATGTTAGTAAAACATGTATTAGGGCGAATCTATTCGCCAAGCAAGTATTTTACGCATATATAACATGTTCATACAGCAAATAGTCATGGCAAACACACCTCCAAAATATAGACATATACGGTACTGAAAAGGCCTAGCTATATGTCCTAGAGGGGGGGTGAATAGGACAATGCCAAATAAAATTTATAACAGCGGAATTAAAAAGAATATGATAGCCAAAGTAAATCACAATGCAGGAAAGTAAAACAACCTCAAAATTTATATCTTGAGAGGTTGATACAAATGTTGTTCTAAGGACAACCTTACACCAAAAACCAGAGTTTATGGTAGGACAACCTTATTTCTAGAAAGATCTTTGTATCAAATCTCAAACCAAAGAGGAATACAGAAATAAACACAAAGTGAACTGAAATAAATTGTAATCACAAATGTATTGTTCTAGGGACAGCCATACACCATAAAAATGGCAGGGCAACCTTGCTGGAACAACTTTTAAAGGAAATTGAATATCAAGCTGATAAAGGAATAGCAAAAAATAAATTCTAAACTATTACAAAATTCCTACAATGCTTGAATTAAATGATTACAACATTCAACACCATACATACATCCCACAAATGAATAATTAAAGATTAGAAGTATAAATCATTCAATCACAACACAAGGGATTATAGTGGTTCGCCTGTGTGTTCACCAACTGTTAAACAACAGCCACACAGAATGCTACTCCACTCCTAATATCCTCACACAGGGGATATTAGCGTTCACTAACAAAATAGGTTTTCAAAGGTTCACCCAAAACCTTTACAATTGTGTCTTTATCTGTGGGCTTACACAATTAAAAAACCCCACTTCTGAATTTTCCTGGCTCTCCTCAGATAACCAATACAACAAGATTTTTCTGGCAAATCTTGAAAGAAACCAAAACAGAAAAGAATTTACAATTAAATGTAAAATAACTGATTATCTCCTTCGTTGTAGCAGCCCGGTAGAACCAAGTCAGAGTAAATGATTGAATGTCCAAGTTCAATGTCCAGTACTCAATTACAATGGTTCTAATTCTAATAGATTTTAAATTAAACCAAATAGGGCTTGCCTTAATTGATTTTGATTCCAAACAAAGGGAATAACAATTCCTCTTATCAAATTAGATTGGAATAGCTGAAATAAAATCAATTAAATAAAGCTAAGGAAAGAGAATATTAAATAAGCACACTTAGCTTAGATGGAGCACAGAATTATCTCTTAGAAGTTCGATGAAGATTGGCTTGAATAGATTAATTAATTCGATGATTTTCTTCTGAGATTCGTGCTCTATTTATAGGTGAGCAGATCGCGTCTTTGACTGGTCTAAGGAGTTCTTCGACTAGTCGAAGCAATAACAGATATTTGAAAAATCAGGCGCGTAAGTTTTGACCGTTCTACGACTGGTCGAAGGTCTCCTTCGACTGGTCGTAGGTCACCTTCGACTGGTCGAAGGTCTCTTTCGACTGGTCGAAGAACTTAAAATTCATCGCTGGACTTTGAGTCGAAGACTTTCGATTGGTCGAAGATGCAGTCGACACTGTTCCTTCGACTGGTCGAACAGATTCTTAGACTAGTCGAAGCCTTACAGAAATTATCCGAATTTTGTAGCAAACTCACGACTGATCGAGGAATTTCTTAGACTGGTCGAAGCAAATCTAGGACCAGTCGAAGAAGGCCTAGGACTAGTCGAAGAACAGACCAAACTTATGTAAAATAAACATCTGACTTATGTATCCAAAGTGACCTACTTCTAAGGTCAACCTAAGGTCAGTCAAACCTCAACCATGAAGTAAGGACATTGCAACATTAGGAACTAGTGACCTTGAAGTATAAGCCTTGAAGTCTTGATGTAGTTCAATCTTGAAATCTTGATGTGGCTCAAACTTGAAAGTGTCTTGAGTTCTTTACGAACAGCCTTGTACTCTTCTTGAAGTCTTGCATTCTTGAGTCATGTCTTGTGAGCAGTTCTTGCAGTCAAGGTTGATCTTTGTACTTGTGAGCTTTGCTTGTTGTGAGCTTTGCTTGTTCATGAATGTTGATCTTTGAGAGAGCTTCACTTATGCAAGTTATATAACAGTGATTTTGGCACCACAAATTTGACAACAAACAGGGATATAAATTATAGCACTTACAGGTACTTTCTACAATACACTATTTCTACATACATAGTGTATATTAGCAAACATGTATTATGGCGAATCTTTTTCCCAAATAAGTATTTTATCCATATACCATATATTCATACAACAAATAATCATGGCAAACACATTTCCAAAATTTATACGTATACGGTATTTCTACGAATACCTAGAATATGTAAAATTCCATATTCTTCATCTTTATTCGAAACGGAAAACAGACAGCACTTTGTACATGTGCAATTGCATGCAGATCATGAATCTATCATTATTTGGCATTGAAAGCGTTGAAAACCATAACCTATACACCTAAAGTCCGCACCTTTTGTCGTAGAATCGTAACGAAGTCGATAGAATTGCTAAGCTTTTATATATGGCAGTTTGGCAACCATGGAATTAAATAGGTTAGCTATTTCATAACCTACAACTATCAAAACCCCAAATCAGTTTTGGGTTAGGGTTTTATTACCTAGAAAAGATGCCAGAATCACCGGGAAAGCGATGAGAACGGAGTGGTTGAGCATGGATAGCAGTAGGGAAGAGTGGCAGGGAGATTCTCCCACTTCTCTCTCACTTTCTCTCTCTTTTCTCTCTTCTCTCTCTAGGGTTTCTCTCAAATTCGTATGGCTGCAATGAGAGAGGGTTTAAGGTCCTTATATAGCCTAAAAACTCACCGAAATAGACTCCAGGTCAAAGTATACTTAGGTTATAACCAAAGCGGGTCAGTTTCAGCTCAATGGAGGACTTCTAGCGGGCCTCCTTGAGCCAAAGGTTGGACTTAAGCTCACCGACACCGGATCTACGTTTAGTTAAGTTTTCGTTTCGGTCGAGATTCCAGATCACGTGTGGCGGACCAGTTTCAGTTCAAAGGTCAGCGGATCTCGATCGGAGATTCCGAGTACATGGATATGTGTATGAAATTTCTCCTGATCCGAGGGTGTAATTTGGTCTGATTCCGACGGTCTGGTTGCTTAAAACTGATCCGCAAGCGAGAGGTGCCAGATTACTATTTGAGATATTTTATTTTGAATTAATTTCACATTTATCACACTCTTCACTCCGAGCTCAAGCGAATAGTGCTGGGACACTATCTGGATTTGATTTCCAAGATGGTCGTCAAGCCCAGCAAGGCGGTCCAAATTCCTTAACTTCGTGTTAATCGGACTTCCGACGTGCGGTCCAGATCTGATACGGAGTTTCAAGATGCTCCCGAGAGCAGACGGGTAATGAGATTGATCCTAGATTTTAGGGTAACCTAGCGTCAATGATTCTACAAGTTTTGGGTCTTGCAGATCGTATTTAAAGTGATTGGTGCTAATTTCACAGGCACTCTAGTTTAACACTGGCTAATTCTCGCCTAATTTCTAAAGGATTTAGTCCTGGGTGATTTTGGTCTGAGGTGGTACTTAGTCCTTTGTAGCAATGTTTAGTTTAAGTATTGTTCCTCATTACCTAAACTTTAAGATAGTGTCTAATGTGAAAGTACTTAGAGACGTTTAAAGAACAAGGTAGTGAAAGGTGAGATTTGTGAAGGAAATGGGTTAAGAAGCGATTTTAGACTGTGGGATTCAGTTTTGACAAGTTAATAAGGTATTAGGATCGACCCATTACCTAAGGATGTCTAATCCCATGTTGACAAAAATCTGGGATGTTACACTACTGTTTGAACCTAAGGTACCAAACTTACCAGTGTAACCCCGTTAACCTTGGTACCTCGATCCGCTAAGACTCATGAGCCGGGCATGGTGGTATGGGACACCGTGGTCGAGCTGTCGGCCTACGCTGGGATGATGTGCCTCCCGTAGTGACCAGTGAGTAACCCAAACTCGTGAGCCAAATATGGTGGTATGGGACACTATATTCGAGCTGTCGTCCTACACTATTTTAATGGGTGATGGGGGAGTGGTGTAACGAGTGCGTTTAACAGCCCTGACAGCCTTGACCGTACCTGGTGTAGTGACCTCGAGCATACTCTGAATCGGTGGTGAGGCGACGAGCCTTTCCGTAGTAAACAAAGTATAAACTAGGCCTGTATTGATAAGGTGATGGGGGAGCGGTGCAACGAGTGCGTGTAACAGCCCTGACAGCCCTTTACAACGACCTAGAACCGCATCATCGTATGAGAGTATTTAGGACTGACGGCCCTAGAATGAATCATTGTTTGGGAATGATATAAGGGAAGTACCTTAGTTTCCCAATATTGTTGTATGGAAAGGACTAATAACAACTCGGTAATCATGTTCATATCGCACTGCATGTGCCTGGAAGATGTGGAGCACTGAGGGATGAAAGCATGCCGCGGAGTAAGATGGTGTCGCATGAGGGAGTATGTTGGCGAGGGCATGCATCATGACTGCATTCATACTTGCATTAATAAGAGTATTTAGGAGTGTTTGAATGTACTGCTTTATCATTACTGGTTGACTGAATGGATAACATGTTAACCTATGCTTTATTGTTCCACTGAGTTTATCACTCACTCCCACGTTACGGGACGGTGTTCCGGACACCCACCAGACTTTGTTTGATTGCAGATGGCGACGCTACTCCTGAGGCTGAGCCGAACTTTTGTGACGACGAGGATGCTTTCTCGTATATGCTGTTTTCTGGCGGCTTCATGTGAGCCGTGTCTTGATCGATGGGGTTACAGGGATGTCGAATAGATGACCTTACACAATTTGGTATATGTTGAAATTATACTTGTAATTCGTTAACCTGGTAACATTATCACACTCTGGAGACCTACCATAGTTTATATATTGTATATATCTATCACTTCCGCTTGCATAATTTAATCGTCTCTGGAGTATGATATACTGTTTTGGTATAATCCCATTCATGTTTCAATGCTCTCATCATAATCATCATCATTTGTGTTGCATAAGTGATGCGTTGGAACTCGGGAGCTGAGCTTTTCTCGACCCCCGATTTTCAGGGCGTTACAATCATACAGGGCCAGATGAAGGAGAAAAGCAAAAATCAGCTTGATCCAAAACTTTTATGGCCCCAAAATGGTTTTTAATGGTTGACGCTCATTCAACACTGTTTCCTGGAATGTGGTCCACTTAAGATTTGGATATATCTCATTTTTGGTCTCATACCGTAAGATGATCTTTAAAACTAGATAGACGACATGGATTAAACACATACATCATGGTAGGGCCCACAGAGCACCAACCACCAGCCATTAGATGGTGTCAGGGGGAGTAGCTAATCCGTTCCCCTTATTTGTGGTGTGGTCCATTTAATCTTTGGATATGATTCATTTTTCGGATAATTCTCTAAAATTATCTCAAAAAATGGATGAACGGTGTGGGTTGATCCCAAATTTTCGGTAAATCCAAAACTCAAGTGTACCATGCCACGCGAAACAATGTGGAATAATGATTTCCACCATTGATACCATCCTTGGGCCCACAGTAATGTTTATTTGACATCCAACATGTTCATAATATAAAAAAATATATAAATGAAGAGAAAGCACAAACATTAGCTTGATCCAAAACTTCTATAAATGTTATTTTTAATGGTGGACGTTCTATCCCCACTTTGTAGTCCACTTGAGCTTTGGACCCGCCCCATTTTTTGGTTAATATCTTAAAATGATCCGAGAAAAGCGTTGAACGATATGGAGAAAGTCAATCCATGACTTAGGTGCGCCAAGAGCTAAAAAATAAAGTCAATCCATGACTTGGGTGGGCCACACCACATAATATAATGGAGAGGGGTTTCCTTAAAACATTCATAATCATATCTTGGGTTTGCCTAAATGTGATTCACATATCCAACCCACTCATTATGTGTGTCCCACTTAGATGAGGGGTCAAACCAATTTTCAACCGCATCCAAAACTCATGTGGGCCCCACTAAGTGCTTTTATATTTTCTATGATGTCTTCACATAGTTTTAGATGGTATGGACCACTTGAGTTTCGTATACAGATGATTTTGAGATATCTCATAACTTAAAGGGGACACATCAAATTCACAGTGTTGATGTTCGACACACATCATGATGGGGGCCCACAAAACTTACATCAATTCTTAGGTTCTCACGAGGTCAGTAAGTTGGGTCACAATTTTGACCAGAATATTTGGCCCATTTTACATGTTTGGTCCATTCACTCTATTTTACTGATCAATACCCTCAATTTGACTAGTTACTCGCCTCAATTAGGCTACATATGAGAAAAGATATTGGGCATACCAAGATTGATCAACAATTTCAGTGAAATTTGATTTAAACATCTGAAGTTATTTACTCTTCAATTTGAACTAATTAGATTGTCCAAAAACGGTTAAATGTTGTTCATAATATCAAAAATATATGAATGAATAGAAAACACAAACATCTCTATCCGTCTCTGCAATCTCTCTCTACAATTATCGCCTTCCGTCTCTCCTCCTCCTAGAACGGTAGGGTTTCGTCAACCCTTTTTTCCTCTTTGAAAATGGTAGTGGCTTGACGTTACTCGATAAAGCACGCTCACTTATACGCACCTGCGCATTTTTTCACACGTGTCATGGACCTCTAATCCGAACAGTCCATGTGATGCAGCATCCCATGAAACCATCAGGGATCAATTTTCACCCTGATTTAAAACTCTGGTGGACCATATAAAAGAGAGATGCAAATCAAGGTAGGAAAATGTTTTCTTTTGTCATGGCCCACCAATGTTTTAAATCAAAGTAAAAATTGGGTCATAAGGGTTTCATGGGGTTCTGCATCACGTGGACCGTTTAGATTTTGGAATTAAGTCACGTATGATGAGTTCTCAAAAAGTTCTCAAGAGAACTCTTGCCAACTTGTGCGCGGCTGAGTATTCTGCGGGAAGGGATTGAGTGCTGAGTAAAGCATAAACTCTGTGGGATCCACCATGATATATGTATTTGATCCACACTGTCCATCCATTTTAATACTTAATTTTAAGTCCTGATCTTAAAAATTAACTATATCCATTTGATCAACAATTTCAGTGAAATTTGATTTAAACATCTGAAGTTATTTACTCTTTAATTTGAACTGATTAGATTGTCCAAAAACGATTAAAGGTTGTTCATAATATCAAAATTATATGAATGAATAGAAAACACAAACATCAACTTGATCCAAAACTTCTATGGCCTCCAAGAAACTTCAACGCTTTTCTTGGATCATTTTAAGATATTAACCAAAAAATGGGGCGGGTCCAAAGCTTAAGTGGACTACAAAGTAGGGACTGAATGTCCACCAATAAAAATAACATTCATAGAAATTTTAGATCAAGCTGATGTTTGTGTTTTCTCTTCATTTATATCTTTTTGATATTATGAACATGTTGGATGTCAAATAAACATTACTATGGGCCCAAGGAAGGTATCAACGGTGGAAATCATTATTCCACATTGTTTCACATGGCATGGTACACTTGAGTTTTGGATTTACCGAAAATTTGTGATCAACCCACACCGTTCATCCATTTTCGAGATAATTTTAGAGAATTATCCAAAAAATGAATCATATCCAAAGATTAAATGGACCACACCACAAATAAGGGGAACGGATTGGCTACTCCCCCTGACACCATCCAATGGCTGGTGGTTGGTGCTCTATGAGCCCTACCATGATGTATGTGTTTAATCCATGTCGTTTATCTATTTTTAAAGATCATCTTACGGTATGAGACCAAAAATGAGATATATCCAAATCTTAAGTGGAAAAAATTGGCATTTTTGAATTTTTTGATAAAAATAAAATAAATTTTGAAATGGACCACATTACTGGAAACAGTATTGTATGAGCGTCAACCATTAAAAACATTTTGGGGGCCATAAAGTTTTGGATCAAGATGATTTTTGTTTTTCCCCTTCATCTAGGCCTGTATGACCTCATAAATAGATTGGATGTCAAATAAATAGTAAAGTGGACCTTAGGAGGATTTTAATGATGGATATCCAATCACTATTGTTTTCATGTGGTGTGGCCCACCTGAGATTTATATACCTCTCATTTTGGGCCCCACCATGATGTATGTTTTGTATCCACGCCTTCCATCCATTTGGAGAGATCATTTTAGGGCAATGTCCGAAGAACGAGTTAAATTCAAAGCTCTAGTGGACCCCTGAAAAGGCCTAGCTATATGTCCTAGAGGGGGGGTGAATAGGACAATGCCAAATAAAACTTATAACAGCGGAATTAAAAAGAATATGATAGCCAAAATAAATCACAATGCAGGAAAGTAAAACAACCTCAAAATTCAGATCTTGAGAGGTTGATACAAATGTTGTTCTAAGGACAACCTTACACCAAAAACCAGAGTTTATGGTAGGACAACCTTATTTCTAGAAAGATCTTTGTATCAAATCTCAAACCAAAGAGGAATACATAAATAAATACAAACTGAATTGAAATAAATTGTAATCACAAATGTATTGTTCTAGGGACAGCCATACACCATAAAAATGGCAGGGCAACCTTGCTGGAACAACTTTTAAAGGAAATTGAATATCAAGCTGATAAAGGAATAGCAGAAAATAAATTCTAAACTATTACAAAATTCCCACAATGCTTGAATTAAATGATTACAACATTCAACACCATACATACATCCCACAAATGAATAATTAAAGATTAGAAGTATAAATCATTCAACCACAACACAAGGGATTATAGTGGTTCGCCTGTGTGTTCACCAACTGTTAAACAACAGCCACACAGAATGCTACTCCACTCCTAATATCCTCACACAGGGGATATTAGCGTTCACTAACAAAATAGGTTTTCACAGGTTCACCCAAAACCTTTACAATTGTGTCTTTGTCTGTGGGCTTACACAATTAAAAAAACTCCACTTCTGAGTTTTCCTGGCTCTCCTCAGATAACCAATACAACAAGATTTTTCTGGCAAATTTTGAAAGAAACCAAAACAGAAAGGAATTTACAATTAAATGTAAAATACCTGATTATCTCCTTCGTTGTAGCAGCCCGGTAGAACCAAGTCAGAGTAGATGATTGAATGTCCAGTACTCAATTACAATGGTTCTAATTCTAATAGATTTTAAATTAAACCAAATAGGGCTTGCCTTAATTGATTTTGATTCCAAAGAAAGGGAATAACAATTCCTCTTATCAAATTAGATTGGAATAGCAGAAACAAAATCAATTAAATAAAGCTAAGGAAAGAGAATATTAAATAAGCACACTTAGCTTAGATGGAGCACGGAATTATCTCTCAGAAGTTCGACGAAGATTGGCTTGAATGGATTAATTAATTTGATTATTTTCTTCTGAGATTCGTGCTCTATTTATAGGTGAGCAGATCGCGTCTTCGACTGGTCTAGGGAACTCTTCGACTAGTCGAAGCAATAACAGATATTTGAAAAATCAGGTGCGATAAGCTTTGACCGTTCTACGACTGGTCGAAGGTCTCCTTCGACTGGTCGTAGGTCACCTTCGACTGGTCGAAGGTCTCCTTCGACTGGTCGAAGAACTTAAAATTTATCGCTGGACTTTGAGTCGAAGACTTTCGACTGGTCGAAGATACAGTCGACACTGTTCCTTCGACTGGTCGAATAGATTCCTGGACTAGTCGAAGCCTAACAGAAATTATCCGAATTTTGTAACAAACTCACGACTGATCGAGGAATTTCTTAGACTGGTCGAAGCAGATCTAGGACTAGTCGAAGAAGGCCTAGGACTAGTCGAAGAGCAGACCAAACTTATGTAAAATAAACATCCGACTTATGTATCCAAAGTGACCTACTTCTAAGGTCAACCTAAGGTCAGTCAAACCTCAACCATGAAGTAAGGACATTGAAACATTAGGAACTAGTGACCTTGAAGTATAAGCCTTGAAGTCTTGAAGTAGTTCAATCTTGAAATCTTGATGTGACTCAATGTTGAAAGTGTCTTGAGTTCTTTACGAACTGCCTTGTACTCTTCTTGAAGTCTTGCATTCTTGAGTCATGTCTTGTGAGCAGTTCTTGCAGTCAAGGTTGATCTTTGTACTTGTGAGCTTTGCTTGTTCATGAATGTTGATCTTTGAGAGAGCTTCACTTATGCAAGTTATATAAAAGTGATTTTGGCACCACAAATTTGACAACAAACAGGGATATAAATTATAGCACTTACAATCTCCCCCTTTGTCAAATTAGTGACAAAACACATAAACAAGATAAACATAAAGTAAAACAACTGGTTAAAGAATCATGAACCAGTTAATATCAACTGGCTTACCTGCAAATCAATATTCAATATTCAACATTCAACCAGTTCATTCAACTAGTTCAAACATACTCCCCCTGAGTAACATAACCAATGCTACTCCTCTCACAATCACATCGTTAAGAACAAACCATTCTCCCCCTTTTTGTCACAATATGACAAAGGAAACAACAATAAAGGAGAACTAAATAAAGGGATATATGAGAGTAAACATGAGGAGTTATGAGATTATAGCAAAAACAGAGATAAAAATACTCAGCATAGCTTCACATAGAATAAATATCCAGTATAAAACAAAGATAGTATCCAACTCAAAATCAGTCAATCTAGTGCTAAGTTATAAAGTTATTACAGACTAGAAGTCCCATATAAAGTAATCAGAACCAGAACCAGATGACGGAGTAGGAATAGAGGGATCAAGTTGGTGCATGCCTTTGTTCAATCGCCTAAGATATTTGCGCATGTACTTGAATTGTAAATCATGAGCAACAGACATGTTTTCCATCTTTACATTTATATTCTCAACTTTATCCTCTAATGCACTCAGACGAGCATCAACATCAGATGGTTCAAAATCTAGATAATTTGTTGAGTCAGAATCCAATTCCTCAAAAATGTCATCCTTATAATGTCATCACCAGCTTCTTCATGACCACCACCACCACCACCACCTTGTTCAAGAAGTAGATCCAGCTTCATCTTATTGATATTAGTATTGTTGAAAATTAGATGATGGATTGGTGCCTCATTAACCGGCATATCGACTAACATATGTGTAGCCAATACAATCATTAAATAGGCAAAAGGAATGTCACTATGACTAGGATTGAGTCTAAACTGAAGAATGAAATGACAGATTAAGGATGATAAACAAATTTGAGTACCATTGGAAATAGCATGGATAACACGAACCATAAACGAGGTCAAGTCAGTTTTATTACCCGAACGAGGATACAGATTAGACACAAAGATTTTGTGGAGAATTCTGTACTTGGGTAACAAATACCTTGCGGGAAGCGCATTCCCTTTTCGTGTCCATTGAACATACATGTTACACAAATCTCTAGTGAGCATGCGTTTTTCAGACATTGAGGGTTTATCAGTTAGGTTATGGATAAGAATACCCTCATCATTCACAGGAATGTCCATAAGGGCTGAAATTAAATGACGATCAATGTCAAAAGGCCCTTCTCTAGTAGATATTTTAAAAGTTAAATTATCCTGTGAGAAAGCACTAATACATGCAAACATGGATTGGGCAATGGACCGGTATGCTGGCCCACCCCAATGTAATAAGTTAACCCAACCTACAGCTTCAAGCATAGGAAGGATGTCAAAAGGTGCAATATGATTAACATCAACAGGATGTTCAACAATAACATTACGTAATCTAATGTCCCTAACATAAGATGGATCATCATTGGGAACAAGAAGATGACGCTTAGAGATAATGGTCGATCTGGAGGAAGAAGAAGGACCACGGGAAGTAGTTTTTCTACCTCGAGAAGCCATTTGCAACAAAGATAACAAGGAAATAAGAAGTTGCAAAGGATTGAGAAGTGGGTTTACTCAAAACAGATTTTTCAAAATCCAAACCCCAAATCTCAATGAAATCCAAAATAGAAAGCTTAAAGCTTGAAAAGTAAACAATCTAGACACAAATCTGCAAGAAAAACGTGATTTGGAACACTAACCTTGAAGAACATGAACAATGGGTTCGACAAGTCGAAGCTCGGCTCCTTAGAGAGGAAAAACGGAATGAGGAAGAAAGCAAAATCCCCAAATTTTAAGTGATTCCCGAGATCTACGACTGGTCGTGGATATCTACGACCGATTTAAGGTCGACCGGTCGAGTATACTCACGACTAGTCGAAGAATGTCCAAAAATTCATATTTCTTGCAAATTATTCAAAAATTGGAATTCAACCTAGCAAATATATATACTATGATACAAGTAGGCATAAATAATCATTTAAAAATGCACATGCCAAGATCAAATTTCATCTTTTTGAACCTGCTTTTATCGAGAGATTTTGTGAAAATGTCAGCTCGTTGATCTTCGGTAGAAATATATTCTAGAGATATAACTTTTTCAACAATTACTAATTCCCGAATATAATGAAATCTAATGTCAATGTGCTTAGTACGAGAATGCTGAATAGGATTTTTTGAAATATTTATTGCACTGGAATTATCACAATGTAATAACATAGAATCCTGTTTAATTCCATAATCACTTAGCATTCGTTGCATCCAAACAAGCTGTGTACATGCATTACCAGCTGCGATATACTCAGCTTCAGCTGTTGAAAGTGATATAGAATTTTGTTTCTTACTAAACCAGGAAACTAGACAATTTCAATGTAAAAACAACCACCACTGGTTGATTTTCTATCATCTAGATTACCAGCCCAGTCAGCATCCGAGTATCCAGCTAATTGGACACTAGTCTCATGAGGATACCAGAGACCGAGATTTACAGTACTTGCGACATATCTAATAATCTGCTTGACAGCAATCAAGTGAGATTCTTTTGGATCAGATTGATATCTTGCGCAAATACCAACACTTAGAGAAATATCAGGTCTACTAGCAGTTAAATATAACAAACTACCAATCATACTCCGATAAAGTTTTGAGTCAACATTTTTACCATTAGAGTCTTTTGAGAGTTTCAGGGTAGTACTCATAGGAGTATCGAAATTCTTGCCATTCTCAAATCCAAATCTCTTGATTAGATTCAAAGCATACTTAGATTGAGAAATGAATATTCCTTCAGGTTGTTGCTTTACTTGCAATCCAAGGAAATAAGTCAATTCCCCAACCATGCTCATTTCGAACTGTGATTTCATCAAATCTGCAAACTCAGTAGTCAAGTCAGTACAAGTTGATCCATAAATGATATCATCAACATAAATCTGTACCATTAAGATATGATCATTATGTTTTTTAACAAACAGAGTTTTATCAACAGATCCCATTTGAAAATTATGACTTAAAAGAAATTTTGTTAGTTTCTCATACCATGCCCTAGGTGCTTGTTTTAATCCATAAAGTGCCTTTTTAAGCCGATACACATGATCAGTATTTTTGGGATCTTCAAAACCCATTGGCTGTTCAACATAGACTTCTTCATGTAAATCGCCATTTAGAAAAGCACTTTTCACATCCATTTGATAGATCTTTATCTTTCTAAAACATGCAATGGATATAAATAGTCTGATAGATTCAAGACGTGCTACTGGTGCAAAAGTTTCATCAAAATCAATTCCTTCAATTTGAGTATAACCTTGTACCACTAGTCTAGCCTTGTTTCTAATTATATTTCCACACTCGTCAGACTTATTTTTGAAAATCCATTTTGTTCCAATGATATGTTTATCTTTAGGTCTTGGTACGAGATACCAAACATCATTTCTTACGAATTGGTTAAGTTCTTCTTGCATCGCAACAATCCAGTTCTCATCAGCAAGAGCTTCTTTTACATTAGATGGTTCTATTTGGGATGTAAAACATACATAATTACATAAATCTTTAAGTTGTCTACGGGTGCGAACACCGGTGAGAGGGTTTTCAAGAATTTGTGTGGTTGGATGATCTTTAACAGTCCTCAACTCAGAATCAGTCTGATTTGATGAAGTATTAGTTTTATCAATGATTAGAACTTCATCATTATCTGAATTAGCGATTGACGTGTTTAAGTGATCATCAATGACAACATTGATGGACTCTTGAATCACACCAGTTCTTTTGTTCAGAACCCTATAAGATCGACTGTTTAAAGAATATCCTAGAAAAATCCCTTCATCACTCTTCGTATCGAATTTTCCCAAATTTTCACGATCTCGTAAAATATAGCACTTGCTGCCAAAAACTCGAAAGTATTTAACAGTAGGCTTTTTATTGAACCACAATTCGTAAGCCGTTTTATTATTATCTTTGCTAGTGTAGATTCGGTTAATAATATAGCAAGCTGTGTTGACTGCTTTGGCCCAAAGATTTTTAGAGAGCTTCATGCTATTCAACATGACATTAGCCATTTCTTGAAGCACCCTATTCTTTCTTTCTACAATTCCATTTTGTTGTGTAGTTTTGGGAGCAGAGAATTCATGTAATATTCCTTGGTCGGTACAGAACTTCTCAAAATTGCTATTCTCAAATTCAGATCCATGATCACTACGAATCTTATTGATTTGAGAAGATTTTTCAGTTTGAATCCTTTTGAGAACTTTTCTTACTTCTTCAAGGGTTTCAGATTTATCCCTTAAGAAGACTACCCATGTGAATCTGGTAAAGTCATCAACTATTACCAGGATATACTTTTTCCCACCACGACTTTCCGTTCTGGTAGGTCCTATCAGATCCATGTGGAGGAGTTCGAGTGGTCTTGATGTGGTATTTGAATTCACCTTTTTGTGTGAGTTCCTTGTTTGTTTGCCTATCTGGCACTCACCACATATTTTATCTAATTTTGAAGTTTGGGTAAACCTCTTATAAGTTCTCGTTTGCTCAATCTATATAAATTTCGATAATGTACATGTCCAAGACGTTTGTGCCATAAATCAGTCTCGTCTGTATGGACCATGTAACATGTTTGATTAGATGAGCTGGATTCGCTAATAATATAGCAATTTTCAGACGTTCTACGTCCAGTTAATATTACAGAACCCTTATTGTTTAGTATCTCACAGCTTTGATTAGAAAACCGAACACTATGGTTATTATCACATATTTGAGATATACTAAGCAAGTTATGTTTTAAGCCTTCAACATATAAAACGTTTTTAAACACAGGAAGATTAAAAAGTTGAACCGTACCTTGGCCTATAATCTTGCAGTTGCTACCATCACCAAATGTGACTGAACCATCAGTCATATCTTTCAGATCCGTGAATAAAGCTTTGTCACCTGTCATATGCCTGGAGCATCCACTGTCTAGGTACCACTTTGAATGACTTGTTGCTTTGAAAGCAGTGTGAGCAACCAAGCAGGCAACTTTAGGAACCCATTTCAAAACTGTTTTGGGTTTAGGAACATAGTTGGTCTTCTTTTGTTTATAGTTGTAAGAATGACCTATAGAGTTAGATTTTAAGAGCTCCTTGAGTAAATCAACTATCTTTTCAGCTAGTGGATTTCGTTTCTGATTAAAGTTGACATGGCTGCTTCTAGGTTTTTGAAAAGTTTTTGAATTTCTAGAAAAATCTTGATAAGTACTTTTCCCTTTTGAGTTTGAGGACTCTCCTTTAACAAACATAGGAGGAGTATACTTTTGTTTAGGAGATAGATTTTTATCATAGCCCAACCCGGATAGATCGCCACATTTTCTTGATCCGGATAAAAGTTTTTCTAACTTTGGATCACCTTGGGCATATTTCCATGTGTCCTTTAGACTCAGAAGAGAAGATACTTCAGTTTTGAGTTTCTCAATTTCAGATTTCAAATCAATAATTAGGGAGTTTTTGAATTCCAAATCGCATTTTGATTTTTCAAAACAATCTGAAATTTGTGATTTTTCTAAGACAAGTGATTCAAAACATTCTTTGAGTTTAGAAAACTTTTCTTTTTGAAGTTTAAGTTTGACAGCAATTTTACAACTTTCCTTATATAGGGCATTGTAAGCGTCTTGAAGATCATCTTCATTTTCACATTCACTACTCAGATTTTCTTCACTTGTTGAGTCATTATCTGAAAATGTGAATTTGGCTAGAGTCATAAGAGCTTTAACTTCATTGCCCGACTCAGTTTCAGAATCTTCTGATTCAGAAGAAGCTTCAGAATCAGATGATTCATCCCATGTAGCCAACATACCCTTCTTCTTGGGTTTGTCCTTTTTAGGACATCTATTTGCTAAGTGCCCATATTCTTGACAGTTGTAACATTGACTATCTTTCAAAGATTTTCGAGATTTGGGTCTAAACTTCTTTTTGTCATTCGATTTTTAAAATCAACCCTTTTCTTGCTTTTGAAAATCTTGTAAAATTTCTTAGCTAAAAGAGCCATATCATCTTCTGAATCAGAATTTTCTTCTGAATTACATTTAGAAGATTTTAGTGCGATAGATTTACCTTTAGGAGCTTTAAAGTTTAACTCGTAGGTTTGTAGAGAACCAACTAGTTCTTCTACCCTCATATTATCCGTATCACGAAGTTCCTGGATCGCGGTTACTTTAGAATTGAACCGTTCAGGAAGTGAGCGTAATATCTTTGCACACACTTTACTTTCTGGGATTTTATCGCCAAGACCCCACATTGAGTTTACAATGTCATTCAATCTAGTGTAAAAGTCCATAAACATTTCATTTTCCTCCATATGAATTTCTTCAAATCTGGTTGTGAGGAGTTGGACTTTAGATTTTTTGACAATTGTAGTACCCTCGTGTGTCATTTCTAATATATCCCAAGCTTGCTTTGCAGTATCACAGGAAATGATTCTTTTGAACTCATCCGGTGATAGTGCGCAAGTGATTGCATTTAGTGCTTTAGCATTTGCACTACTCTCACTTTTCTGAAGTGTGGTCCATTGGTAATATGGTGTGACTTTCATAGATTTTGAACCGTCAACCCCAGTAACTTCCATGATAGGAGGTTTCCATTCAGTCACTGTGGCTTGCCACACATTTTCATCCATTGATTTGAGGAAGATCCTCATTCTGGCTTTCCAATAGGCATAGTTGGAGCCATCAAAGGGTGGAGGCCTTGTGACTGAAAGGCTATCAAAATTTGACATCTTAAATAGCTTAAATCGTTAGCTCAGGAATTAAATCCAAGAATTAAAAAGAGCTATTAGGCTCTGATACCACTTGAAAAGGCCTAGCTATATGTCCTAGAGGGGGGGTGAATAGGACAATGCCAAATAAAACTTATAACAGCGGAATTAAAAAGAATATGATAGCCAAAATAAATCACAATGCAGGAAAGTAAAACAACCTCAAAATTCAGATCTTGAGAGGTTGATAGAAATGTTGTTCTAAGGACAACCTTACACCAAAAACCAGAGTTTATGGTAGGACAACCTTATTTCTAGAAAGATCTTTGTATCAAATCTCAAACCAAAGAGGAATACAGAAATAAATACAAACTGAATTGAAATAAATTGTAATCACAAATATATTGTTCTAGGGACAGCCATACGCCAAAAAAATGGCAGGACAACCTTGCTGGAACAACTTTTAAAGGAAATTGAATATCAAGCTGATAAAGGAATAGCAGAAAATAAATTCTAAACTTTTACAAAATTCCTACAATGCTTGAATTAAATGATTACAACATTCACACCATACATACATCCCACAAATGAATAATTAAAGATTAGAAGTATAAATCATTCAACCACAACACAAGGGATTATAGTGGTTCGCCTGTGTGTTCACCAACTGTTAAACAACAGCCACACAGAATGCCACTCCACTCCTAATATCCTCACACAGGGGATATTAGCGTTCACTAACAAAATAGGTTTTCACAGGTTCACCCAAAACCTTTACAATTGTGTCTTTGTCTGTGGGCTTACACAATTAAAAAAAACCCCACTCATGAGTTTTCCTGGCTCTCCTCAGATAACCAATACAACAAGATTTTTCTGGCAAATCTTGAAAGAAACCAAAACAGAAAGGAATTTACAATTAACTGTAAAATACCTGATTATCTCCTTCGTTGTAGCAGCCCGGTAGAACCAAGTCAGAGTAGATGATTGAATGTTCAAGTTCAATGTCCAGTACTCAATTACAATGGTTCTAATTCTAATAGATTTTAAATTAAACCAAATAGGGCTTGCCTTAATTGATTTTGATTCCAAAGAAAGGGAATAACAATTCCTCTTAACAAATTAGATTGGAATAGCAGAAACAAAATCAATTAAATAAAGCTAAGGAAAGAGAATATTAAATAAGCACACTTAGCTTAGATGGAGCACAGAATTATCTCTCAGAAGTTCGACGAAGATTGGCTTGAATGGATTAATTAATTCGATTATTTTCTTCTGAGATTTGTGCTCTATTTATAGGTGAGCAGATTGCGTCTTCAACTGGTCTAGGGAGCTTTTCGACTAGTCGAACCAATAACAAATATTTGAAAAATTAGGCACGATAAGCTTTGACCGTTCTACGACTGGTCGAAGGTCTCCTTCGACTGGTCGAAGAACTTAAAATTTATCGTTGGACTTTGAGTCGAAGACTTTCGACTGGTCGAAGATGCAGTCGACACTGTTCCTTCGACTGGTCGAACAGATTCCTGGACTAGTCGAAGCCTAACAGAAATTATCCGAATTTTGTAACAAACTCACGACTGATCGAGGAATTTCTTAGACTGGTCGAAGCAATCTAGGACTAGTCGAAGAAGGCCTAGGACTAGTCGAAGAACAGACCAAACTTATGTAAAATAAACATCTGACTTATGTATCCAAAGTGACCTACTTCTAAGGTCAACCTAAGGTCAGTCAAACCTCAACCATGAAGTAAGGACATTGAAACATTAGGAACTAGTGACCTTGAAGTATAAGCCTTGAAGTCTTGATGTAGTTCAATCTTGAAATCTTGATGTGACTCGATGTTGAAAGTGTCTTGAGTTCTTTACGAACTGCCTTGTACTCTTCTTGAAGTCTTGCATTCTTGAGTCATGTCTTGTGAGCAGTTCTTGCAGTCAAGGTTGATCTTTGTACTTGTGAGCTTTGCTTGATGTGAGCTTTGCTTGTTCATGAATGTTGATCTTTGAGAGAGTTTCACTTATGCAAGTTATATAACAGTGATTTTGGCACCACAAATTTGACAACAAACAGGGATATAAATTATAGCACTTACAACCCCAACACAGAAAACAGTGGGATAGCCCACCATTAAAAACTTCTAAAGGCCATAAAAGTTTTTGATCAAGCTGATATTTGTGTATTCCCTTATTTGATGTTTTTTTTCTAAAAAAAAAACTTAGGATTGTTTTAACGGTGGGAATCACCCTCCCCGTTGTTTTCTGTGACGGGGTCTACTACAAATTTTCACTACCAAAAAAAGGGCAAAGATACAGACAACGTTAGGTTTTTGCTATGGATATAAACCGCAACTAAAAAGTTGACACACCATTAATAATTAATGATGTTGTAAGGGGCTATATGGGACCTAAAAAAAAAAATATTTTTTATCTAAGTCGTCCATATATTTGGAAATATTACGTTATAGCATGAAATAAAAAATAAGCTAAATCTAAGGCTCAAGTGGACCACATGATAGGAAACATGGAGATTAAATCACATTTTCTTCCTATAGTGTGGTCCACTTGGACCTGAAATCTACCTTAATATTTGGATCATGAACTAAAATAATTTAATAAAATTAATGGTCGGAATGGATAAATCAAATTTATCATGGTGGGCCCCATGGAGCCCCTATTAGGATCGTCCACGGTCCGTCTCACGAAACGTCGCCCAATTTTGGGCGCGCGCTCGAAACAGAGCCGTGCCCAAAACGGGTTATTTCTTTCTCTCTCTCTCTCTCCATTTTCCAATCTTTTCTCTCCCTCCCTATCTCTGCTCCATCTCTCTCCCTCCCGATCTCTTCTCCTTCTCTCTCATTCTCCTCCCTCTCTCTCTCCAATGCATCTATGTCGTATCTTCTATCTCTCTTCTATATTTGATCCATCTCCTCCATCTCTCTCATTCTCCTCCATCTCTCTCCCTCTCCCTCTCCCTCCCTCTCCCTCCAACAGCGCATGCATCTCCCTCTCCCTCAAACAGCCCACGCATCTCCCTCTCCCTAGGGTTTTAGTGAACCCCTTACCTAGGGTTTTCTCATTCTAGCTCGCGGCTCGAAGGAGGGGCAACCACTCTAGTTTATTCTTCAGCTAGGAGGTAGCAACAATGGTAATGGTCGAATGCTCCCCTTAAGGCCGTTGATTCGAAAGCAGAATGTTGATATATTTGGGGGTTTTCGAATTTGGAGGTTTTTTTTTTGGATTTAGGGGTTTTCAAATTTGGGGGTTTTTGAATTTGGAGGTTTTTGGATTTAAGGGTTTCCAAATTTGGGGGTTTTCGGATTGATATTCGAAGCAGAGATGGGCTACAATGACTAGGTTACCGTTTTGAGTTTGTTCTTTTCAATGGTGGATATTTAATTTGCTCTTATTTTTGCCTTTACTTTGAATTTCCTCATTTTATGATGTTTTCTTTGTCGATCTGGATATGTCAATACTTATATATGTTGCTAGAAAGCTTCTTAGAAGCGTTGGATCTAGCTATATCGATTTCATTCTGTTGGATTTTTTAAAAATGTTTTCTAGATCTATGATTGTCTTTGTTTCTCTGATTTGTAGCTTTCTGTGCTTCACAGATCAGATCTGATTTATGTTGCATGTATTAGCTCTAGTTCGTTCATTTAGCTTAGCAGATCTTTTGAATTGATGGTTTTGTGTTTGTTATTATGGCACTATCGAGATTTAGCTTGCAGATCTACACTTACAACAAATTTGGGATTTAATTGTACAGATATGAGATATGGTTGCAATAGCAAAGATAATAAATGCAACATTGGTCCTTCTTTCTCTTGATCACAAGTCCTTTTGGACATATCCGAGGTATGAACTTGTAACATCCCGGATTTTTGCCAACCTGGGATTAGACGTCCTTAGGCAATGGGTCGATCCTAACACCTTATTAACTTGTCAGAACTCAATCCCAAAGTCTAAAATCGCTTGTGAACCCATTTCTTTCACAAATCCCACCCTTCACCACCTTGTTCTTTAAATTTTCTAAGTACTTTTACATTAGACGCTATCTTAAAGTTTAGGTAATGAAGAACAATACTTAAACTAAACATTGCTACAAAGGACTAAGTACCACCTCAGACCGAAATCACCCAGGACTAAATCCTTTAGAAATTAGGCGAGAATTAGCCAGTGTTAAACTAGAGTACCTGTGAAATTAGCACCAATCACTTTAAATACGATCTGGAAGACCCAAAACTTGTAGAATCATTAACGTTAAGTTACCCTAAAGTCTAGGATCAAACTCATTACCTGGCTACTCTTGGGAGCACATTGAAACTCCGTATCAGGTCTGGACCGCACGTCGGAAGTCCAATTAACACGAAGTTAAGGAATTAGGACTGCCTTGCTGGGCTTGACAACCATCTCGGAAATCAAATCCAGATAGTGTCCCAGCGCTATTCGCTTGAGCTCGGAGTGAAGAGTGTGAGAAATGTGAAATTAATTCAAAATAAAATATCTCAAATAGTAATCTGACACCTCTCGCTTGCGGATTAGTTTTAAGCAACCAGACCGTCAAAATCAGACCAAATTACACCCTCGGATCAGGAGAAATTTCATACACATATCCATGTACTTGGAATCTCCGATCGAGATCCGCTGACCGTTGAACTGAAACTGGTCCGCCACGCGTGATCTGGAATCCCAACCGAAACGAAAACTTAACTAAACGTAGATCCGGTGTCGGTGAGCTTAAGTCCGACCTTTGGCTCAAGGAGGCCCGCCAGAAGTCCTCCGTTGAGTTGAAACTGACCCGCTTTGGTTATAACCTAAGTATACTTTGACCTGGAGTCTATTTCGGTGTGTTTTTAGGCTATATAAGGACCTTAAAACCCTCTCTCTCATAGCCATACGAATTTGAGAGAAACCCTAGAGAGAAGAGAGAAAAGAGAGAAAAAGTGTGAGAGAAGTGGGAGAATCTCCCAACTGCTATTCCCTGCCACTACACAAGCTGCACCACTCCATTCTCATCGCTTTCCCGGCGATTCCGACTTCGTTTCTAGGTTAGAAACCCTAACCCTAATCTGTTTTGGGGTTGGATAGGTTGTAGGTTATGAAATAGCTAACCTATTTCGTTCTATAGGTTGCCAAACTGCCGTATACAGAAGCTTAACAATTCTATCGACTCCGTTACGATTCTACGACAAAAGGTGTAGACTTTAGGTGTATAGGTTATGGTTTTCAACGCTTTCAATGTCAGATAATGATAGATTCATGACCTGCATGCAATTGCACATGTGCAAAGTGTTGTCTGTTTTCCGTTTCGATTAAAGATGAAAAATATAGAATTCTACATACTCTAGGTATTTGTAGAAAGTACCGTATATGTACAAATTTTGGAAACGCATTTGACATGATTAATTGTTGTATGAATATATTATATGTGGATAAATTACTTGTTTGGCGAAAGGACTCGCCCTAATACATGTTTTGCTTATATACACTATGTATGTTGAAATTGTGTATTCTAGAAAGTACCGTATACGTATAAATTTTGGAGATGTATTTACCATGATTATTTGCTGTATGAATATATTATACATGGATAAAATACTTGCTTAGCGAAAAGATAGCCCTAATACATGTTTTGCTAACATACACGATGTATGTTGTAATAGTGTATTCTAAGTGTTTGTGAAAATGACTGAATGAGTATAGAATTCTCATTCGTGCTCGCCATGACTAATTGCCATGGATATATGATTGTTGTATTGGCGATACCCCTTTGACGAAAGGATTTGCCCTGAATCACGCGACGGCCACTATACGCTATATATGTTGAAATGTGTAGCCCAAGTGTTTGTGAAAATGTTCAAATGAATATGGAACTTGGATTCCTACTTTCCATGACTATCCGTCGTGGGTGTACGCGTGTTATGATTGGGGCAACTCCCTAGTGAAAGGATTTGGCCTAATGCTTATGTGATCAACATATGTCATGTATGTTGATGTATGTATTTTAAAGTGTTTGTTGAAATGTCTGAATGAGTAGTAGTTAGTAAATTGTAATGTTTAAGGGTGTTGAGATATGATTCTCAACTTCTTTAACTATGTGTATGATTTCTTTAGATATCTGTGTGATTAGGAATTGAATATGTACAAACCCATGCTTATGTTGTACTTCATAACATGCTCAATTGATTGTATGATTTTATCTATGTAATGCATATGTTTAAATTCATTTTTACGTTGTATGATCCGTCATGGGTGATGGGGGAGTGGAGCAACGAGTACGTGCAATAGCCCTGGCAGCCCTAAACGGATAATATCAGTCTTTGATTGTATGATTTGAATTTTGATCCATTACTGCTTTAAATATCTGAAATTGAATGTGATTGGGGCTATTGTATAGTTCAGGCAATCGGTAACGGGATCGAATTCGTGGCTGAGTTTCAATTGCTACGTGAGATGTGTTCGACGAACCTGAGTCGTACTTCGGTTGGCGATAGTGGTTGGCCACACGAAGTGCTTATGCGCTTCATATCGTTCAACTTGATGTGCGCTCGAGCTAGTCGAGCTCGTCAAGCAACCCTATTTGTCTTATGTATGTTCACTATGTTTGGACGCTACTGCATGAACCTAGGGTACCAAACTTACTAGTGAAATCCCTTTTAACCATGGTACCTCGATCCGCTAAGACTCATGAGCCGGGCATGGTGGTATAGGACACCGTGGTCGAGCTGTCAGCCTACGCTGGGGCCACGTGCCTCCCCATAGTGACCAGTGAGCAACCAGACTCATGAGCCGATTATGGTGGTATGGGACACTATATTCGTGCTGTCGGCCAACATTGATAAGGTGATGGGGGAGTGGTACAATGAATGCGAGCATCAGCCCTGACAGCCCTTTGTAGTGACCTTGAACGTACTCTGAATTGCGTTGAGGCGACGAGTTTTGCCGCAGTGTATAGATTATGAAACTAGTTCTATATCTGTATAGTGATGAATCGTTAAAAAGGTGATGGAGGAGTGGTGTAACCTTTGTGCGTAACAGCCCTGACAGCCTTTGCAACGACCTAGAAAACACACCATCGTCTGAGATTAACTAGGACTGACGACCCTAGAATGGATCATGTTTGGGAATGATATAAGGGAGGTACCTTAGTTTCCCAATCCTGCTGTTTGAAATGGACTAATAACAACTCGGTAATCATGCTCATCATGCATTGCATGTGCTTGGAAGATGTGGAGCACTGAGGAATGCAAGCATGCCGCGAACGTAAGATGGTGTCGCACGAGGGAGTGTGTGGTGAGGGCATACATCATGACTGCATTCATACTTGCATTAATAAGAGTAGTTAGGAGTGTTTGATTGTACTGCTTTATCATTACTGCTTGACTGAATTGATAACATGTTAACCTATGGTTTATTGTCCCACTGAGTTAGCTACTCACTCCCACAGTGTTCCGAACACCCACCAGACTTTGTCTGATTGCAGATGGCGACGCTACTCTTGAGGCGGAGCTGGACCTTTATGATGACAATGATGCTTGTTCGTATATGCTATGCTGACGGCTTCACGTGAGCCGTGTCTTGATCGACAGGATTACAGGGATGTTGACTAGATGACACTACCCATTTGGTATAATTTGAATTGTACTTGTAATTCATTAACCTGGTAACTTTATCACACTCTGGAGACTCACCATAGTATATATATTTTATCTATCTATCATAGTCTTTCGCTTGCGATTTAACTGTCTCTGGAGTATGATATGCTGTTTTTGCTTAATCTCACTCATGTTCAATGTACTAATGCAGACAACATTCAATCATCATTCATTTTGTTGCAAAAGTGATGCGTTGGAACTCGGGAGTTGAGTTTATGCTCGACCCCCAATTTTCAGGGCGTTACAGAACTCTTGCCTACAACAACCATGCGAATCTTTCACTGGTTTTAGTAGGCTAGAAAACTGAAAAAATAGGGCTTAATGTAGTTTCAATAGAATCTTGTAGTGATTTTAAGGACCCTTTTGATTGGAAGCGCTTCATAGAAGTCTTGAAAGATGATGTTGAGATAGTGGAGTTCCTCTCACATTTAAGTGTAAAAATGCTACATATTGCTGATGGCTATGATATTCTAGTTTGGGGATATTTGGATTATAGTCCATCTATAGTAGGAGACCCATCAAATGGATAATTTGGATGAGAACTGAAACCTGATTAAACTAGGTGATTTGTGAGACTTTTTGCTATTTGGTGTATATGGATTGTTTGATCTGATAAACAAAGAGGCCCATATCTTGAAGGCAAAATTTTCCACTAAAAACATCTCACTATTGTATTTTGAGGTTATTTTTTCGCTGTATCCATATTCTCCTGACATTCTTCACTATTGTATTAGAGAAGATAAATTTCTTATATGCTTCTTTCTAACTCTGAGATTGATGGTTACAGAGTAGTGTAGAATGTGGTTGTCCCATTTGACAGTTGTAGATGCAGCCATTATGAACTTTATGTAGCCCTTTGTACTACTGCATATATCTTCATTATTTAAGTAAGCTCTAATCTAGTCATGTGTATAACTGCATGATGATGGAGCCACGGATCACTTCTAATATCCAGCCATCACTTTTGTTGATTTTTTCATTGCAGCTTTCATTGATATCCACGAGCATGGTTTGGACTACAGTTTGTCTATCAAAGCTTGAGTTCTGAGGTTGCGGTGGAAGGAAATGTTAGGTAACTCTATTTCTCTTCTAGAATGTATGTCTACTTTGAATTGAGGATTGATAGGGATGTAGAGGATAGGCTCTTATACTCTTGTAACCATGGAAATCTAATTTAACATGTTTCTTTTGGGAAAAAGTTCCATTCATTTTTTGGGAAATGGTGGAAAAGGAAATTGATTTCCACACCTATTTTTGCTTTTGCAATCACAGGAAAACATCACATCTATGGAAATTGATTTCATTTCCACTGTTTTCTAGAGTTCTCCACCAATCCAAACTGTTGGAAGGAATAGAAAAAGCAGCATCAAAAATGGTAAAACCGATCCCCTCAGTGAAATCTTCCTTGATGTCTTTCTTGTCAACATTTATATACCCATTGTGGCACTAGTCAAGGGGTCATTGGCTGGCACATACACTATTTCTCTTTCCTCATGCAAACTGTTTATGTTGCCCTGCGGGGTGGTGATGGCAAAATGGCAGATTCCACAATGGCAAAGACCGAAAAGAAGGCGGTAATTTTCTTGACTATGTGGCTATGATACTTTTTTCAGCTCTATATTACAAAACCTAACGGCCATGTACTAAATTGATAGAGCCTAAAACACTTGCAACGCCTAGTGCCCAGACTTCTAGATTAAAAACCCTATTTGTTGGCAACCTATCCTATTATATCGAAAGAGCTGATGTGTAAATTTCATTTAATACCAGAGAACTACTCTTGTGACAAGATTTTAATTTCTCAATGTGTATGGGAAATAAGATGGCTACATCTGATAAAATGTAACATCCCAGATTTTTGCCAACCTGGGATTAGACGTCCTTAGGCAATGGGTCGATCCTAACACCTTGTTAACTTGTCAGAACTGAATCCCACAGTCTAAAATCGCTCCTTAACCCATTTCCTTCGCAAATCTCACCTTTCACCACCTTGTTCTTTAAATTTTCTAAGTACTTTCATATTAGACGCTATCTTAAAGTTTAGGTAATGAAGAACAATACTTAAACTAAACATTGCTACAAAGGACTAAGTATCACCTCAGACCGAAATCACCCAGGGCTAAATCCTTTAGAAATTAGGTGAGAATTAGCTAGTGTGAAACTAGAGTACTCGTGAAATTAGTACCAATCACTTTAAATATGATCTGCAAGACCCAAAACTTGTAGAATCATTGACGCTAGGGTACCCTAAAATCTAGGATCAATCTCATTACCCGGTTGCTCTCAGGAGCATCTCGAAACTTCGTATCAGATCTGGACCGCACGTCGGAAGTCCGATTAACACGAAGTTAAGCAATTAGGACCGCCTTGCTGGGCTTGACAACCATCTCAGAAATCAAATCCAGATAGTGTCCCAGTGTAATTCGCTTGAGTCAGGAGCGAGGAGTGTGAAAACACTTGAATTTCCTTACAAATTAATATCTCAAATAGTAATTGGACACCTCTCGCTTGCGGATCAGTTTTAAGCAACCAGACCGTCAGAATCAAACCAAATTACACCCTCAGATCAGAAGAAATTTCATACACATATCCATGTACTCGGAATCTCCGATCGAGATCCGCTGACCATTGAACTGAAACTGGTCCGCCACGCGTGATCTGGGAATCCGATTGAAATGAAAACTTAGCCAAACCTAGATCCAATGTCAGTGAGCTTAAGTCCGACCTTTGGCTCAAGGAGGCCCGCCAGAAGTGCTCCGTTGAGCTGAAACTGACCCGCTTTGGTTATAACCTAAGTATACTTTGACCTGAAGTCTATTACAGTGAGTTTGTAGGCTATATAAGGACCTTAAACCCTCTCTCATTGCAGCCATACGAATTTGTGAGAAACCCTAGAGAGAGAAGAGAGAAAATAGAGAGAAAGTGAGAGAGAAGTGGGAGATTCTCCCTGCCACTCTTCCCTGCTGCTATCCATGCTCAACCGCACCATTCTTATCCCTTTCCCGGCGATTTCGGCATCATTTCTAGGTAAGAAACCCTAACCCTAACCTATTTTGGAGTTTTGATAGTTGTAGGTTATGAAATAGCTAACCTATTTCGTTCTATAGGTTACCAAACTGCCGTATACGAAAGCTTAGCAAACATATCGTATTCTTTACGATTCTACGATAAAAGGTGCGGACTTTAGGTGTATAGGTTATGGTTTTCAATACTTTCAATGTCAGATAATGATAGATTCATGATCTACATGCAATTGCACATGTACAAATTGCTGTCTGTTTTCCGTTTTGATTAAAGATGAAGAATATGGAATTTTACATACTCTAGGTATTTGTAGAAAGTACCGTATACGTATAAATTTTAGAAATGTGTTTGCCATGATTATTTGCTGTGTTGATATATTATATATGGATAAAATGCTTATTTGGTGAAAGGACTCGCCCTAATACATGTTTTGCTAATGCACACTATGTATGTTGAAAAGAGTGTATTCTAAGTGTTTGTGAAAATGATTGAATGAGTATAAAATTCTCATTTGTGCACGCCATGACTAATTGTCATGGATAGATGATTATTGTATTGGCGATACCCCTTTGGCGAAAGGATTTGCCCTAAATCACGCCACGGCCAATATACACTACTTATATTAAAATGTGTGGCCCAAGTGTTTGTGGAAATGACTGAATGAATATGGAACTTGGATTCCTGCTTGCCATGACTATCCGTCGTGGGTGCTCGCGTGTTATGATTGGGGCAACTCCCTAGTGAAAGGATTTGGCCTAATGCCTATGTGATCAACATATGTCATGTATGTTGATGTATGTATTTTAAAGTGTTTGTTGAAATGTCTGAATGAGTAATAAATTGTAATGTTTAAGGGTGTTGAGATATGATTCTCAACTTCTTTAACTATGTGTATGATTTCTTTAGATATCTGTGTGATTAGGAATTGAATATGTACAAACCCATGCTTATGTTGTACTTCATAACATGCTCAATTGATTGTATGATTTTATCTATGTAATGCATATGTTTAAATTCATGTTTACGTTGTATGATCCGTCATGGATGATGGGGGAGTGGAGCAACGAGTGCGTGCAACAACCCTGACAGCCCTAAACGGATAATATCAGACTTGATTGTATGATTTGAATCTTGATCCATTACTGCTTTAACTATCTGCAATTGAATGTGATTGGGGCTATGATTATAGTCCAGGCAATCGGTAATAGGATCGAATTCGTGGCTGAGATTCATTTGCCACGTAAGATGTATTCGACGAACCCGAGTCGTACTTCGGTTGGCGATAGTGGTTGGCCACACGAAGTGCTTATGCGCTTCATATCGTACAACTTGTTGTGCGCTCGAGCTTGCCGAGCTCGTCAAACAACCCGATTTGTCTTATGTATGTTCACCATGTTTGGACGCTACTGCTTGAACCTAGGGTACCAAACTTACCAGTGAAATCCCTTTTAACCATGGTACCTCAATCCGCTAAGACTCATGAGCCGGGCATGGTGGTATGGAACACCGTGGTCGAGCTGTCGGCCTACGTTGGGGCCACGTGCCTCCCTGTAATGACCAGTGAGCAACCAGACTCTTGAGCTGATTATGGTGGTATGGGACACTATATTCATGCTGTCGGCCAACATTGATAAGGTGATGGGGGAGTGGTGCAACGAATGCGAACAATAGCCCTGATAGCCCTTTGTAGTGACCTCGAGCATACTTTGAATTTGCGGTGAGGTGACGAGTTTTGCCGCAGTATATAGAGTATGAAACTAGGCCTGTATCTGTATAGTGATGAACAGTTAAAAAGGTGATGGGGGAGTGGTGTAACCTTTGTGCGTAACAGTCCTGGCAACCTTTGCAGCAACCTAGAAACACACCATCGTATGAGATTAACTAGGATTGACGACCCTAGAATGGATCATGTTTGGGAATGATATAAGGGAGGTACCTTAGTTTCCCAATACTGCTGTTTGAAATGGACTAATAATTACTCGGTAATCATGCTCATCATCGTACTGCATGTGCTTGGTAGATGTGGAGCACTGAGGGATGAACGCATTCGCGAACGTAAGATGGTGTCGTATGAGGGTGGTTTGGCAAGGGCATACATCATGTCATTTCATACTTGCATTAAATAAGAGTAGTTAGAATTGTTTGATTGTACTGCTTTATCATTACTGCTTGACTGAATTGATAACATGTTAACCTATGCTTTATTATTCCACTGAGTTGATCACTCACTCTCACGTTACGGGACGGTGTTGTACACACCAACCGGATTTGTTGAGTTTCAGGTGATGGCGATGCTTATGAAGTAGAGCCGGACTACTACTATGATGTTGAGGAGGAGTTCTCCTACATGTAGCTCTCTGATAGGTCTATGAAGACCTGGTATTGCATTGACGAGGCTATGTGTTTGGGATAGAAGGCATTACACTTTCACAACTGGGTATAATTTGAAATTGTACTTGTAATGAATTAACTTGGTAACCTTATCACACTCGGGAGACTTACCATAGTTTTTCTATTTTATATATCTATCACAGTCTTCCGCTTGCAAATTTAACTGTCTTTGGAGTATGATATGCTGTTTTGGCTTAATCTCACTCATGTTCAATGTACTAATACAGACAACATTCAATCATCATTCATTTTGTTGCATAAGTGATGCGTTGGAACTCGGGAGTTAAGTTTATGCTCGACCCCCGATTTTCAGGGCGTTACATAAAATGAGATAATTTGCTTCATTTGTTCACCTGCAGAGAGGAATTCTTCAAAGGTGCTGATGAAGTTGTTGATGTCCGATTTGTGTTAAATGAAGAGGGTGACTTCAAGGGATTCGACCATCTTGAGGTTTTCCACTAAGGCAGCAGCTCACAAGGTAAGTTTTATTTATTTATTTATTTATTTATTTTGAGTTACTTGTGTTATGTCAACACGATATTGTTGGTAGCTTTTCTTGGATTTATTATTGCAGAGTCATAATCAACTCAAAATCAACCTAGTATATAGAAGGAATATAGATACATTAGTAATTCCCCTCAATATCTTCATATGGATGTTTCTTGCTTTACTTACCTTTTTATGTTGTTTTTAAATGTATTAGCTCGAAATTGATGGAGCAGACCCGAATGTGCGTTGGAGCTATCCAGATGTTAAGTGGGGGTCCCTGGAAGGTGGGAACCGCTGCTATGACCATTATGACCATGATGAAGCTGTCCATTTCCTATGGACAACATTGGAGTGGCCTGACTATTTGGACAGGCCGTGTTTATGTATTTGCCCAAAATTGATGGAGCAGACCCGGATGTGTGACGAAGCTATCCGGATGTTGAGTGGGGGTCCCTAGAAGGTGGGAACCGCTGTTATGATAACGATGAATCTATCCATTTCCTATTGTAACATCCCGGATTTTTGCCAACCTGGGATTAGACGTCCTTAGGCAATGTGTCGATCCTAACACCTTATTAACTTGTCAGAACTCAATCCCAAAGTCTAAAATCGCTTGTGAACCCATTTCTTTCACAAATCCCACCCTTCACCACCTTGTTCTTTAAATTTTCTAAGTACTTTCACATTAGACGTTATCTTAAAGTTTAGGTGATGAAGAACAATACTTAAACTAAACATTGCTACAAAGGACTAAGTGCCACCTCAGACCGAAATCACCCAGGACTAAATCCTTTAGAAATTAGGAGAGAATTAGCCAGTGTTAAACTAGAGTACCTGTGAAATTAGCACCAATCACTTTAAATACGATCTGCAAGACCCAAAACTTATGGAACCGTTGACGCGACATTACCCTAAAATCTAGGATCAATCTCATTACCCGGCTGCTCTCAAGAGCATCACGAAACACCGTATCAGATCTGGACCGCACGTCGGAAGTCCAATTAATACGAAGTTAAGGAATTAGGACCGCCTTGCTGGGCTTGACAACCATCTCGGAAATCAAATCCAGATAGTGTCCCAGCGCTATTCGCTTGAGCTCGGAGTGAAGAGTGTGAGAAATGTGAAATTACAAAATAAAATATCTCAAATAGTAATCTGGCACCTCTCACTTGCGGATCAGTTTTAAGCAACCAGACCGTCAGAATCAGACCAAATTACACCCTCGGATCAGGAGAAATTTCATACACATATCCATGTACTCGGAATCTCCGATCGAGATCCGCTGACCGTTGAACTGAAACTGGTCCGCCACGCGTGATCCGGGAATTCCACTGAAACGAAAACTTAACTAAACGTAAATCCAGTGTTAGTGAGCTTAAGTCCGACCTTTGGCTCAAGGAGGCCCGCCAGAAGTCCTCCGTTGAGCAGAAACTGACCCGCTTTGGTTATAACCTAAGTATACTTTGACCTGGAGTCTATTTTGGTGAGTTTTTAGGATATATAAGGACCTTAAAACCCTCTCTCTCACAGCCATACGAATTTGAGAGAAACCCTAGAGAGAGAAGAGAGAAAAGAGAGAGAAAGTGAGAGAGAAGTGGGAGATTCTCCCTGCCACTCTTCCCTGCTGCTATCCATGCTCAACCGCACCATTTTTGTCTCTTTTCCGGTGATTTCGGCATCATTTCTAGGTAAGAAACCCTAACCCTAATCTGTTTTGGAGTTGTCAAGGTTGTAGGTTATGAAATAGCTAACCTAATTCATTCCATAGGTTGCCAAACTGCCGTATACGAAAGCTTTGCAAACCTATTGGATTCGTTACGATTCTACGATAAAAGGTGTGGACTTTAGGTGTATAGGTTATGGTTTTCAATGCTGTCAATGTCAGATAATGATAGATTCATAATCTACATGCAATTGTACATGTACAAAGTGCTGTCTGTTTTTCATTTCGATTAAAGATGAAGAATATGGAATTTCACATACTCTAGGTATTTGTAGAAAGTACCGTATACGTATAAACTTTGGAAATGTATTTGCCATGATTATTTATTGTATGAATATATTATATATGGATAAAATACTGATTTGGAGAACGGACTTGCCCTAATACTTGTTTTGCTAATATACACTATGTATGTTGAAATAGTGTATACTAGAAAGTACGGTATACGTATAAATTTTGGAAATGTGTTTGCCATGATTATTTGTTGTATTAATATATTATACGTGGATAAAATACTTGCTTGGCAAAAGGACTCGCCCTAATGCATGTTTTGCTAATGCACACTATGTATGTTGAAAAGAGTGTCTTTTAAGTGTTTGTGAAAATGACTGAATGAGTATAGAATTCTCATTCGTGCTCGCCATGACTAATTGTCATGGATATATAATTGTTTTATCGACGATACCCCTTTGACGAAAGGATTTGCCCTAAATCACGCCACGGCCAATATACACTACTTATATTAAAATGTGTGGCCCAAGTGTTTGTGGAAATGACTGAATGAATATGGAACTTGGATTCCTGCTTGCCATGACTATCCGTCGTGGGTGTATGCATGTTATGAGTGGGGTAACTCCCTAGTGAAAGGATTTGGCCTAATGCCTATGTGATCAACATATGTCATGTATGTTGATGTATGTATTTTAAAGTGTTTGTTGAAATGTATGAATGAGTAGTAGTTAGTAAATTGTAATGTTTAAGGGTGTTGAGATATGATTCTCAACTTCTTTGACTATGTGTATGATTTCTTTAGATATCTATGTGATTAGGAATTGAATATGTACAAACTCATGCTTATGTTGTACTTCATAACATGCTCAATTGATTGTATGATTTTAACTATGTAATGCGTATGTTTAAATTCATGTTTACATTGTATGATCCGTCATGGGTGATGGGCGAGTGGAGCAACGAGTGCGTACAACAGCCCTAGCAGCCCTAAACGGATAATATCAGTCCTTGATTATATGATTTGAATTTTGATCCGTTACTGCTTTAAATATCTGAAATTGAATGTGATTGGGGCTATTGTATAGTCCAGGCAGTCGGTAACGGGATCGAATTCGTGGCTGAGTTTCATTTGCCACGTGAGATGTGTTCGACGAACCCGAGTCGTACTTCGGTTGGTGATAGTGGTTGGCCACACGAAGTGCTTATGCGCTTCTTATTATTCAACTTGTTGTGCGCTCGAGCTAGCTGAGCTCGTCAAACAACCCTTTCTGTCTTATGTATGTTCACCATGTTTGGACGCTACTGCTTAAACCTAGGGTTCCAAACTTATCAGTGAAATCCCTTTTAACCATGGTACCTCGATCCGCTAAGACTCATGAGCCGGACATGGTGGTATGGGTCACCGTGGTCAAGCTGTCGGCCTACGCTGGGGCCACGTTCCTCCCCGTAGTGACCAGTGAGCAACCAGACTCGTGAGCCGATTATGGTGGTATGAGACACTATATTCGTGCTGTCGGCCTACATTGATAAGGTGATGGGGGAGTGGTGTAACCATTGCGCGTAACAGCCCTGACAGCCCTTTATAGTGACTTCGAGCATACTCTGAATTTGCGGTGAGGCGATGAGTTTTGCCGCAGTGTATAGAGTATGAAACTAGGCCTGTATCTGTATAGTGATGAATCGTTAAAAAGGTGATGGGGTAGTGGTGTAACATTTGTGTGTAACAGCCCTGACAGCCTTTGCAACGACCTAGAAAACACACAATCGTCTGAGATTAACTGGGACTGACGACCCTAGAATGGATCATGTTTTGGAAATGATACAAGGGAGGTACCTTAGTTTCCCAATAATGCTGTTTGAAATGGACTAATAACAATTCGGTAATCATGCTCATCATGCATTGCATGTGCCTGGATGATGTGGAGCACTGAGGAATGCAAGCATGCCGCGAACGTAAGATGGTGTCGCACGAGGGAGTGTGTGGTGAGGGCATACATCATGACTGCATTCATACTTGCATTAATAAGAGTAGTTAGGAGTGTTTGATTGTACTACTTTATCATTACTGGTTGACTGAGTTGATAATATGTTAACCTATGCTTTATTGTTCCACTGAGTTAGCTACTCACTCCCACGTTACGGGATGGTGTTCCGAACACGCACTAGACTTTGTCTGATTGCGGATGGCGAAGCTACTCCTGAGGTGGGGCCGGACCTTTATGATAACTATAATGTTTGCTCGTATTTACTGTATTCTGGCGGCTTCATGTGAGCCGTGTCTTGATCAATGGGATTACAGGAATGTTGAATAGATGACACTACACATTTGGTATAATTTGAATTGTACTTGTAATTCATTAACCTGGTAACCTTATCACACTCTGGAGACCTACCATAGTTTTTATATTTTATATATCTATCAAAGTCTTTCGCTTGCAATTTAACTGTCTCTGGAGTATGATATCCTGTTTTGGCTTAATCTCACTCATGTTCAATGCTCTATTACAGACAACATTCAATCATCATTCATTTTGTTGCATAAGTGATGCATTGGAACTCGGGAGTTGAGTTTATGCTCAACCCCCAATTTTCAGGGCGTTACAAGATGGTATCAGAGCATGATTTGGATTAAACCGGACCTGGGTTATGGTCACACGACGCACACTGACGCACTCTGACTTAGGAGGGAGCGACGGGATGTAGAAACAGACTTAGGTTCTCCTATTTCGCCAAATAGCACATTTAGATGAGATCAAGCGTAGAGATTGGACCCGTAAGCCTCGATGATTGCATGAAATGATCCCGGAATACTTCTAGACCGTCAAACAACGTGTCTAGATCACAATCCACCTCATCCCAACCGTTGAAAATTGGTAGAATATGGGATAAACGTGATGAGAATAACTACTCCGAATCCTCGGAGCTTCTCTGGACTCCTCACAGAGACTTCTCGAATCCATGAGGAAAGAAAGTAGAAAATAGAAATAAATTCTAATAAATTCGAAATTGATTAATGAATGACTAAAAACGAGTTCACAACCCTTTAAATAGGGATACCAAGTAATGGAAAAGAAATCAGAAACAAACTACAACTAGAACTCCTAGAATTCGCGACTTACTATAAGGTCGTGATGTTTACTAGTGCGCAAGGTTTTCGGCCAAAAATAGTAAGTGTCCTATTTGGCTTCACTAAACCATTCTCCTAATTATTCCAAGCTCTTTTCGTGATGGGCGCAACTCCTAAAGCCCCACGGATGAAGAGTAATCAAACTAAAACTACTATTTTTAGTAAAACGAAATTGAAACAGGGAAACGACCGTCAATCGGGGGGTTTTTCAAAATTTCAGGCTGCACAAACCAGCGTAGTAGGGTTGGTTGGCTTCATTAGCTCGTTCTACCCCAAATTCATATATTTTACATCAGATAACTCATTCCGG
Source organism: Magnolia officinalis (assembly GCA_021015155.1). Taxonomy (NCBI): domain Eukaryota; kingdom Viridiplantae; phylum Streptophyta; class Magnoliopsida; order Magnoliales; family Magnoliaceae; genus Magnolia; species Magnolia officinalis. The sequence continues at coordinate 67,013,147 of JAJHSJ010000001.1, forward strand.
ATTGCAAGATACGTCCGATTTACCCCGAAACTACCCGAAATGGAGCGAATCGGGGTCGGGGGCCTATCTACGTTAATCTAGGGGTACCCAGGGTGGGACCCAGGGTTTTTTGGGGCCCAGGGGACAGGAGGGTCTCGTCCATGGGCCCCCCCTCGAAAACTGGAAAGTTGGTCGGCGAGGCCCTCGCTCGGTCGGCGAGGCCTCGCCGGAATTTGGGCCCGGTCGGGCCGATCGAGTTTGGGGGTTGTGGGACCCCCCTGGTATGCCTCCCGTCTATTCTCCCTCTCCCAAAACCCTACTTCCTTCACAAACCTTCCCTCCAAGCCGCTTTTCCCTCTACACTCGTTGTTTTCTCTTTGAAATCACCCTTCAGATCGTCCTCTCTGCTAGTTTCGACCACCATCCACCCATTCCCATCGTCCACAACAATCCTTTCCTCTCTTCCCTCTCTGTTTCTCTCATTTGGACTCCCACACGCCCCTTTTGAAGCTCAAAAATCATGTGAGCTTCCTCACCATTTGATCTCACCATTTTCTTTCTTCAATCCCTATTATTTGGGCCCCTACAACGTCTGTTCGAACCCAAGTCCGTGGAGAACCAACTCTCCAGTCCCTTTCCTCCCTTTCTTCACTTTTCCATGGCTCTATCCGAGCTTGTACGACCGTTTTCTTGGAGGCCAGATCATCCACACTGTTGTCTTGTAGTTTGCATGAGTTGCTGTCTTTGGATGTTTTTTTGTCTTCATGTTGATGGGTGTAGTGGTTGGTAGAATGTTTTAGAGGTTTGAGAACGTTTAGGGCCCGTTCAGCCAACTGCATTAGGTGAGTAAGGTGGATAGAATTGTAAAAGTAACAATAAATGTATGTGTAAGATATGGTCCCTAGATTGGGTGTATCCCATGTTTTCTAATGCCATGTTTGAAATGTATACAATGAAAAGTATATCCCGGGTTTCCTTTCAAATAACACTTAGAAATTCATTATCCTGGGATTTGAAAACCCCATCTCACACTTTTCCAACACCAGGCTCATTTTCCAAAGCCTATAAAATTCATTTTTATCCCACCCACCCTCCTACCTAACATGCCAATCCTAATCCCGAAGTGAGATTAGCAATGCAGTCCCATTTAAGACAATAGGCCCTAGAGTTTTGAACCTAGAGCGGTGCTCCTAGATTTCGACAGACCTGACCGTATAGGAAATCCAACAAATTAATAACACGAACCTTAGGACCCTCTTAGTTGGAATGAGCATATGTGAAATGCTCGAGCGTCAAGTACAGACAACTCAGTTTCGATTAGACAACTTTGACCCTAAGTGATAAAACCCTTCCTGTATTAGAAATGATTTGAAATCATCTAGCATATGAGCATAGACTTTGGACTACACCTAAATTGAGACTAGACTACCGGTTACATTAGAGAAGGCCAGAGACCGATAGATGTAATTAGGTCAAATCAATACACCTCTTTGATCTGGGTGGTGCAGTGAAAGCGTGGTGGACCCTACCCCACTGGCCCAGGATCGAAACTGTGCTCGTTGAATACGAACATTATAAAAGCCCTAGCAAGTTCTACTATGAGAAACAATTTTAGGATGATCTAGTAAGACTTGATTCACCATTTCCTTGGACATAGATAATAACAAGGACTCTCTTAGACTAAGACCTAGAGGGCAACCTTAGACATAGACAATTTAAGCCTTTCAATGATGGACATTCCCTACGTTTCTAGAGTGATCGGACTATGGAGTTACTGAAATATAAACTGCGAGATATTCGCGGCTTGACCCAATTCTCAATCCTGGGCGACTACCAACGGACTCACTGCTGACGAGTAGAAGACCAGGATCCACCAGGATTCGAAAGGAATACGATGAGCTTTCTACCCTAGCTCGGTAGATGATCGATGTATCGGGATCAAGTCCACTATAACCGTCTCTTCGTGTTGGTCAAACATTGAAAACAGCTATCTTACTCTAAATTGTTAGGAATTGTCGTTGAGACTCCAAATAGGTAAAGAAATAAATTGTAGCGAACCATCAAGGTATGAGAAATGGATAAAGAAATAAGTTTTAAGGGGGGTAGACTAAAATGAACCAGGCTTGTATATACCCTACCACGCGTAGAAACTCGAAATCAATAAAACTTTGGCAAAAGAAATAATTAAATCTTCCCTTATTACCCTTAGCCAATTTCGGGGGCAAAATTTTATTTTAAGGGGGGTAAATTGTAACATCCCAGATTTTTGCCAACCTGAGATTAGACGTCCTTAGGCAATGGGTCGATCCTAACACCTTATTAACTTGTCAGAACTCAATCCCAAAGTCTAAAATCGCTTGTGAACCCATTTCTTTTACAAATCCCACCCTTCACCACCTTGTTCTTTAAATTTTCTAAGTACTTTCACATTAGACGCTATCTTAAAGTTTAGGTGATGAAGAACAATACTTAAACTAAACATTGCTACAAAGGACTAAGTACCACCTCAGACCGAAATCACCCAGGACTAAATCCTTTAGAAATTAGGCAAGAATTAGCCAGTGTGAAACTAGAGTACCTGTGAAATTAGCACCAATTGATTTAAATATGATCTGCAAGACCCAAAACTTGTGGAACCGTTGACGCTATATTACCGTAACATCTAGGATCAATCTCATTACCCGGCTGCTCTCGGGAGCATCACGAAACACCGTATCAGATCTGGACCGCACGTCGGAAGTCCAATTAATACGAAGTTAAGGAATTAGGACCGCCTTGCTAGGCTTGACAACCATCTCGGAAATCAAATCCAAATAGTGTCCCAGCGCTATTCGCTTGAGCTCGGAGTGAAAAGTGTGAGAAATGTGAAATTACAAAATAAAATATCTCAAATAGTAATCTGGCACCTCTCGCTTGCGGATCAGTTTTAAGCAACCAGACCGTCAGAATCAGACCAAATTACACCCACGGATCAGGAGAAATTTCATACACATATCCATGTACTCGGAATCTCCGATCGAGATCCGCTGACCGTTGAATTGAAACTGGTTCGCCACGCGTGTTCCGGGAATCCCACTGAAACGAAAACTTAACTAAACGTAAATCCAGTGTTAGTGAGATTAAGTCCGACCTTTTGCTCAAGGAGGCCCGCCAGAAGTCCTCCGTTGAGCTGAAACTGACCCGCTTTGGTTATAACCTAAGTATACTTTGACCTGGAGTCTATTTCGGTGAGTTTTTAGGCTATATAAGGACATTAAAACCCTCTCTCTCACAGCCATACGAATTTGAGAGAAACCCTATAGAGAGAAGAGAGAAAAGAGAGAGAAAGTGAGAGAGAAGTGGGAGATTCTCCCTGCCACTCTTCCCTGCTGCTATCCATGCTCAACCGCACCATTCTTGTCACTTTTTCGGCGATTCTGGCATCATTTCTAGGTAAGAAACCCTAACCCTAATCTGTTTTGGAGTTGTCAAGGTTGTAGGTTATGAAATAGCTAACCTAATTCATTCCATAGGTTGCCAAACTGCCGTATACGAAAGGTTTGCAAACCTATTGGATTCGTTACGATTCTACGATAAAAGGTGCAGACTTTAGGTGTATAGGTTATGGTTTTCAATGCTTTCAATGTCAGATAATGATAGATTCATGATCTACATGCAATTGTACATGTACAAAGTGCTGTCTATTTTCCGTTTCAATTAAAGATGAAGAATATGGAATTTCACATACTCTAGGTATTTGTAGAAAGTACCGTATACGTATAAATCTTGGAAATGTATTTGCTATGATTATTTGTTGTATGAATATATTATATATGGATAAAATACTGATTTGGTGAAAGGACTTGTCCTAATACTTGTTTTGCTAATATACACTATGTATGTTGAAATAGTGTATTTTAGAAAGTACGGTATACGTATAAATTTTAGAAATGTGTTTGCCATGATTATTTGTTGTATTAATATATTATATGTGGATAAAATACTTGCTTGGCGAAAGAACTCGCCCTAATGCATGTTTTGCTAATGCCCACTATGTATGTTGAAAAGAGTGTCTTCTAAGTGTTTGTGAAAATGACTGAATGAGTATAGAATTCTCATTCGTGCTCGCCATGACTAATTGTCATGGATATATTTGCCCTAAATCACGCCACGGCCAATATACACTACTTATATTAAAATGTGTGGCCCAAGTGTTTGTGGAAATGACTGAATGAATATGGAACTTGGATTCCTGCTTGCCATGACTATCCGTCGTGGGTGTATGTGTGTTATGAGTGGGGTAACTCCCTAGTGAAAGGATTTGGCCTAATGCCTATGTGATCAACATATGTCATGTATGTTGATGTATGTATTTTAAAGTGTTTGTTGAAATGTTTGAATGAGTAGTAGTTAGTAAATTGTAATGTTTAAGGGTGTTGAGATATGATTCTCAACTTCTTTGACTATGTGTATGATTTCTTTAGATATCTGTGTGATTAGGAATTGAATATGTACAAACTCATGCTTATGTTGTACTTCATAACATGCTCAATTGATTGTATGATTTTAACTATGTAATGCATATGTTTAAATTCATGTTTACGTTGTATGATCCGTCATGGGTGATGGGGGAGTGGAGCAACGAGTGCGTGCAACAGCCCTGGCAGCCCTAAACGGATAATATCAGTCCTTGATTGTATGATTTGAATTTTGATCCATTATTGCTTTAAATATCTGAAATTGAATGTGATTGGGGCTATTGTATTGTCCAGGCAGTCGGTAACGGGATCGAATTCGTGGCTGAGTTTCATTTGCCACGTGAGATGTGTTCGATGAGCCCGAGTTGTACTTCGGTTGGTGATAGTGGTTGGCCACACGAAGTGCTTATGCGTTTCATATCGTTCAACTTGTTGTGCGCTCGAACTAGCCGAGCTCGTCAAGCAACCCGATCTGTCTTATGTATGTTTACCATGTTTGGATGCTACTGCTTGAACCTAGGGTACCAAACTTACCAGTGAAATCCCTTTTAACTATAGTACCTCGATCTGCTAAGACTCATGAGCCGGGCATGGTGGTATGGGACACCGTGGTCGAGCTGTCGGCCTACGCTGGGGCCACATGCCTCCCCATAGTGACCAGTGAGCAACCAGACTCGTGAGCTAATTATGGTGGTATGGGACACTATATTCGTGCTGTCGGCCTACATTGATAAGGAGATGGGGGAGTGGTGTAACCATTGTGCGTAACAGCCCTGGCAGCCCTTTGTAGTGACCTCGAGCATACTCTGAATTTGCGGTGAGGCGACGAGTTTTGCCGTAGTGTATAGAGTATGAAACTAGGTCTGTATCTGTATAGTGATGAATCGTTAAAAAGGTGATGGGGGAGTGGTGTAACCTTTGTGCGTATTAACCTTGGCAGCCTTTGCAGTGACCTAAAAAACACACCATCGTCTGAGGTTAATTAGGACTGACGACCCTAGAATGGATCATGTTTTGAGAATAATACAAGGGAGGTACCTTAGTTTCCCAATACTGCTGTTTGAAATGGACTAATAACAACTCGGTAATCATGCTCATCATGCATTGCATGTGCCTGGAAGATGTGGAGCACTGAGGAATGCAAGCATGCTGCGAACGTAAGATGGTGTCGCATGAGGGAGTGTGTGGTGAGGGCATACATCATGACTACATTCATACTTACATTAATAAGAGTAGTTAGGAGTGTTTGATTGTACTGCTTTATCATTACTGGTTGACTGAGTTGTTAATATGTTAACCTATGCTTTATTGTTCCACTGAGTTAGCTACTCACTCCCACGTTACGGGACGGTGTTCCGAACACCAACCAGACTTTGTCTGATTGCAGATGACGACGCTACTCCTGAGGCGGAGCCGGACCTTTATGATGACTATGATGTTTGCTCGTATTTGCTGTATTATGGCGGCTTTATGTGAGTCGTGTCTTGATCGATGAGATTACAGGGATGTTGACTAGATGACACTACACATTTGGTATAATTTGAATTGTACTTGTAATTCATTAACCTCGTAACCTTATCACACTCTGGAGACTTATCATAGTTTTTATATTTTATATATCTATCACAGTCTTCCGCTTGCAATTTAACGGTCTCTGGATTATGATATCATGTTTTGGCTTAATCTCACTCATGTTCAATGCTCTATTATAGACAACATTCAATCATCATTCATTTTGTTGCATAAGTGATGCGTTGGAACTCGGGAGTTGAGTTTATGCTCGACCCCCGATTTTCAGGGCATTACACCTATGGATAACATTGGAGTGACCTGACCATTTGGACAGGCTGTGTTTATGTATTAGCTCGAAATTGTTGGAGCAGACCCGGATATGTGTCGAATCTATCAATATGTTGAGTGGGGGTCCCTAGAAGGTGGAAATCGCTGTTATGACCATGATGAAGCTGTCCATTTCCTATGGACAACATTGGAGTGGCCTGGCCATTTGGACAGGCCGTGTTTATGTATTAGCTCGAAATTGTTGGAGCAGACCCTAGTATAACCCTAAACCTAAACCTACACCTAAAACTAATACCTAAATGTATTCTCAAATCCCTAAACCTAAGCCTACACCTAATCCTAATCTCAACTCCTTAACCTAAACCTAAACTCGAAAACCCAAACCTAAACCCGAACCCGATTTCCTAAACTTAAACCTTAACCTATTCTTAATTTCCTAAAGCTATAACCTATAACCTAAACCTAAACCTAAACCTAAACCTAAAACCTAAATGTATTCTTAAATCCCTAAACCTAAACCTAAAACCTAAATGTATTCTCAAATCTCTAAACCTAAACCTACACCTACTAACCTAAACCTAAACCTAAACCCGATCTCGAACCCAAACCCGATTTCCTAAACGTAAACCTTAGCCTATTCTCAATTCCCTAAAGCTATAACCCATAACCTATAACCTAAACCTAAACCTATAACCTTAACCTAAACCTAAAACCTAAATGTATTCTCAAATCCTTAAACCTAAACCTACACCTAATCCTAATCTCAACTCCTTAACCTAAACGTAAACTTGAAAACCCAAACCTAAACCCAATCTCGAACCCAAACCCGATTTCCTAAACCTAAACCTTAACCTATTCTCAATTCCCTAAAGCTATAACCTATAACTTAAACCTAAACCTGAACCTATAACCTAAACCTATAACCTAAACCTAAACCTAAAACCTAAATGTATTCTCAAATCCTTAAACCTAAACCTACACCTAATCCTAATCTCAACTCCTTAACCTAAACCTAAACTTGAAAACCCAAACCTAAACCCGAACCCGAACCCGATTTCCTAAACCTAAACCTTAACCTATTCTCAATTCCCTAAACCTTAACCTATAACCTAACCTAAACCTAAACCTATAAACTACACTTATAACCTAAACCTAAACCTATAAGGCTATAACCTAAACCTGTAACCTTAACCTAAACGTAAAACCTATTCCTAAACCTAAAACCTAAATGTATTCTCAAATCCCTAAACCTAAACCTTAACTTAAACCTTAACTTAAACCTATAACCTACAACATTAACATAAACTTATAACCTAAGCCTATAACCTACAACATTAACCTAAGCATATACTTATAACCTAAACCTATTCTCAAATCCCAAAACCTATAACCTAAACCTTAACCTATAACCTAAACCTTAACCTATAACCTAAACTCAATTCCCTAAACCTTAACCTATAACCTAACCTAAACCTAAACCTATAAGCTACACTTATAACCTAAACCTAAACCTATAACCTTATCCTAAACGTAAAACCTAAACCTAAACCTAAAAAGTAAATGTATTCTCAAATCCCTAAACATATAACCTACAACATTAGCATAAACTTATAACTTATGACATTAACCTAAACCTATACTTATAACCTAAACATATTCTCAAATCCCAAAACCTATAACCTAAACCTATTCTCAAATCCCAAACCTATAACTTAAACCTATTCTCAAATCCCAAAACCTAAACCTAAACCTAAACCTAAACCTTAACCTATAACGTATAACCTATAACCTAAACCTATAACTTATAACCTGAACTCAATTCCCTAAACCTTAACCTATAACCTAACCTAAACCTAAACCTATAACCTACACTTATAACCTAACCTAAACCTATAACCTAAATGTATTCTCAAATCCCTAAACCTAAACCTACACCTAATCCTAATCTTAACTCCCTAACCTAAACTTAAACCTAAACTTGAAAACCCAAACCTAAACCCAATCTCGAACCCGAACCCGATTTCCTAAACCTAAACCTTAACCTATTCTCAATTCCCTAAAGTTATAACCTATAACCTAAACTTAAACCTTAACCTAAACCTAAACCTATAACCTTAACCTAAACCAAAACCTAAACCTTAACCTATAACCTATAACCTAAACTTATAACCTATAACCTAACCTTAACCTAAACCTAAAACCTAAACTTAAACCTATAACCTAAAACCTAAACTTAAACCTAAACCTAAAACCTAAATGTATTCTCAAATCACTAAACCTAAACCTACACCTAATCCTAATCACAACTCCCTAACCTAAACATAAACCTAAACCCGATCCCGAACCCGAACCCGAACCCGATTGATGTAATAATGTAGCCCAATCACATGGCAACAAACAAGAAAATCTTGCTTTGTTGGCAAGCATACTCGAACTCAAGCATCACAATGCATCTATTTCCATCTCCACTATCTCTTATAGCATAGATTATTTGAGATTTGGATTTATCTCATTTTTAGAGTCATGTCCTAACACAATATGATAATATTAATAGACAAGGTGGATTTGTCACCAACATCATTCCAAGACCCATATAACTTCTCCTTATAGGAAGTTAGGTAGGGACATGCAGCTTGAATCCATCAAAGGAGATAAGGATCACCTCTCATATGTTCTCTCTCTTTTCATTTGTTTTTTCTCCATAGGATTGTTTATTTTGTGGTGTCTGCTCACGTACAACATTTTATCATGTTAATATAATTATAAGTAGCCTAATCTCACCTTTCTAAAAATAACTAATAATAATTTCGACCTGATGAGAAATCATCAAGTAGCATTAGGCTCAACCAAAAAACATAAATCAGCATTTTCTTTCTTTCTTTTCCTTTTAATACACACTCACACACTCACATACTCACACACCCTGAGACTCTAAGAATTAATGTTAGTAAGTTTTGTAGGGCTCATCATGATGTGTGTCGAACATCAACACTGTGCATTTGATAGAAGTTTTGGATCAAGCTGATATTTGTGTTTTCCTTTCATTCATATCTTTTTGATATTATGAACATGTTGGATGGCAAACATTACTGTGGGCCCAAGGAAGGTATCAACGGTGGAAATCATTATTCCACACTGTTTTGTGTGGCATGGTCCACTTGAGTTTTGGATTTATCGAAAATTTGGGATTAACACACACCGTTCATCCATTTTTCGTGATCATTTTATAGAATTATCTAAAAAATGAATCATATTCAAAAATTAAATGGACCACACCACAAATAAGGGGAACAAATTGCTACTCCCCCTACACCATCCAATGGCTGGTGGTTGGTGCTGTATGGGCCCCACCATGATGTATGGCCCCACAACCATTTTTTTTTTAAAAAACTTTTGAACCAGTTGGATTTCAAATAAACATTACGATGGGCCTTAGGATAGTTTCAATGGTGGGAATCACCCTCCCGTTGTTTTCTATGGTGGGGTCTACTACGGATTTTTATTTGTCTCATTCTTTGGCTCGTGACTTAAAATGATATCTCAAAATGGATGGATGGTATATATATATATATATATATATATATATATATATATATATATATATATATGGAAAAGGTTCTATCCATCGAGCTCATGGGAACTCCTCATGAGGTCGAGCTGTGTGGGCCCCACCATGACGTGTGTCGAAAATCAACACCATGCATTTGATGGGTTACCTTTAAATTATGGGATATCCCAAAAATCAGCCGTATACAGAACTCCGGTGGGCCATACCATCTAAAATCATGTGAAGACATGCCTAAAACATATAAAAGCACTTGGTGGGGCCCCTCCTGAAATTTGGATGCGTTTGAAACTTGGTATGACCCCTCATCCAAGTGGCACACACATAATGGATGGGCTAGATTTGTGAACCACATCTCTGTGGGCCCAAAAAATAATTATGAATGTTTTAATGGAGGGTAACCCCTCTCAACTTTTGTGTTTGGTGGTCTGTGGGCCCCGCCATGATGTATGTGTTTCATCCATGCCATCCATCTATTTTTATAGATCATTTTATGATATTACAAAAAAAAAAGAGTTATATCCCAATCTTAAGTGGACCACATTACAGGAAAAAGTGTTGAATGAATGTTGACCATTAAAAACTTTTTGGGAGCCATAAAAGTATTGAATCAAGCTGATCTTTGTTTTTTCCCTTCATCTGGGCCTTTATGACCTAATCACAGATTGGATGTCAGATAAACAGTACAGTGGGCCTTAGGAGGATTTAAATGATGGATATCCAATCACTATTGTTTTCCTGTGGTGTGGTCCACCTAGGATTTATATCCCTCTTATTTTTAGGACGAAGGCCTAAAATGATCTTTAAAAATGGATGAACGGATTGGATGAAACACATACATCATCGTGGGGCCCACAGACCACCGAACACCAGCCACGGGGCTGGTGTCAGGGGGAGTAGCCAATCCGTTCCACTGCAAAAACCACATCCCACGCGCGCCCATCTCCCACAACCGCAAATCCCTAAGGGCCTGTTTAATTTTCTAATTACGGAGTGTTTTGACAAGAAAACAAATGTGTTTGGTTTGGGGGATTTATTCAATGATAACAAAGAAAGAATGAGAGAACATTGATCACATTTATTCTGAGTTCATTTACATCCTCGGATTCCCTTGATTCTGAAAACAAAGCACAATCAATCAAAGTAGACAAGATAGTCCAGTAGAAATTTCGGCAGCATTCCGATGCTATTTTGGTCATCTCCGAGATACTTAAGAGGAATTGCTGATTTGATTGGCCAATCTCCAAGGAGATAAAAATTTTGGCAGCATAACGACGCTATTTCGGTCATCTCCTAGATACTTAGGAGGAATTGTTGAATCGATCAGCTAATCTTGGGCTTGAAATTAGCTCTGAGCATCCTTCCAGTCATTCCTCCTTAAGATGTGGAGAAATGATCCCTTGAACTGTGAAAACTTTCTCAAGAGGACGTTGTGCGGGTCGCGCAACAGGTTCTTCCGTTGCCCGGGTCCCACAAGGATTTTCCTTCGTTGCGCGGGTCGCGTAAGGCTTTTCCTCCGTTGTGAGGGTCGCACAATGGGAGTCTTGTGTCGGAGAGAACTCCATGTCGCCTGTCTTTTATTGCGCAGATCGCGCAAGGATTCTCTTCCGTTACAAGGGTCGCGCAACTACTTTCTCCGTTGCGCGGGTCGCGTAACGGCATTTTCCCGTTGCGCGGGTCGCGCAACTAGTTTCTTCATTGCACGGGTCGCGCAACTGCTTTCTTCGTTGCACGGGTCGCGTAACGACATTCTTCCGTTGCTCGGGTCGCGCAACTGCTTTCTTCATTGCGCGGGTCGCGCAACTGCATACCTCTCTCTCCTCACTTCTTCTCCATTTCTCTTCCAACTGATCCAAATGATCCAACCCCTCAAATGAATCAGGGAGGGGTATTTATAGGATCCACCACTCTTAAAAAGTGGTGATCACCACCACTTATCCATTCACATATGGATATCTTCTTTTCTTAAACCATGGTGTCCACTAAGCTCCCTCTTAAGTGGTGGTGTACAACCTCTTTCCCTTAAAATGACACCTGTGCACTCTTTTTTACCAAACTACCCTTTTCAATGCATTTTTACTGAAATACCTAAACTACCCCAGGAGATGGGATTTTACCAAAATACCTAAACTATCCCTGGAGATGGATTTTTACCAAAATACCTAAACTATCCTTGGACATGGATTTTTACCAAAATACCCCCGGACATGGATTTTACCAAAATACCCCCGGACATGGATTTTTTACCAAAATACTCCCGACATGGAATTTTTACCAAAATACCTCCGGACATGGAATTTTACCAAATACCCCCGGACATGGATTTTTACCAAAATACCCCCAGATATGGAATTTTACCAAAATACCCTCGGACATGGATTTTTACCAAAATACCCTCGACATGGGATTTTCTGATCATTGCAATGAGATATTTTTTTTTGTGCCTCAACAGATGCCCCCTCGATCCTTCTTTGATTGATTCCTGAAATCAAATGGAGGATCGATCTTCCTCCGCCTGAAAAATCTTGAACAAATTGCAACTGAAGGATGACTGTGAAATTGTGGTGAAGACTGCTTGAGTAGAAATTGGAATATGTCAATATGTCCTAGAGGGGGGTGAATAGGATTATTTTTTTTAAAGATTTACGAGTTATATAAAAAAAATCCTATCACTCTAATCCTGACAAGTATACAATGTTTAGGATTACCCAATGTAACTCTACTAGCTTCCAAGCTCAGTAGAGGATCCAATCATAGAACTATTTAAATGATAAGCATGAAGCAGTTATAGTCTATGATGGATGTGACTGTGTGTGAAGTGTGAGTAGATATGAATGCAGTTAGCATAATCATACAAATGAGCAAGCACAAAAATCAATCACAGACACAGTCATTTTTATAGTGGTTCGACTACTTGTCTACTCCACTCCCGGCTATCGCACTCAACCCTTGAGTGTACCGAAATTCACTAAGGAGGTTTCCCAGGGTTCACCTCAAACCTAAGATTTTAAATCAGGTTCACCTTCAACCTTTACATGGAGGTTTCTACTCGGTTCACCTCTAACCCTGGAGTTTCACTAGTTCACTCCTAACCAGATGTTTATGCTCTCCATAGAGCAAGGGTCCACACAACGCACCCAGAGGTTTCTACTCGGTTCACCTCTAACCCTGGAGTTTCACTGGTTCACTCCTAACCAGATGTTTATGCTCTCCACAGAGCAAGGGTCCATACAACGCACCCACAGCGTACACTCCCGCCGGAGGCTTCCTTGAGGACTTCAAAAGGTGAGAACCACTTAAGACCCAATCCTAGAAAGGAATTATCGCAAGTGTCCTCCTGGACTCTAGATACTTACTGATAAGTTGATGAGTCCGTTAAGCACAACGCCGAAGATCTCCTCCTTCTTGTTGACGAAGAGTCTTCTGCTCCCTTGATCCACAACACAAAAGATATACCAAGACTAGGTTTAAGGTTGGGTCAAGGTGAAGATGGAATCCTACTCTCTAAAGATTTCCCTGTTAGGAAGATAGAGTAGTTCCAATCTTATGCATTCAAGGCATCCTAGCATAATGATTTTCCATTAAGGTAGTAGCTTGAGGATCCTTGAACGCGGAAGTTCATTCCCCAATCCACTCTATTGAATATCAATGATGAGGGTGGATTAGAGGATGAACTCCCTTGAGAGAAAGGGCTTTAGGTATAGGATATAAGTTGAAACACTCAAAAGCTCTCTCTACTTTCTCTCACAGCAACAAAAGACAAGTCCTCTATAAATAGGCAAAAAGTTCCAACAGATATAAAACGGTCACATTTATGACAGAGTTTGATATCATTGAGTAGGTTCCATATCATCGAGCGTATACTCTCGATAGCATCGATGGTCTGCTCGATTACTTGGACTCGATGTCATACGCTTTTGAAACTCTTTGCCAATTGGTCGATGAATCGAAGCTATTGTCGATGTCATTGGATTTCGAACTCTGATTCCATCGATGACAGGTTCGATCCATCGACACTTGAAAAACGAGAGAGACTTGACTTTGAGATATTTCAGGTTTTCATGAATGATCGGGGGAACCGTCGAGGTCATCGGAATTTGAATGTCGATGACATCAATATCAGAGTCGAGGCATCGATAAATCCAGTTGATTTATCTTTAAACTTGGTGGACAGTTTATGGCTTTGTTCGATGCAATCGATCTGGTGTCGATATCATCGATATTTGAATATCGATTAAATCGAAGGGCCCCCAATCATAGTTAAAAACAACCTGAAATTACTGCTGTAAGAAATGCGCGCCCACTGTCGATATCATCGATGGATCTCCAATCTTATCGATGTTTGAATTCAGATCATATTGGACGGTCATTGATATATCGAAGAATTTTGAGATTTTCATTAAAAAACAGGGGCACCGGAAATCAGCCTGTCGATCTTATCGAGCCACTCTTGATGGTCTCGAGATTTGAATATCGATGATATCGATATGTGTATCGATACATCGATAATTCGTCCAGATATATTGTGAATTTGCTGGACGTATTTAGTGCTTTTATCGATGATATCGATAGGTGTATCGATATATCGATAAATCCGTCCAGATGAATATATAGTTGTTGGACATTTTGGTCCTTTTATCGATAGTATCGTTAAGGTATCGAGGACATCGACAGCGCAGGTCGATCATATCGAGGGTGCTTCGATAAAATCGACAGGGCGAGAAAAACTTAGAGATTTTCCTGTTTTGCTAAATGTTTTCTCACCATAAAACCCTAAGATGTCTATCTTGTTTTAAGGGTTTTAATCACCTGGGGTTTTGGGACACGGGATGTGAGGCTATGATTCACCTTTTGCGAGCTTTCACACATCCGGTTGAGGCAGACGCTTGAAATAATCTTCTTAACGAGTTCTATAGATAGACTGACTCACCACACATGTAACTTGACAAACCAGGGCACTAGCAGGTGCACTTTCAGACTGGATGATCATGCTTGCATGGAAGACTGGATGGTCATACTTGACCAGAAGATCGAATGATCACGTTCAATCGGAAGACTCGAATGATCACGTTCAAACAGAAGACTTGAATGCTCATGTTCAAACGGAAGACTTGATTGATCACATTCAAGTGGAAGATTTGATTGATCATGTTAAAAAAGAAGACTTGAATGCTCACGTTCAAACGGAAGACTTAATTGATCACGTTCGAACGGAGGACTTGATTATTGTGCTTGACCGGAAGACTTGATGATTGTGTTCGACCGGAAAACTTGATGATTGTGTTCGACCGGAAGACTTGATGATTGCGCTCGACCGGAAGACTTGATGATTGTGCTTGACCGGAAGACTTGATGATTGCGCTCAGCCAGTAGTGTCGAGCGGATGTTTCACTAGAGAAGATGAGATTCTATTTCGTTGAAACTCATCTCTACAACAGCTGTGATGATTTTGTCTTTGAGCAACTTGACCAGAGAGCTATCTTTCAACATTAATGCGGCTACAACGGTCTCTTTGATCAACTCTAGCGATTCTTTCCTTTAATTCTACAACGATCTCTTTAAACAACCTCCAGCGACTTTTCCTTTAAATCTGCAACGATCTTGTAACGTCTTGAAAAATTCTGTACAAAGACCCGAGTACCACCTCAGGCAGAAATCACTCAGGATCAAATCCTTTAGGAATTAGACAAAACTAACTAAGTGCTAAACTAGATTAGCTACGAAATTTGCTTGATCCACTATAAATACGATCTGCAAGACCAAAAACTTGTAAAATCATTAGCGCTAGGTTGCCCTAAAATCTAGGATCAATCTTATTACCCAGTTGCTCTCAGAAGCACATTAAAACTCCGTATCGAATCTGGACCGTACGACGAAAGTCCGATGACCACGAGACTAAACGCTTAGGATCGCCTTGCTGGGCTTGACAATCATCTCGAAAATCAAATCCAAATAGTGTCCCGGGGCTATTCGCTTGAGCCCGGAGTGAAGAGTGTGAGAAAACGTGGTTTTCTTTAGAAATTAAATCTAATTTAAGTAATCCGAGACTTGTCGCTTGCGGGCCAGATATAAGCAATCAGACCGTCAGAATCTGACCCAAATACACCCTCGGATCAGGAGAAATTTCCCATACATGGCAGTGTACTTGTAACCCTGACCGTTGAACTGAAACTAGTCCGCCACATGTGATCTGGAAACTCGATTGGAACGAAAACTTAACTCAACCTAAATCCGTGGTCGGGGAGCTTAAGTCCGACCTTTGGCTCAAGGCAGGGCTCCGAAAGTGCTCCGTTGAGCTGAAATAGATGCCCTTTGGCTATAACCTAAGTATACCTTGGCCCTAGGACCATTCCATCAGTTTTAGGCCTATATAAGGTCCTTAAACCCTCTCTCATTCACTCCATACGAATTTGGTAAAAACCCTAGGAGAGAGAAGAGAGGAAAGAGAAAGAAAGTGAGAGAGAAGTTGGAGTCACTCCAGGGATTCGATCCCTGCTATTCTACGTGCTTATCCATCACTACCAAACCACTATTCCGACGAATCTGACTTCGTTCCTAGGTAAGAAAACCTGACCCTAATCTATTTTAGGGTTTTCAATTGTCACTAGTAGCGAATTAGTTGACTCAAATCGTGCTATAGGTTGCCATTCCATCGTTGACGAAGACTGAGAGTCTCTGTCGAATTTGTTACGCTTCTACGGCGTAAGGTGCGGACTATAGACGTATAGGTTATGGTTTTCAAAGTTTTCAATGCTAGATAATGATAGATTCATGATGTGGGTGTTATTTCACATGCAAAATGCGATGTTCGTTTTGCGATTCAGTTATATATAAAATTTCTGGAGTTTAGTGTATTCTGTGTATGTGTAGAAAATACCATATACATACGAAATATGAAAGTGTGTTTGCCATGATTAACTACTGTGTGTATATGCTAGTTGTATGTGTAACAACTCCTCGGTGAAAGGATTCACCCTAATACATGTTTTGGCCAACATACGTTCTGTATGTTAATGTAACATCCTGAATTTTTTGCCAACCTGGGATTAGACGTCCTTAGGCAATGGGTTGATCCTAACACCTTATTAACTTGTCAGAACTGAATCCCACAGTCTAAAATCGCTCCTTAACCCATTTCCTTCACAAATCCCACCCTTCACCACCTTGTTCTTTAAATTTTCTAAGTACTTTCACCCTAGACACTATCTTAAACTAGCTAAGTATTATAACTTGCATAACTTTATATACAAAATACAAAGGCCCAGGTACCACCTCAGACAAAAATTACTCAGGACTAAATCCTTTAGAAATTAGGCGAGAATTAACTAGTGTTAAACTAGAGTACCTGTGAAATTAGCACCAATCACTTTAAATACGATCTGCAAGACCCAAAACTTGTAAAATCATTGACGCTAGGTTCCCCTAAAATCTAGGATCAATCTCATTACCCGTCTGCTCTCGGAAGCATCTCGAAACTCCGTATCAGATCTGGACCGCACGTCGGAAGTCCGATTAACACGAAGTTAAGGAATTAGGACCGCCTTGCTGGGCTTGACAACCATCTCGAAAATCAAATCCAGATAGTGTCCCAGTGCCATTCGCTTGAGTCCGGAGCGAGGAGTGTGAAAACACTTGATTTTTTTTACAAATAAATATCTCAAATAGTAATCTGGCACCTCTCGCTTGCGGATCAGTTTTAAGCAACTAGACCGTCAGAATCAGGCCAAATTACACCCTCGGATCAGGAGAAATTTCATACACATATCCATGTACTCGGAATCTCCGATCGAGATCCGCTGACCGTTGAACTGAAACTGGTCCGCCACGAGTGATCTGAGAACCCTACTGGAACGAAAACTTAATAGTACTTAGATCCAATGTTAGTGAACTTAAGTCCGACCTTTGGCTCAAGAGGGCCCGCCAGAAGTGCTCCGTTGAGCTGAAACAGAACCACTTTGGTTATAACCTAAGTATACTTTGACCTGGAGTCTATTTCGGTGAGTTTTTAGGCTATATAAGGACCTTAAACCCTCTCTCATTGCAGCCATACGAATTTGAGAGAAACCCTAGAGAGAGAAGAGAGAAAATAGAGAGAAAGTGTGGGAGATGTGGGAGAATCTCCCTGCCATACTTCCCTGCCGCTCTACGAGCTCCACCACTCCGTTCTAATCGCTTTCCCGGCGATTCTAGCTCCGTTTCTAGGTAAGAAACCCTAACCCAAATCTATTTTGAAATTTTGATAGTTGTAAGTTATGAAATAACTAACCTAAAGCATCCTATAGGTTACCAATCTGCCAAATACGAAAGCTTAGCAAACCTATTGACTTCCTTACGATTCTACGACAAAAGGTGCGGACTTTAGGTGTATAGGTTATGGTTTTCAACGCTTTCAATGTCAGATAATGATAGATTCATGATCTGCATGCAATTGCACATGTACAAAGTGCTGTCTGTTTTTCGTTTCGATTAAAGTGAAGAATATGGAATTTTACATACTCTAGGTATTTGTAGAAAGTATCGTATACGTATAAATTTTGGAAATGTGTTTGCCATGATTATTTGCTGTATGAATATATTATATATGGATAAAATACTTGTTTGGCGAAAGGGCTTGCCCTAATACATGTTTTGCTAATATACACTATGTATGTTGAAATAGTGTATTTTAAGTGTTTGTGAAAATGACTGAATGAGTATAGAATTCTCATTCGTGCTCGCCATGACTAATTGTCATGGATATATAATTGTTGTATCGGCGATACCCCTTTGACGAAAGGATTTGTCCTGAATCACGCCACGGCCACTATACGCTATATATGTTGAAATGTGTAGCCCAAGTGTTTGTGAAAATGTTCAAATGAATATGGAACTTGGATTCCTACTTTCCATGACTATCCGTCGTGGGTGTACGCGTGTTATGATTGGGGCAACTTCCTAGTGAAAGGATTTGTCCTAATGCCTATGTGATCAACATATGTCATGTATGTTGATGTATGTATTTTAAAGTGTTTGTTGAAATGTCTGAATGAGTAGTAGTTAGTAACTTGTAATATTTAAGGGTGTTGAGATATGATTCTCAACTTCTTTAACTATGTGTATGATTTCTTTAGATATCTGTGTGATTAGGAATTGAATACGTACAAACTCATGCTTATGTTGTACTTCATAACATGCTCAATTGATTGTATGATTTTATCTATGTGATGCATATGTTTAAATTCATGTTTACGTTGTACGATCCGTCATGGGTGATGGGGGAGTGGAGCAACGAGTGCGTGCAACAGCCCTGACAGCCCTAAACGGATAACATCAGTCTTCGATTGTATGATTTGAATTTTGATCCATTAATGCTTTAAATATCTGAAATTGAATGTGATTGGGGCTATTGTATAGTCCAGGCAGTCGGTAACGGGATCGAATTCGTGGCTGGGTTTCATTTGCCACGTGAGGCGTGTTCGACGAACCCGAGTCGTACTTCGGTTGGCGATAGTGGTTAGCCACACGAAGTGCTTATGCACTTCATATCGTTCAACTTGTTGTGCGCTCGAGCTAGTCGAGCTCGTCAAGTAACCCGATCTGTCTAATGTATGTTCACCATGTTTGGACGCTACTACTTAATCCTAGGGTACCAAACTTACTATTGAAATCCCTTTTAACCATGGTACCTCGATCCGCTAAGACTCATGAGCCGGGCATGGTGGTATGGGACACCGTGGTTGACCTGTCGGCCTACGCTGGGGCCACGTGCCTCCCCGTAGTGACCAGTGAGCAACTAGACTCGTGAGACGATTATGGTGGTATGAGACACTATATTCGAGCTGTCGACACCTACGGCGAGAGCCGAATACGGTGAGACCTGTATTCGTACTGACGGTGAGACCTGTATTCGTACTGACGGGCGACGAGCCCTCTGTAGTGTCGTCGAGTATACTCTAAGGTCTGTGATTGACGATGAGCCCTTCGCAGCAACTAGAGCATGAGTTGATCCGAGTACGGTGAGACCTGTATTCGAGTTGACGGCCAGCGAATGAGCCGAGTACGGTGAGACCTGTATTCGAGCTGACGGCCAGCAATTGAGCCGCATACGGTGAGATCTGTATCCGTGCTGACGGGTAACGAGCCCTTTGTGATGCCTTCGCTACGCCTCTCAAACCATAATATCGTATGAGATTAACTAGGACTGACGACCCTGGAATGGATCATGTTTGGGAATGATATAAGGGAGGTACCTTAGTTTTCCAATACTGTTGTTTGAAATGGACTAATAATTACTCGGTAATCATGCTCATCATCGCACTGCATGTGCCTGGTAGATGTGGAGCACTGAGGGATGAAAGCATGCCGCGAACGTAAGATGGTGTCGCACGAGGGTGGTTTGGCAAGGGCATACATCATGTCATTTCATACTTGCATTAAATAAGAGTAGTTAGAATTGTTTGATTGTACTGCTTTATCATTACTGCTTGACTGAATTGATAACATGTTAACCTATGCTTTATTATTCCACTGAGTTAATCACTCACTCCCACGTTACGGGACGGTGTTCCGAACACCCACCAGACTTTGTCTGATTACAGATGGCGACGCTACTCTTGAGACGGAGCTGGACCTGTATGATGACAATAATGCTTGTTCGTATATGCTATGCTGACGGCTTCACGTGAGCCGTGTCTTGATCGACGGGATTACAGGGATGTTGACTAGATGACACTACACATTTGGTATAATTTGAACTGTACTTGTAATTCATTAACCTGGTAACCTTATCACACTCTGGAGACTCACCACAGTTTTTATATTTTATATATCTATCACAGTCTTCCGCTTGTAATTTAACTGTCTCTGGAGTATGATATGCTGTTTTGGCTTAATCTCACTCACGTTCACAACTCTAATACAGACAACATTCAATCATCATTCATTTTGTTGCATAAGTGATGTTCTGGAACTCGAGTGTTGAGTTACTACTCGACCCTCAATTTTTCGGGGTGTTACAGTTAATAAGCGTAGTCTAAGTGTTTTGGAAAATGCTTGTATGAGTAGGTACTTAGGAGATAGTGCTTTAGGTGGGTGTTGAGATAGGATTCTCAACTACCTTAGAGATGTGTATGATTTCCTCCATGTAAGTTGTTTAGTTTAATCACTTACTTATGAAATGTATGTGTTTGGATTTCCTGTTTACATTATGTTTTATAACATGCTTGTTAATATGTTTAAATTACTTGGTTAATTCTGCTTTGACTACTCCACATGCTTACTGGTTAAGGATTGAATGTGTTTGGGACTACAGTATAGTCCAGGCAATCGGTAATAGGCTTTGAATTCGTGGCTGAGATTCATTCGCCACGTAAGACATGTTTGACGAACCCGAGTCATACTAGAGTTGTTGGCAGTGGTTAGGCCACACGGAGTGTTTACGCACTCCATCTCGATCAACTTCAGGTGCGCTCATAATAGTCGAGCTCATCTAGTAACCCGATTTGCCTGATGTATGTTCACCATGTATGGCCACTACTGCTTGAACCTAAGGTACCAAACTCACCAGTGAAATCCTGTCTAACCTTGGTACCTCGATCCGCTAATACTCATAAGCAGGACAAGGTGGTATGGGACACCGTGGTCGAGCTGTCGGCCTACGCTGCGGCGACGAGCCTCCCCGCAGTGACCAGTGAGCAACCCAGACTCGTGACCCGAATATGGTGGTATGGGACACTGTATTCGAGCTGTCGGCCTACACTGATTTGGTGACGAGCCCTTTATAGTGACCTCGAGCATACTCTAAACCTACGTGGAGGCGACGAGCCTTTTCCTAGTAATCAAAGTATACACTAGGCCTGTACTGATTTGGCGACGAGCCCATTACAGCGACCTAGAACCGCAACATCGTATGAGATTTTCTAGGACTGACGACCCTAGAATGGATCCTTATTTGGGAATGATATATGGGAGGTACTTTAGTTTCCCAATCGTGCTGTATGAAAAGGACTAATAAAAACTTGGTAATCACGCTCATAACATCGCACTGCATGTGCCCTGGGTTGAAGAGCACAGAGGGAAGAAAGCATGCCGCGACCGTAAGATGGTGTCGCACGAGGGAGTGTAGGCGAGGGCATGCATCATTGTTCATATCATTCTTGCATTAATAAGAGTATCTAGGTATGTTTGATTTTACTGCTTTATCATTACTGCTTGACTGAATTGATAACATGTTAACCTTTGCTCTATGATTCCACTGAGTTGATCACTCACTCCCACGTTACGGGATGGTGTTTTAAACACCAACTAGACCCTGTCTTGATTTTAGGTGACGACGTGCCCCCAGAGGCGGAGCCTGATTACTATGATGATCAGGACGAGTTCTCTTATATGCAGTTCTCCAGCGGCTTCGCTTAGGCCATCCGGATCGATGGGGCTACAGGGATTATCAATGTAGTTGTACTATTTGACATTTTGATTTTGAGACTATTACATGTATATGGTGACTCAGTGATGTATTCATACTTTGGAGACCGAACGTGCTCTTTTGACGTATATACGTTTATTTATGTCTTTCAATCTTCCGCTTGCGTTGTATGAAATGATCTAGAGTATGAATTACTGTTTTGGTATAATCTCACTCATGATTAATGCATTAACATAGACAACATTTAATCATAAGCATATATGTTGCATAAGTGATGTTTTGGAACTCGGGAGTTGAGTTGCTACTCGACCCCCGATTTTCAGGGCTTTACAAGTTGGTATCAGAGCATGATTTGGATTAAACCGGACTTGGGTTATGGTCACACGCCGTACACTGACACAAAATTAACTTAGATGGGTGTGAGAAAATGTAGAAACATTCATAGTAGTCCCGGTTTCACCAATTGGCGAAGTTTATCGAAAATGATCGCCGAGATCGAGTCTGTACTCTCCCATAATCACTTAAAGCGACCCTGGATTACTCCTAGACCGTCAAACGACGGGTCTAGACCACAAATTACCCTATCTCAGCCTTCAAAATCCTTATGTGCAGCTGTACATCAGAATCATGCCCGAAAGTCCCCGAAACGACTCGAATTAGAGTCGGGGGACAAACCAAACAAATCCGGTGGGACCCAGGGTGGCCCCCACACACTTTTGGGACCCACGGGGCAGGAGGACCTCGCCCCATGGGCGAGCCCTTGCAGGGAACTCTAGAGACCGGTGAGGACCTCACCGGTTTGGTGAGGCCTTGCCGCCCAGCGGGCCAGGCCTGGCGGGCCAACCGGGCCGATGGCATTTTAGGCATTGTATTGCCCACCTGTCCACGAAGTTTTGATTAAAACCCTTCCTAGGTCGCCTGTCCTTCACAAACTACCCCTCTAAGCTTCCCTTTTCTTCAAAAGTCTCATATCCTTTACTCAAATCGCCCCGCCAAGCATTTTCTCTTCCATTTTCATACACCCTCTCCACTACCCTGCTATAAATCCTTCTCCATTACTGCCTATCTCTCCATTCTCTCTCATTTGAGCTCTTAAACCCTCTATTTGAGGCTCAAATTTGTGTAAACCCACTCACCCATCTCATCTCTTTATTTTCCTTCTTTATCCCCTTTCATTTGATCCTTTACACCCTCATTTGAGGCTCAAATCCGTGGAGACCCAAAGATCTCATCCTTTTCCTCCCTTTTCTTCACTTTTCCATGGCTCTATTCGAGGTTATTACGGCCATTTTCTCAATTTTCACCATTCTTTCTCTCATGGGAAAGAGAAAGGGTGCCGTGGATGAAGTCGGGCCTAGTCGCCCCACTCGTTCAGGGAGATCGAGAGGCTCCACCGCAAGCATAGGCGTTGAACGTGAGATACGGACTAAGCGGTACCTCGATCCCCAGGCTCCTCTCCCAGGAGCTCTACAGGCAGATTTATCGCATGGAGTTTATGAGGGCCGTAGGGTCCTTTTTGAAGCTCAGGTAGATAAGCGGCTCTTTGGGGAGTATTTGTTATTGGAGAACCTGGGTGAGGCCGGTTGGGGCCCTGTGTTTGAGGGAAAATATCACGCAAATGTGGGCACTGTCCGTGCATTCTATGCCCATATTCAAGAGCCTACGCTGGAGCCTTGCAGTTTAAGATTTCCTCGGGAAGAGGTTGGGAGGCCACAATTGATGCTGACCTGATAGCTCGACTCATGGGAATACCACTGGGCCAAATCCACGTAAGCGAGAAGAATCTGAAGAGTGCACATGAAAGGGATTGCCATACGCATTTTCTTTGTGGTTGACCGGTTCAGTGGCAGCCAAATAATAGTCTTCTAGCGACCAATATGACTGACGACTTTTGTCTACTCCACATCTTCACGTTCAACGTCTACCCCAGGTGGAGTAACCGCAGTGAGTACACGCCCCTGATGGTAGATTTCTTGTATCAAGTGGGGCAGGGTGAGAAGTTGTACGTGCCTACGTATGTTCTGAGACAGATAGTTCTTACCGCACGCTCTAATAGAATGGCTGATTTGCTCCCCTTCAGCCGACTCATATGCAAGATTGCACGCGAGTTCGGTTACGGACTTGGCGCAGAACTCCCAGTGCCGCAACATTTCATCAATGAAACAATTCTCAATCAAATGGACATCGGGCCACGACAACGACAAGCCCGACTTGATGAGAGCAAGATGAGACGGAGAACGAAGAGGAAGAGGATGAGGAAGAAGGTGGAACTAAAATAGAAGAAGAACAGAACGAGGAAGAAGAGGAGGCTCAGGATACAGAGGAGAGCTCTCCTCCTACGGCACCAGAGCAGGACACCGATCGGGCTACTAAGGATGCCTGTATAGCTTGATTTGAGGAGGGTCAGGTTGTCCTACGACTGGATCTTATGGATCTTCGAGGCCTCGTGAAGCACAAGTTCAAGAAGGTGACTCGCACTTTTAAGTCTATCCTGTACTGCTTGCAGGATAAGGGCGCCCCTCCTCCTTCGCCAAACTCGGATGCCTAGCCATCCATGTCGTTGTCTTGCAACTTGTTTTGGTTACTTGTTTAGGTTATGGTTGTGTTCTTGTTGATGGGCTTAGTAGTGTAGTAGTTAGTAGAATGTTTTCAGTGTTTGAAGCTTTAGTTGTATTAGCTCACATGCATCTTCCGTCATGATTCATGTAACTCTGTATTCCATGTATTATGACAAATTTTGGTGAATGAAATGCATGCAGTTCCTTTTACTATGAAGTGTGTAAAATGCTTAAAGGATTGTGTATTGTTATCCTACATCTTACACAAATTGTACCCTATGTCATATAGGGCATGCCACGGAAGGTCACGCGGAGCACGGCACGCCTCGCACTTACTAGTTCGATGGATCAGGCACCTCCCTAGAGTGATGGTTGTACCGACCCTGGGTTGGGCCCGGTTCTTGAGACTATACCTGAGTCTCAGCCTTCTATGGGTCCTACAGTTGGACCGCCACTTTACACACCACCGGTTCGTGAGCAAAACCGTGCGTCTTCTTCGACGTAGCATGTTCTTCAGTCAGCCCCACCTGTGGATAGGTTGGAGCAGTTGATGACGATGATGCACCAGCAGCACCAGAAGCTCTTAGCTACTATTGCAGGGGCCCTAGCTCAGGGTGGAAGTGCGACTCCACCTTCACCATCTATACGCCCTGCTGAGACTGTAGGGCTTTCTACTCAAGATGAGGGTGTGCCTCCCCCTGTACCTGCTGCATACCCTACGGGGAATCTGGGTACGAGTGGTCTCCTCGACCGATTCCAGCGCTTGAGGCCTCCTACCTTTACAGGTTCTCACAGACCCGAGGAGGCAGAATATTGGCTCGACTGCATCTCCAAGATGCTGAGGATGCTACATTGTATAGAGCAGGAGCAGGTCGAGTTAGCTACCTTTATGTTTGAAAAGGAGGCTAGCTTGTGGTGGGATAGTGTTCTGCGGACAGTTGCAGTTGGATATATATGGACATGGGTAACTTTTGAGTTCCGCTTTCATGAGAAGTACTATCCCCAGATGTACCGGCACGAGAAGGAGAATGAGTTCTTGCGCCTCAGACAGGAAGGCATGACAGTGACAGAGTACAAGCACCAGTTTACAGAGTTGGGTAGATACGTCCCTACTATACTTGCTGACGCGCGGATGCGGATGCGGCGTTTCTCCGAGGGCCTGTGATCTGACGTTCGGTCGAAGATGTGTTGTGCTAGTATACCGTCCTATGCTGAGCTAGTACACATATTTATACGGACAGAGCAGGACAAGGATCGATTGACACGTTTTCGTGGGGCTATGGTTATTAGACCACGACCAGATGTGCCGAGCAGGCCTTTCTTCGACAAGAGACCCCGTGCCGACTCTCCTCCCAGGATTGCGATGCCATTAGTTTCGATGAGGTGCCCGAGTGTGACATGCACTTACTGTGAGAGACCAGGTCATGCTGCGGAGAGCTGTTTTACACGTATGAGAGACAGTAGGTTTTCACTGTCGTAGAGGATCAACCGCCAGGTTCCCCAGGCCATTTCAACACCACCCTTACGGACAACACCTACACATCCATCCTTTAGGCCCCCTGCACCTTGATTTAGGCTGCCTCAACGACCCACGATGCCTCAGCCCAACCGACCTCAGCAGGCACGCATTCATGCACTTACAGCAGAAGAGCTAGAGACAGCGCCTTCAGCACCTATGGCCTTCGAGGTCACTGCACATGTCCAAGGTACTCCTGTCTTCTTATAAATGGACACTAGGTCCAATACCTCCATCATTTCTTGTGTGGCAGTTAAGCGTCTAGCTTTACATACTACTCCCACGAAGGGAGTGAGGCTTGCTACCACTACAGGGACCTTTTCGGATGTCACACGGACGTGTGAGAGTTGCTCAGTAGACTTGGGTAGAAGGACAGTATTCGTTGACCTCATTGTCGCCCCACTATGGCACTACGACATTATCCTCGGTATGGACTGGCTCACCGAGTGAAGGCAGAGATCGATTGCGATAATCGGGTCATGACAACCAACAGACCTGACGACACGGTCTTTACCTTTCCAGTGTAGGTTAGTTGGCCATGTCGTGTTGGATGTTATGCTGCTTTTCTAGAGCATGTTGATGGGTCGACGTTATGGAACATGCCAGTAGTTCTGGAATTTGAGGATGTGTTCAGGACGATCCCTAGCTTACCTCCTCGGCGCGAGATCGATTTTACTATTAATCTTGTGCCTGGTGCGACCCCCATTTCATTACCTATGTATTGAATGCCTCCATGTGAGATGGAGGAACTGAGGAAACAGATTGATGAGCTGGTAGAGAAGGGCTTCATACGACCGAGTGTGTCTCCTTGGGGAGCACCTGTGTTGTTTGTCAAGAAGAAGGATGGGTCGCTGCGATTGTGTATCCATTATCGCAGACTGAACCAGGTGATGGTGAAGAACAAGTATCCTTTGCCCAGGATAGACGATATGTTTGATCAGTTGAAAGGGGCGCGATACTTCTCGAAGATTGATCTACAGTCAGGGTATCATCAATTGTGCGTCAGGGATGAGGACGTGCAGAAGACGGCCTTCAGGACCAGTTTTGGGCATTACGAGTTCCTCGTGATGTCGTTCGGTCTTACGAACACACCGGCCGTGTTCATGGGTTTGATGAACCAGGTATTTCGGCCATTTCTATACCGATTTGTCATCATGTTTATCGATGACATCCTGATATACTCTACGAGTCGAGAAGAGCACGAGGAACACCTACAAGCAGTCTTAGATGCTCTGAGGAAGAACCAGTTGTTCGCACAGTATAAGAAGTGCGACTTCTGGTAGGAGGAAGTCAAGTTCATGGGACATGTGGTGTCTAAGGAAGGAATAGCGATGGACCTTGCTAAGGTAGCCGCGGTTCAGGAGTGGAAGCAGCCTGGTTCGGTTACTGAGGTGAGGAGTTTTCTAGGACTCGCTGGCTACTACCGACGATTCATTCGGGACTTCTCCAAGATAGCCAGACCTTTGTCTCAATTGACTCGGAATGATCTTAAGTTCGCCTGGAATGAGAAGGCGGAAGCAGCCTTCCAGGAGCTAAAGGACAGACTGACGTCCGCCCCTGTGCTAGTATTGCTAGAGCAAGGGGTCAAGTATACGATTTACACCGACGCATCTCGAGTTGGTTTGGGATGTGTCCTTATGCAGAAGGACAGGGTGATTGCATATGCCTCGAGGCAGTTGAGGAAACACGAGGAGAATTACCCTACGCACGATCTCGAGTTAGCAGCGATCATATTTGCATTAAAGCTCTGGAGACATTACCTCTACGGAGAGGAGTTCGAGCTTTTCTGTGACCACAAGAGCCTTCGTTATATATTCACTCACCGGGACTTGAATATTAGGCAGCGCCGATGGATGGAAACCTTGAAGGACTTCAAGTTCGAGGTCTTCTACCATCCTGGCAAGGCCAACCTTGTGGCAGACGCATTGAGCCGCAAGAAGGCTATAACATTTGTGGCTCCGCTAATGATAGCAGAGTGGGATATGGTAGAGTTCGTGCTGGACTTCGAGCAGAAACTCACCATGGAGGAGCCATTCGAGAGTGTCGCGTACATTCCAGTGCGGTCACTTATTGACGAGAGGATTATCGAAGCCCAGAAAGACAATGAGTGACTAATTGAGCTTAGAAAGCTGGCTAGCGATAATGAGGATGCCGAGTGGAGGGTTGGTACGGATGGAGGCCTACGATACCGTGGCCGCCTATGCTTCCTAGACATTCATGACTTGAGACAGAAGATTCTCAAGACTGCCCACAGATCGAAGCTTGCGATGCATCCTGGTAGCACAAAGATGTATCAGGACATGAAAAGGTCGTATTGGTGGAACAATATGAAGGCTCATATAGCAAAATATGTCTCCCGTTGTCTTACGTGCAAGCAGGTCAAGGCTGAACATCACCGACCTCGTGGACTGCTTCAGCCCATGCCCATAACTGAATAGAAGTGAGACTTCATCGCTATGAATTTCATCTCAGGGCCGCTGAAGACGAGGAAGGGTTATGACTCTATTTGGGTGATCGTGGACCGGTTAACGAAATCGGCTCACTTCCTCCCGATTAAAGTCTCAAACTCTGCAAACGAGTTGGCCAGGCTGTACATCAAGGAGATAGTGCGTCTGTATGGAGTTCCCTTGGAGATCCTGTCAGACCGAGACACGCGATTCACATCTATCTTCTGGACTCGTATCAAGGAAGCGATGGGTGTGAAGTTGAAGTTTAGTACCGCGTTCCACCCACAGACCGACGGGCAGACTGAGCGAGTGAATCAGATTTTAGAGGATATGCTGCGGGCTTGTGTTTTGGACTTCAAGGACAATTGGGATGACCGTCTCCCATATGCAGAGTTCTCCTACAATAACAGCTTTCAGGCTAGTATTGGTATGGCTCCTTACGAGGCCTTGTACGGGCACCCTTGTCGAGCACCACATTACTGGGCAGAGGTTGGCGAGCGCAATTTGATTGACCCAGAGTTAGTATAGGCGACCTCAGAGAAGATCGATATTATCACGCATCGACTTCTTACAGCCCAGAGCAGAGAGAAGAGCTATGCCGATACGAGGCGGCGACACTAGAGTTCGAAGTTGGGGACCATGTATTCCTCCGAGTTTCCCCCATGAAGGGAGTTTTGCGTTTTGGCAAGAAAGGGAAGCTTACGCCGTGGTTCATTGGCCCATTTCAGATACTTGATCGAGTGGGTATGGTGGCATATCATCTCGCTTTGCCCACACCACTTACTGGTATACACAACGTATTTCATATATCTATGCTGAAGAAATACGTCCCTGATCCTTCCCACATTATCAGATGAGAACAAGTGTAGTTGAGCGAGGATGCTACATATGTACTACGTCCAACGCGTATCTTAGACAGGAAAGAACAGGTATTGCGTAGCAAGGTTATCCCACTGGTGAAGGTACTGTGGACACATCATACTGAGGAAGAGGCTACTTGGGAGACAGAAGCCGAGGTCCGTAAGAACTACCCTCAGATTCTCGAGGAGTACGAGAAGGTACTAATTTCGAGGACGAAATTTTTCTTTAAGGGGGGTAGATTGTAACGTCTCGAAAAATTACATACAAAGACCCGAGTACCACCTCAGGCAGAAATCACTCAGGATCAAATCCTTTAGGAATTAGACAAAACTAACTAAGTGCTAAACTAGATTAGCTACGAAATCCATTTGATCCACTTTAAATACGATCTGCAAGACCCAAAACTTGTAGAATCATTGACGCTAGGTTGCCCTAAAATCTATGATCAATCTCATTACCCAGTTGCTCTCGGGAGCACATTGAAACTCTGTATCGGATCTGGACTGCACGTCGAAAGTCCGATGACCACAAGACTAAACACTTAGGACTGCCTTACTGGGCTTGACAACCATCTCAGAAATCAAATCCAGATAGTGTCCCGGGGCTATTCGCTTGAGCTCAGAGTAAAAAGTATGAGAAAATGTGGTTTTCTTTAGAAATTAAATCTAATTTAAGTAATTTGAGACTTGTCGCTTGCGGGTCAGATATAAGCAATCAGATGTCAGAATCTGACCCAAATACACCCTCGAATCAGGAGAAATTTCTCATACATGGCAGTGTACATGTAACCCTGATCGAGTTTCGGTGACCGTTGAACTGAAACTGGTCCGCCACATGCGATCTGGAAACCCGATTGGAATGAAAACTTAACTCAACCTAGATCCATGGTCAAGGAGCTTAAGTTCGACCTTTGGCTCAAGGGGGCTCCGGAAGTGCTCCGTTGAGCTGAAATAGATGCCCTTTGGCTATAACCTAAGTATACCTTGGCCCTGGGGCCATTTCCATCAGTTTTAGTCCTATATAAGGACCTTAAACCCTCTCTCATTCACTTCATACGAATTTGGTAAAAACCCTAGGAGAGAGAAGAGAGGAAAGAGAAAGAAAGTGAGAGAGAAGTTGGAGTCACTCCAGGGATTCGATCCCTGCTATTCTACGTGCCTATCCATCACTAACAAACCACTATTCCAGCGAATCTGACTTCGTTCCTAGGTAAGAAAACCTAACCCTAATCTGTTCTAGGGTTTTCAATTGTCACTAGTAGCAAAATAGCTGACTCAAATCGTGCTATAGGTTGCCATTCCATCGTTGACGAAGACTTAGAGTCTCTGTCGAATTCGTTACGCTTCTACGGGGTAAGGTCTGGACTATAGACATATAGGTTACGGTTTTCAAAGCTTTCAATGTTGGATAATGATAGATTCATGATGTGGGTGTTATTTCACATGCAAAATGCGATGTTCGTTTTGCGATTCAGTTATATATAAAATTTTTGTAGTGTATTCTGTGTATGTGTAGAAAATACCATATACGTACGAAATATGAAAGTGTGTTTGCCATGATTAACTACTGTGTGTATATGCTAGTTGTATATGTAACAACTCCTTGGCGAAAGTATTCGCCCTAATACATGTTTTGGCCAACATACGTTATGTATGTTAATAAGCGTAGTCTAAGTGTTTGTGAAAATGCTTGTATGAGTAGGTACTTAGGAGATAGTGCTTTAAGTGGGTGTTGAGATAGGATTCTCAACTACCTTAGAGATGTGTATGATTTCCTCCATGTAAGTTGTTTAGTTTAATCGTTTACTTATGAAATGTATGTGTTTGGATTTACTGTTTACATTGTGTTTTATAACATGCTTGTTAATATGTTTGAATTACTTGGTTAATTCTTCTCTGACTACTCCACATGCTTACTGTTAAGGATTGAATGTGCTTGGGACTACAGTATAGTCCAGGCAATCGGTAACAGGCTTTGAATTCGTGGCTAAGATTCATTTGCCACGTAGGACGTGTTTGACGAACCCGAGTTGTACTAGAGTTGTTGGCAGTGGTTAGGCCACACGGAGGGTTTACGTATTCCATGTCGATCAACTTCAGGTGCGCTCGTAATAGTCGAGCTCATCCAGTAACTCAATTTACCCGATGTATGTTCACCATGTATGGACGCTACTGCTTGAACCTAAGGTGCCAAACTCACCAGTGAAATCCCGCCTAACCTTGGTACCTCGATCCGCTAAGACTCATGAGCCGGACATGGTGGTATGGGACCCCGTGGTCGAGCTGTCGGCCTACGCTGGGGCGACGAGCCTCCCCGTAGTGACCAGTGAGCAACGCAGACTCGTGAGCCGAATACGGTGGTATGGGACACTGTATTCGAGTTGTCAGCCTACACTGATTTGGTGACGAGCCCTTTGTAGTGACCTCGAGCATACTTTGAACCTGCGTGGAGACGACGAGCCTTTCCGTAGTAATCAGAGTATACACTTGTCCTATACTGATTTGGTGACGAGCCCATTACAGCGACCTAGAACTGCAACATTGTATGAGATTTTCTAGGACTGACGACCTTAGAATGGATCCTTGTTTGGGAATGATATAAGGGAGGTACTTTAGTTTCCCAATCGTGCTGTATGAAAAGGACTAATAAAAACTTGGTAATCACGCTCATAACATCGCACTACATGTGCCTCGGGTTGAAGAGCATAGAGGGAAGAAAGCATGTCACTACCGTAAGATGGTGTCGCACGAGGGAGTGTAGGCGAGGGCATGCATCATTGTTCATATCATTCTTGCATTAATAAGAGTTTCTAGGTATTTTTGATTTTACTGCTTTATCATTACTGCTTGACTGGATTGATAACATGTTAACCTTTGCTCTATGATTCCACTGAGTTGATCACTCACTCCCACGTTACAGGACGGTGTTTTAAACACCAACCAGACCCTGTCTTGATTTCAGGTGACGACGTACCCTCAGAGGCGGAGCCTGATTACTATGACGATCAGGACGAGTTCTCTTATATGCAGTTCTCCGGCGGCTTCGCTTAGGCCATCCGGATTGACTGGGCTACAGGGATTATCAATGTAGTTGTACTGTTTGACATTTTGATTTTGAGACTATTACATGTATATGGTGACTCAGTGATGTATTCATACTCTGGAGACCGAACGTGCTCTTTTGACGTATATATGTTTATTTATGTCTTTCAGTCTTCCGCTTGCGTTGTATAAACTGATCTGGAGTATGAATTACTGTTTTGGTATAATCCCACTCATGATTAATGCACTAACACAGATAACATTTAATCATAAGCATATATGTTGCATAAGTGATGTTTTGGAACTCGAGAGTTGAGGTGCTACTCGACCCCCGATTTTCAGGGCGTTACAGATCTATTTTTATTGTTTCTTTTATTCATGATCTGCATAATCCGATCTTTCAAATGATGATCTTTCCTTCAAAATTAATCGGAATTAGTATCTCAAGACATTATAACTCTTTCAATTTAGCCTTAATAAGCATTGATAATTTTGAAATTTATATTGAAAACTTCTCTTCTCTTTTAGGCTGATTGTGATATTCGCAATATGATAATGATTTAATCATTTCATCTTTGCGCTTTGTCATCGTGCTTCGCATTGCATTCTTTATATTCTTTATATCACGCTCTTGGAGATTTCTTCTCCAACTCCAAAGGTTCAACCGCTGAGTCCTTTGTTGAGTCTTTTCTAGTTTGTGCTCGTTAGTATTTCTTCATAGACTTTTCCTTGGATCTTTACTGATTTTGGAGACTCGTAATATCAATTGAATCATGCTTCATAATTCTCGGTATATGAATTCCTCCACCGTGCATAAGAGATTATCAAAAAGACCAATGCATAGATTACTTTTGAAGACATAGATCCTGCCCCCTTTCCCGGTCATTGTCATATGAAGATTTCTTCAGGAGATAATATTTCCAAAGTAAAGCCTGCAGATACTCTTGAAGGATAGATAATTTTTTGTTGCTCCTTTTAATGAATCCAAAGAATATATCTGAATCTTTTAGATTGTCCGAGAGAGAATGATGATTCTTCGCTAATTCATTCTATGCCACCTTTGTAAATCTTGTGTAATAATATTTCTCTATCATCAAGAAGGTAAGAGACAAAAAGACCTTACAGCTCTTGTCAAGATATTAGTTGGCCTTGAAGAGTTGAACTTTTCTAATAGATAATTGCCAATATCTTGAAGGCATTTACTGTCGATGTAATTTGAACCTGATTCAAAAGAAATGCATTTTTGCATATATTTTATTCAACATTTAAAATTTCCATCAGGCAATTGCATATTTGAGCATATTTAATATGTATCTGCAGCATTTTGAATGCTACACGTAGTTGATGCTTTTGAGCATATTTGATGCTTTTGAGCAATGGTGCTAGTGTACTTTGACTGACTATACTTTGACTGGACAAGACCGAACTTGACTGGACTAGACTGGACTAGACTAGACTGGATGACCGGATTTGACTGAACTAGACTTGACACTGGGCTCAAAGAGCAAGATAGTTTACTGCCAATTTCGGGCAATGGGCTCAACGAGCAATTATAGTTTACCGCCAATTTCGGGCAATGGGCTCAAGGAGCAATTATAGTTTACCGCCAATTTTGAGCAGGCCAATTTAAGGCTTTGTAGGTCTTATGCATAGTTGGCCATATAGGCTTGGCTAGGCTACCTTATTTGATCATAAGTCTTATGCATAGTTGGCCATATAGGCTTGGCTAGGCTACCTTATTTGATCATAGGTCTTATGCGTAGTTGGCCATATAGGCTTGGCTAGGCTACCTTATTTGATCATAGGTCTTATGCGTAGTTGGCCATATAAGCTTGGCTAGGCTGCCTTAAATGATCACTTGCCATTGCTGTCGTAAGATTTGTGTGGTTGGCCAATTTAGGCTTATTCCACTGCTTATTTTATTGCCATGAAATAATGAATCAATAATTGATACATCGCCATTGTTGACATGTTCTGACAATGCTTATGGTTAGGATAGTGTATCAGCTTAGAGATGATAACAATTTTAATAAGGTGAGATAAGATAATTTTGTATCAGCAATTGATGATAACAGCGATAGTTACTAATTTTGGAGATAATCATCGACGCTTGGCACTTCGCATTTGGTGATCGTCATTGGCGCTTTGCATTTGGTGATTGTCATTGATATGCTTGAAAGCCTGCATTTTATTCATATACAAAAGAAATACATTCTATGGTGAGAAATATATTTCACAATTTCTTACTCACCTGTCTTACTTAGGCGATGGTTTGATATGCTTGAAAGCCTGCATTTATTCAAACTCACAAAAGAAGTACATTCTATGGTAAGAAATACATTTCATACTTTCTTACTTACCTCTTTACTCACCTGTCTTGCCCCCTTTTGATTTTGGAAGTATCATACCGATATCTTTCAAAATCAAAATAGCGGTCATCTCCTGAACTAGCAGGTATTGCAATGCATATCTGCAACGAATATGCTTTTTATCGCGGCTTTACATCTTTTGCCTCACTTACTTCTTTTCATTTGAGTATTTAGGCTATGATAGCTCGATCTTGTCAATTACTGATGGTTCACCATATGAAGCATATTATCGTCTTTTAACGCGGATGCTCCCAGAATTTTCTTTATCGAGTTTCTGTCAATTTTTCTCTATTTTCTCTTTCTGTCATGCTCTCTCATCGCGATTTCTCCCTTATCGATCATCTTTTGTAACTTGTTCTTAAGGGGATCACAGTCTTCCGTATGATGTCCGAATTTACGATGATAATGGCAATAATCCATTCCTCTTGTATTTTCAATTTTTTCGAAGTATCTTTGCCGAGGTAATTCAATACTCTTCATAGCCAACAATTGATTCAGCATAGGGAGTATATCTTTTCTTGCAAACAAATACTTCATATGATCTTCTTATATGTCATTATAACTGCACGACCATTTCTATCTTCTTCATCGCTATCTTTTTCAACATCCTGATAATCTTCTTTAGTTTTTTCTTTTCAAGTGATATGGGCTGATTTTGACTAAAGAGCAGACACTCTTCCCATCATCTTTTCAAGAGCATAAGTCTTCGTAGCAAAATTACGAAAGGTTTTCCAATCTTTACTAATCAGGTGGCATGCCAATTCTAGTCTCAGACCTTCTAAACATAGTTCTACTTGTTCCAATTCCCGCAGAGGATGTTGACATAATGCTGCCAAGTCCTTCCATCGACTGATGAATTCTTCAATTGATTCATTTTCTTCTTGGCGAATAGAGGCCAATTCGGTCAAACTAATTTCTTTGTCCAAGAGAAAAAGTTTGACATAAAAGCATCCTGCATCTATTCCCAGGTATGAATAGATCCTGGGATTAAACTTAAATACCATCTGAAAGCTCTTCCTGTGAGAGAAGATCCGAATAATCGCAGACAATATTGAGGAATTCTAGAGAAATTTCCCATCTTTGCTATGAAATGCATCATATGCTCTTTTGATGATCCATTCCCGTTAAATTTTTGAAAGCCTGGGTGGTTGAAATTGGCGGGAAATGGCATGTCTTCTATTTCAGGAGGATATGGTGTCTGATATCGAAACCTTTTATTTTGACTTCGTTTATTCTCTAGATGAGTAGACTCGATAACCATCTGCCGAATTTCTTCCTGCGTTATATTCTTAGTAATATTAGGCATTGGCTCTTAAAATTTAACTGATTGCGGTTGCGGCCCTTCTTGCGGTTCAGTGTTGTTCACAACAATCACTGTCAGAATATTAGGTACTTCTTCAGCCGCATGTTTATCTAGTGAAAAATGATCAGGCTGATTAATATCTATCAATGAGCTTTCTGTTTCTTTATACTTTGATTGTCTTGATATTGAGGGAGAAAACGAGCGTTGTGCTGCTGACGCTGTTGAAGAGGATGAACTATCATTTGATTTGAACCAACGTACTGTCGCTTCAAAGGACTAACTGACTCGAATCGAAGCATTCTCAATGCATGAGTTTGCTTGAAATCTTTCGCAGGAGGTGCTGTGAGTGAACATTTGCTGGTTACAGTCGTCTCCCCTTTATTTTTCTGAACTCGCAATGATTCTGTGGAAGATGTGTTTACGGTTATAGTTGATGATATCGAAAGACCTTTTGGAGTGACGGGCCTTTCCGTTTTTCTGGAATGAGATGATTGTATGACCAAAGCAGGGCTATGTCTCATGACACTTTGCATAATTGACCTAGTAGTTGGCGGAATGATGCTTCTTGCGGAAGCAGATCAAACTTTCTGACTTTTGGATATTACTATGCTCCATCTTCCCTCATCTTCTTGAGCTACTGGCGAAATAGAGATTGTTCCGTCCATTACACGAAATTCACTGTTCTTGATCACAGTAGACTTTGCTTTCTCTAACGCTTTCTATTTACTCTTAACTCTTTTCTCTTTTATTCTAGAAAGTTGTGGCGATGCCCCCTGTATTCTCTATTGGCTAATGAATTCGTTAATTCATTAATTAATTTGTCTACTTATTGGCAAGCAGCGTATGATTCAGTCGAACTAACTTCTCATCTGAAGGTTTTTCTCAGGATTTACTGTTGCTCACGGTGGTTGCTATTGGAAAGTTGGGGATTTCTTCAGTAACATGCTCATCTGATGCAGACTGATCAGCATTTGCTGGCAAATTTTCTCTTTTCTATACACTTCGAATGCACTGATATCAAAGGAGGAAGTGAAAACTGCATTGCTGATGCAATCGCGGAGGATGAACTGATGCCTGTTATCCTTACTCGGCAGATCGAACCCTGACATCGTCTGTCCTTGATCATAACTGATTTGATCTTCTCTGATATTTTTTTGTGGAAATTCGTTGGATGAGAGTAGACAACAACGTTAGTCGGGAGAAAGGTCGTTACGGTATCCTGTCATTCATAACAGAATGTTAGTTAATTTATTTAAATAAATTGTACTTTGCTTTTAGAGATGAAGTGGAGGATGTTCCCACTGAGAGTCGCCATTTTGGCGTCTGTAAAGTGATGAATGTTCTCTAAATATTTTCTAAGTCATCATCGAATAATAAATTCCCCAGCAGAGTCGCCATTTTGTTTTGACAAGAAAACAACGTGTTTGGTTTGGGGGATTTATTCAATGATAACAAAGAAAGAATGGGAGAAAATTGATCACATTTATTCTGAGTTCATTTACATCCTCGGATTCCCTTGATTTTGAAAACAAAGCACAATCAATTAAAGTAGACAAGATAGTCCAGTAGAAATTTCGGCAGCATTCCGACGCTATTTTGGTCATCTCTTAGATACTTAGGAGGAATTGCTATTCGATCAGCCAATCTCCAAGGAGATAGAAATTTCGGCAGCATAACGACGTTATTTCGTTCATCTCCTAGATACTTAGGAGGAATTGCTGAATCGATCAGCTAATCTTGGGCTTGAAATCAGCTCTGAGCATCCTTCCAGTCATTTCTCAAGATGTGGAGAGATGATCCCTTGAACTGTGAAAACTTTCTCAAGAGGACGTTGTCACCCCCGAACTCGGAAACCGGGCTCAACAAAATTCCCGATCGCCGAATCCGGTGGCCGACAGCCTCCGTAGTCCCCATTCTCGGCCCCCGGCACCCATATACCAATGTTTCGATCCTGGGATGCTACAGGAGATTTCTAATAATGTCCGTTTGATTCGTAATGCGCATAACCACAAGCTAACCCCCGAACAATAACCACAATAACACCCATCACAAAATTCACTATGATAAAAAACTTTGAGTACAAGGTGTATAAAAGGAAATACAAGATACTGAAAATGACAAAAACTCCAAAAGCTCGGCTGCACGCTCCAACTGCGGCGAGACTACGGCTGCGTCCTGGCGTCACCTGCACGCATCAATTGTGCATAAGCTTATAGAAAGCTTAGAGGGTGGTGTAAGTGTGTGCGCAATATGAGCGTGCTCAGAATGCAGGTCAGAGTATGCGGAATCGTGCCAATGAGTACATGAATGCAGTCAACCATACCAAGGCTATGCGTACATATATAAATGATATCGGCCATATCAAGGCCATGCGATGCATAATGCAGCTCAAGCATGTCAATCCTCATGTCAATACAGTTATCAGTCTGGATATCACCGGGGTCTAGTACACTCAAGCCAGCTTGCCACCCTTATCCGAACGCACAACTGGAGAGTGGAAGAGACCTCACTATCCGCCTGCCAATATCGTGCCCGGCTCGTCGATAGCGGACCGATTCCTCAAGCTGGTCAACTCAACCTAGAATTGCCCCTCACTCAGGCGGGTAAGGTCACACCCCTTTCCAACCGACTACGACAGTGGAGACGCGGCCTCCTGGTATTCGGCCCTCATGCGCTCATACATCCACTCGGTCTCGACGTTGGAGTCATCCTCTGGTACCATCGGGTTTTAGGGATTTTCACCCAGGGACATCTATGACGCCCGTATGCTCATTTCCGTATCCAATCCAGCCACCCACGATGTTTTGTGGAGGCTATGGCCCTGGTATCGCTAGGGCATACAGTAACTACAATCACACAATGCAAGTGCATGAGTCACACTACCAGTCATGCAATCATCCTGCGTGAAGTACGCGCTCATGTAGGATAACTCCGCCTATTAGGGAGCCCGTAACAGTCTACCCGAAGGCATATGCTATGATCAGTCACCACTCATCTCAAGCATGCATATGATGCGTATGATTATGAATCATGGGGCAACACTATGCTTATGGTATGATAATGGGTGTTGCTCAAAGTGAAGATGGGCCCAAACGGACTGCAGAGTACAAGTATGGGCCTATCAGTGGGCCTTAGGAAGAGTAACAATGTGGACATTTAACCGTCGTCACCTATAACGTGGACATCAAACCAACATTATTCCCAAGGCATAGCCCGCCATAAAGTACCATTACACAAACCATAGGGAATCACACATTGCAATGGACCAATATACATCTCATTAGGCCTCGACCCATAGTCCTTAGATACATCAAATGGGCCGTCTCATATGGGCCTTATATAAATCAAGTGGGCCGCATTAGTGGGCCTTATGTACATTGTAATGGGCCATAACCCATGGGCCCTTAAATACCTCAAATGGGCCGAATCACATGGGCCTTGTAATATGGGTCTCATATACATCAAAGTTGGCCTTAACAACGGGCCACGAATACCTCGAATGGGCTTAATCACATGGGCCTTATGTACATCAAGGTGGGCCTCAACAATGGCCACAAATACACATCAAGGTGGGCCTCAACAACGGCCACAAGTACACATCGAAGTGGGCCTCAACAACGGCCGTAAATACACATCCAGGTGGGCCTCAACAATGGCCATAAATACACATTAAGGTGGGCCTCAACAACGGCCAAAAATATGATAAGGTGGGCCTCAACAATGGCCATAAATACACATTAAGGTGGGCCTCAACAACGGCCAAAAATATGATAAGGTGGGCCTAAAACACTTGGGCATTATATAAACCAAGGTGGGGTCCACCATATATATATAATACAATATGTATAATATATATATACAATATTAATAATATATATATATATATATATATATACACACATACATACACTCTCACACACACGCTCACACACATGTGCACACTCACACACACATTCACACACGTGCACACATACGTACGCACACACGTGCACACACCGTCCAGGGAGGACGGTGTGAAAGAACATATACTCAGGTGGAACTCACCGTCCACCGTCAATGGACGGTGAGAAAGAAATACTTAAATCACTGTGGTTCCCACGTGGGCCCCCATATGTGTTTATCCTCCATCCAATCCGTCCATACGACCACACGGGTCTGAAAGAAGGGAAAAACAAATTTCAGCTTGATCTGAAACTTCTGTGGACCCCAAAAGAGTTTCAATGGTAGAGTTCAATTCCCACTGTTTCTTGTGATGTGGGCCACCCGAGATCTGGATTGGCCTGGAATTTGGAGGGGACCCACTTCAGAGAGTGGCCCACCTCATGAACGGATTGGATTTCAAATAAACATCAAGGTGGGGCCCACGGCTGAAGCCGTGGGTTCCTGCCCACCGTTCGCCCGCCAGCGCCTGGGCGCTTCTGACAAGGGCAGCAGCAACAGCTGCTGCAGTTGTTTTTATTTTTTATTTTTATTTTTTTTATTTGGGGCCCACCGAGATGTGATTCAAAATCCAGCCCATCCATTATGTGTGTCCCACTTGTCTGGCCATTCAGACCGAGTTTCAGTTGCATCCAAACTTCAGGTGGGTCCCACCAAGTACTTTTATATGTTCAGTCATGTGCTCACATGGTTTTAGAGGGTATGGCCCACTCGGTGATCAAATCACCTTAAAAATTTGGTTCAACGCCGGAAATAAGGCTGGAGAATAGAATGGACGGCATGGATCACCTACATACATCAAGGTGGGGCCCGCATGAGCGGCCCACCCCAAAGCATATATATATATATATATATATATATATATATATATATATATATATTTTTAAGCTTGTCAGTACACGCCCACGCCATACACATCTCCATGTTAGCCACTAGCCACTCCAGTGGCTTCATGTCCAGCGTCCAGGGACGCTGGACGACGTGTATACACACAGTCATCATGGTGGTGTCCTCTTGGTGGGTTCCACATGGACATGGCCCACCATCCTTACATTATATACTATATAAATATAATATAAATATAATATTAATACAATATTGATTATAATATACTATATATGCTATATAAACGGCGGATCCCTCCTAAAATGCGGTGGGCCACACCATCTAATGGATGTAGAAGATAGAGAGAGAGACGGTAATAGAGGGGAGGGACCCCGCCACTATGGGCCCTCCATTGATACAATACATAATCAAAATGGGTCCCACCTACAAGTGGACCCTTAAATGGAAATCAACGGTGGATCACCCACCTCTTGTACTCCTCCTTGCTCCCCTTAGCCTCCTTAGCTCCTAGCCTCCACTTCAATGGTGGTTGATGACGATCCAACAGTTGAGATGATAGATGTGAGAGTGTAGGGTAAAGTGGGCCACACTTGTTGTTTAGGAGGGAGAGAAGAGTTTGGACGTGGTGAGAGAGAGAAAATGGGAGAATGAGAGAGAGAGAAAAAAAAGGAAATAAAATAAAGGAGAGGGAGGGATGGAGGGATGATGTCATGGGCATGGGTAGAGTTGAAAAGAGAGAGAGAGAGAGAGAGTTGACTTGGGCTTGCTTGTGTAAGAGAGAGGCATGAGTTGTTACTTGGGGTAGGTGTGACTTGACTTGTACTTGACATGAGTGATTCATTTGATTGATGGACATCTCGTAGAGATTCCCTCGAAGTTCACAACGTGCGGTGTTTTATTCGAATTGAACGCAGGCCGACATCTTCTAGCCTGGTATCGGGTCGGTGCGTGAGTCGCGACGTTGGAGCCGCGGTGACGGTGCGGTCGCAATGATACAGGTCTCGGATTAAACAGACTCAATATAAAGGATACGACTTACGATCGATCGCAACGTCGATTATCAGTCGCGGATTGCCGGACTTCGACGGAAATGATCGCAGGATTCATCGGAACAGTATGAACTAGGATACGGGTGTTACAGACGTTGTGTGGGTCGCGCAACAAGTTCTTCCGTTGCGCGGGTCGTGCAACAGGTTCTTCCCTTGCGCGAGTAGACAGATTTTCCTTCATTGTCGTGGGTCGCGCAAGGATTTTCCTTCGTTGTGCGGGTCGCACAATGGGATTCTTCCGTCGGAGAGACTCTGTGTCGTCTGTCTTCTATTGCGCAGATCGCGCAAGGATTCTCTTTCGTTG
>JAJHSJ010000001.1:67055683-67587026 GCA_021015155.1 Magnolia officinalis
TCTACACCGTCAAACGTGTTGGCAAGGAGCATAGGAGGCTAAGGAACCAAGGAGAAGACTGATAGGTGGGTGATCCGCCATTAAATCTCATTTTTTTGGGCCCACTAAATGGTGGGACCCATTTTGATGTATATGATAAGGGGCCCGTTGTGGCGGGGTCCCCTCTTATCTCACCATGTATCTATCTCTCTCTCTCTCTCTATCTTCCCCTAAAATGTAGTGGGCCCCACCAATTGTGTAAAATCTACTCTATCCATCCATCAAACGGTGCGACCCACCGCATTTTGGGAGAAACCCATCATCCTATACAACATATTATAATAATATAATGTACGTATATGTGTGTCCATGGTGGGCCACGTCCATGTGGGACCCACCATGATGCCTGTGTTGAAGGACCCACCCTGATCCATGTGCACCCAACTGTCCAGCGTGAAGGGAACTGACGTGTGGGGCTGCTACATGAAGTGTGAACTGGGGTACGTACTAATGTCAGTTAAAGAGGTGGACCTCACATACAGGCCCCACCCTGATGTATTTATATAATCCAAGCCGTTCCCCCTCCTTCTCAGAACATTTTAGGCATTGAGCCGAAAACTGAAGGTGATCCGATAATCGAGTGGGCCTTACCATAGGAAACAGTGGTGTTTGCCGTCACAACTTGGGAAAATAATTGCTGGGGTCCACATGAAGCTTGGACCCACCTGAAATTTGGTTTGGACCCTTAATTTTGTGGGACACACGTAATGGACAGGTTGGATTGCAAATAAACATTTTGGTGGGCCCTACATGGGACCCACTGTGGTATGTGTGGCTCACCACACCGTCCACAACAGTGGGTGGTGACACCCACTGTGATGCAAGTGTTTCATTCACGCTGTTCGTCCACGGCAGTGGACGTGGCCGCCTCCATGATGTACGTGTTCTATCCACTCCATCCAGCCAGCGATCAGGTGACCACGTCAGAGGAAACAGTGTGGGAATGAACATCAACCGTTGAAACCCCCTTTGGGGATAACAGGAGTTTGGATCAATATGAAATTGTTTTTTTTTTTTTCCATCTAGGTCTGTGTGACGTTATCAACAGGTTGGATGTAAAATAAACATTATAGTGGAGCCCTTGCTCACGCGGTCTTACCAACAGGTTGGGT
Source organism: Magnolia officinalis (assembly GCA_021015155.1). Taxonomy (NCBI): domain Eukaryota; kingdom Viridiplantae; phylum Streptophyta; class Magnoliopsida; order Magnoliales; family Magnoliaceae; genus Magnolia; species Magnolia officinalis. Next base: position 67,056,835 of record JAJHSJ010000001.1, read on the forward strand.
GGCAAAAAAGCATTTCAGTGGGCCCAGGATTGGATGGAAAATAAATGTTATAGTGGGCCCACATGGGAGTCCACCATGATGCATGTGTTACATCCAACCCGTCCAACTATTTTTGAAAAATAATTTTTAAGGCTTGAGATAAAAATAAGACTGATTTATTTATCAAGTGGACCACGCTGTACAGTGAGGATTGGACGGCTACCATGGACATCCTTTGGGGCCTTATGATTAGATTGGATGCGAAATAAATGTTATGGCGGGCCTTGGGAATTTTAATAGTGACTCATTTGATATACGTGTGACCCATGTGATGTGACTCACTTACCATATTTATGGCCCATTGTTGAGGCCCACCTTGATTTGTATAAGGCTGATTGTTAAGGCCCATCTAGATGTATTTGCGGCCCGTTGTTGAGGCCCACTTTGATATATATGAGGCCTACGTGATTAGGCCCATCTTTATGTGTTTGTGGCCCGTTGTTGAGGCCCACTTTGATATATATGAGGCCCATGTTATGAGGCCTACCTTGGTATTTGAGGCCTATGGGTCGGGGCCCAATGAGATGTACATAAGGCCCATTTCAATGTGTGATCCAACCATGACAGGTGTATTGTATATCCGCACCATCTAGTCGCTGAATGGTGGGACTCACCCCGATGTATGTATTTTATATCCGCCCTATCTACCTGTCTTGATAGCATAGGGCCCACTTCCTGCGTGTGTTGGGCCCGCCCACACTATACAGGCCCACCATGCTGTGCGTGTTTCACTCATATCGTCTACTTGTGCGGCCCATCATTGTAATTAAGAGGCCCAATAAGTTGTATTTGTGGCCCATGGACAAGACCCATTGTGATATGTACTAGGCCCATGATGTGTAGCCACTTGACATATTCGAGGTCCAGGTACGTGACCCATTTGATGTATTCAAGACCCATGTGTAGGGCCCACATGTTGTATGTTTGAGGCCCATGTACAGGGCCCACCTGTCATGTATATGAGACCCATTAATGCAGTCCACTTGATGTATATTGAGGTCTATGGGTCGTAGCCCATTATGATGTATCGGAGGACCATGGGTCGTGGCTCATGGTGATGTATATTAGGCCCATGTATTCGGCCCATTGTGATGTATATCAAACCCTTGTATGAGGTCGTGGGCCCATTGTATGTTTGGCCCTATGTGGGCCACTCCTTGGGAGCAATGTTGGTTGAATGTCTACATTGATGGGCAATGACGGTTAGATGTCCTCATTGTGACCTTCCCTTAGGCCTTGTTAGGCCCATTCTCTTCGTGAGTTAACCCAAATAAGTGGGCCCCATTCGCCATAGATGGATGGCTCCGTGCTATCGGATTTGATAAAACCACGGTTGAAAGCCGATCTTTACAGTATGGTTTATTGGTTGTCCATCTATGGACCCCGCCTTGTCTATATATGCTGGTTGTCGTGGCCGATTATTGATGCTTATCGTCGGTACTGATTACCGATGCTGATTATCGGTATCGATTATCTAGGCCGATTGTTGATTATCGATCGAGGCCGATTAACGATTCTGATTTATCGTGGCCAATTGCTGATTATCGATCGAGGCCGATTATCGATTCTAAATTGTCGTGGACAATTGCTGATTATTTATCGAGGCCGATTACCGATCTGATTTGTCGTGGCCGATTCCCGATTTTGATTGTCAGGGTCCAATGTGATGTATATGTGGCATGTATTTAAGGCCCGTTGTGATGTGTATTTAGCCCGTGTTTAAGGCCTATGAGATGAGGCCCATTGTGATGCATTTGAAGGCCAGGAGATGGAGCCAATTGTGATTGGCCGTCGATTGTCGATGCCGGTTATTGATACCGATTATGAGTATGTAACAACATGACATCATGATACATGTTCATACTCATCATCTGCATGTTTGTTATGAGATGTGGTTGATCATTGCATATGTCATTGAGCATGTTGATATGAGACTCCTGATAGGCAAAGGTTATCTTACATGAGCGCACGACATGCTCATGATTGATGCATGACTGGATTGTGTGACTCATGCATCTTACATTGTGTGTTATACGCTCTAGCGACATCAGAGTCGTAGCCTCCACAGGCATATCGTGGATGGCCAGACGGGACACCGAAATGTTTGGTTCTAGCATACGGGCGCCATAGATGTCCCTGGGTGAAAATCCCTAAACCTTCGTGGCCAGGTGATGACTCCAATGTCGAGACCGAGTAGATATACGAGCGCACGAGGGCCGAATACCAGGAGGCCGCGTCTTCCACTGTGTCGTGGTCGGTTGGAAAGGGGTGTGGCCTTACTCGCCCTAGGTTAGGGGGCAATACTAGGCTGAGTTTGACTAGCTCTTGAATGGATCCGCTATCGACGTGTCGGATAATTATTGACAGACTATTGGTCAGGCGGATAGTGAGGTTTCTTACGCTCACTTGGACTGTGCTGCTGGGAGAGAGACAGTGCCATTTGGAGTGTACTAAACTCCAGTGATGATCCCAGAGATGAACTGTACTGATATGTGGACTTATTGAGTAGGAGTTGCATACTTATTCATTCATTCATTCACTATCCACTCGGGCTGGTGGTGCACAACTAATTATTGTGTACCTTCATTATGGCAAGGATTTCGGTTGGGGCGCGCGACTAACCTGAGATTAGGAGTTTACCACATTGAGTCTGACTATCCAAATTTAGGTATTGGACTGGTTTGGATAGAAGTCCCTTGTGGTGGATCCCGTAGCCTGCGATACTATGTACTATCATCCCGACTTCACACTCCAGCATGGTCATTCCATTAGCACCACATATTGTATATTGCTTTACATCCTCGACATATGGCATTTTGGGTTGCTAGGTTTTTGTATTCCTGTGACTTAGATGAGAGTGATGGTATTCGTTAGCTCTTTCGAATTGCATATTGCATTATATCCTTGACATCCGATATTTGATTATTTATGACTCCTCATTTGCATAGCCGACCTATATTGCGTATTCTGATATTGATTGACTCATGGACTTGTCCGTATTTTCGCTTACCCTGTTATTGTAGGATTTATGATCTTGTCGGTATTTTTGTTTATTCTGATAATTCCTGCTCTTGTCAGTATTTCTGCTTATTCCGACATTGTACGATTTATGGATTACCAGTATTTTCGGTATTGTATGATTAAGGCATTGTATTGAATACTTGACACTTACCTTGTGCACACACTTACACCACCCTCTAAGCTTTCTATAAGCTTATGCATGATAGATGCGTGCAGGTAATGTTAGGTTGCAGCAGCGTCGAGCTTGGAGTATAGCCGTCTTTTGGAGCTTTGATTTTTGATATATGTATTTCCCTTTCAGCACTGTACTCAAATGATTATATTAGTGGATATGTGATGATGTTGTTGCCTTTGTGAATTGGGTAATCTTGTGGTTATGCTTATTACGAGTTAAATGTACATAAAAAAAAAATTCTCCTTGTAGGATCCCAGGATCGGAAATTTGACGTATGACTCTAGGAGCCGAGAATGGGGTACTACGGAGGCTGTCGGCACCGGATTCGGCAATCGGGATTCTTGTGAATCTGATTTTCGGATTTGGGGCGTGACATAAATTGTTTCAAGTATACTATAACACTAAATCTACTAATTTAGTCCAAAGTAAGCAGCCGCCTCCTGGTGTGGCTCCTCCTCGAACGACTCCTCGTCTGCTCTAGCTTCGGCAGTCCTGAATTCCGCTACGTAGTCTTCCATCCCTACACCTATATCCTCTATACAGTTGAACATTGATGAATGAGTGGCCAGCTTAGTGTGATCTCCCCTCACGATTTCACACCGCTGCCCTAGGCAAGAAATAACATGAAAGCAGCAAGACATACAAAACAATACATGATGCAGTCTTATTAAATGCATGGATGCATGAGTGCACATCAACTGGGGATGCTCATCCAGTTGGCTTTGGGCAGAGCCCATGCAATGTGGCCGGTCACCAGCGAGAGTACGTAGTACATGCGTAGTGCCAAACTCATCAAGAGTGGGTCGATAGTCGATGGTCTGGTAGCTAGCAAAACGATACCCAGCTAAATCCTATTAGGCACGTGCTACAACATCGATAATTAACCACCCGGCACCGCCCGAATGCTATGTATGCGTGATTAACCCAACCATTATTAATCCGTTTATAACTAGTAGGTTTAGTGGAGCTCAAGATCACTATGGGGAGCTCATAGCCCAGCGTAGACCGACGACTCGGGCATAGTGTCCCATGACCATCATCCTCGGCCCATGAGTCTACCGCCTTAGGGTGTGGGTAGAACCCATCTACATGTGGGCAATCAACTCTCAATGTATGGGGAACTACCATCGTATGCTGACTAGGAATGAAGGGTTGATGATATTAAATACAACGACTAAATGAAGATGGTATGTATGATTTAAACGCGATTAATCATCAACAACGAAAATGCGGAAGGGTTCATTCCATAGTCAGTTAGGTGGAATCACTCCATAGATGGTAAACCCTATGAATCAGACTGCCACTAACATAACCTCCATGTTGAGGGTTTACTTCTATCATAATCAATTCCGTTACACCCTAAGTACGGACTCTTTCCAATGGAAGTTTTTCTAGAGAGATTTTGAGTCACATGTGTCTTTAAGATCAATACAATACTCATAGAAGATAATATGGATATTTAATAGTAGGGTTAAGCAAAGCTCATATATAATTCAAGAGACCCTTTAAGTAGTCAAGTCCTAACATTCATATGATCATAACTTAACAATTCCTAAGCATGTGTCTAAGCAGGTTAATCAAATGATTTAATCCATTCTAAAACATGTGTACAAGTAATCTAACAATTGGTTTAATACATTCTAAGACATACGGTTAAGTAAACTAATCGAGTGATTTAACAAGTTCTAGCACATGTGATTAAGTAGGCTACTCAAGTGATTTAGTAAACCTTTAAGACATATGTTTAAGTAAACAAGTCAAATGAACTTAATGGGTTATAAGGCGCACACACACACACACACACACACACGTAAACTACTCAAGTACTCTACTAAATCCTAAGGCATTTGTTGCATTGTTTAAGTAGACCAAGCAAACATTCAAACCAATTCCTAAGGCACTTATTTAAGTAAACAATTCAGATATCCTTAATCCATCCGTTTAAGTAAACTACTCGGATATTCAGATCATTTATAAGGCATGTATTCAGGTAACTACTCAAATGATTAACCATTTCTGGGTCATCATTCCTAGTTATAGTAAAGGTTACTCCTAGTCTAGTTTAGAGATGGAAAGCTCAAAGGGAAGGAAAATCATCGCCTGTAGGGTCGTATTCTTCTCGATCCAAATTCCCGCGATTAACTTATGGTCCAATACCACATGATTAATCACCTAGGATCATTCCCAAATCAAGTTTTGAATTAGACCTGTAATTTCCAAGGCTCTTAAATTATTGCAAAATAGATAAGGCCCATTCAAGTGGAGACTGGGCCTGCACTTGGGTGATCAGGCCCATTCGTAACAGCCCAATATTATGGCCTGATTCGGCCCAAATTGGCCAAAAAATCGAGGCCTAAACTAGGCCTGGTTCGGCTCAGCCTGGTGGTCCCAAGGGTGGCCCAAAAACTGGGTCTGGTTACCACCTACAAATAAACCTGAACTAGGCCTAACTGGCCCAGTTTGCTAGGCCCAAAATAGGTCCAAAGTTGGGCTGGGCTAGGCTGATTGGTTTGGCCCACTATGTGACTTGCTGGTCGCCTGGCCCACATGATTTCACAGGGTGCGGCCCACCTGTTTGCAGGGTCCGGCCCACCTGTTTGTAACGTGTGGCCCCCTTGTGTTAGGATTGGGCCTGATTTTTGGCATGGACTGGAGCTGATTTCAGCCCAGATCATGGCCTGTGTCTGCTGCTGGCCCTGGCCCAGATTGCAGCCCAAGGTTTTGGGCTGATTTCGGCCCAGTTCTGGGCTGGCTTTCAACCCAAATAACAACCCATTGAAGGAATGTTTTCAGTTCGTTGCAGGGCCCAAGTAGAGAACGTCTGCAGCCCAAATCCAGGCCTGGTTTCGGATCAGATTCATGGCCCTGATGGAGCTCAGTTTCAGCTCATTGGACGGCCCATCAAAGGTATGTTTTGGTCCCAGTCTGTGGCTCATTTGGAAGTCTGTTTGAAGGACATTTTCAGCTCATCTTGAGGCCGGTTACAACTCCATTTGCAGCCCACTAAAGGCCTTGTTTAAATCTTTATACAAGGCTCAGCTGGGGCTAGATTTCAGCATGATATACAACCCAACTGAGGTCTGATTTCAGCTTGGATTGAAGTCCCGTTTATAGGCCTATTACATCTCTATTTACGGCCCTTTTGAGAGGCTGTTTTTATCCAGATGGATGTTGGTTTTCAGTCCAATCCAAGGCCTAATGAGGGGGCCTGATTCCAGCTGTTTTCATGGCCTATTGGAAGCTGGATTTCGGCTTTGTCCAAGGGTGGTTTCAGCCCACCCTTCTGGACTGTCTTCAGATAGGAATGTGGGCTGGTTTCAGCCCACATTGTAATATCCTGGATTTTTGCCAACCTGGAATTAGACGTCCTTAGGCAATGGGTCGATCCTAACACCTTATTAACTTATCAGAACTCAATCCCAAAGTCTAAAACCACTTTTGAACCCATTTCCTTCACAAACCCTTCACCACCTTGTTCTTTCAATTTTTCTAAGTACTTTCACCCTAGACACTATCTTAAACTAGTTAAGTATTATAACTTGGATCACTTTATATACAAACTACAAAGGCCCAGGTACCACCTCAGACAAAAATCACTCAGGACTAAATCCTTTAGAAATTAGGTGAGAATTAGCTAGTGTTAAACTAGAGTACCTGTGAAATTAACACCAATCACTTTAAATACGATCTACAAGACCCAAAACTTGTAGAATCATTGACGCTAGGTTACCCTAAAATCTAGGATCAATCTCATTACCCGGTTGCTCTCGTGAGCATCTCGAAACTCCGTATTAGATCTTGTCGCACGTCGGAAGTCCGATTAACACGAAGTTAAGGAATTAGGATCGCCTTGCTGGGCTTGACAACCATCTCGGAAATCAAATCCAGATAGTGTCCTAGTGCAATTCGCTTGAGTCTGGAGCGAAGAGTGTGAGAAACACGAAAATAATTCCAAAATAAATAAGGATTTATGAAATCTGGCACGTCTCGTTTGCGGATCAGTATTAAGCAACCAGACCGTCAGAATCAGGCCAAATCACACCCTCGGATCAGGGATATTTTCCCAAACATATTCATGTACTTGGAATCTCCGATCGAGATCCACTGACCGTTGAACTGAAACTGGTCCGCCATGCGTGATCTAAGAACCCTACTGGAACGAAAACTTAATGGTACCTAGATCCAGTGTTAGTGAGCTTAAGTCCGACCTTTGGCTTAAGGGGGCCCGCCAGAAGTTCTCCGTTGAGCTGAAACTGACTCACTTTGGATATAACCTAAGTATACCTTGACCTGAAGTCTATTTCGGTGAGATTTTAGGCTATATAAGGACCTTAAACCCTCTCTCATTTCAGCCATACGAATTTGAGAAAAACCCTAGGAAAAGAGAGAGAAAAGAGAGAGAAAGTGTGGGAGATGTGGGAGATTCTTCCTGCCTTGCTTCCCTGTTGCTATACGTGCTTAACCACTTCCTTCTCATCGCTTTCCCGGTGAGTCCAGCGTCATTTCTAGGTGAGAAACCTTAACCCTAACCTGTTTTGGGGTTTTGATAGTTGTAGGTTATGAAATAACTAACCTATTTCAATCTATAGGTTACTAAACTGCCGAATACGAAACCTTAGCAAACCTATCGGATCCGTTAGATTCTACGACAAAAGGTGCAGACTTTAAGTGTATAGGTTATGGTTTTCAACGCTTTCAATGTCAGATAATGATAGATTCATGATTTGCATGCAATTGCACATGTACAAAGTGCTGTCTGTTTTCCATTTCGATTAAAGATGAAGAATATGGAATTTTACATACTCTAGGTATTTGTAGAAAGTACCATATACGTATAAATTTTGGTAATGTGTTTGCCATGATTATTTGCTGTATTGATATATTGTATATGGATAAAATACTTGTTTGGCGAAAAGATTCGTCCTAATACATGTTTTTGCTAATATACGCTATGTATGCTAAAATAGTGTATTCTAAGTGTTTGTGAAAATGACCAAATGAATATAGAATTCGCATTCGTGCTCGCCATGACTGATTGTCATGGATACATGACTGTTGTATAGGCGACACCCCTTTGACGAAAGGATTTGCCCTAAATCACGCCACGACCAATATACAGTATATATGATAAAACATGTAGCCCAAGTGTTTGTGGAAATGACTGAATGAACATGGAACTTAGATTCCTGCTTGCCATGACTATCCGTCGTGGGTACACGCGTGTTATAATTGGGGCAACTCCCTAGTGAAAGGATTTGGCCTTATACCTATGTGATCAACATACGTCATGTATGTTGATGTATGTAGTTTAAAGTGTTTGTTGAAATGACTAAATAAATATGGATTTATGATTTATGCCTGTCAAATGTATTGAATGCAAGAACATGATTGATGTGTATGCGACAACTCCTTGCTATAAGGATTTGTCCTATTCTATTTTGAAATCAACATACGTCATGTATGTTGGAGTGGTGTAGTTTAAGTGTTTGATAAAATGCCTGTGTGAGAAATTGTGTGACGAACTAAATTTAATAGGGTGTTGAGATAGGATTCTCAACTACTTTAGTAATGTATATGATTTCCTCTATGTTGCTTGTTTAATTTAACCGCTTACTTATGAAATATAGGTGTTTGTATTTCCTGTTTATATTGTGCTTTATTACATGTTTTATGACATGCTTGTCAACATGTTTGAATTACTTTGTTTATTCTGCTTTACTCTACATGCTTCTGGTCATGGATTGATTGTGTTTGGGGCTATGATTATAGTCCAGGTAATCGGTAATGGGATTGAATTCATGGCTGAGATTCATTTGCCACGTGGGACGTGTTCGACGAACCCGAGTCGTACTTCGGTTGGAGATAGTGGTTGGCCACACGAAGTGCTTATGCGCTTCATATCGTTTAACTTGTTGTGCGCTCGAGCTAGCTGAGCTCGTCAAGCAACCCGATCTGTCTTATGTATGTTCACCATGTTTGGACGCCTCTGCTTAAACCTAGGGTACCAAACTTACTAGTGAAATCCCATTAACCATGGTACCTCGATCTACTAAGACTCATGAGCCGGGCATGGTGGTATGGGACACCGTGGTCGAGCTGTCGGCCTATGCTGGGGCCACTTGCCTCCCCATAGTGACAGTGAGCAACCAGACTCGTGAGCCGATTATGGTGGTATGGGACACTATATTCGAGCTGTCAACCTACACTGATTGGTGACGAGCCCTTTGTAGTGACCTCGAGCATACTCTGAATTTGCGGTGAGGCGACGAGTTTTATCGCGGTGAATAGAGTATGAACTAGGCCTGTATCAATTTAGTGATGAGCCGTTAAAAGGGTGATGGGGGAGTGGTGTCACGGTTTTGTGTAACAGCCCTGACAGCCCTTGCAGCGACCTAGAAACACACCATCGTATGAGATTAACTAGGACTGACGACCCTAGAATGGATCATGTTTGGGAATGATACAAGGGAGGTACCTTAGTTTCCCAATCCTGCTATTTGAAATGGACTAATAACAACTCCGTAATCATGCTCATCATCGCATTGCATGTGCCTGGAAGATGTGGAGCACTGAGGAATGCAAGCATGCCGCGAACGTAAGATGGCGTCGCACGAGGGAGTGTGTGGTGAGGGCATGCATCATGACTGCATTTATACTTGCATTAATAAGAGTAGTTAGGAGTGTTTGATTGTACTGCTTTATCATTACTGCTTGAATGTATTGATAACATGTTAACCTATGCTTTAGTGTTCCAATGAGTTGATCACTCACTCCCACGTTACGGGACGGTGTTGTACACACCAACCAGACTTGTTTGAGTTTCAGATGATGGCAAGCCGGACTCTTATGAGGATGAGGAGGATTCCTCCTTTATGCAGTTTCAGGCGGGTTCCTGTGAGCCGTGTCTTGATCGACAGGGCTTTCTGGGATATTGACTAGAGGACTTTACTCATTTGGTATATTTTAGAATTGAACTTGTAATTATTAAACCTGGTAACATTATCACCCTTGGAGACTCACCACAGTTTATATATTTTATTTATCTATCACAGTCTTCCTCTTGCTAACTCACTTGTCTCTAGAGTATGATATGCTGTTTTGGCTTAATCTCACTCATGTTCATTACACTAATACAAACAACATTCAATCATTATTCATTTTGTTGCATAAGTGATGTGTTGGAACTCAGGAGTTGAGTTTATGCTCGACCCCCGATTTTCAGGGCGTTACACACATCTTGTGGCTGAGACCCAACAATGGATGGCTAGAACTGGGCCCTGACCCACACTAACTACAACTCCAATAGTCGGGTGTTACTGGAAGAAAGAAAACGAGGTGAGGGAGTCCGTTACCTGACCCACTTCGACGTCGGCTGAGTTGGTTCGACTCATTTGTCAACACAACGATGGATGCCTGCAAACGTGTATCCCGAATCAGTAAGATACTATGGGAATTAAAGGAGTGACTAGGCAGCTTCGAACCCTTACCTAATGGGTCCTGACCTCGGGACTCAGTGAGGCAGCACCCCAACTCGATTGAGTTGAGCTAGAGATGGGCCGAGTCGAACTGGTAGGTGGGGACTCGCTCACCCGATTCTCTCTCTTTTCTCTCTCTCTCTCTGGTGCGAATCCCGAGGGCAGCAGTAGCCTATTTACAGGCATGAGGGAGAGACCTCCAACGGTTGGGAAGAAAACGGCTCTTGCAAGGGCCATCTTTGACAATCCGTAATGTGTGGGGTCCATCCGACCCTTGGGATGGATTTCCACGACCATGGCCCACTAGGAAAGCAAGTTTTTAGCCCTGGTGGGGCCCATCTCGTGATCGTGGGTCGGGTGGTTTAACGGGGAAGATGAGAGAGCCATCAATGATAACTTCCCTCTACAACATTTTCTTAAGATCTGGTCCATTTGGACGGACCAGATGAGGCCTCTGATTAGTGTGGGGCCCACTTTTCTGGCCTTTTACGTGAGTTTTAGAATATCTCACGAGATATTCAATTTCTCACCATTTTCTCATGAGATGAGATGTTTCTCTTCTCCATCTCGTACCACCCTGAGGTGAGGGGCTGGGATGGCTCCATGTGGCCCATGGGACGACTAGGAACGTTCCAACAGCTATTCCTCGAAATGGGAAAGTCCCTTTTTGCTTTTTCTTGGTGCAGGCCCTTGTTTGGCCATTTCTGGTAGTGGGAGAAAATGGTTCTGCATGGTGAGTGGACGGCTGTGATTCCTGGCCAAACCAACCTTGAACCACTTGTTTGGCCCCCTAATGGTCCACCATTTGAGGATCTTAGCCATTCACGCAATCTTGATCGGCTCTGATCCCAATTTCTCATTTCTATGCATAGGTCCGAAAGCCTATAGAGTTTTGATCAGCCGGGCCCCATGAACAAGATGGACGTTTGGATGTCCAAATAGTGGCCAGGGTGGGCCACTTTGGGGGCTGACCATCGTCTGTTTCAAATATGATTTATGGTGGGAGAAATCCACTCTTTTTGCAAGAAGGCTCGGTCAAAGCTGGTTTGACCAGCTTGACGCATCCAGTGCATGGGTACACTGGGTGCACTCGCACCTGTGTGGGGTCCATTGTGATGTTTGTGATAAATCCACTTCATCCATTCTTCTAGGGAACCCTATATAGGGGCCCTGGCCCAGTTTTGGGGCGAATGTGAGGCCCAGGTGGGCCATATCACACTCCTTAGGGCTTATTTGGCCCATAAATCTCGATCCAATGGTCAGATTGGTCTGAGACTTCGCTTTGACGGCTAAATGGGGATTTGAGAGGCTTCGAGTGCTTGGTTGGCCACTAATTAATCCTCAAGAGTTGATAGTAAGTGCGTTGTCCCAACATGACTCGATCAAGTGATCTATAAGCTGCTTTAATTTGAGGTGTTTCGTTAAGTTAACCTTTCTAACTGTTGTAGGGTTTGACTCAGCTCCTAGGGCCTCAGATGGACGGCTTCAATGATGACTGAGAGTCCCATCCTGCATTCGTTGAGTTTAAGTTGTTCGTTAGTCGAATTTGATGTCCCATGGTTATGGGCTTAAATGAGAGAGAGAGAGAGAGAGAGAGAGAGAGAGAGAGAGAGGAGAGAGAGAGAGAGAGAGAGAGAGAGAGAGAGAGAGAGAGAGAGAGAGTCTTATAGCTTGATTTTCATTTTCTGCGATGGTAGTAGATTTAGATGATGAAAAAAAACATTGACATCTAGAGCTATAGTTTACTGTTATATGGTTGTGAGACTTTAACACTAAGAATTTATATGTTTGACTATTTTAGGCATATCTTAAGAAAGCATAGTCAAGGATTTCATCTACTAGTTTTGTCTTCTTGGGCAAAGGCAATCCTACTTTGGCTAAGTACTCCCACACTATGAGGTATTCCAAATTTGGAATTATATTCCTTCATAACTCATAAGGGGTCTTGTCGGAGTGCTTGTAAGGTACCCAGTTAAAGATATGACATATGGTTAAAAGAGCTTCTCCACATAAGTTAAAAGGCAATTGTAAACTAGATAAAATTGCATTCACCAAATCTCTAAGAGTTCTAGTTTTTTCTTTCTATTATGCCATTCTGTTGGGGTGAGTAGGGAGTAGGGCTCTTGTATAATCCTTTTTTATTCATATAATAATGCAAAGTCATGTGAGAGGTATTCTTCGTCTTTATTGGACCTTATAATCTTCACATTTCTATTTAACTGATTTTACACTTTATTAACATAGGCTATAAATATATCCTTAGCTTTATCTTTACACCGAAAGTATATCTTAGTATATTGTAGACATCCCACCTCAGGTTGATAAGCTGATAGAGTTTGAACGGATGGATGGACAACCACACCTCGATCCTAAACCCTAACTCTAGAAGCCTAAACCCCAGGAAACTCGGTCCTAAATCCTAAACTCATCCCATCCAACTCAGTTAACCCAGTTAGACTAATCCTAAACCCTAGGAGCCTAAAACCCTAGAGCCTTGAGTCAACATGGTGAGTCAACTCACTTGGTCAACCTATCTAAGTCCATAACTAAGTCAATTCACCTAGTTAAGCCCAAAACCAAGCCCAAACCTAAGCCCAATTCGAAGCCCAATCGGAGGAATGGTCGAAACTTCAAACCACCAACCCTCACATTAGATCCTCCACACGCTTGGAGGATGTTGAGTGACAAAGCAGGAGGTCCAAGTGGGAACCGGTGACAGCCAGGTTGCCGCCGTCCATGTGGCATTCTGATTAGAGTGGGTTGTGGACAATTTCATGGCCAAGATGGATCAGGAAAGGCCCGGTTGACGACAGAAGTGATCCGGACCGTCAGACCTTAAATCGTGTGTATCTTGCAATCCAGAATGAGTTATCAGAAGTAAAATATATGATTTTGGCGTAGAATGAGCTACTTTACCCACCAAAGCCCGCTATGTTGGGTTACGTAAACTGGATTTGTGAAATACCATTAGATCGACGGTCTTTTCGCTATTTTAATTCTATTTTTTTACTTTAAATAGTAATTTTTATTTTGATTATAACTCTTCATCTGTTGAACTTTAAGAGTTGTGCCCAACGCGAAAAGTGCTTAGAATAATTAGGAGAACAACATGGAGAATCTGTTGAGGTATAAAAATAAAGATTCGAGAAAAATCAAAAGAAAAAAAATCGTCAAGAGAAAGTGTCCAAAAGAAATGAAAGAAATATGAAAAAGAAAGGAGGAATTCATAAGTATTGCACTGACTTGTGCAATCAACATTGATTGCACAGGTCCGCGCAAATGGTATTATAGGTTGTGCGCACATGCACAACACTTGTTTGGATAAATCAGGTTGGATAGTTGAGATCTGATGAAGAGTGGGCCCCATGACACAAAGATCGAGGGTTTGCACATGTAACACCCCATACTTTTCAGTACTCGGGTGTTACCAGGAAGACCAAATAATTCATTTTAATGGGATGTAATTGGATATATATATATATATATATATATATATATATATATATATATATATATATATATAATATATATTTCCATAAACATGTGCATATATAATCACAAAAATACATTATAAATACTAATGATTTTAAATAAATACTTATCTATAACTATTGATGTATTATGCTAAACCAACATGTAAATGTATTTTTATTATATAATCAAAAAATATTAATTACTAATATTTATTATAATGAATATATAAAAATATTGTGTTAAGTAATTATAGTACACTTTGAATATTATTGATAGTATTTATATATACATATAAGGAAAAAAAATACATATATATACATAATATTACAAATTAAATACCTTATTAATTGATAAATAATTATTAATATAAAATATCAAATAATACAATAAATGTATTATAAGTTGTGTATATACTTATAATATATACTATATCATATATTAATATAATTAGCATTACATGATACATTATTTTTATACAAATATTGAAACTAATGGACGGGCCAGATTTCACTTAATGTCACCATGGGCCGTGCAAACTACTAACCAAGCATGAACTTGGTGTATATGGCCCACCTGAGTTTAGGATCTGCCTCACTCCTTGGGCCGGGCCTTATTGCGAGTTGACAAAACAGATGAACGGAGTAGATTTACCCCAAACCTCTTGTGGACCCCGCATTCGAACTGCGTGTGCACAAGCATGTGCACAACCGCTGTGCACCAGACTTTATTTTTTGTCAAGCTGGCTCTGACCCGCCAGTTGCTGAAATAAGGAAGAATTCTCCTTCCTTTCTTTGAGCTGCCCGAGCGATATTTGAATTTACCTCACCCATTGCGAACGATGTGGCCCCACCATGATCAAGTATATGTAGGATCCAAACCGTTCATATTATAAAGGACCTAGAGCCCATCCAATATCAGTCGGTTTCACCCATTGGATCGCATGGATGGGCACACGAGCTCAAGCACAAATCGGGCGTGTGCGGCTGAGTTTCTCCCAAAAATGGAATTTTCTCACTTTCTTCCTCTTTACATGCTGGCTAGCTGCATGATCTGGCTGCAGAAATCTCGACCCTCCATAGTGAAGATCCTAGCCCTCCATTCCACCTCACCTTAGGGCATCCATAGCTATCGTTTGGACCTTCTCACCGTCGTCGCGAGTGGAAACCGAATGCACTAATTAGAAATGATGAGCACCGCTCGTTTGGTGGCCCCCACGATGATCAGGGGACCTATCCATGCCGTCCATTCACCTTTGATCATCTAATAAGCCATCCAAAGATGACCCGCCATTAACGGCCGGGTCATATTCTCTATTGGCTGAAATAACCCACCACCATTGTAGGGCCCCCACTTGCTGATCTAGACCATCCTTTAGGTAGGCCATGGTCCCAGAAACTAATCCCTAAAGATCTGATTGAAGCCTTGCAAGGGTTTTGGTGGTGATCAACATCCAATGAACCCAACCAACCGAGTTTGCGAGCGGATTAGAGCTCGTTCTGTAGCTAATCCAGAAATTTGTTACAACTGTTTTAGGGCAGAGAAAGGGCTATAAATATCATCCTTTTAGTTTTAGGGCAGCTATCCGAAAGAAAACAAAAAGAAAAGAAAAGAAGAAAACAAAGAGAGACATCGGTTCTGCCAACTCGTTGCCGTACCAATGTCGCTCGGACTGAGTTCGAGCTGAATGCACAGCCTATCCGGTTGTTAGAGAAGCAACAAGAAGGGAAGAAGAAAAGCAGAAGGAAAGAAAGGAGAAGAAGGCAGAGAGAGGGAGTGAGTTTAGGCGGTGCGGCTGCACCACGTTGTTGCCTGACCCAGTTGGGTCGCTGTTGGTCGGGTCCATACGTTGTCTGGACCAGCAGAGGAAGAGGAAGAAAGGGAGGAAGAAAGGAAGGGGAAAAGAAGAAGTTTGAGACAGAGAAGGAAAGAAAGAGAAGAAGAGGAGAGGAAAAAGAGAGAAAGAGAGTGGGAGATGGTGCCTATTTCACACACCCGACCCACTGAGTTTCGCACGACCCAAGCACTGATTCGTCCCAGGGGTTGCTGGACAATGCCAAACAAAAAAAAAATAGAAGAAGAAGAAGAAAAGAGAGTGAATGAGAGGAAGGAAGAGGAAGTTGTTGAGTCCCGGCCCAACTGAGTTGCTGGACCGAGTGCAGCCATGGGCTGCTATTTAGAGAGAGAGAGAGAGAGAGAGAGAGAGAGAGAGAGAGAGAGAGAGAGAGAGAGAGAGAGAGAGAGAGAGAGAGAGAGCAAGGAAGAAGAAGGGAGAAAGAGAGTTGGGAGTCTCTCAACTCGCTGCCAAGTTGTGGCTGCCGAGTTGAGTCTGAGTTGACTCGGTCTAGGTTCTTGCTGGATGTTCCAGCAAAATTTCTTTTAAAAAATATATATATGTATATAAGATAGAAATAGTAGAGGAGGAAGAGGAGGAAAGGGAGTGAAAGGAAGGAGAAAAGAAAGAAAGAAAGGGAGAAGGAGAGTGAAAGAAAGTGAGGAGAGAGGGTACTCGCAGCTACCCCGACTCGTTGGTTAACACACGGGGCCTGTTGACTCAGTTGGTGCTGCGTGGCGCTTGGGCCCGAATCTGAGTTGGGTAGACTCAGTGGAATAGGTAAGTAGCATCTCCATACTCTAAATTCTAAAGTTATGATAGTTGAAAGTATTTAATTCTAAATTTTATTTGAATATGTTGGAACCTTACATATCTCTTGAATTTGTCATATTTAAATGCTAGGCAAAAATCAAGATAGCCCATGTAAGATCGAGCCGACCTCTTGCGATTTCAGTTGAGTAGGACCCAATCCTAAGAAGCACATACACCATCTAGTAACGAGAACTAAGTCATAAGGTGAGGACTCACCCTTTGAGCTTCCCACTTGATTTCATCAATCTAGATATAGATGATGACATGATTCCCTTAACTGAGTTTCTTACTTTACTATAGAATATGCTAACTTGTGGTATAGTTAATTCATGTGTTGGAGGATAAACGTTTCTTTTAAATTGCAATATGCATGAATAGCTCGATGATAACATGTTATCCTTTATTGTATATGTATTAATTTATTTATATGCTATCACTTGTGCTTGAATGATGAATTGAATGGAACTTACCTTGGACTTGTGATCTTGCGGTCCACATTTGCCCTTTGTGGCTTGGATGTGTCATTGGTGCCCTTTGTGGCTTATTGGTTACATTTACACATCCGTGGTTTCCTAGCCATCTTGCACAGTTCAGTCGTACCATGACTTCCGGGTGGAGTTGAAGTTCGCTTAGCGATTTTCTAGCCATCTTGTGGAGTTCATGTACGACATGATTTCCGGATGGTCTAGAGTTTGTATGTTGATTGTCTCTTCATCTGCAGTGTCAGTCGTACCCTGATTTCCGGGTGGAGCCGAAGTTCGCTTAACGATTTTCTAGCCATCTTGCGGAGTTCACGTACGACATGATCTCCGGATGAAGTGGGGGTTTAAAGGGTGCTTTTCTATTCGCCTTGCGAATTCCACTTGTACCATGATTTCCGGGTGGAGCCAAAGTTCGCTTCTCGATTTTCTAGCCGTCTTGCGGAGTTCACGTACAATGTGATTTCAGGCGCAATAGAAAATCGTATGTTTGATTGTTTTGTTATTTGGACATATTTCCTTATATTACGACTGCCATTATATTTTGCTTGTGATGAAATTCTGTTGATTGGTGAGATTTTCTTAATATGAGTATGATTATGAAATGCCCTGTTTATTGTATCCAATTTCATGACTTGCAATCTATATTGGATTATGAATGATTAGTGTGTAATCTTAGAGGGTGCTCCTGACGCTATCAAACCGTAACAGTTAATGCAGGTGTGGAGCAAGTTGATGCTGTTCATAGGGTTGCTATAGGATTTCACATCCCAAGAGTGTTATAATTTACTTTATTTCAATGTAACATTATTTCATTTTGTAATTGTGAGAATGGGGGCATTGGTTTGTATAAGTCATTATGGGCAGCTTTTTGTATATTCCAAATGTAAATAAAATTTTTCATTACGCATAATTTGTCCACTCTACACTCATCTGCTTACTCTAATGAAAGAAAAAAAATGTGTAGTCGAATTTGACCATCCTTTAAGGTTAACACTCGGGTTTTCGGGAAACGGGTCATATATTTGGGTCCTGAAAACACGGGGCGTTACAGCACGTGTGAAGGCCTATAAATACCCCACTCTCCCTCTCATTTGAACACAACGAAGATTATGAAGAGAATTAGAGCTCCGGAGAAAAAGAAGACTTTGAAATTATTCATAGGAAGAAGAAGAGAAGAAACAGAAAGGATATCAAGTTGACCCGTACAACCACTGTGGTGTTGCGCGGACCCACGTAAACATAGTGTGTTGTGTTCACACCCCAAGTATATGGTTGTGATGTAGTAATAATCTTGGTAAGACTGAGGTCGAATCCACAGGGACTGAACCTTGTACATAATCTGAAAGTAACCAGAACTAGAACTAGAAGAAAATGAAATCTAAATCAAGTGAATATCAGGGAATAATGGTGAAATATTACTCTAAAACTTGTAGAATTTAAAGATGGTAAACTAGAGATTTAGAGGATCCACTTGTAGAGATCTGGGAGATCTATGCTTGATTCATGAACTCAACTGGACTTCGAGTCCCATCTTCATCCAGTTGAAAGATATATCACTAAAACTCAATATGAACTTCCTTTGATCTAGTTTTCAAAGAGATGAAAGGTATGAGAATTAGAGTTGATTCCATCACAAAGCCATGCCCATGAGACAAAGTAAACAGCAGAATTAAATCAATGGGCAATGGTGAACAATAGGGCTTCCTATCTTCACAATCAAAATAAGGAAAAAGAAATACTCAAAGCCATTGCAGATCTATTGTAATTTAAGTAACAACAAATCATGAAAAACTGAAAGCATTCCTAAAAATCAAACTATAATTAAAATCAGTTCATAACATGAATCAAGCCCGTAGAACACTACCCATCACACCACAAGCTTCACCTCTTAGCCCTAGCTAAGAGGTTTAGCCTGACATGACTAGGCTAGCACTCTCAAGAATCAATAAAAAAACAGTAAAAAAAATAGCAAATTCGGAACTCTCTCTCTCTCTCTCTCTCTCTCTCTCTTCTCATACGTCTAAGCATTGGATGGTGACACACACTCTCTCTCTTCTCTTTCTTTTATGGGCAGGGAGGTTGGTGAAGCTTTCACACAAGAGGCGGTTCAACAAATTGGTGGGAGAGTTCCTGACGCCGACTCTGTTGGGCAGTAAAAACCGGACACGCGATCTCTGTTTTTCGCAGCAAAACAACTTGCGTCGGATCAGTTTTTTGGAAGGTGGTTTGTCCCAGCTCTCTGATTTGGCTTCTTGGATGGGGTCGGGACCCACTTCTTCTAATTGTGGATGCTCTGGATTGGTGGTCCAATCGCCACCATGGTCGTACAATGGCCGGAGAAACCGGGCAACGTCTGGACACACCTTGTGCATTACGCATGCGCGGGAGACATCTCTGTGATGATCGGTGGGCCCCTGATTGATGTCTTCAGGGAAATCCACTTCGTCTACTGAATGCACATCGAAAAACTAGTTGGGAATGGCTGGTTTTGGATTAGATTCGGTGTGGCCCATGGATTATTTTATTTCACCGTCTATCTTTTGTTTGAATGGCTGAAATCAGATCCTCGCTGCTTCTTGGAAATTTCCCACCAAGGTCTTGGTCAGTGGGCCTGTAGAATTCTAATGGACGGTCCAGATTGGACCATTGAATCATGATGGTGGCCCATAATGAAGGGCCGCAAGTCCCTGTTCTTGTGTTCCGCAGCCAGTTTGAAATCGAGCAGAAAAGTTGCGGTCAAACGCAATTTGAATTTTGTTATTGGCTCGGTGCACCTCCTATGCACAGCCGGTGTGCATGCCCACTCACGCAAAGTGGCTCCCACCTTGATGTGTGTGAGAAATCTGATCCGTCATTCCATTTTCCACCTCATTTAAGAGGTTAAAACCAAAATTGAAGTGTATACAGATATCAAGTGGGCCCAAAATCAGCGTTTATGGCTTGATCTATCCATTGGGCCACTTTCACAGGGATCCAAGATCTGAAATTCAACATGTACGATTAATTTAGGGTCCCTAGGCCAGATATAAAGTTTTGAGCCAAACGGATGGTGAGAACCCTGTGATCATATATTTTGAACGAATTTCAGGCCTCTTTAACGTGATAGATTGGATTTTCTCAAATCTCGGGCGTGTAAATTCTTCGATCTCGGTCCCATTGAGTCTGTCCCTTGCCTTGGTGACTTATGAGCGTTAAATCCATGCTTTTAATATTGTAACGCCCTGAAAATCGGGGGTCGAGCATAATCTCAACTCCCGAGTTCCAGAACATCATTTATGCAACAAAATGAATGATGATTGAATGTTGACTGTATTCGTGCATTGAACATGAGTGAGATTAAGCCAAACACAGATCATACTCTAGAGACAGTTAAATTTGCAAGCGGAAGACTGTGATAGATAGATAAAATATATAACTTATGATGAGTCTCCAGAGTGTGATAACATTACCAGGTTAAATAAATACAAGTGCAGTTCTAAAATGTACCAAATATGAGGAAGTGTAATGCCTCCTATCCCATGTACCATAGCCCCGTCAATACAATATCAGGTCTTCATTGACCTGCCAGAGAGATACAGACAGGAGAATTCCTCCTATCATCGTAGAAGTAGTCCGGCTCTGCTTCACAAGCATCGCCACCACCTGAAACTCAACAAATCTGGTTGGTGTGTACAACACCGTCCCGTAACGTGGGAGTGAGTGATCAACTCAGTGGAACAGTAAAGCATAGGTTAACATGTTATCAATTCAGTCAAGCAGTAATGATAAAGCGGTACAAATCAAACAATTCTAACTACTCTTATTAAATGCAAGAATGAAATGACATGATGCTGTATGCCCTTGCCAAACCACCCTCAAGCGACATCATCTTACGTTCGCGAATGCTTACTCCCTCAGTGCGCCACATCTACAAAGCACATGCGGTGCGATGATGCTCATGATTACCAAGTTTTTATTAGTCCATTTCAAACAGTAGTATTAGGAAACTAAGGTACCTCCCTTGTATCATTCCCAAACATGATCCATTCTAGGGTCGTCAATCCTAGTTATTCTCATACGATGTTATGGTTTGAGAAGCGTAGTGAAGGCATCGCAAAGGGCTCATCACCCGTCAGCGCAGATACAGATCTCACCGTATGCGGCTCAATTGCTGGCCGTCAGCTCGAGTACAGGTCTCACCCGTACTCGGCTCAATCACTAGCCGTCAGCTCAAGTATAGGTCTCACCGTACTCGGCTCAACTCACACTCTAGTTGCTGTGAAAGACTCGTGGCCAATCACAGACCCTTGGAGTGTACTCGATGATACCACGGAGGACTCGTCGCCCGTCAGCACGAGCACAGATCTCACCGTACTCGGCTCTCGCCGAAGTATCGACAGCTCGAATACAGTGTCCCATACCACCATATTCGGCTCACGAGTTGATTGCGCAATGGTCACTACGGGGAGGCACATGGCCCCAGCGTAGGCCGACAGCTCAACCACGGTGTCCCATACCACCATGCCCGGCTCATGCGACTTAGCGGATCTAGGTACCATG
Source organism: Magnolia officinalis (assembly GCA_021015155.1). Taxonomy (NCBI): domain Eukaryota; kingdom Viridiplantae; phylum Streptophyta; class Magnoliopsida; order Magnoliales; family Magnoliaceae; genus Magnolia; species Magnolia officinalis. The sequence continues at coordinate 67,078,684 of JAJHSJ010000001.1, forward strand.
GTTAAACGGGGATCGCCACTGGTAAGTTTGGTACCCTAGGTTCAAGCAGTAGCGACCAAACAGGGTGAACGCATAAGGCAGATCGGGTTACTTGACGAGCTCGACTAGCACGATCGCCCGTTGAGCTGCACGACATGAAGTGCATAAACAACTTCGTGTGGCCTAGCCACTGCCGACAGGCAACGCACGACTCGAGTTCGTCGAACACATCCCACGTGGCAAATGAATCTCAGCCACGAGTTCAATCTCGTTACCGATTGCCTGGACATAATCATAGCCCCAAACACAATCAATTACAGAGATATAAAGCAGTAATAGATCAGGATTCAAATCATACAATCAGTCGGGTATTATCCGTTTAGGGCTGCCAGGGCTGTTGCACGCACTCGTTGCTCCGCTCCCCCATCACCCATGACGGATCATACAACATAAATATAAATTAAACATATGCATCACATAGTTAAAATCATAAAGCAGTTGAGCATGTTATGAATCACAACACAAGCATGAGTTTGTACATGTTCAATTCCTAATCACACAACTATCAAAGGAGATCATACACATAGTTTATAGAGGTTGAGAATCATGTCTCCACACCCTTATACATTACAATTTGCTAACTACTACTCACTCAGACATTTCAAGTTATACTTGAACTTACATACATCACATACATGACATATGTCGATCACATAGGCATTAGGCCAAATCCTTTCACTAGGGAGTTGCCCCAATCATAATACGCGTACACCCACGACGGATAGTCATGGCAAGTAGGAATCCAAGTTCCATATCCATTCAGTCATTTCCACAAACACTTGGGCCACACATTTTAGCATATAGAGGGTATAATGGCCGTGGCGTGATTTAGGGCAAATCCTTTCGTCAAAGGGGGTATCGCCAATATAACAATCATGAATCCATGACATTAGTCATGGCGAGCATGAATGAGAATTCCATACTCATTCAGCCATTTCCACAAACACTTAGAATACACTATTACAACATACATGGTGTATGTTAGTAAAACATGTATTAGGGTTATCCTTTAGCCAAGCTAGTATTTTATCCATGTATAATATATTACTACAGCAAATAATCATGATACATACATCTCCAAAATTTATACGTATACAGTATTTCTAGAATACACAATTTCAACATACGTAGCATTTACAAGTGAACATGTATTATGGCGATTCCTTTCGCCAAACAAGTATTTTATCCATATATAGTATAATCATACATTAAATAAACATGTCAAACACTTCTCCAAAAAAAATACGTATACGGTATTTCTACGTATATCTAGAGTATGTGAAATTCCATATTCTACAATGTTAATCGAAACAGGAAACGGAAAGCACTTTGTACATGTGCAATTGCATGCAGATCATGAATCTATCATTATCTGACATTGAAAGCGTTGAAAAACGTAACCTATACACCTAAAGTCCGCACCTTTTGTCGTAGAATCGTAACGGAGTTGATAGGTTTGCTAAGCTTCCGTATACGGCAACTAGGCGACCTATAGAACGAAATAGGTTAGCTACTTCACAACCTACAACAGTCTAAACCCCAAAACAGATTAGGGTTAGGGTTTCTTACCTAGAAACGACGCCGGAAACGCCGGAAAAGCGTCAAGAAGGATGCGGTGGAGCATGGATAGCAGCAGGGAAGGACGGCAGGGAGATTCTCCCACTTCTCCCTCACTTTCTCTCTCTTTTCCCTCTCTCAAATCCAAATTCGTATGGCTGGAATGGGAGAGGGTTTAAGGTCCTTATATAGCCTCAAAACTCACCGAAATAGACTCCTGTTCAAAGGTTACTGCTAATATAGGTATTTCGTCACTTTTCCAGCTCAAAAGAGAGGTTCTGGTGGCCCTCCTTGAGCCAAACGTCAGACTTAAGCTCACCACACATGGATCTATGAGGGATTACGTTTTCGACTCGAAACGGATTCCCAGATCGCACGTGGCGGGCCACTTTCAGTTCAACGGTCAGTGGGCCACGATTCGAAATTCCAAGTACATGTAAATGTTCCTGAAATTTTTCTTAATCCGAGGGTGTAATTTGGTCTGATTCCGACGGTCAGGTTGCTTAATACTGACGCGCAACCGAAAGGTGCCAGATCACTATTCCAGATATTTTCTCTTGGATGGAAATAGTGTTTTTCACACTCCCTCACTCCGGAGTGAAAATAATGGCCGTGGGACATCGGAATCATCTGATTTTTGAGATGATTGTCAAGCCCAGTGGGGCGGTCCTGGTTCCTTAGCTTTGTGTTAATCGAACTCCCGATGTGCGATCTAGACCTAATACGAAGTTTCGTTTCATTCCCGAGAGCAGCCGGGAAATGAGTTTGGTTCTAAACTTTAGGGTAACCTAGAGTCACATGTTTTACAAGTTTTGGGTCTTGCAGATCGTATTTAAAGCGATCCCACGGATTTCATGGCTAATCGAGTTTGCACTTAGTTAACTTTGTTAATTTCTAAAGGATTTAATCCTAATTGTTTTCTGGTTGAGATGGTACTTAGGCCTTTGTAGTTTGTATATAAAGTGATCCAAGTTTTACTACTTAGCTAGTTTAAGTTAGTGTCTAGGGCGAAAGTGCTTTGAAAAATTGAAGGCACAAGGTAGTGAAGGGTGGGATTTGTGAAGGAAATGGGTTCAGAAGCGATTTTAGACTGTGGGGTTCAGTTCTGACGAAATAATAAGGTATTAAGAGCAACCCATCGCCTAAGGACATCTAATCCCAAATTGGCAAAAATCCGGGATGTTACAAATATCCTTTTCATACTAGGCTCCTAAAGTCACCTTTCATCACAACACGATTAAAATAGGGCGTTAAACGATATCATGCTCGTAAAATCAGGTAATAACTGGGGTCTAATATGCAATATTTGTCCCTCAACACAACTCCCAACCAACATTTTGATTGTCCCGAGCAAAGTATGCAAAAAATAAGTTGAGAATTATAGGACATTTTCTACAAACTCGAGTGATTTTTTAAAACAATCCAAATATCAGAAGTCTAAGATTCATGAATGTTGGGCATTACTTTCTCTTATACTCAAGCGCACGGTAGACTTCATAATCAAGTTCAAAGTATTAATCCATCAATCTCGGCTTATCTTCATTAAGATTCACTTCTCTATTTCATGATATCATTGGTAGCTAATAAGAGAATTCATGACAACTAAAACCTAAACCAAAAATTGCCTCACAGATCATCCTATAATTCTACCAACCTTTGATTTTTCCATTAAAAATAACGCTAAGGAGGGGAATCAAATCCTCACATATAGGGAGCAAACCTATAATGAAGACCATTCGTATGACCCTTTCCAAATGTCAACCTTGGGGAATTGAACCTTCACCTATAGGGAGCAAACCTATGGTGAAGAGCATTCGCCCAACCCTTTCAATTCTTCTTTATAAGCTGATGGTAAAATTTCTCAGGCTAGTTCCTTTCATGCTTAGTATTTACCAAGTTAATCCTTTAATATCGAATTGAAACCGAGATGTGTCATGTGAAATCATGATTCAATCAATGTTTACAACTTCTAATCATGGATTGATAATTCGAACTTAACTGTGGAATCTATCAGATAACTAAATCCAAGAGGCGTAAATCCCCAACACTCCATATTATGTACTTCTTAAATCACGGCTATCCTTTAAAAATCACTTCGAATTCATAAGAATTTTAAAAAATTTCACAAATTTTGCTCAAGATCGAGAAAACACTGATTAGGTAACCTAATCTCCCACCCCCAACCTAAAATCTACATTGTCCTCAATGGAAAAGAAATAAGCATGTAATGCACATGAGATAACGAAGGTAAAGGAGAGTGATGGAAAGATAGTACCTAGACAAAGAAATCGAGAGGCTTTTCTTAAGATATCAGGGTGAGAATGGGTCAGCACAAGAGTGAAACCAACTAAAGAAAAATATCCTAAAACAATGTAGAAAGCAAACTAACCAAATGGCGTAAAACCGACTAACCTAGAACAACATAAAGCAAACTACCCTAGTCTTATGAAAACAGTGAACCTACCTATACCTCCATCAGACTAGGAGATCAATCCTAGTAAACAGGATCAGTCGGAGGCATGGACATGTCCTCTGCATCAAATTTCTCGACAAATGGCTTTAGTCGATGTACATTCAATTTAAACTCATTGTCATTGTCTAGATTCTGAATCTTGATAACCCCATGAGGATATACATTTGTAACGATAAAAGGGCCGGTCCAACGAGATCGAAGCTTTCCCGGAATGAGATGTAATCGAGAATTATACAAAATGACTTTCTGACCAGGCATGAATGATTTCCACAGAATATGTTGGTCATGAAACGCCTTCATCCCGTCCTTATAAATTCTCGAGTTCTCATACGCGTCATTCCAGATTTCTTCGAGTTCATTCAACTGAAGTTTATGTAGCGAGCCAGCGTTGTCCAGATTGAAATTCAAATTTTTGATCACCCAGTAGGCTCTATGTTCCAACTCCATAGGTAAGTGGCAAGCCTTTCTATATACAAGTCTAAATGGAGACATTCCAATTGGGGTTATAAGAGTAGTACGGTAAGCCCATAAGCATCGGTCAATCGAATTGACCAATCCTTACGGTCAGGGTTAACCATTTTCTCCAAAATGTGTTTGATCTCTCTATTGAAAATCTCAGCTTGCCCACTCGTCTATGGGTGGTATGAGGTGCTCACCTTATGAGAGATACCATATTTCTTCATTAAACTCTCGAATGGTCAATTACAAAAGTGTGAGCCCCCATCACTAATGATGGCTCAAGGAGTTCCGAATAGGGAAAAGATGTTCTCTTTTAGGAATTTAATGACTGTGTGATGGTCATTATTCTGACATGGAATCATTGATCCATTTAGTGACATAGTCTACGGCGAGCAAAATATATAGATTTTCAAAAGATTCGGGGAATGGTCCCATGAAATCAATGCCCCAGCAATCAAATGCCTTTATGATAAGAATGAGATTCAAGCTATAACGCCCTGGATTTCGAGAGTTGAGCAAAACTCAACTCCTGAGATCCAACGCATCACTTATGCAACACAGATAATGATGTTTAAATGTTGTCCATATTAGTGCATTAAACATGAGTGTGATTACACTAAAACAATATATCATACTCCAAAGATAATTAAATTAAGCAAACAGAAGACTGAGATAGGTATATAAAGTATATAAGTGTTTCTCAATCCCTAGAGTATGAGTATGTTACTAGGCTGAATATATACATGTATTGTTTCAAAATTTACAAAATATCAAGTGTAATGTCTAACTAATCCATAATCCTATAATCCCAGCGACACAGCTCTAGGTCTACACAGACCCGCTAGAGAGTTGCACGTAGGAGAACTCCTCGTCGAAGAAATTTGGCTCCGTCACATAAGCCACATTGTCATCTATAACTAAACCAGAGTCTGGTTGGTGTTTTAAAACACCGTCCCAGAGTGGGAGTGGGTGATCAACTCAGTGGTATTATAAGGCAAAGGTTAACATGTTATCAATTCAGTTAAGCAGTAATGATAAAGCAGTACAACAATCATATCATAAGTACTCTTATTAATGTAGGAATGGTATGCTGTAATGATGTATGCCCTCTCCTGCACTCCCTCAGCGACTTCATCTCACGGTCGCGCATGACAAACTCCCTAAACATGCGATTCCTCGCCAAAGCACATGCAATGCGGTGTATGATTGTATTAGCCAAGTACTTGATTAGGCTTATTCATACAGCAAATTCGGGAAGCTAAGGTACCTCCCTTTATATCATAAACCTAACAGGGATCCATCTAGGGTTGTCAATCCTAGTTAATCACATACGATAGGCAAGTTGTAGGGCATCACCCTTAATGAAAGCAGTGGATAGGCAATTCAATTGATTATACTCAAGGTCACTACGGGAGGCTCATCACGTGAACGTAGGCTGACAGCTCGAATACAGTGTCCCATACACCACCATATTCGGCTCACGAGTCTGAGTTGCTCACTGGTCACTATGGGGTGGCTCGTCACCCTAGTGTAGGCTGACAGCTCGACCACGGTGTCCCATACACCACCATGCTCAGCTCATGAGTCTTAGCGGATCGTGGTACCATGGTTGAAATGGGTTGTTACATCGGTAAGCGGTACCTTAGATTCAAGTAGTAGCGTCCATACATGGTAAACACACATTAGGCCAATCAGGTTATTTGACAAGTTCGATTAGTACGAGCGCACGCTAAATTAATTGACATGGAGTGCATAAGCACTCCACGTAGCCTAACCACTGTCGACAATCACCGTACAACTCAGATTCATCGAACGTATCCATTGTGGCGAGACTAGTTCGGCCACTCGATTAGAAATCGTTACCGATTGCCTGGACTACGTAGTAGTCCCAATCATACTCAAATGCAATGGGTAATCACACGTGATAGTCATCACTGCATTTAACAAACAATTCAAATACAATAATCATTTGAACATTTTATAAAACACATAATAAACCTATTATCATACATATGCATTTCATACATAAATCACGTAGTTGAATTTAAGGTTACATGAAGGAATTTATACTTGTAGATAAGGTAGTTGAGAATCCTATCTCAACACCCTTAGTAAGTACATTTCATCAAACAATTACTCATTCAGACATTTTATCAAACACTTAGTTTACACACTACTACATACATAACCTAACTTAGTTATAGCATAAATTATGGTAAATCCTTTAACAAGGGAGTTGTCATACATACAACAAACATGTATTCTAGATTAAAAGTCATGGCAAGTACAAATCATAATTGTAATTTCATTCAAACATTTCAACAAACACATGGAATGCATTATATAGTCACATAGTTCACACACACATGTATAATTTATCGAATACATCATAACTAAGATCATATGGTGATAATCAAGTCAGACATAAATCATTAGCTGACATTGAAAGCCTTGAAAACCATAACCTAAATGTTTATAGTCCGCACCTTTCGTCGGATTGCTCGTTTCAAACACGGTTTGTATCTTACACTTCCGTCTACAGAACAACGACTACCTAAATAACGAAACAGGTTAGCTTTTTCGTCGATTCCTCTATTTGGATTCCTAAAAAAAGATTAGGGTTAAGATTTCTTACCCAAAACGAAGTTGGAATAACCCATGTAGGTAGATGTAAAGGCAATTCAACACGTAGAGTAGCAGTAAAGAAGTACTGCAGTAAACTCCAAAGATCTCCCTTTACTCTCCACTCTTTTCTCTTCTTTTCTCTCTTCTCTTTCCTAGGGTTAGAGAAAATTCGTATGGGATAGGAATGAGGTGATTTAAGGGCCTTATATAGGCTCAGCAGTGATGTAAATGGCCCCAGGGCCATGGTATACTTAGGTTATAGCCAAAGGGCGATTGTTTCTGATGAATGGGGCCTATCTAGAGGTCCATTACTCGCATACGACATGGAGCAAGTTCTCTGATGATGGATCTAAGCCAGGATATGATTTCGATCCGATCAGATTAGCGGATCGACCGTGGAGGACCTGTATCAATTCAACTGTCGTTGCCACTCGATCAGGGCCACAAGTATACTGATATCTGCAGGAAAATTTCCCTGATCCATGGGTATAGTTTGGTTAGAATATGACGGTCCGAAGTCTTTAATTTTTCCTGCAAGCGAACGGTCCAAATCACTTAAGTTTTGGTTCATTTTCTAAAGATATTCGCGTTTCTCACACACTTTGCTTAGGGCTCAAGTTGTACGTTTTGCGACACTATCGGGGCTCGATTCCTGTGATGGTTGTCATGTCCAATAAGGCGGTCATAACCTTATAGTTTCACGGTAATCGGTCTTTCAACACGTGGTCTAGGTCAGATACAGAATTTCAATGTGCTCCCAAGAGCAACTGGGTTTTGAGATTGCTCCTAAGTTTTTAGGTAATATTGAGTTAGCAATTTTAATGGTTTTGGGTCTTGCAGTTCGTATAGATAGTGGTTCGAGCTAATACACTGATTAATTTAGTTTAGTACTTAATTAATTTTCGTTTAATTTCTACAGAATTTGGTACTTAGTGATTTTTGCCTGAGGTGGTGCTTGGGTCTTTGTACGGATTTTTTCGAGACGTTACACAAGAGCATCATATTTCGACGGGACAACGCTCCCAAGAGTTCCTTTTCCGTAGTCAAGTAGTTCACTTGGGCAGGATTTAGAGTCTTACTTGCATAATGAATAATGTAAGGTTTCTTATCTTTTCTCTGACCTAGAACCGCCCCAAGAGCATAATCAGACGCGTCGCACATACGCTCAAAAGGAATGCTATAGTCAAGTGGCTGTTTGATAGGTACACTGGTCAACATGCCTTTAAGCTTAGTGAAAGCTTCCTGACATGGATCAATCCACTCGTATGGTGCATCCTTTTGAAGTAGATTACATAGAGGACGAGAGACGAGACTAAAGTCCTTTATGAACCTTCTGTAAAACCCGACATGTCCTAAGAAGGATTGCGCATCTCGTATGTTCTTGGGTGGAGGAAGGTTGGAGATAAGATCAATTTTTGCCTTATCCACCTCGATTCCTTTGGACGAGATAATATGTCTAAGGACAATTTCCTTATGAACCATGAAATGACACTTCTCCCAATTAAGTACCAAGTTCTTTTCTTCACATCTTTTCAGCACACATTTAAGACTTTTTAAGCACTTACTGAAAGATGGACCGAAGACAGAGAAATCGTCCATGAAGACCTCCAGATATTGCCCCACCATGTTAGAAAACATACTCATCATACATTGCTGAAAGGTGGCAGGGACATTACATAGTCCGAATGGCATCCTTCGGTAAGCAAAGGTGTTGTAAGGACATATAAATGTAGTCTTTTCTTGATCTTCAGGGGCGATCTCTATCTGATTGTAGCCCGAATACCCGTTAAGGAAACAATAATAGGAATGACCATCTAACCTTTCCAAAATCTGATCAATGAAGGGTAAAGGAAAGTAGTCCTTCCTCGAGACGGTATTCAACTTCCTGTAGTCAATGGACATTCTCCAACCAGTAGTAACTCTAGTTGGCACAAGTTCATTATTGGCATTGGCTACAATGGTGATCCTGGACTTCTTAGGAACCACTTGAATTGGACTCACCCATTGACTATCGGATATAGGATATATGATACCCACATCCAATAGTTTAAGAACCTCGACCTTAACTACTTCCTTCATGTTTGGATTTAGTCTACGTTGTGATTGTCGAGCGGTTTTCACATTATCCTCAAGATAAATGTGGTGAGTACAAATCGAGGGGTCAATTCCCTTGAGGTCCGCAATCGTCCATCCAAGGGCTCCCTTATGCTCAATGAGAGTAGATATGAGCATACTCTCTTGTTCTTTCTCAAGGTGGGCAGAAATCACCACAGGGTATGTCTCATCTTGACCTAAATATGTATATTTCAAATTAGAGGGCAAAGGTTTTAGGTCAAGCTTTGGTGGCTTGAGGTTAGACGGTAGAGACACTTCATCAGTTTGGGGCAACTCTTCAAATTGTGGCCTCCACCGGTTAACTATAAGTACCGGCGCAACATCATTAATGGTACACGTCTCCTAATCATGTCATCATCAAAATTATGGGAGTGGGCCAGGCACGTCTCTAGAGGGTTAGAGGATAAGGTAAAGGGTGTCCCATCTTCCACGAAAGTCTCAATCATGTCAATGTTGTGGAGATCGTCATCATCCTCTAACCATCTGCCTGTGTTGAAAAAGATATTCATTTCTAATATCATATTCCCGAAAGACATACTCATGACACCATTCTTGCAATTGATAATTGCATTTGAGGTGACAACGAATGGGCAACCAAGAATGATGGGAATATGAGTGCTCATGTTACCGATGGGTTCGGTATCCAGGATGATAAAATCTACAGGGTAGTAAAATCTGTCAACCTGGACCAACACATCCTCAATTATCCCTCTTGGTACACGAACAGAGCGATCAGCAAATTGTAGTGGTATTAGGGTGGGTTTTAATTCACCCAAACCTAACTGTTTGTATACCGAGTAGGGAATCAGATTGACGCTTGCTCCTAAGTCAAGAAGTGTGTGCTCAATTCGATAGTCCCCGATTACACATGATATGGTTGGGCTACCGGGATCTTTGAATTTTTGCGACACATCTTGCTTTAGGATGACACTCACTTTCTCAGTCAAGATGATTTTCTTTTGAATATTCTGTCGTCTTTTGGTCGTACATAAGTCTTTCAGTAATTTGGCATATGAAGGTATTTGTTTCATGGCATCAAGTAGAGGAATGTTAACCTTTACTTGTTTCAACACCTCTAGAATATCCTGAGAGTTAGAGAGAGGTTTTGGTGCAACCAACCATTGGGGAAATGGAGCAACTGACTTCCCTTGAGGTTCCGGTTCTAACTCTGATGGGGCATGGCTAAATCCATCTTCTTTGTCTACTTCCGGGTCCTTAGGCTTTTCAGCCCTAACCGGAATGGTTTTGTCAATGATCTTCCCACTCCTAAGAGTGGTGATGGATTTAGCTTGCTCCATCTGATTTGAAGAGCTTGGGTTGTGTAGACACCCCACCCAGGCTAAAGTCTTGAGAAGGCTAGAACAGTCTGTGAACCATGATCATATCCAAACCCTAATCCCAACACTAAACCAAACCCTGATCTAAAAACCCTTAAACTCTCTGTCCGTAAACCCAAGCCGTGATCCAAACCATCCGAATTCACATGCAGCCCCACCCATACCTCATACCGTGGCCAGAACCCTTTAAGCGAACCCAAATACGCTAATATGAGCCACTGGAACCTGAAAGAGAGACCTACAAAGCCCACACGTGCAAACCCGGCCCGAATGTAGCCTGGGCGGCAATCTGACTGCGGCGGGTGGTAATTCAATTACCTCCTGCGGTACTCCAACTGCTGCCGCTCGCGGCCCGAATGTGGACGCTGGGACAGCTGTCCCAAAGTCAACTTTCTTTCAAAATTACCCCTCCTACCTTCACTATTTACCAATTTACCAGCCCCATAAGCCAATGAGAGAGTGTCATGTGGCATCTCTCTCCTCTCCACCAATCACCACCTGCCATATCGGCATTTGCCCCTCTTAAGTCCAAAAATACCATTTTACCATTGAAGAGGGCTATATATAGCCCTCTCCTCTTCAAATTTCAAGGGGGAGGAGGAGAAAAACCAAGTGAAACCAAGTGAGAGGAAGAGATTGAGAGAAAGAGTGAGAGAGAAAGAGTGAGTGAGGAAGAGAGTGAGGGAAAGTGAAGGAGCTCCGAAACCCCCCCCTCCCCCCCCCCCCCCCCCCCCCCCAAATCCAGATTTTTCTAGCCACCCCCTAGCACTCAACTTAACTCTCCCAACCCATAAGCCTAACCCAAGATGGTCATGGTCCGGTTCATCTTTTAGCCTACTTCAGTCAAGCTAAAGATCCACCATTCTACTATCATTCATCATGACATTTACTCTCTTCTCAACCCCCCTGCTTCTCTAGATCTTTAGTGAACGTATGCTCTGTGACTTGCCGTACATCGGATCCTGTCACATCAGAAATTCTTAATAATCTAATCCATTTTTCTTACCTCTTTGCATAAGCATCATCACATCTACCCTCTAGACACATTGCCGGATGTATGCTCTGTAGCCTGCCGAAATCTCGGATCTTGTTACATCAGAAATCCACGTGTGACTAGTCCCATCATGACTACAGCATCATCATCATCCCTTGAGATTATTTTACCACACTAAGTAGAGACCGTACATTTGTACGGGCAACGAGGGTGCCTAACACCTTCCCTCTTTGTAACCGAGGTCTCTTACTGTAACGCCCTGAAAATCGGGGATCGAGCATAAACTCAATTCCCGAGTTCCAACGCATCACTTATGCAACATAGATAATGATGGTTAAATGTTGTTTGTGTTAGAGCAATAAACATGAGTGAGATTATACCAAAACACTAATTCATACTCCAGATCAATTGTATAAAGGCAAGCGGAAGACTGAACTATATATATATGTATGTAAAAGGAACAAAATCATTTCATTCTCCAGAGTATGAATCCATCTGAGTCACCATATACATATATCTATTTTATGTTCAAAAGTCAAAAATACAACTAGGGAAGTAATCCCAGCAAGACCCGTCGATCCGGCAGCCTAGTCGAAGCCACTACAATACTGTATAAATGAGAACTCGTCCTGGTCCTCGCCATAATCCGGCTCAGCCTCCTGAGTCATCATCTCATCTGTACCTAAGACAGAGTCTGGTTGGTGTGTACAACACCATCCCGTAACGTGGGAGTGAGTAGCTAACTCAGTGGAACAATAAAGCATAGGTTAACATGCTATCAATTCAGTCAAGCAGTAATGATAAAGCAGTAAAATCAAACACTCCTAACTACTCTTATTAATGCAAGTATGAATGCAGTCATGATGTATGTCCTCACCACACACACCCTCGTGCGATACCATCTTACGTTCGCGGCATGCTTTCATCCCTCAGTGCTCCACATCTTCCAGGCACATGCAATGTGATGATGAGCATGATTATCGAGTTATTATTAGTCCATTTCGAACAGCAGGATTGGAAAACTAAGGTACATCCCTTGTATCATTCCCAAACATGATCTATTCTAGGGTCGTCAGTCCTAGTTAATCTCATATGATGGTGTGTTTCTAGGTTGTTGGAAAGGCTGCCAGGGCTGTTACACACAATGGTTACACCACTCCCCCATCACCTCTTTAACGGTTCATCACTAAATTGAAACAAGCCTAGTTCATACTCTATACACTGCGGCAAAACTCGTCGCCTCACCGCAAATTCAGAGTATGCTCGAGGTCACTACAAAGGGCTCGTCACCAATCGGTGTAGGTCGACAGCTTGAATATAGTGTCCCATACTACCATAATCGGGTCACGAGTCTGGTTGCTCATTGGTCACTACGGGGAGGCACGTGACCCCAGCGTAGGCCGACAGCTCGATCACGGTGTCCCATATCACCATGCCCGGTTATGAGTCTTAGGGGATCGAGGTACCATGGTTAACGAGGATTTCACTGGTAAGTTTGGTACCCTAGGTTCAAGCAGAGGCGTCCAAATATGGTGAACATACATAAGACATATCGGGTTACTTGATGAGCCTGACTAGCTCGAGCGCACAATCAATCGAACGACATGAAGTGCATATGCACTTCGTGTGGCCTAACCATTGTCGCCAACTGAAGTACGACTCGGGGTCGTCAAACACAACCTACGTAGAGAAATGAACCTCAACCACGACCTCAATTCTGGTACCGATTGTCTGGACTATAAACATAGTCCCAAACTCAATCAATCCTTATTTAGAACATGTAGGGTAAAGCATAATAAATAAAGTAATTTGAGCAAGTTAACAAGCATGTTATAAAGCATGTTATGAAGCATGTTATAAAGCACCATATAAACAGGAAATACAAACACATATATTTCATAAGTAAGCGGTTAAAGTAAACAACCAACATGAAGGAAATTGTATACGTCTCTAAGGTAATTGAGAACCCATCTCAACACCTACCTAAGGCACTATCATCCAAGCACTTACTCTCACAAGCATTTTCACAAACACTTAGAATACACTATCTCAACATACATGGTGTATGTTAGCAAATATGTATTAGGGCTATCCTTTCGCCAAGCAAGTATTTTATCCATGTATAATTTATTCATACAGCAAATAATCACGGCAAATACATCTCCAAAATTTATACGTATACAGTACTTTCTAGAATACACAATTTCAACATACATAGTGTATATAAGCAAAACATTTATTAGGGCGAGTCCTTTCGCCAAACAAGTAATTTATCCACATATAATATATTCATACAACAAATAATCATGTCAAACACATTTCCAAAATTTGTACGTATACGGTACTTTCTACAAATACCTAGAGTATGTAGAATTCCATATTTTTCATCTTTAATCGAAACAGAAAACAGACAGCACTTTGTACATGTGCAATTGCATGCAGATCATGAATCTATCATTATTTGACATTGAAAGCGTTGAAAACCGTAACTTATACACCTAAAGTCCTCATCTTTCACCGTAGAATCGCAACGAATACGATAGGTTTGCCAAGCTTCCGTATTCGGCAGTTTGGTAGCCTATAGAATGAAATAGGTTAGCTATTTCATAACTTACAACCTACACAACTCCAAAACAGGTTAAGGTTAGGGTTTCTTTCCTAGAAACGAAGTCGAAATCGCCGGGAAAGCGATGAGAATCGGGTGGTGCAGCTTGTGTAGCGGCAGGGGATAGTAGTAGGAAGGTTCTCCCACTTCTCTCACTCTTTCTCTCCCTTTTCTCACTTCTCTCTTTAGGGTTTCTCTCAAATTCGTATGGCTGTGAGAGAGAGTTCTACGGTCCTTATATAGCTTAAAAACACTCTAAAACAGACTTGTGGTCAAGGTATACTTAGATTATAACCAAAGCGGCACTTTTCCAACTCAACGGAGGACTTCTGGCGGGCCTCCTTGAGCCAAAAGTCGGACTTAAGCTCACCAACCTTGGATCTAGGTGGAGCTAAGTTTTCGTTTCAGTGGGATTCCCAGATCACGCGTGGCGGACCAGTTTTAGTTCAACGGTCAGCGGGTCTCGATCCGAAATTCCAAGTACATGGATACGTTTATGGAATTTTTCCTGATTCGAGGGTGTATTTGGGTCATATTCTGACGGTCTGGTTGCTTACAAATTGACCGCAAGTAACAAGTCTCAGATTACTATTCAAGATATTTATTTTGTAAAGAAAACAAGTGTTTTCAGACTCTCTCGCTACGGACTCAGGCGAACAGCCGTGGGAAACTATCTGGATTTGATTTCCGAGATGGTTGTCAAGCCCAGCGAGGCTATCCTAAGTCCTTAACTTCGTATTATTCGGACTCCCGATGTGCAGTCTAGACCTGATACGGAGTTTCAATGTGCTCCCGAGTGCAGTCGGGTAATGAGTTTGATCCTAGACTTTAGGGTAACCTAGCGTCAATGATTCTACAAGTTTTGGGTCTTGTAGATCGTATTTAAAGCGATTCAAACGGATTTCATGGATAATCTAGTTTAGCACTTATTTAACTTTGTCAAATTTCTAAAGGATTTAATCCTATGCGATTTCTGCCTGAGGTGGTACTCGGGCCATTGCACGGAAATTTTTGAGTCTTTACAATCTACCCCCCTTAAACAAAAATTTCGTCCTCGAAATTTGTACCTTTTTGTACTCCTTGAGAGTCTGAGGGTAGTTCTTTCTGACCTCGGTCTCTCTCCCATGTAGCTTCCTACTCCGTATGATGTGTCCACAGTTCCTTCACTAGTGGAATCACCTTACTACGCAGTACCTGCTCCTTCCTGTCAAGGATACGCATCGGACGCAAATCATACGTAACATCCTCGCTCAGCTGTACCTGCTCCCATCTGATGATATGTGAAGGATCAGGAACGTACTTCTTCAGCATCGATACATGAAATACGTTGTGTACAGCTGCAAGTGGTGTGGGCAAAGCGAGACGATATGCCACAACACCCACTCGTTTCAGTATCTGAAACGGACCGATAAACCTCTGTGTGAGCTTCCCCTTCTTCCCGAACTGAAGGACTCCCTTCATAGGGGAAACTCTGAGGAACATATGGTCTCCAACCTCAAACTCAAGAGCTCACGCCTCGTATCGACGTAGTTCTTCTGCCTGCTCTGCGCTGTAAGAAGTCGACGCCTGATAATGTCGATCTTCTCTGAGGTCGCCTGAACCAACTCTAGGCCAATCAAGCTACGCTCGCCAACCTCAGCCCAACAATGTGGTACTCTGCAAGGGCGACCATACAGGGCCTCATATGGAGCCATACTAATACTTGCCTGGAAGCTGTTGTTGTAGGCGAACTCTGCATAAGGAAGACAGTCATCCCAACTGTCCTTGAAGTCCAACACACATGCTCGCAACATATCCTCCAGAATCTGATTCACCCGCTCTGTCTGCCCGTCAGTCTGAGGATGAAACGCCGTACTGAACTTCAACTTCACACCCATCGCTTCCTGGATACGAGTCCAGAAGATAGATGTGAACCGAGTGTCTCTGTCCGACACGATCTCTAAAGGAATCCCATGCAGAAGGACGATCTCTCTGATGTACAATCTGGCCAAATCATGTGCAGAGTTCGTAACTCTGATAGGGAGAAAATGGACTGATTTGGTCAACCGGTCCACAATCATCCAAATGGAATCGTGTCCCTTCCTCGTCTTCGGCAACCCTGATATGAAATCCATGGAAATAATGTCCCACTTCCATTCTGCTATGGGCATGGGCTGAAGCAGTCCAGGAGGTCGGTGATGTTCTGCCTTGACCTGCTGGCACGTCAGACAACAAGACACATACTCTGCTATATGCGCCTTCATGTTGTCCCACTAATATGACCGTCTCATATCCCGGTGCATCTTCGTGCTACCAGGATGCATCACGAGCTTCGTATTGTGAGCAGACTCGAGAAGCTCCTGTCTTAAATCAGGAATATCAGGAACGCATAGGCGGCCACAGAATCGTAAACCCCCATCAGAACCAACTCTCCACTCGGAGTCCTCGGCGTCGTTAGCTTGCTCTCGAAGCTCAGACAACCGCTCATCGCCCTTCTAGGCCTCAATGATCCTGTCATCAATAAGTGGTCGCACCCAAACATCCGCAACATACTCAAATGGCTCCCCCACGGTGAATCTCTGCTCGAAGTCCTGCACGAACTTAACCATGTCCCACTCTGCTATCATCAATGGAGCCGCAAATGCTATAGCCTTCTTGTGGCTTAACGTGTCTACCACAAGGTTCGCCTTGCCAGGATGGTAGGAAACCTCGAACTTAAAGTCCTTCAAGGTCTCCATCCATCGGCGTTGTCTCATATTCAAGTCTCGCTACGTGAATATATACTTAAGGCTCTTGTGGTCGCAGAAAAGCTCGAACTCCTCTCCGTAGAGGTAATGTCTCCGGAGCTTCAATGCAAATATGACAGCTGCCAACTCCAGGTCATGTGTAGGGTAATTCTCCTCGTGCTTCCTTAATTGTCTCGAGGCATATGAAATCACCCTATCCTTCTGCATAAGGACATAACCCAAACCAACGCAAGACGCGTCAGTATATATGGTGTACTTAACCCCTTGCTCTGACAATACTAGCACAGGGGCGGACGTCAACCTGTCCTTCAGCTCCTTGAAAGCTGCTTCCGCTTTCTCATTCCAGGCGAACTTCAGGTCCTTCCGTGTCAACTGAGACAACGGCCTGACAATCTTCGAGAAGTCCAGAATAAAACATCTATAATACCCTGCCAGACCAAGGAAACTTCTCACCTCGGTAACCGAGCCAGGCTGCTGCCAATCCTGAACCGCGGCTACCTTAGCAAAGTCCACTGCTATCCCATCTTTGGACACCACATGTCTAAGGAACTTGACTTCCTCCTGCTAGAAGTCGCACTTCTTATACTGCGCGAATAACTGGTTCTTCTTCAACGTATCCAACACCGCTCTCAGGTGCTCCTTGTGCTCCTCCCGACTTGTAAAGTATATCAGAATGTCATCAATAAAGACGATGACAAATCAGTATAGGAATGGCCGAAATACTTGGTTCATCAGGTCCATGAACACGGCCGGTGCGTTCGTAAGACCGAACGACATCACTAGAAACTCGTAGTGCCCAAAGCATGTCCTGAAAATTGTCTTCTGTACGTCCTCATCCCTGACGCGTAACTGATGATACCCTGACTGCAGATCAATCCTCGAAAAATACTTCGTCCCCCTCAACTGATCAAACAGATCATCTATCCTGGGCAAATGATACTTGTTCTTCACAGTGACCTGATTCAACCTACGGTAATCAATACACAATCGCTGAGAACCATCCTTCTTCCTTACAAACAACACGGGTGCACCCCAAGGGGACACACTAGGTCGAATGAAACCCTTCTCTAGCAACCCGTCAATCTGTCTCCTCAGCTCCTCCATCTAACATGGAGGCATACGATAAGTCGGCAATGAGATAGGTGTCGCACCAGGCGTAAGATTAATGGTGAAGTCGATCTCACGCCGAGGTGGCAAATCAGGAATCGTCGCAAACACACCTGCAAAATCCTGAACCACAGACATATTTTCCAACGTCAGACCATCAACCTGCTCTAATAGGGTAGCGTAACTATTGATGCGGTAATACTAACAGACCTGCACTGGGAAAGTAAAGACTGTGCCGTCAGGTCCACGTGCTGTCATGATCCGAGTATCGCAATCGATCTCGGCCTTCATCTCCACGAGCCAGTCCATGCCGAGAATCACATCATAATGATGGAACGGTGTGACCAACAGGTCGACAGCCACTGTCCTGCTCCCTAGGTCTATCGAACAACCCCGACACATCGTAGTGGAGTCTGAAAAAGTCCCTGTGGCAGTAAGGAGTCTCATCCCAATCATAAGACTTGTTTCCAACCCTAGTCGCTTGATCCCACCACATGAAACAATAGAAGTAGTAGACCCGGTGTTCACCAATAGAAAGACTGAAATACCTTGTACATGTGCAGTAACCTCGAAGGCCATCGGTGCTGAAGGTGCAGTCTCTGGCTCCTCTGCTGTAAATGCATGAACACGCGCCTGCTGAGATCGATTAGACTGAGGTACCATGGGCCATTTAGGTGGGCAGAAGCGAGGTGCAGGTGGTCTGAAAGACGGATGAGCAGGGGCAGTCCGTAGAGGTGGAGCTGATATGGCCTGTGGGCGAGAACGACTAATCATCTGCGGCGGAGAGAACCCGCTATCCTTCATTTGTGCAAAACAACTCCCAGCAGAATGACCCTGTTTCCCCCAGTACGTACAGGTCACAATAGGGTGCCACATCGGAGCCACTGGTGCTGCGATCCTGGGAGGCGAGTCAGCACGAGGCCTCTTGCCTAGGAAAGGCCTGCCCTGAACATCTGGTCGTGGTCTCGTAATCATAGCACCACGAGAACGTGTCAGCCGATCAACATCCTGCTCGACCATCATAGACATGTGAACCAGCTCCGCGTAAGAAGGTATATTGATACAACACATCTTCGACCGTATATCAGGGCGCAAACCCCCAGAAAAATGGTGCATCCTCATCTGCTCATCAACAAGGATGGTCAGGACAAAGCGGCCCAACTCCGTAAAGCGATGCTCATACTCAGTGACTGTCATGCCTCCCTGCCTGAGGCATAAAAACTCATCATCCCGCTCGTGTCTGTAGGTCTGCGGGTAATACTTCTCGTGGAACCGGAACTCAAATGCTGCCCAAGTCCACACATAGCCCACTGCGACAGACCGCAATACACTGTTCCACCACAGGCTGGCCTCCCTCTCGAACATGAAAGTGGCCAACTCGACCTGCTCTTCCTTAGTACAGTGCAGTATCCGAAGCATCTTGGAGATGCGGTCTAGCCAAAACTCAGCCTCCTCGGGTCTGTGAGAACCCGTGAATGTGGGAGGCCTCAAGCGCTGGAATCGCTCGAGTAGGCCACAAATACAAACATCTCCAGTAGGGGGTACAACAGGCGCAGGGGGAGGTATAGCCTCAGCCTGAGCAGGAGGCTCTACGGTCTCGGTCGGACCTGCAGATGTCGAAGGTGGAGTCGCACTCCCACCCCGAGACAAGGCCTCGGAAATAGTGGCAATAAGCTGCTGGTGCTATTGCTGCTGCTGCATCTGCTGCTGATGCATCATCAACATCAACTGCTCAAACCTATCAGTAGGTGGACCAGCCTGCGGCTCATACGGCGTCGAAGAGGATGCCCGGTTCTTCTCACGAACCGGGGGTGTATAAGGTGGCAGTCCAACAGTAGGACCAGCAGAAGGCTGATCGGAGCCAGAACCCGGGCCCGTAGGACCACCCCTGCGGGAAGGAGTCTGGTCCATCGAGTCAGTGAGCAAGAGGGGTGCGTTGTTCCTCGTAGATCTCCATGGCATGCCCTATACAACATAGGGTGCAACGTATGTGAGATAAAACATAGCAACACAATATACAAACACTTTAAACATTCCACACATCTCATAACAAAAGAGGCTGCATGCTTTTCATTTACCCAAAATTGTCATAATACATGGAATACAGAGTTACATAAATCATGACAGAAATTACATGTGAGCCAATTACATCCACAACATCAAACACTTAAAATATAATACTGACTACTACATCACCAACATGAAACATAAACCTACTACAGAGGAAACCAAAACAACTACAAAACAGCAGTACGGATGCCTAGGCATCCGAGTCAGGCGATGGAGGAGGAGCATCCTTGTCCTGTACATAACACAGGATGGTCTTCAACGTGCGAGACACCTTCTTAAAACTCCTCTTCATGTAGGCTTCGGTCACCTCAAGCTTGGCTCGGGTCTCACCAAGCTCGGCCCGAACCTGGCCAATCTCTTGCCGCAGGGCGGCCTGGTTCTCCTCAATACGAACCATACGATCATCCCTCGCTGCCTGAGCAGCGTCCAGCTCTGGAGCACCAGGAGGAGAGTTCTCCTCAGTATCCTGAGCCTCATCTTCCTCTTCCTGTATATCATCGCCGCCTCCTTCTTCGCTTTCTGCCTCGAGGTCAACACTCTCCTCACCGGCGCTATCCGACTCATCTCCAGACTCATCGAGTCGGGCTTGCCGTTGTTGAGGGCCGATCTTCATGTTTTTAAGCGTAGCCTCGCTTATGACCCGGACTGGTGCAAGGTCTTTCATGTTCGGCCTATAGCCGACATCACGAGACATCTTGCATATCAAGCGGCCAAATGGGAGCGAAAGGTCATTCCTGATAGATCGAACGACCTGAACTATCTGAAATAGGACGAACGTGGGCAGGTATAAGTTGTCCCCTTGTCCCATCCTGTATAGGAAGTCCACCATCAACCGAGTACACTCCGTGCGGTTACCCCGCCGTGGATACACATTATATATGAAATTGTGGTGAAGCAAATGGAAGTCTTCTGTCAACTTCGACGCCGTAAGACAGTTTCCTCACGTCCAAGAGACCCGTCGACCACAAAGGTATCGCGTACGGCGATCCCTTTCTCACGCACTTCTGGAGAAGTTGTCATTAGGAAGCACTTGACCACGTGGGATTTTCATGACTCTAACCACCTCAGCCACAGTAATTGTGCGCCTTATGCCCCTCACAGAGACAATGAACTGAAGTGGCTCCAATAATGGGTCTATGATATGGGCGTAGAAGGCACGAACCGTGTTCTCGCATGCAGGAGACTCACCTTCAAATATAGAACCCCATCCAATGTCCACCAAGTGGTCCATCATCGGGTGTAGCCCAAACATTCTCTCATCCACATGAGCTTCAAACACAATCTTACGGCCAACAAAATGACCGTATTCGAAGCCTATCAGAAAAGCATTTCTGATCGGATGTTGGGAATCTAGGTCTCTCTTTGACTTAAACTCCTGAACTGGGCTAGGGCTGGCTTCATCGTCCACTTCTCACCTCGAACGGGTTGGACGGCTAGGCATAGCTTCATCTGCAGCGGTCTTCCTCTTTCCCATAAGAGAAAGGACGGTGGAGACGGAGAAAATGGCCGAAATAATGGCAAAGAAAGCCATGGAAAGTGACGATAAGAGAGAGAAAGGGCTGGAGATTTGAGTTCTTCCTAGATTTAGGTCTTCACAGGGCTTGTAGAAGCCCAAGTAACAGGGAATGATGAAGGAACAAGGGAGAAATGGGATAGGATAGAAGGTTACACGAATTTGAGGTAAAAGGAGGAGATTTAAGGGCTTAAACGTGAGAAAAGGAGAGGATAGGGGGTAGGGTTTGCTGTAACTGATGGAAATGGATGGATTGTGGTCGAAATTTGCAGATTGAGTGATTGGAAGGGAGAGTTGAGAGAGAGACAGCAACTTAGAGGGCTTGGAGGGGTGGAAATAAGGAAAGGAGGGGCTGACGGAATAAAATAGGGACCCCCTGAAGATTTCACACGCACCAAACGTGTGTAGGGGTCGGGCCGACTATGACCAGCCCGACCCAACCTGAGTGGGCCCACATGACCGTGGTTCCGCCGTGGTCCGCCTTGCCCGGCGCCGCACCACCGTGGTGGGGTGGTGTTCTCCACCCTTCCAAGGTGCCAAATGCACCCTGGGTCCACCTTGATTCCCCCCGTATTGACTAACGTGGCCCCCCGACTCTGTTCCATTCCAGATCAGGTAGTTTCGAGAACTCACTGATCAAGACTGACTTGTTACTAATTTTTAACGACTGAGATTGGGTGAAATGGGATCTAGACTCGTCAATAGACGGCCTAGAAGTGTTTTAAGGTCGACCCGTGCGACCAGGGTTGAGTACAGACTCGATTTCGACGTCCATTTTCAGTGAACTTTGCCGTTGGACGAAACTCGGATACCTAAGACTGTTGCTAAATTGTTCTCACACTCTCCTATGTCAAAAGGCATCAGCGTACGTTGTGGGAACATATCTCAGGTCCGGTTTAATTAAAATCATGCTTTGATACCAACTTGTAACGCCCTAAAAATCGGGGATCGAGCATAAACTCAACTCCCGAGTTCCAACGCATCACCTATGCAACATAGATAATGATGGTTAAATGTTGTTTGTGTTAGAGCAATAAACATGAGTGAGATTATACCAAAACACTAATTTATACTCTAGATCAATTGTATAAAGGCAAGCGGAAGACTGAATTGTATATAAATGTATGTAAAAGGAACAAAATCATTTCATTCTCCAGATTATGAATCCATCTGAGTCACCATATACATATATCTATTTTATGTTCAAAAGTAAAAAATACAACTAAGGAAGTAATCCCAGCAAGACCTGTCGATCCGACAGCCTAGTCGAAGCCACCAGAATACTGCATAAATGAGAACTCATCCTGATCCTCGCCATAATCCGGCTCAGCCTCCTGAGTCGTCATCTCATCTGTACCTAAGACAGAGTCTGGTTGATGTGTACAACACCGTCCCGTAACGTGGGAGTGAGTAGCTAACTCAGTGGAACAATAAAGCATAGGTTAACATGTTATCAATTCAGTCAAGCAGTAATGATAAAGCAGTAAAATCAAACACTCCTAACTACTCTTATTAATGCAAGTATGAATGCAGTCATGATGTATGCCCTCACCACACACACCCTCGTGCGACACCATCTTACGTTCGCGGCATGCTTTCATCCCTCAGTGCTCCACATCTTCCAGACACATGCAATGTGATGATGGCATGATTGCCGAGTTATTATTAATCCATTTCGAACAGCAGGATTGGGAAACTAAGGTACCTTCCTTGTATTATTCCTAAACATGATCCATTCTAGGGTCGTCAGTCCTAGTTAATCTCCTAGGATGGTGTGTTTCTAGGTCGCTGCAATGGCTGCCAGGGCTGTTACACACAATGGTTACACCACTCCCCCATCACCTCTTTAACGGTTCATCATTAAATTGAAACAAGCCTAGTTCATACTCTATACACTGCGACAAAACTCGTCGCCTCACCGCAAATTCAGAGTATGCTCGAGGTCACTACAAAGGGCTCGTCACCAATCAGTGTAGGCCGACAACTCGAATATAGTGTCCCATACCACCATAATCGGCTCACGAGTCTGGTTACTCACTGGTCACTACGAGGAGGCACGTGACCCCAGCGTAGGCTGACAGCTCGACCACGGTGTCCCATACCACCATGCTCGGCTCATGAGTCTTAGTGGATCGAGGTACCTTGGTTAACAGGGATTTCACTGGTAAGTTTGGTACCCTAGGTTCAAGCAGAGGCGTCCAAACATGGTGAACATACATAAGACATATCGGGTTACTTGATGAGCCTGACTAGCTCGAGCGCATAATCAATCGAACGACATGAAGTGCATATGCACTTCGCGTGGCCTAACCACTGTCGCCAACTGAAGTACGACTCGGGGTCGTCAAACACATCCTACATGGCAAAATGAACCTCAACCACGACCTCAATTCTGGTACCGATGGTCTGAACTATAAACATAGTCCCAAACTCAATCAATCCTTATTTAGAACATGTAGGGTAAAGCATAATAAACAAAGTAATTCGAGCAAGTTAACAAGCATGTTATAAAGCTTGTTATAAAGCACCATATAAACAGGAAATACAAACACATATATTTCATATGTAAGCGGTTAAAGTAAACAACCAACATCAAGGAAATCGTATACATCTCTAAGGTAATGGAGAACCCATCTCAACACCTACCTAAGGCACTCTCATCCAAGCACTTACTCTCACAAGCATTTTCACAAACACTTAGAATACACTATCTCAACATACATGGTGTATGTTAGCAAAACATGTATTAGGGCTATCCTTTCGCCAAGCAAGTATTTTATCCATGTATAATATATTCGTACAGCAAATAATCATGGCAAATACATCTCCAAAATTTATACGTATACGGTACTTTCTAGAATACACAATTTCAACATACATAGTGTATATAAGCAAAACATGTATTAGGGCGAGTCCTTTCACCAAACAAGTAATTTATCCACATATAATATATTCATACAACAAATAATCATGTCAAACACATTTTCAAAATTTGTACGTATACAGTACTTTCTACAAATACCTAGAGTATGTAGAATTCCATATTTTTCATCTTTAATCGAAACGGAAAACAGACAGCACTTTGTACATGTGTAATTGCATGCAGATCATGAATCTATCATTATCTGACATTGAAAGCATTGAAAACCGTAACCTATACACCTAAAGTCCTCACCTTTTACCATAGAATCGCAACGAATACGATAGGTTTGCCAAGCTTCCGTATTCGGCAGTTTGGTAGCCTATAGAATGAAATAGGTTAGCTATTTCATAACCTACAACCTACACAACTCCAAAACAGGTTAGGGTTAGGGTTTCTTACCTAGAAACGAAGTCGGAATCGCTGGGAAAGCGATGAGAATCAGGTGGTGCAGCTTGTATAGCGGCAGGGGATAGTAGTAGGAAGGATCTCCCACTTCTCTCACTCTTTCTCTCCCTTTTCTCATTTCTCTCTCTAGGGTTTCTCTCAAATTCATATGGCTATATGAGAGAGAGTTCTAAGGTCCTTATATAGCCTAAAAAAACTCTAAAACAGACTTGTGGTCAAGGTATACTTAGGTTATAACCAAAGCGGCACTTTTCCAGCTTAACGGAGGACTTCTGGCGGGCCTCCTTGAGTCAAAAGTCGGACTTAAGTTCACCAACCTTGGATCTAGGTGGAGCTAAGTTTTCGTTTCAGTGGGATTCCCAGATCACGCATGGCGGACCAGTTTCAGTTCAATGGTCAGCGGGTCTCGATCCGAAATTCCAAGTACATGGATACGTTTATGAAATTTTTCCTGATCCGAGAGTGTATTTGGGTCAGATTCTGACGGTCTGGTTGCTTACAAATTGACCGCAAGTAACAAGTCTCAGATTACTATTTAAGATATTTATTTTGTAAAGAAAACAAGTGTTTTCAGACTCTCTCACTCCGGACTCAAGCGAACCGTGGGACACTAGCTGGATTTGATTTCCGAGATGGTTGTCAAGCCCAGCGAGGCGGTCCTAAGTCCTTAACTTCATATTATTCGGACTCCAGATGTGCGGTCTAGACCTGATACGGAGTTTCAATGTGCTCCCGAGAGTAGTCAGGTAATGAGTTTGATCCTAGACTTTAGGGTAACCTAACGTCAATGATTCTACAAGTTTTGGGTCTTGTAGATCGTTTTTAAAGCGATTCAAATGGATTTCATGGATAATCTAGTTTAGCACTTAGTTAACTTTGTCAAATTTCTAAAGGATTTAATCCTATGCGATTTCTGCCTGAGGTGGTACTCGGGCCATTGCACGGAAATTTTCGAGTCTACAGAATGGCGACTCCGCTGGGGATTGAGTAGCTAGCTCGCACTAGCCGAGTCCCAACTCGAAAATCTATGGTATTATAATCTCAATGAACATCATCTTTGCATTCATACAAAAACAAAAAAAATCGTTGGCCTGTTCTTCCTCAGGTAGAGAATCGGACCATGACCACTCAATCCCATACAGCCGCGGCCTCTCAAGCAGCCCATTAAGAAGAGCTAGCAGCTCAGCCAGCTCCCGAAACATTAATGCTTGCACCTGTATCAATATCCGCAACCGCACCAATATCCGCACCATTCCCACCAGTGGTTGAAGGAGACCTCCAAGCCAATGTAACCACACAGGAGCTGCTACTTCGAACAATGCAAGAGCTACTACTCTGCCTAGTACCAAGTCCTGCACCAAACACATAGGCAACCTAGCCCAGTATACAAAGTAGTTCACTCCCTCAAACTCCCTTCGCCTTTTCTCTTATTCCTCTAGCAAATCCCGTGCTCCCTCTCCCAGAAGAGTCAGCACCAGAACAACAACAGCCAATAAATGGGACCAACCCTCCCATACACCTCTACCTAGCACATCACCACAATCAAGTTACAACACAACTTCCCCCTAACGGGACCACAGACAAGAACTGGCGAACATCCATGAAGGGGGCCAGTTTCGAGTCCAGCTTACTCCCCCTAACGGGAGCAACATTCCGAAATTGGTAGATACCCCAGGAGGGAGCAATTTCCGAACATCACATCCCCCTCCGAAAGGGAGCAGTGTTCAATTTCAGCTACCTCCCACCACCGGGAGTCCACCATCTTTCCAGCAACCACCCATTCTTGATCCATATGAAGAAGAAGCAGCACAAGCCCTACAGCAAGGGGCAGGATATCCGCAACAGGGCAAGTCGAAAATTGAGGAATTACGAGAGCAGTTGCAAATGGTGCAAAATCAATTACAAAGACAGCAAGGAGTGGATCATCCATCCACTAAGTTCTGGGATCTCTGTCCCTTTCCAGATGCCCGCGTACCTCCAAACTTCGAGGTACCAAAATTCAAAAGGTATGACGGTAGTGGGTGCCCTACAGCACACTTGAAAGCATTTTGTGGGGAACTCAATGTGATAGCAGGGAACGATGGAGCCTTGATACGGCTTTTCCAAAAATCCCTTAAGGGTGACGCTTTGGATTGGTACACCTCGCTAGACAGCCATCAAATCAGAACCTGAAAAGCTCTCCCAGGCATTCATTGACAGGTTCTCATACAACTTGAATATGGCTCCAAGGAGGTCTGACTTGGCTGCCTTTAGACAAAAAAGTGACGAATCCTTATCAGCATATGTAGGACGATGGCGAGCCATGGCGGATCGAATGAGAAACCCCATCGATGATGAGGAGCAGATATTCATGATCGTACATTCAGCAAATCCCAGTATTTCGGGATATCTAATCTCGTATCCCTATGTAAACTTCTCCCAACTCATCCGAGATGGAGAACAAGTCGAAGCCAGGATTAGAGCTGGAACTATTTTCCCATGGCTGCACCAAGCCCCCTTAATCAAAAGAATCAAAGTCGAGGGAAAACCCTTTGGATATGGGAATGAAAACAGCACTGCTCCCGAGCAACGCACCACAAAAGTTAACAACATCGTCATCAATACTCAAGGCAATCAATACATTCCGCAACCGGAGCCACGACAAGACAGGTAGTACTAACCACAATCAAATAGGCAGTACCAACCCCAGCAAACCCAAGCAGGAATATCAGGCACAACCTTCTCAACCAAAACAGCAACAGCCTAGGGGATATGCGCAAGGTCCATTTAAGCCAGGAGTGTTAGGAAGGAAGTTCACCCCGTTAGCACAAACATACAGTCAAGTGTTGACAATGCTCATATAAAAGTAGCTGTTGACACCACTTCAGCCGCGACTTCCACCTAATCCCTTGCCTCTCGGTAACAATGAAAATCAATATTGCACATATCACCAAGCTCCTGGCTATCTAACAGACCGCTGCTTCGCTTTGAAACATGTGGTCCAAGATCTGATCGAGAGCCAGAAGATTGCGATCACCCCACAGGCCAACAATACAGCTCAGGCCAACATTCTCCAAAATCCCCTACCGTCACATCAAGCAAGACCCAGCACATCTGACACCTCTACCGTCAATCACATTGAAGGAGGTCAAGTTATGTAATCCTCCCCACATCATTCCATTCAAACAATCACGCCCGATACAACAAATCAGACATGGGGATACCAACAGGCACAACCGTCTGGACCATGGAGATTTTTGGAAGCAGCACCCACAACACGTCTCGTATTTCTTGAAGCTGCGCCAACAGTACAACCCCTCGTAACTCTAGAAGCCACACCTAATAGGTCATATCTTCAGCATTTTGTGCCCTAAGGGGCACATTCAACTCCACCTTCAATACCCTCAAAAAGGTCGAACTCTTAACCCATTGTCCTCCCAATAGGTCTCCCTGATCTCACTCCGCTAACCTTGCAAGGGGCACCCCCGGTTCAAGCCCCAAAGTTCTTAATGCCTCACTAACTGGCACATGCCCAGAGGACTTCTCCCACACATCGGGTGGAAAAAGAAATCCTCAATGTCAAATCTCACCAAGATCTGGTAACACCTCAAGAAAAATCGTCAAGTCTACCGCAAACTGTTCCAGCAACAACCCTTCCACCTTAGGAACCCATGATATACCTGGAAGGAAGATTGCTTCCCTCCTACGACCCAAAAACAGTTCCCTGACATTACCCTAAATGAGACGAAGTGGGAAATAACGGGAGGTATTTTAGGAGAGATAACTAAACCCGAGGAGCTTTGTCGGGAACCGCTAGCAAAGCTGATGCTGCTTATGATATAGCAGCTCAACTTAAAACCACTCCTGTACAAATATCTATTTGGGAACTCCTATGCACATCAAGACCGCATCGAGAAATCTTTGTAAAAACATTGAATGATGCCCATATTTCTCCTGATGTACCTCCAAAAATGGTGGCAAATATGATCAGACAACTTCTTGTACCACGGGCTATCACTTTCTCTAATGATGAATTACCACCCGAGGGTCGTAAGCATGGACAATCATTAAACATAGTAGCCTGCCACTAGAACTTCAAAATCCCACTCGTGCTCATTGACAATGGATCCAGTCTTAATGTTTGCCCTTTGAGGACTGCTGAACGGTTAGGGATAGAACCATCTTCCTTCAGACCCAGCACTATGAGTGTTTGAGCCTTCGATAATTCCCGAAGGCAGGTCGAGGCAGAAATCGGACCGGACATGACTCTTGTTACATTCCAGGTCATCAACATCCCTGCCTCATTTAACCTTTTGATGGGGCGGCCATGGCTCCATGCTGTCAGAGCCATCCCATCTACTCTCCATCAAAGGGTTAAATTCCCATCAGGAAATCGAATCATTTCAGTATTGGCCGAGCCAGAAACCATCCTCCCGGTGACGGTTAATATCCCTGAAACTGACATCCCGGTGATTGACATTCAGCATACGGAAGGTGACATATCATACCATAGTTTCGAATTCGAAAATGTAAACGCAATTGCTAGTCCACGACCCCTCGCTGCAGAATATGTCATTCCCCCTGCTGAACGATTGATCCTGAACTACTGTACCGAGTTCCATGAAAAGGGTATGGTAGTAGAGCCGGCACCTGCCAACGTGCAGAGATAGGGACTGGGATATCAACCGACACCGGAGAATCAGGCTGAAAGGCCAAGGAAGGGTTAACCATTCAAGTACACACCCATCAAATTTGTCAAGGCTGGAACAGTCTGTGAAGATGCGATGATTTCCCTTGAGGACCACCTCCAACGACTCAAACTCTCTGAACATTCCAACCAAGAATCCGTCTGGCCACCGATACGGTGGGATAAGATCCTCCGGACATCGAAAACACATCTGAAGCCAGGGGCAAAACCCCCGGACCCATCGCATGGAGCTAGGGGCATGGAAACAGGTCCACCTATGGAGGACCCAAAGCCAGAAATCCCCCTTACAAAGGATACATGCAAGAATGGGGAGACACCCATCCCCATCCACAGTCAAGGGGACACACTTCCGCCACCAGCCCAGCAACACAAGGGGCAAAAGCATCCCATCCACTGGATCGACAAGGGAAAGTGGCTTGCCCTTGACTGGACGGACGTGAAAGTCCCACCATAAGAGGATTTTGAGGAACCCGAAGAACTCTAACTCTTGGGCGAAGAGATCGAATCGGATTCCGACTCCGAACCCAGCCTAACAAATATCATTGTCATCAGGACAGTTGACCCTCAGGAACAGACAGAGCAGAGCAACAAGATTGAAAGGGGGAAGGAACCAAGTTGGACAGCCATACCCCTAACAATCGAATCAGGCGGTGAACCACCTATGGATGCCGGTCCCCCCCCAAAAAAAAAATACCAATGTAAATAGTGGTTGGTACCCCGAACTAGGACAGGGTCAATCTTGGTTTGCAACGTCGTCCTGTTCGGGATACCTACTGACACAAAAAAATCAAAAAATTTTTAAAACACAAAAACATCACATATCCCCAAAAGCACAAAAAATCAAATATCTCTCAAAACCACAAAACATCAGTAAATTTTCAGAATACAAAAACAAAAGAAAAACTTTCAAAAATCACTGTGCCAAACACTTCACATGCAATATAAGAGTTTAAGGTCGACTCTTGTGATTTTGACCTAGAGTTGGACTTCGAACTCATGAGTTTGGATGCAGCCTCGGATGAGGGAAATGATGATACTGCTCGCGAACTCGAGGATTCTCTCAAAAAGTTTGAAACAAAGGCCAATGTTATAGCAGATGATTTTGAAATTGTAAACTTGGGGTCAGCAGAATCCCCCAGAGAGGTGCGCATCGGAAGGTCGTTGTCTCCGGAACACAAGCAAGAATGATGGAATTTTTGAGACCGAGGCTGTCCAACTTTGCCTTCTCTTACAAGGACATGCCAGGGCTCGATGAGGATCTAGTGGTGCACCATTTGCCAACAAAGCCAGACATGAAGCCTGTCAAACAAAAGCTGCAAAGAATGAAGCCAGAATGGGCCTTAAAGGTTCGTGATGAAGTTATCAAGCAATACAACGCGGGGTTCTTGGTTGTCTCCAACTACCCGGAATGGCTCGCAAATATTGTACCAGTTTCGAAGAAAGACGAGAAAGTCAGCATGTGCATCGACTTCAGGGACCTCAACAAAGCAAGCCCTAAAGACGACTTTCCTCTGCCTCACATCGACACACTAGTGGATAATACTGCTGGGCACAAGATCTTCTCCATCATGGATGGCTTCTCAGGCTACAATCAGATCAAGATGGCTATCGAAGATCAAGAGAAGACTTCTTTCAACACACCATGGGAAACTTTCTGCTATCGAGTTATGCCTTTCGGGCTGAAGAATGCAGGAGCTACATAGCAGCGAGTCATGACTGCCTTGTTCTATGACATGATAAATAAGGAAATGGAAGTCTACGTGGACGACATGATTGTCAAGTCTCGCACAATCGAAGGACACTTCGAAGATCTCAAGAAGCTTTTCAACAGGCTAGAAAAGTTCAAGCTCCGTCTCAATCCACAAAAATGTGTCTTCGGTGCAACTGGAGGCAAGCTACTAGGCTTTATTGTCAGCAAAGATGGTATCCGGGTGAATGAGACCAAGACCAAGGCAATCATCGAAATGCCACCGCCCAAGACTGAAAAAGAAATTTGGGGTTTCCTCAGGCGAATCTAGTATATCAGCCGATTCATCGCACAACTCACTCCGATCTGTGAGCCCATATTCAAGCTACTTAGGAAGAACTCGCCGAAGAAATGGAATAGTGGCTGTTAAGAGACCTTCGACAAGATCAATAAATACCTGCTGAATCCCCCAGTACTCATGCCACCTACTCCAGGTAAACCATTATTGCTGTATATCTCCGTCGCAACAGAAGCAATCGGATGCGTTCTTGGCCAATATAACGACACAGGAAGAAAAGATCAAGTGATTTACTATCTGAGTAGACGATTCATGAGCTACGAAGCCAAATACTCCAGCTTAGAAAAGACGTGCCTCGCCCTAGTCTGGGCGACACAACGGTTACGACAGTATATGATCGCTCACTCGGTCCTTCTACTCGCTCGCATGGATCCATTGAAATACTTGTTTGAGAAGCCAATAGCAACAGACAGGATCGCAAAATGGCAACTATTGCTTTCTGAGTTCGACATCACCTATGTCACTCAGAAGGCAATCAAGGGGTAAGCACTGGCGGACCACTTAGCAGCCCACTCCCTACCTGACTATCAACCGTTGAAGACCTTCTTCCCTGACGAGGACATTCTCCTAATTGAGGATGAAGAAGAAACGAAGGCAGGAGAGTGGACACTCTTCTTCGACGGAGTTGCAAACTCAAAAGGGAGTGGAGTAGGCGCTATACTCTACTCCCCCGATGACGTCCCAAATCCCATATCCAGGTGACTGGCATTCTAATGTACCAACAACGTAACTGAATATGAAGCATGTATCGCCGGTCTAAGAGAAGCCATAATCCTCAAGGTGAAGAAGTTACGAGTCTTTGGGGACTCACAACTCATCATCAATCAGATAAATGGCGATTGGAAGACCAAAGATGAGAAGTTAATCCCTTATCATGTATATCTAGAAAATCTGATCGAAGAATTTGAAGAGATCACATTCTCTTACATGCCTCGAATTAAGAACCAATTTGCAAACGCTCTGGCTACCCTCGCCTCAATGCTAGAGATCCCAAAAGGAGTTGCTGAATGGGAACTCACTGTCGAGCTCCAAGAAGAGCCTGCATTCTGCCTACAGATCAATGAAGCCGAAACTTCCTCGAATGATCAGCCCTAGTATACGAACATCAAGGAATACCTCGAACATCAGAAGTACCCGGAAGGAGCAACGCTAGTTGATCGACGCACTATCCAACGGCTAGCAGCACAATTCGTGATCACTGGTGGCATCCTCTACAAGCGATCCTTCAACCTGGTCCTTCTCCACCATGTAGACGAGACATAAGCGGTACAGATCATGTAAGAAATTCACGAAGGACTATGCGGCCCACACATGAATGGACACATGATGACAAAGAAGATCCTACGGCTAGGATACTATTGGCTCACAATGGAGACAGATTGCTGTAAGTACATCAGGAGATGCTTCAAGTGTCAGGAGCATGCAAACCAGATACATGCCCCTGCTTCTGAACTCTACAATCTGACTGCACCATGGCCCTTCTCTGTATGGGGGATGGACATCATCGGCAAGATCAGCCCCAAAGCTTTAAACGGGCATGAATACATCCTGGTGGCAGTAGATTACTTCACTAAATGGATAGAGGCAGCATCCTACACCACCATTGTAGCGTCTCATGTGGTCAAGTTCATGAAGAACAACATCGTTAGCCGTTACGGGGTCCCTCAGGCCATTATTACTTACAATGGAACTCTGTTCATCAATAAAAGGATGGGCGATTTCCTCGATAAATTCAAGATTCTACGCCATCGGTCAAGCCCCTACCATCCTCAAATGAACGGTGGGGTCGAAGCTGCAAACAAAACTATCATCCGCATACTGGAGAAGATGGTGAAGACATATCGCGATTGGTTAGAAATGCTTCCTTATGCACTCTAGGCCTATCGAACGTCTGTACGGTCTGCTACAGGCGCAACTCCGTATGAACTTGTATACAGAATGGAAGCAATGCTACCAGTCGAAATCGAAATCCCATCTCTACGAATACTACTGGAAAGTGAAGTCGAGGAAGGCGAGTGACAACAAGCAAGATATGATCAACTGCATCTGACAGCTGAAAAGCGCATGCGAGCGCTAGGCCACTCCCAATGTTATCAAAGAAGGATCGCTCGGGACTACAATAAGAGGGTTCAGAAAAGGAGTTTCAAAGTCGGTGACATGGTCATGAAGCGTATTCTGCCGCCACACTTACCAGATCCCAGAGGAAAGTTCAAACTCTCGTGGGATGGACCGCTGATCATTCGGGAAGTACTCCCAGGAGGGGCTCTTCGGCTCACCAGTCTGCAAGGAAAGGATCTTCCTGAGCCCATCAACGCCAACAACGTAAAAATCTATCACGGGTAACCATACCTAACCTTGTCAATGAGTACAATCGCAAAGCTGTATCCATCACATTTCCCACCAAAAACCAAAAAAAAAACAAATGTATATACCCACCATCTTTCTCTTCAGGAAACACCCGTCATGTCTCTCACAAAAAAAAGCAAAAAAAAAAGAAGCAAAAAAAAAAAGATAAAGAAAGAAGGCAAAATTGAAATAAAAAAAATAAAGAAAAAGAAAAATCCCAAAAGAAGAAGAAAGCCTCAAGGAAAGAAAGTCCATCCCATCATTCCTAACCAAAAGCAGCTTATGATTGTGCTCAAAGACAAGGGCAGGCAAGTAACCAGTTGGCCGGCTATGAAGGAAAACTCTCCATCATCACTCCTGACACTCCAAAGAGAGAGAGAGAGAGAGAGAGAGAGAGAGAGAGAGAGAGAGAGAGAGAGAGAGAGAGAGAGAGAGAGAGAGAGAGAGAGAGAGAGCAGGCATGCCTAAGAAGAATGGGCGAGTTGAAAACCCCAAGGGGCGCCTCGAGTAAAAATAGCGAGCATGTAGCGGACTTGGTGAAAACCTGAGAAGGCACCAAGGGTAAAAAGAGCACAGCTGCCAAGGGACAGACAAGGGCAAAAAAACCTGGGACGCAGTGAAAATACAAAAGGACACTACGGGCAAAAATGATGGGAAAAGTCAGACATAGTGAAAACCTGAAAGGGCGCTATGGGCAAAAATGGCTAGAAAAAGAAAACAAAAAAAATAAAAGTGCAGGTACAGAGGAAGGCGAGGCAGCCGAAGTCACAATGAGATGCAAGGAAGGATCAACTTCAGATCAGTACTTATCAAACTCTGCTTGAATCCTGGGATACGGTCTCCGAAGTCCTCTCCAGGAACCAAGACCCTAAGGATACAATCCAGATTACTATACACAACGTGGGCTGAGCCCCGAATTCTGATCCCCATCATCTAAAGCAAAATCCAAACTCAGACAAACATGGGCACATTTGGCACAAACAAAATCTTCTTTCATTTCTTTAAAAAGTTTTCCTACAAAGTACATCGTTTTCCCACAAATACAAAAACAAGGGTTTCATGTATATATGCAGTTGATCAACATAAAAAAACCACAGGTAGGCTCCTACCTCTCACATAGTGACAATCTCTGCCTAAGCCTCTCTACCTCCTTGCACAGGTAAAAGACCTCATCCCTCTCTAGAAGATGTACTGCGAACATACTCTCATCATACTGTCGTCCCATTGCTAGACGACGAGCCATATCCTCGCATGTATGGCGGAGGACAGTAATCTCCGAGATCAAATGACCGTGTGTGGCAAGTAAGAAAGACAGGTCAATGAAGGGGCGTTCCTCGAAGGCCTCAAATGAATCATCAACGCACGAGGAGGATGAAGTGGCATCACCCAACATATCCTAATCAGCACCCTCGTTCGACAAATGCCAGCAAGGGACCTGAAGATAAAGTGACTGCTCCGCCACCCATCGCTGGTATGATACTGTCGCAATAAGAGGAGCCCAAGACTCAAGCTCCAGCATCGTCGCATCTAAAGATCCCTGCCAGGAAATCCAGACTCGTCTATACAAGGCTGGCAAATCCGAAGGAAGTGGGGCATGCCCAAATCCAGAAAAGGTGAAGTCTGTAACATCCCGCCAAAAGCCGAACTGACGAAGGAAGCGCACGGGATGGTAGGAGCAGTACCCCCAAAGCCCCAGTAGTAACAAAGGAGTATGAGCTGCGCTGCAAATTAACGGTGAACGATAGAGCCAAGTGGCCTCCCAGCTAATCTCCCATCCTCGTAACTGAGAAAGCATGCTACGATATAACGACTCTATGGCCTCAGCACAAAGGGGAAGGCCATCAAGTAACAAAGATAACACATCACTACGGTGGGAATCAGGCAATACAAGCGGAGGGGTCATAAAGAGATGCTCCCACAACCACACCTGTAAGGCAACATGACTCAAGAGGCAAAGCAAAAGAACAACGCTAAGAAGAGGGAAAGAATGAAAAATACCTGAAGGAAAGTAATGCAACCCCGAAGGATGCAGGTCCGTCCCAACGAACACTCAGTCAACCCCAGGAAGAGCTCCGCCAGCACCACGGAAATGATACTCCTACGATGCAATACACGACGGAATACGTCTAACAAAGCTCCCAATGACGACTGCTTCCATCCTGAGAAGAGCAGCTCGGCCAAGACATAAAATATCAGCGCATTCAGGCACTGAAGCTCACAAGTAGACCCAGGGGCACCTTGAGAAGCAGAGCAACGATCATATAATATCTCTAGTGACAACTCACCAACCCTACCCTTTGCAGTGGGAAGAGCAGTGAGAAATCCAAACCAAGAGATTAGATTAGAAGAACGGACCGACTCAGATGCAGGAATATAAGGCTCCCGGGTGAGAGGAAGTCCGGACAGGCGAGAAAACTCCTCCAGGGAAGGGCCCAACTCCAGATCATTGAAAGAGAACAAGTTCAAAGACGGTACCCAGTCATATAGTGCCGCGCTCAACTGTCGCCAATCCAAACTGACCCGGTGGAAGTGGAGAAGCTCCCGGAAGCCCAAGGAGCTCCACTCGAAGATCTCAGACTCGGTCAGGCTCTCTACCCATAAGTGTAATCGCTCAGACCAAGTATAACGTGGCTACAATCGATAGGTCTGGATGGGCACACCCTCAACAATCTGGATCCTCGGGTCAGCAGGAGAATCATCAAAAATAGGCATCCCCTCATCCAACAAATCTATCTCATGATGAAAAAAGAAGCCAACATCACCCATCGCATTGCGCAAGGTGTCCTGGAAAGCCACTACAAGCGGGCCCGAGCCGCCAATGACCGTCACATCCGGAGCTGTCTGAAACACGCGTGCCCCAGGAACCGCAACGCCTAAAGTATCCCAATAGCTGACAGGATCAGTGCCCTGGATCCCAACAGAAGCAGACGGTCCCATCACTGCCTGGAAATCCGCACCAAAGATCTGACCTAGGCCATCTGCAAAAAGACTGTCACCCACCAAATCTAAGCCATCCAAACCACTAAGATGGGACCCGCCACCCATCCTAGCATGATCCACCACATCTGCGCCGTCCATCAACACTACACCATCATCCACCCCATCCACACCATCCACCACCACCATAGACATTGCTTCATCAATCAAGCCACCTCCCCCCATCCCCATACTATCCTCACCACCCAAGCCATCCATCCTCATATCCGTAAATCCCGACGGCCCAACTAGTAGGGATCCATCAAACCCACCAAAACCTCCCATCCCATCCAATCCAACCGCACATCCTCCATTAATGGTGGTAGGAGTAATGCCATGAATGACAGTAATCTCCCCCAAAGGGCCCATTACTCCTCCATCAATCTCCACCAACCCCTCCATAAATAAATGCTCTCCACCATTTATGATCCCATCAATCTCCCCATTACCCATGAACCCATCAATACTCCCATCATGGCTGGTCATAATCAGTCCAAAAGAAAGAAGAGGACAAAAGAGACAAAGAAAAGAACAAAAAAAAATGAACAAAGGACAAAAGGGATGATCGAACGGACAGGGATAAAGAAGAATATCCTAGCAGAGACAAAGAGAATGAACAGAAAGGAGGGTATCCGCTGGAAGAAAAGACGAACGGAGGCGACACCCCGATTACCGCCTGCGGTATTACAATCACCGCCTGCAGGTCTGACATTTTTGTATCACTGCAGCACCGACAGGACAGAACGATTGATAAAAGTCAACGGGCGGCAGTCTGATTGCCGCCCGCGGCAGTCAGACTACCGCCTGGGCCCACCATCGACCAGATTTTGGGTGGGACGTACTTCGGAAAGCTAGGTTCCGGAAACATATGTCCGCCTATACAATCAGATCGCAAAGGTGATTAAAAGAATGATCAAAAGAAAGCAATGGTGACTAACTGAGATTTTATAAACGTGAAAATTACACATCTAGGGATACAAGATTACATGATACAAGGAACTAATCATCGTCAGGAAGATAAGTGTCGGTGTCCCTATGATGAAAATGGGTCCCAGAATCCCTCCTTCGGCGAAACGTGCACCGCCACCAAGAGCGTATCCTAGCTGCAAGATCGAACCAATGCCATACTGTTCGCACCAGCTGCTGTACTCTCTACTCGGATCAACAAAAGCGTTAGTGTCAAAACCCTCCAAAGCAGCTGTCAACTCTCTCTCGTGCACTGATCTCCAGTCAGATGGACCTAAAGGAGGACTAAGCGGTACCATGGGACTACCGGTCAACTGTAAAAAAAGTCGCTCTCCCAGGTACCACTTCGTCAACGCGGATCCTCTAGAATGCGACGCTTGCATGAGGCCTGAAAGGCCTCCCGAGCTCCAGGAGTAAGTGCCGCATTCGATCGGAGATATAGCTTGGTATGAAACTGCAAAAGCAAAAAGAGTCAGAAGTTGAGAGATAGGCAGAAAGTGATACGTGGGCAATATAGATCACTCACATCGTTTGGGACAAGGGCATCGACGTTCGACCTCCAGGTGAGATCCGAAAATAAGCGTGTACGGCTACGGTTATCCTTATACCATAACATCATGTAAGGAAAAGGAGGCAAATGGTCGATCAAGGTAGGGACTAAATGGGGAAAATGATTAAAAAAAGCAGGTCTGCACAAAATTGCGAGTCAGAAAAAAGACATCAAATAAATTTCCAAGAAAACAGGGCATAAGGGACATCAAGGAGATACCTCAATGACTGGATAAAAGCCCGACAAGGATTGGCTGATACAATGACTAGCCTTGTCCAACCCTTCGTACAAATGAGTAAGGAGGGCCGCATTCCAGTTGTATGGTGTGGGGAAGGTGATATCTGCCACAAGCAATAAGAAACGAGAACTCACAAGCTCATTTCCATAGCAGAAGATCATTGCACCCATAGTATACATAATCAGGGCACAAGCCTTCACCACAGCCGCAGCCTTAGTCTCAGGGATGCGCCTGACAAAGTTCGATGATAGCCAGAGAAGTTTGAATCGAGGACCATGGAAATCTGAAGCATCTGACATCATCCCCAATAATTCCGTCCAGTCATCCTCAGTAGGCACTGGAAGATTGTCCTCGAAAGGTACGGACCCTTCATCATATCGAAGACCTAGCTGCATGTATATATCATATGGGGTAATACCTCACTCTCCAAAAGGCAGCTGGAACATATGGGTCTCGGGGTGCCACCGCTCGGTCAGAGCAGATAAGAGAGACATGTTCGTCCTGCTCAGGGGAACCCAGAATAGATGGACAAAGGGAGTGCATTCCAAAACCTCAAAGAACAGCGGTTGCGGGTCATGGAACCAGTCAGCCCAATGCATCCTGACTCCTCGCCCTCTGAAGACCGCAGGTGCACCACCCTCTCAGGCCAGGTCCGGAAGATGCCGACCCTCTCTAGGCACATAACATGGATCGGTTGACCGACGGGAAGAACTAGCCTCATTTTTTCCACGGCGAGGCATGTTGCACAGGCAAAGTACACAAGTAAGTGTACATAAAGGCCCATGGTCTAGCCCATCAAAGCCCATGTCTAAAGCCCATGTCCAAGTCCATGTCAAAATGCCCACAAAGCCCATGACAAAGGTCCATGTCCAGACACATTTAACGGGCCCAAGGCACAATCCATAAAACTATTTTTCCAAAAGCTCCTGTTCTTTTAGGTGAGATCCACACATCCATGCATCTCGACCAATCATATCATGATGTGAGGCTCATTTCGAAAATCTCATCCATCCATCATTCAAAAATCACCATTCACCACACATCCATGCATCTGGACCAATCCATATCATGATGTAAGGCCCACTTTGAAAATCTCATCCGTCCATCATTCAAAAATCACCATTCACCACACATCCATACATCTGGACTAATCCATATCGTGATGTGGGGCCCACTTCAAAAATCTCATCCGTCCATCATTCAAAAATCACCATTCACCACATATCCATGCATCAGGACCAATCCATGTCATGAAGTGGGGTCCACTTTGGAAATCTCACCTGTCCATCATGCAACAAAAGTGGCCAATCATTATGATTTACATTGTCCATACACGCAAGTAAGCTCCAGACTATTACCCAATGGTCCAGATCATTTCCCAATGGTTCAGACCATCACAAAAACAAAAACAAAAAAAATAATGAAAAATGCAAAAGAAAGCAAATAAACGGTGGGCCCCTTTTTCTTATCACACCCCACTCAAAAACAAAAACAAACCAACAAAAAATCCAGTCAACCATTTGACCCAAAATAAATAAATTCAGTGGTTCAGATCCAATCAAGACGACCCAACGGCCCGGATTACAGCTCCCTGCAAGCCCAAGAGGGAATCCAATCCATCAAAAGCTAGTAAGACGAATGGCCCAACATGATGCATCAAGAGTTTAATGGCCAAGATTACCTGAAATGGAAGGAAATGAGAAAATATAAGGAATGATGGGCTTGTAAAACACCTCCAAAAATAGCTCCAGGGACCACAATGGGTCCCTAGACGTCCAAATGAAAGATTCAAATAGGGGAGAAGGCCACACCGGACGAACCAGTGTACTGAACGGACCAGCGATCCAAACGAAGGTCAGGCGGCAGCCGGACTGCCGCCCGCGGCAGTCCAACCACCACCCAACCAAAAGCATGCATAAGGGAGCGGGCTGTCCCCTAGGTGATAATAAACGACCGATTTTTACCTTTAACCATTGGATATTATCCAAAATATTTTTGAAAGTAGACCCACACTTTCAGAAAGCTACTAAAGCAGTCTTCAACTTTCAAAAATCACCAAAATAGTCCTGAAGTTTTCCAAAGTTACCAAAGCGGTTCCAAAATTTCAAAAGTAGCCAAAACAGCCCCCAAATCCCCAAAAATATCCAAAATTTCAAAAATACGAAAAAAAATCTTCAAAAATTCCCAAAATTTCAAAAAAAATACACATAAAAATTCCAAAAAAATAAAATAAAATTCCATAATCCCAAAAGTCCCAGAAGTTGCCAAAATAAATCCCCAATGAGCATTACCTCAAAAAGGTTTGTTTCTACTAAATCATTAGCCCCATTAATTTATTAGTGGAGGCCATTTGACTTTCTTTACAATAAAAACCAAACGACGACGCCTTCCCACGAGATCGGATGGATCTTTAAAAAATTCAAAAATATTTCAAACCGTTAGCCCCGCCAGCTCATCAGTGGAGGCAACGCGACTGTTTACTTGTGCAAATAAAAACCGAACGATGACGCCTTCCCGCGAGATTGAACGGATATTTTCCAAATTTTTTTAAAAAAAATATTTTCAAATAAAATCTCCAAGGAGTCTAGCTCCAAAGAGGATAATTTTTAAACAAAAAGTTTTCAAAAAAAAAACTTTCAAAAAAATGCACGCGGCACGCAGTACATTGAGGAATCTTCCATATTCTCCAGTTGCGGCCAGTGCAAACACCTAAACAAGATTCGATCTCTTCCGGTTTCCCCGGACAATGATCGAATCCGTACATGATACACGTACGATTGACCCGATCTTTATATCTGGACAGTCGTACGAATGCTAGTAGAAATGATTGGATCTATCTCTGAAAAGAATAATTAAATTCCAAGTGACAACAATCCATTGTAACCAAAGTATCAGAATCAGAAGATTGCATGGCAAAAGATTACCTGCACATACCTAGTCTAGGATGTTCACAAAATTTGATCGAGTCCAAGTCGGTGTAGTGAGTTCCTCGTAAGGCCGCACAGATGCGTAGGGCAGCTAACCACTTTAACGATCAAATGAAACGAACACTCCTAGGGTGATTACATAACAAAGGAACGACAGACCTAATGGTATGAGAATCCT
The DNA here is from genome assembly GCA_021015155.1 of Magnolia officinalis. Lineage (NCBI taxonomy): Eukaryota > Viridiplantae > Streptophyta > Magnoliopsida > Magnoliales > Magnoliaceae > Magnolia > Magnolia officinalis. The sequence continues at coordinate 67,120,545 of JAJHSJ010000001.1, forward strand.
CGTAAAGCCGCGACAAATGCGCAGAGGCCCTTACTCTTCAGACTTACCCTCCAATGCTGTTAACAATCCGATGTGAAAGGGTTGTGATTGGTGATCCGTAAAGCCGCGATGAATGCGCAGGAGACAATCACAACGTTTTCCTCAACCCTTGTGATATGTGCAAGTTATCCTTTTCCAAACAATCGACTGACAATGAAACAATGACAGACAACAGATTTGAATCACTATCCTTTCTAACCAGAAAGGTGGGGTGTCCACTTGCTTTGGCCTTTGGTTGCTCGCAACCTCGGCCAAAGAGGGGCATCTGTAGACACCCCACCCAGGCTAAAGTCTTGAGAAGGCTAGAACAGTCCGCGAACCATGATCATATCCAAACCCTAATCCCAATACTAAACCAAACTCTGTTCTAAAAACCCTTAAACTCTCTATCCGTAAACCCAAGCCGTGATCCAAACCATCCAAATTAACATGCAGCCCCACCCATACCCCATACCGTTGCCAGAACCCTTTAAGCGAACCCAAATACGCTAATCTGAGCCACTGGAACCTGTAAGAGAAACTTACGAAGCCCGCACGTGCAAACCCGCCCGAGCGAAGCCCGGACGGCAATCTGATCGCAGCGGGCGGTAATTCAATTACCTCCTGCGGTACTCCGGCTGCCACCGCTCGCGGCCCATGTGTGGACAGCTGTCCCAGCGTCCCAAAGTCAACTTTATTTCAAGATTATCCCTCCTACCTTCACTATTTACCAATTTACCACCCCCATAAGCCAATGAGAGAGTTCCATATGGCGTCTCTCTCCTCTCCACCAATCACCTCCTGCCACATCGGCATTTGCCCCTCTTAAGGCCAAAAATTACCATTTTACCATTGGAGAGGGCTATAAATAGCCCTCTCCTCTTGTCATATCAAGGGGGAGGAGGAGAAAAACCAAGTGAAACCAAGTGAGTGGAAGAGAGTGAGAGAAAGAGTGAGAGAGAAAGAGTGAGTGAGGAAGAGAGTGAGGGAAAGGGAAGGAGCTCCCCCCCCAATCCAGATTTTTCTAGCCACCCCCTAGCCCTCAACTTAACTCTCCCAACCCATAAGCCTAACCCAAGATGGTCGTGGTCCGGTCATGTTTTAGCTTACTCTAGTCAATCCAAAGATCCACCATTCTACTAGCATTCATCATGACATTTACTCCCTTCTCAACCCCCCTGCTTCTCTAGATCTCTAGTGAACATATGCTCTGTGACTTGCCGTACATCGGATCTTGTCACATCAGAAATTTCTAATGATCTAGTCCATTTTTCTTACCTCTTTGCATAAGCATCATCACATCCGCCCTCTAGACACATTGCTGAATGTATGCTCTGTAGTCTGCCGAAATCTCGGATCTTGCTATATCAGAAATCCACGTGTGACTAGTCCCATCATGACTACAGCATCATCATCATCCCTTGAGATTATTTTACCACACTAAGTAGAGACCGTACATTTGTATGGGCAAAGAGGGTGCCTAACAGCTTCCCTCTTTGTAACCAAGGTCCCTTACCCAGAATCCCGAATCGCAGATCAGGAGTCAATCTAAGGTCGGAGAGTTTGGATTTCTCCAACCATTACGTATTCCGTGGCTCTAGCCGACCGTGGGATTCTGAGATTATTTGGCTAGTGGCGACTCCAACAATCAACCAATTTTCCCACCACCTAATTTGCACCTAATACATTTTAAATCAGCGTGGATGCCAATTTTTAGTGTCTACAGGTCGCTAACTTCATATTGCGGTTTCAGATTGAGAAGAGGTTGAGCTGGGAAGCTCCCCTGGTTCCCAATCGTATTTTCAGCCTTAAGTCCTTGTATCGCTTTTGTATGGTCTTGAAAGGCTTGTAGCATACCCTGATTGAAAAGCTCTTGTTTTTTAAAGTGTTTTAGAACTGAATCCTCTTGAGGTTTCTCTTGAATTGGAATTTGATTTAGGAAACCTTGAGGTGTAGCGGGTTATCCATTCCTCCAACTGAAGTTTTCATGATTCCTCAACTAGGATTGTATGTGTTAGAGGTGGGCCCACTGAAAGGTCTTTGGTAATTGCTTACGGCATTAGATTGCTCATTCAGTACCTCTTGAAAGATAGATATAGTTGGAAAATTTTCAATAGTGTGAATGTTACAATCACAAATACTGTAAACAATTTCCTTATCCTTATCCTTCTTTAATTCCATGGCCTTGAGTTTCCTGGTAAGATTAGCCACTTTAGCCTTAATATCATCATCCTCTTTCAGGAGATACACTCCACCCCTTTCCTTGGAATGAGTCGGCCTAGACGTAGTACTTGGTCTAGGGGAGATGTCTCATGATTGTGTGTTTTCAAGTAAGCTTATCAAAGTAGTCCCACACCTCATCGACACCTTTATTCATAAACTCCCCATTACACATCGGCTCGACTAATTGGCGCATGAGAGATGTCAGTCCATCATAGAAAAAGTTCATGATGTGCCACGTTTCAAAACCATGTTGTGGGCATGAACTGCAAGATCCTGAAACCACTCCCAACATTGGAAGAATGTTTTATCTTCCCTTTGGGCGAAGTTCATGATCGACTTTGTAAGGGTGTTCGTCTTATGGTATGGGAAAATTTTCTTTATGAACTCCCTTATCATGTCATTCCATTTGCTAATAGATCGAGGACAAAGTGAATGTAACCACGTCTTAGTTTTCTCTTTCAAAGAAAAGGGAAAGAGTTTCAACCTGACTGTGTCATCAGACACGTTAGGAAAGTATAAAGTAGCTATGATCTCATCAAACTCTTTCAAATGTAAATATGGATTTTCTGACTTAAGCCCATGAAATTTATGAAGGAGTTGGATCACCCCTGGCTTGATATCCATGTGTCCCATATTCTTAGGAAAAACTATGCATGAGGGCGTACTCACCCCTGCCGGATGTAAATAATCTCGTAAGGTACGAGGCGGGGGTGCTTGATGCACCTCATTCTCATCCTTGATGTCTTCTACCCTAGGTTAGGGTAGAAGAGGTTGGTTTTTAGCCATCACTTCAATTAACTTAGGGGATCTCGAGCAGTGTCTAGTCCTGCGATGGATGTTCAACCCCTCAACCAATCCTCCTTCAGTCAAGAGATGTCGAGTGTTGTCACGACTCCACTTGGGCATGAAACACTCGCAGCCCTCAATCGTAGATTCTAACTTAAATCTAAAAAGAGAGAAAAGAATAGAAATCTAGGAATGGAAAGAGAGTGGAGTTGGAAAGAGGTTACCATATGAGAAGTTCCTAAATCAAGATCCTGTAAAACAAAACAAAATAAGTCAGTTTCTAAAAATAGAAATTCAAAAAATAAAAAGTTCCTAAAAGTTAAAATAGAAAGTAAACTACTTTATAAAAAAATGAAAAATTTCTAAAAAGGAAAATAGAAAGTTTCTAAAAACAAATTAGGAAAGTTCTAAACCTAAATTAGAAAGTAAGTTAGTTTCTAAAAATAAAAGAGATCTTAGAATTAGAAAATTTCTAAAAATAAAGCCCTAGTTCTAAAAATAGAAAAAGTAAAGAAATTAGAAAGAGATTACCAAATTAGAAGTTTCTACCTTAAAATACTACAAAACTGGAAAGGTAGGTTAGTTTCTAAAAATCAGAAAAACCTAAACCAAAAGTTAGAAAACCCTAATCTTAACCTAATTCTAAAACTAGTGAATTTTAGAAAAATGTAACCGTCAATCCCTGGCGACGGCGCCAAAAACTTGTTCACACCCCAAGTATAAGATTGTGATGTAGTAATAATCTCGGTAAGACCGAGGTTGAATCCACAGGGATTGAACCTTGTACGTAATCTGAAAGTAACCAGAACTAAACTAGAAGAAGATGAAATCTAAATCTAGTGAATATGAGGGAATAATGGTGAAATATTACTCTAAAACTTGTAGAATTTAAAGATGGGAAACTAGGGATTCAGAGGATCCACTTGTAGAGATCAGGGAGATCTACTCTTGATTCATGAACTCAACTGGAGTTCGAGTCCCATCTTCATCCAGTTGGAAGATATAACACTAAAACTCAATATGAACTTCCTTTGATCTAGTTTTTAAAGAGATGAAATGTATGAGAATTAGAGTTGATTCCATCACAAAACCATGCCCATGAGACAAATTAAACAACAGAATTAAACCAATCTACAACCAATCTTAAAGATGTATGAATGTTAGGAAGAATTCCATCATCCAACCATGTCTAAGGGGCAATGGTGAACAATAGGGCTTCCTATCTTCATAATCAAAATAAGGGAAAGGAAATACTCAAAGCCATCGCAAATCTATTGTAATTTAAGTCACAACAAATCATGAAAAACAGAAAGCATTCCTAAAAATCAAACTATAATCAAAATCAGTTCATAACATGAATCAAGCCCGTAGAACACTACCCATCACACCACAAGCTTCACCTCTTAGCCCTAGCTAAGAGGTTTAGCCTGGACATGACTAGGTTATCACTCTCAAGAATCAACAGAAAAACAGTAAAAAAAAATAGCAAATTCGGAACTCTCTCTCTCTCTCTCTCTCTCTCTCTCTCTCTCTCTTCTCAGACGTCCAACCATTGGATGGTGACACTCTCTCTCGTCTCTTTCTTTTTTAGGCAGGGAGGTCGGTGGAGCTTTCGAAAAAGAGGCGGTTTAGCAAGTCGGTGGGAGAGTTCCTGACGCCGACGCTGTTGCGCAGTAAAAACCGAACACGTGATCTCTGTTTTTCGCCACAAAATAGCTTGCGTCGGATCAGTTGTTTAGAATGTGGTTTATCTTGGCTCTCTAATTTGGCTTCTTGGATGGGGTCGGGACTCACTTCTTCTGATTGTGCACAGTCCGAATCAGTGGTCCGATCGCCACCATGGTCACACAATGGACGGAGAAATCGGGCAGCGTCCGGACACACCCTGTGCGTTACGCATGCACAGGAGACATCTCTGTGATGATCGGTGGGCCCCTGATTGATGTCTTTAGGGAAATCCACTCCGTCTACTGAATGCACATCGAAAAACCAATTGGGAATGACTGGTTTTGGATTAGATTCGGTGTGGCCCACAGATTATTTTATTTCACCTATCTTTCGTTTGAATGGTTAAAATCAGATCCTCACTGCTTCTTGAAAATTTCCCACCTAGGACTTGGTCAGTGGGCCAGTAGATGGTCCGGATCAGATTGTTAAATCATGATGGTGGTCCACAATGAAGGGCCGCAAGTTCCTGTTCTTGTGTTTCACAGCCAGTTTGAAATCAAGCAGAAAAATTGCGGTCAAACGCAATTTGAATTCTTTTATTGGATCGGTGCACCTCGAATGCACAGCCAGTGTGCACGCCCACTCACGCAAAGTGGCTCCCACCTTGATGTGTGTGAAAAATCTGATCCGTCCATCCATTTTTCCACCTAATTTAAGAGGTCGAAACCAAAATTGAAGTGTATACAGATATCAAGTGGGCCCATAATCGACGTTTTTGGGCTAATTTGTCCGTTGGGCCACTTCTACAGGAATTCAAGAGCTGAAATTCAACGTGCACGGTTAATTTAGGGTTCCTAGGCTAGATATAAAGTTTTGAGCTAAACGGATGGTGATAATCCTGTGATCTTGCATTCAGGACAAATTTCAGGCCTCTTTAACATGACAGACTGGATTTTCTCGAATCCCGGGCGTGTAAATTCTTCGATCTCGGTCCCCTGAAGTTCGTCCCTTGCCTTGGTAATTTATGAGCATTAAATCGATGCTTTTAATATCCTTTTCCAGACCAGGCTCCCAAAGTCACCTTGCATCACAACACGATTAAAATAGGGCGTTAAACGGTATCATACTCATAAAATCAGGTAATAACTGGGGTCTAAGATGCAATATTTGACCCTCAACATGTTGCCCGGGTAGCTATATCAAAAGCATCGTGATGCTCTCGAAATTAGTCAAAATGACTCATCCGCAAGCCAATTCCCTTCAATTCCAGTTCATCTTCCATTCAAAATTGTGATTTCGAGTCCAAGGAGAAGATACAGGATGATCATATTCCTCTTAATGGGATGAACGAATGAAAGAGTTAAAATGCTGTCGGATTTGATATTTGAGCTTGTTCAACACTTGTATTTTGATATTCTATCTTTGAATCAAGGGAAATCAGAGGATGTAAATGAATTCGGAATGAATAAAATTGACGATTGCTCTCTATATTTTTTCTCTGTTATGATTAAGTAAGATAATTCCTTAAATAAAATACATTTGTTTCTTGTCGAAACAAAATGGCGACTCCACTGGGGATCTATTATCTTATTTAAGATTAACATAGAGAAAGTTTAGAGAACTTCATCATGGTTTGGCGTCATACTGATGCCAAAATGGCGACTCTCAAAGGAATCTTCCCTTCATCCCTAAGATAAAATACTTTATTATTCAATTACTAATTGTGATTTCATATTGTTAATTGAAGGATATAAGATAGAACTCCAAACAATCAATGACAATCGTTACCAACAAGACGAATTTCTACTTCACAATGACTGGGTTCGTAATAGAATATGTTACAAACTGATCTGTGAATTGTGAAGATCGATCTACTGCAAGCAAAAACAACAAGTCCCGAGTTATGACCGGAGTCATAACCGTCTCACCACTGGCACAGGATAATAATAGCGACTGGATTGTTGTATCATCCCGAAGGACAAGAGCCCGAAACGCTGCAATTGCCAGAATAAATTCATCTCCAAGGAAAGTTAGAGGACCGGTTACACGGAATGTGGCCAGAAAGAATCTCGAACTCGCTCCTCCAACATTATATCCGAGAAGATCTTTCCCTCTTCTGACATCACAGGACTTTCCAGCCCTACCTGTGGTGCACATTCAATGGACAAGAAAGGAGAAGGGAAAATCACCCATAAGAAATTTATCAGTTTCCATATCACCTCAAAGTACACCTTCAGAAGCTCCATCTCATCAGTTGAATTCTATGGAAGTACAGAAGAGTCGAGCGAAACTCCTCTCTCGTTAAGCCCGATTATGCTAATGTGCTCCCCTTCTATTCCGATAATGACTTCATCAAAGAGTTGAGAAGCCACTGTACATATGGCAGGAGTTAGTCAAGGCCCTCCACCAAGTGTCGATGAATGAATGGCCGAAATGGAAGAAGCTTAAAGAACTTTGATGGAAGAGTGTCGAAGCCTTCGAGAAGCTTTGACTACTCTTGCTCATAACGTGGCTCAAGTGACGACTCCGTCAGTAATGGCTGCTACGAATGAACCTGAACAACAACATGAAGGTTTGTTACCACATAGAGCAGGGTCGCATAGATCTACTCCCGTGACAAGAATCATAACACGAAGAAATATGACATATGGTTGCAGAAGTTATCGATGAACATGGACATACTGGGAAATTCCGGTACAGAACACCGTATCCTAAGGAAGTGGAAGATGTACCATTCCTGGCCAATTTTAAGCATCTAAATTTCCAAAAATTTAATGGAGATGGATCTCCAGAAGAACATCTAGTACATTTCATCACAACAATGGGTAACTTCTCCACTGTTTCGCAATACTACCTGTGGCTATTTGGTTCTTCCTTAACGGGTAAAGCATTCCGATGGTATTCTAATCTAGCGACGGAATCGATAAGAACTTGGGAACAAATGCAAGATGCATTTATATCTAACTTTTTCTCGTCAGACAATGACGTTAATATTGCGGAATTGGCTTCTGTAAGATAGAGAAAATGAACCCATGGAAAACTTTACCGATAGGTGAAAAACTTTGGGAACTTCGTGTAGACATTTACTCGAAGAAAAAGAACATGTGAATATGTGTCTGAATTCTATGGAACTAGGAATTGCCTTTGGGCTCACAAGTACTAACATAAGGACCTTTCGAGATCTCGCAACAAAGGCACATGCATTAGAGCTGATGGCCAGGAGAATGCCAGTATTTCAAATCAGAACAGAGAGAAGGGGATCAAATAGATCAATGGTAAACACTGCTGATCAGGAAAAGAAAAGAGGTACCTTTTACAATAAGCGAGAAACAAGGAAAAGAGAAGATTCAGATAGTTATAAGGAATGTGTGAATGACAAACAACCTCTATCATATGATTATCATAAAGAATATGATTTTGAAAACGAAGATGTTATACCAACCGGAACTATCCAACTACCTCAGCCCAAGCGTCCAGAAGAAGTTGAGATGACTAAAGAAAGGAAGTATTGCCGTTATCATCATTATGTCGGACATCCAATAGAAAGTTGCTTTACACTAAAAGATATATTACAAAAGATGATAAAACAGGGTGAACTAGTGATAAAAAAGGATGAAAAACGAGAGAGAAAAGTAACTGAAAACATGGTTTCCGCAAGGGATCCATCGAAGACATGGAAAGATAAAGGAAAGGCTGTCATGACAAGAAAACTACCATTTGCTACATCTCCTGCAACATGCCCCATTAGAAATGTTCATTATTATTGTTCACAGCTTTCTGGGCCATCCATTCGAGGAATTAGTCCAGAAGACTTAGCCTCCATATGCCAAAGAGAAAACGAGTCAGTCAAAGAATTCATCAAACGATGGAAGATACTAAGGGCATCATGTCCACAATTGGCGAAAGAAGAAAGACAAGTCAAGTTATGTATGGAATGCATATGGCCAGACATCGCAGTGGGTCCTAATGGCTCAGAAATACGGACTTTTCAAGATTTGATCGTAAAAGCCAGTAATTTAGAGAAGCTCAACAGGAAAATGTTTGATTTCTATATGAACCAGATGTTTTAGGATTCTAAAAAGACTTCAGCTAGTATTATTCGAGAAGAAAGGAAAATGAAGAGTTATCGATATGAACAAAGAAATTTTGATGAAAGAAGTATGAGCAGTTTTACAGTCGAAAAAGTAAAGAAAAGATTTAAATAGTTCAATAGTTTTGGAAAGTATACATTTGAAGAATATGATATACTTCCTATGATGAACTAGTTATTGGTTGCACAGAAAATCCAGCTGCCACAACCAAAACGCCCAAAAGAAATGAAGATGAAGAAAGAAAGTGATTATTGTTATTATCACCGTCTTCTTGGGCACCGAACTGAGAATTGCTTCATCTTGAAGAAAATTTTATAGGAGATGATGGATAATGGTGAAATTGTCATAAAAAAAATGTACGATGCAAGAGAAAAAGATAGTAGCGCACAATCCTGATTCAAGTCAGTCATGATTATCACATTCTACTATGGATGTAACTCTTGATATCTTTCTGATCAAGAATGTGAGAATACAAGTATTCATGGCAATGCCCAATTCGTCAGAATATATTACCTCTGAAGGTTGTTGCAATTTTGATTATGAAGATTATCAACATAATACTTCTTAATCGAAAGGGGCAAGGAAAGTAAAAGGATGGAAGAGTTTTCCTCTCAAAAGGCAATGTCATGTATTAGTCTTCTGCCTATATGAATGAATAAAAGACAGATTCTCAAGCATATCAAGTGTATTAAATTTATCGTCACTGATGATCATTGCTAAACTATCGCCGATTATCACCAAACACCGATGATTTTTGTGAAACTGATACAATCGCCATCACTATTTGCTGCTGGTCACTATTACAAAAGCCATCATCATTGAATTGATATTATTGCCAAGTTGATACCCTATTTTAAATATAAAACTTATCAATAATATTATTATCAACACTGGCGATATATCATTTATCAACTCATCATCCACGGCAGCGGTATTGGCGATCTATCATCTACGACAGTAAAATGCTATGTAGAAAGACCTACCACAATCGGCGATATATTAAATATTATGCGGGTAGCAGTGAGAAGTCAGTGGCCTTAAAAAGCCCACGAAGGCCATCACATTCTTAGACCCATGCGGGCACCAGTGTATGCTTGCACTGCCAACCACACATGAGACCAATGCCGTCTGTACAATTTCCGACAACGTCACGAGGGAATGTCAGAAAAATGCCCTGTAACGACCTGAAAATTTCCGTACATTGGGCCGAGTACCACCTCGATCAGAAATCACATAGGATTAAATCCTTTAGAAATTTAACAAAGTTAACTAAGTACTAAACTCGGTTAATCATGAAATCCGTTGGGATCGTTTTAAATACGATCTGCAAGACCCAAAACTTGCAGAATTGGTGACTCTAGGTTACCCTAAAGTCTAGAGCCAAACTCATTACCCGTCTGCTCTCGGGACTGAAACGAAACTTCGTGTGAGGTCTAGATCGCACATCGGGAGTCCGATTAACACGAAGCTAAGGAACCAGGACTGCCCCACTGGGCTTGTCAATCATCTCAAAAATCAGATGATTCCGATGTCCCACGGCCATTGTTTTCACTCCGGAGCGAGGGAGTGTGAAAAACACTATTTCCATCCAAATGAAAATATCTGGAATAGTGATCTGGCACCTTTCGGTTGCGCGTCAGTATTAAGCAACCTGACCCTCGGAATCAGACCAAATTACACCCTCGGATTAAGAAAAATTTCAGGAACATTTACATGTACTCAGAAATTCTGATCGTGGCCCACGGACCGTTGAACTGAAAGTGGTCCGCCACGTACGATCTGGGAATCCGATCGAGTCGAAAACGTAATCCCACGTAGATCCGCAGAGGGTGAGCTTAAGTCTGACGTTTGGCTCAAAGAGGGCCACCAGAACACCCCTTTTGAGCTTGGAAAGTGGCGAACTGCCTATATATGCAGCCACCCTTGAACCTGAGTCTATTTTGGACATGTTCTAGGCTATAAAAGGGGCTTAGAACAACCCCTCTCACAGCCATACGAATTTGGGTCCAAACCCTTAGAGAGAAAGAGAGAAAAGAGAGAGAAAGTTTTGGAGATCGAGGCCGATCTTCCTCCTGCTGCTTCCACTCCTCCCACGGCCTACACCGCCCTATTCCTGGGGATTTCCGGCGGTTTCCACTTCATTTAAAGGTAAGAAACCCTAACCCTAGGTCTGATTTGAGCTTGATTAGTGATAGGTTATGGAAAGACTAATCGAATGCGCTCTTTAGGCTAGGAAACTCCCGTATACGGAAGAGCTCCAACACCCTTGCTGATTCGTTGAAATTCCAAGGGCTGAGGTGAGGACTTTAAGCGTATAAGTTACGGTTTTCAACGCTTTCAATGTCAGATAATGATAGATTCATGATCTGCATGCAAATGCACATGTACAAAGTGCTTTCCGTTTCCTGTTTCGATTAGCGATAAAGAATATGGAATTTTACATACTCTTGATATACGTAGGAATACCGTATACGTATTTTTGTTGAGAAAATGTTTAACATTTTATTTAATGTTTGATTATATCATGTGTGGATAAAATGCTAGTTTGGCGAAAGGGATCGCAAAAATACATGTTCATGTGTAAATGTCATATATGTGGAAATTGTGTATTCCAGAAATTCCGCATACGTGCGGATTTTGGAAATGTAATTGTGATGATTATTTGCTGTATGATTATGATATACACGGGAAAAATACTCTCGAGGTGAAGGGACAGCCCAAACACGAACTTGCCTAACATACGTCATGTATGTTGGAAAAGTGTATTCTAAGTGTTTGTATAAGTGCATGTATGTGTACATGTGTATGTATTAGTGCCTTAGATAGGCGCTGATATGGGTTTTCCGACTCCCTTAGAGACATGTAGGATCCCCTCCATGCGGTGGTTCACCGCAACCACCTAATTGTATTGCGCACACAATTGTATCCCTATGGGGATAATGCTTTATCACATGCCTTACAACATGCTTCGCAACATGCTTGACTTCATATTTTACTTCATGCTTTATAACATGCCTACTAACATGCTTGTGTTGCTTGTTTATCATGCTTTACCTCACATGCTAACGATGAAAACTGTTGGGGTTTGGGACTATGTATATAGTCCAAACACTCGGTACCAGACTTGTGATTGTGGCTGAGATTCATGTCGCCACAAAGGACGGTTCGGCGAACCCGAGTCGTACTTCGGTTGGCGATAGTGGTTGGCCACGCGGAGTGCTTTTGCGCTCCATATCGCTCAACTTGTGGTGCGCTCGAGCTAGTCAGGCTCGCCAATTAAACCGAAGTGTAGTTGTGTGTTCACCCTGTTTGGTCGCTACTGCTTGAACCTAGGGTACCAAAACTTACCAGTGGCGATTCCCGTTTAACCATGGTACCTAGATCCGCTAAGTCGCATGAGCCGGGCATGGTGGTATGGGACACCGTGGTCGAGCTGTCGGCCTACGCTGGGGCCATGTGCCCCCCGTAGTGACCATTGCACAACTATCTCGTGAGCCGAATACGGTGGTATGGGACACTGTATTCGAGCTGTCGATACTTCGGCGAGAGCCGAGTACGGTGAGATCTGTGCTCGTGCTGACGGGCGACGAGTCCTCCGTGGTATCATCGAGTACACTCCAAGGGTCTGTGATTGGCCACGAGTCTTTCACAGCAACTAGAGTGTGAGTTGAGCCGAGTATGGTGAGACCTGTACTTGAGCTGACGGCTAGTGATTGAGCCGAGTACGGTGAGACCTGTACTCGAGCTGACGGCCAGCAATTGAGCCGCATACGGTGAGATCTGTATCCGCGCTGACGGGTGACGAGCCCTTTGCGATGCCATCACTAAGCTTCTCAAACCATAACATCGTATGAGAATAACTAGGATTGACGACCCTAGAATGGATATGTTGGGAATGATACAAGAGAGGTACCTTAGTTTCCCAATACTGCTGATTGAAATGGACTAATAAAAACTTGGTAATCATGAGCATCATCGCACCGCATGTGCTTTGTAGATGTGGCGCACTGAGGGAGTTAGCATTCGCGAACGTAAGATGATGTCGCTTGAGGGTGGTTTGGCAAGGGCATACAGCATCATGTCATGTCATTTTACACTTAACAGAGTAGTTAGAAATGCTTGATTTGTACTGCTTTATCATTACTGCTTGGTTGATTTGATAACATGTTAACTTATACTTTATTGTTCCACTGAGTTAGCTACTCACTCCCACGTTACGGGACGGTGTTGTACACACCAACCAGACTCTGTCGCAGGTTTAGAGGGCGCCTTGGTTCAGGAGCCAGAGCCCGACGTTGATGAGGACCAGGAGGAGTTCTCCTTCATGCAGTACTCTGACGGCTACGCTTAGGCCGGCTGCATCGCGGGATTCTCGGGGCCTCTTTTGAGGAGTGTATTTTGGGTTTTGACTTAAAAACAATACATGTATATTGGCGCTTAGCTAGTACTCATACTCTGGTGTTCAGAAAATTTTGGTTATTTTACATACTTGAATATAAAAATTTCAGTCTTCCGCTTGCTTTCATACAATTGAACTGGAGTATGAATTACTGTTTTGGTTTAATCTCATTCATGTTTATTTTGCTAACTCAGACAACATTTAACCAGCATTGTGTATGTTGCATAAGTGATGCGTTGGAACTCGGGCGTTGAGTTCATACTCGACCCCCGAATTTCAGGGCGTTACATGCCCTCTCGTGCCATCCGTATAGTTTCTGACAGCGTCATGAGAGAAAATACCCTCTCGTGAATGGGTCTGACCTGGCAGGCGAAGAAAAAATGGGCTGTAGTGTGTGCTCTTTGGCTTATCAATAGATATGCTAACCATGCATAAGATCCCCCAGATTCCTAGTTTGATTCCAATAGAAACTCTGAGGATGGATTTTTAGCCTTCTCATTGATGGACTGGTGACCTTGGATTTGGTACCCTAAGGTAGCCTTATATGCCCTGCGAACTCTAGAGAGTTACTGCGACTAACCCTGTACGTAAAACCCACCGAGTTCACTGCCCCGGTAGCTTCACTGGGCCCCTCTGATGGATCGCGACTTGTGAACTCCCCGACCGTGATAAGTCCAGCGAACTCATGAGAGTTACTGTCATGCCCCAAACTCAGAGACCGGGCTCACAAAATTCTCGATCGTCGAATCCGGTACCGACAGCCTCCGTAGTACCCCATTCTCGGCTCCAAGCGCCCATACGCCAGATTCCGATCCTGTGATCCTACAGGGAGGATTTTTAGTATGATTTTTTTTTGTAATGGAGCTTAACCACAAGCATAACCAAGTCACAAAACAACATCACCACATACCCACTATATCAAAAGCTTTAAGTACATTGCGGAAAGGGAAATACAGGGTGATCAAAAAGCTCCAAAATAGCCTGGTACGCACTCCAGCCTCAGCGCTGCTGCTGTCCAATTACACCTGCACGCAACGGTCATGCATAAGTTTACAAAAGCTTACAGGGTGGTGTAAGTGTGTGCGCAAGGCGAGTGCCAAGTATACAATATCAGAGTAACGCAGAAATATGCGGATAAGTCCATGAATGCTATCAACTGTACCGAAGCGATATGATGCAAAACATGAATGCTATATGCCATACCAAGGCCATGCGATGCGAGGCCTATGTAGTCAAATGTCATATGTGAGATGCAAAGCAAGCGTGCCAGTACTTATCAAGTACACATATCAGTACAGTTCCTCTCTAGATATCACCGAGATCTAATACACCTCACACTGACTGCCTCCTCCCTAGATGCACAGTCAAGCAAGTGGAAGAGACCACACTATCCGCCTGACTAGTAGTTTGCCAATACATACCCGGCTCGTCGATAGCGGACTCATTTGTGAGCTGGTCAAACTCAGCCTAGCTTATAGCCTCCTCACTCGAGCGGATAAGGTCATACCCCCTTCCAACCGACCACGACACAGTGAGAGACGCGGCTTACTGGTATTTGGCATTCGGGCGCTCGTGTATCCACTCGGTCCAGATGTTGGAGCACCCCCTGGTACCAAAAAGGTTCTGCGATTTTCACCCGAGGACATCTTATGTGCCCACAATACTAGAGCCAATATTTTCGGTATCCGATACAACCATCCACGATGAGCCTGTGGAGGCCACGACCCTAACGTTGCTAGGGCGTCCATTGAATCACGACACACAATGCGAAATGCATGAGTCACATCGTCAATCATGCAGCAATCTCACGCGTACCACGCGCTCATGTGGGGCACTCCGTCTCATAAGGTGTCTCGTAAATGTCTTAGCCCAACGACTTATGCTATGATCAAACATTTCTCATATCATGCAAACATATGATGCGTATGCGCATGAATCATGGAAGTATACTAAGCATGTTATAAAGTAATGAACTATCCTTACACCGAAGATGGGCCTAGATGGCCTACACACAATAAGTACGGGCCTATTAATGGGCCCTAAGGAGAGTTATAATGTGGACATTTAACCAACATTTTCCTACAATGTGGACGTCAAACCAACATTACTCCCAAGGCATGCCCGCCATAAAACATCACTACACAAACCACGGAGGAATCACACATTGCAATGGACCCTAAGGACATCACATGGGCCTTATATTCATCAAGTGGGCCACATCAATGGGCTGCACCAATAGGCCTTATGTACATTGCAATGGGCCATAACCCATGGGCCTTAGAATACGTCACAATGGCCTCAATCCATGGGCTCCAAATACATCACAATGGGCCTTAACCCATGGGCTCCAAATACATCACAATGGCCTCAATCCATGGGCCTTACATTCACATCAATGTGGGCCTCAACAACGACCATAAATATGACAAGATGAGCCTAATCACTTGGGCCTTATATATATACCAAGGTGGGCCTCAATGAATGGCCACAAATAAATCAAAATGTGTGTGTGTGTGTGTGTGTATATATATATATAGATATATATATGTATTATATATATATATATATAAATTATACAAATGAATCATATCAAAAGATCAACTGGACCGCACCCCAAATAATAGTGGCAAGAATGATTTCCACCATTAAATTCCCAAGGCCCACCATAACATTTATTTCCCATCCAATCTGATCATAAGGTCACACTGACCTGAAGGGGTTTTAATGGTGGACGGTCAAACCCATTGTTTTCTATAGTGTGGTCCACCTAATCCTAGATCGGTCTCATTTTTAGTCCCATGCTAAAAAAATTATCTTTCAAAATGGTTGGACGGATTGGATGCAACACATGCATCATGGTGGGGGTTCCACATGAAGGCCCACCATCATGTATATTATATATAATATAATATATAATCTTTATATAGCATATATATACAATATATAATATAATATAATATTACACACACACACACACACACACACACACACACACCGTCCCACACGTGGGGGTGGGTCCCACCGTCCAGTGTGGACGGTGTGGATTCAACACATGAATCATGGAGGGGCTCCACCGTCCACGGTCAGTAGACGGTGGGAATGAAACACATACATCACTGTGGGCTCCACCGTCCGCCTGGACGGTGGGAATAAAACACATATCATTGTGGGGCCCACCATAATGGTAAGGTCACATGGACCTGGATGAAAAGGAAAAATAAATTTCAACTTTATCCAAAACTTTTGTGGCCCAGTAAAGGGTTCCAAGGGCAGACGTTCAATACCACTATTTCCAATGATCTGGGCCACCAGAGCGTCAGATCGGCCTGACCTTTGGAGGGGGCCCACTTCAGGAAGGGGCCCACCTATTGAACGGTTGGATGTCATACACACATCATGGTGGGGCCCACGGCTGGGGCAGTGGGTCCCTGCCGTCCGCCCGCCAGCAGCAGGCGCTGCCTGCGCATCTAACAGCAGCAGCATCAGCTGCTGCTGTATAATTTTTTTTAATCGCATTTTCTTATGGTTTTTTACATGTGGGGCCCCCATCGAAAGAATCCACCCTACCCATTGGATTCTACGGCTCGAGACCAACCCAATGAGTCCAATATTCAATGTGTTTTGGTGGGTGGAAACCTCAGGTGAATTTCAACGGTAGAAAACGTCGTTTGCCATGCTATGGCCCACCAGAAATTCGGATCAGCATCATTTTTCGGCCCAACGCCTAAAATGATCTGAGGAAAAGGATGGACAACGTGGATTAAACTTATGCATTAAGGTGGGGCCTACATGAGCGACCCACCCCAAAACCAAAAGATTTTTTTTGTTTTTTTTTTTTTTACAATTTACGTCCAGCGTCTCTGAACGCTGGACGGCTTGACATGACACATATATGGAAGGTGGGCTCGGCTCAGGTGGGCCACCAAATGATGGATGGTGTGGGTACAACACATATGTAACGTGGGCCCCACTTACAGATGGATTGGATAAAATATACGCTTCATGGTGGGGTCATCCGGGTGGGCTAGATGACCACATCATCACATAAGAAGAAATGAAAAAGAGAGAGAGAGAGAGAGAGAGAGAGAGAGAGAGAGAGAGAGAGAGAGAGAGAGAGAGAGAGAGAGAGAGAGAGTGGGACACGTGTGATGGAGGGCTTCGCCACTATAAGCCCTCCCTTGCAAGAAATCATATATTAAGTGGGTCCCAATACATGTGGGCCCACCAAATCAAGGATCAACGGTGGAGATCCCTTCTCCACCCAAAATGGACGGTCTAGGTGACCTCTTTTCATGCAAGGAAAATAAACATCATGATGCGGTCTATGGAGAATGGCCCCATCATGGAATGATCATGAGCATTAAGGTGGGCCATCAGCCACACCTATGGTTCAAAGTGAGATCCATACCATTGATCGGTAGGCCTCACTTGACCCATCATAAATCATGAAAAATCTAGCCTAATAAGCACCCACCGTTCGATCTTCTTGGTCCGTTGGAACGTCGGTCTCCTTGTGCTTCACTTTGATGGAAAGGATGAGAAATGAAGGGCTAGGATTATGAATTTTTTAGATGGAAAGGTGGGCCACACAAAATCACTTTTCTCTCATGAAAACCATGAACGTGCACCACTCCTTAGTTGCTTGGAAATGTGAATTGAAAGAGGCTTATAAGGAGAGAGTGAAAGATGGGTGATGGATATGAGTGATAGGTGTGAGGTGAGGTGGTACTTGACATGTATGGGTGTGTAAGAGAGAGGGTGAGAGAGAGTTGACTTGGTGGTTGCTTGACTTGTGGAGAAAGAAAGCATGGGTGTGCGTACTTGACATGAGGTGATTGATTGATTGATTTGAGTGATTGATTGATGGGACATGTTATAGAGATTCTCTTGTGATTGCAAACGCGCGGTGTTTTCTTCGAAATAAATGCCGGCCCATATCTCCATGCCAGGGTATCGGATCGGTATGCAAGACGCGGCGTTGGAACCGCGGCGACGGTGCTGTCGCAATGATACAAGTTTCGGATTTAGCCAACTCAATTCTATAGGATACAACTTAGGGTCGATCGCAAACATTGATTATATGTCGCAGGTTGGCGGACTTCGAAGGGAAGGATCACGGGAGTCGACAGAACAGTACGGACTAGGATACGGGTCTTACAGCTTTCCTCACTTAATAAAAAATTCATCCTCGAAATTTATACCACCATGCAATTAACCGTAACTCATAAGGGAATAAAAACATAACATCATGTATAATCAAAACATCACAATTTCAACATATCATCATAATTAAACACCTAAGAGATGGGGATAACGCCCACGAATCTCAAGTTCTAACTCCCAAGACGCATCATTCATGAGCAATCTAACAAGACGGTGTAGGGGCCAAGTCACATGAATCGTCGATGACTGCTCTTGATGACTGAGTGTCTTGCTGGGCGACATAAAATCTGCCTTGGGCCTGCCGGGGAGATGCAGGTCCCCTCTAAGGTCTCTGCTGTTGCGGAGGAGGTCCCGAAGGCTGGTGCTGTGGTCGCTGCAACTGCTATGGGGGCTGTCGCGGAGGCTGATACGGTGCCCTCGGCTGCTGATGCTATGGTGGCTGTCGCGGAGGTGGATGTAGTGCCCTTGGCTGCTGCTGCTGCGGATGGGGACACTCGTGCACGCGATGTTCTATCTTACCGCATCCAAAGCAGGTACTTGTGAACGGTCCCGAAGGTGGTGCTGAGGTGTCACTGGTGTCACTGGTGCTCGGAATGCTGGGCGGGTCATGCGTCGCTGCTGTGGATGAGGCTACTGCGGCTGGGAGATACTGGAGGGCTCCTTCCTCTTCTGATCTCCCCTCAGGTCACGGGCTCTCTGCCAACTGGCCCAATTTGACTCGTAGATCTGGGCCCTCTCCACAATCTGCTCAAACGTCGGAAGCATGTGTCCGATAACACGACTCCTGAGGGCATGATGCAAACCATTCTCAAAATGGCAGGCCTTTCGCCCCTCATCATCAATAAGATACATCGTGAATCTCGATAGTGCGACGAAACAAGCCTTGTACTGGGACACAGTCATGTCCCCTTGGACCAGAGTCTCAAACTCTAGTGCACGGTACTGTCGCACATGCTCGGGAAACAACTCCGGTCAAACCAGTCTACAAAGTCCTCCTAGGTCCACTCAAAATCAGCCGCTACCAATCGGGTTACAGATGCCCACCAATGCTGAGCCTCACTCTGGAGAAGGAATACAACTAATGAGACTCGCTGCTAGGTCGTCCTTCTCATGGTGTCAAATATCTTCTCCACCTCGGAGCACCATATCTCTACTGTAGTAGGTTCTGGCTCGACTTGGAAATGCGGAGGATCGTGCTTTTGAAATTCCTTGAGAAGGGCGCTCGCATGCTCCTGCTCGGCCTCGACTGGTGTAACAGTGGGACGCCTGCTTTGCCCCTGAAGAATAACAGTCATCGCCTGAAGCATTTGCTGCACTTGGGTGGCACTCACAAGTACGGTCGGATCTGCACCGGTCTCAAGTAAAGGAGTGACGTCCTCATGCTGAAAAGTAGGAATATCCAGTGGTGGAGAGGCAGTCGCAGGTGGTAAAGCGGGAGTAGTAGGTGGTGAAGTGGGAGTCACAGGTGGTGGAGCGGGATTCGCTCGGGTCACTCTTTTAGCCATTACGTCCTACAGGAAGGAACAAGGGCCTATCAGTCTTGAGATTTCTCGAAGGCAGAAACATCAAGGGTCTATGTCAGAAAATTGCTAAGTTATTCGGACTCGGAACCTATTCAGTCTAAGTTTATAACAGATATGTGATGTGATCTCAGGTATTCCCAAGTTATGCTCTGATACCAACTTCTGTCACACCCCAAACTCGGAGAACGGGCTCACAAAATTTCCAATTGCCAAATCCAGTGTCGACAACCTCCGTAGTACCCCATTCTCGACTCCCAATGTTCATACGCCAGATTTCGATCCTGGGATCCTACAAGGAGGATTTTCAGTATGATTTTTTTTTTGTAATGGAGCATAACGACAAGCATAACCAAGTCACAAAACAACATCACTACATACCCAGTATATCAAAAGCTTTAAGTACAATGCAGAAAAGGAAATACAGGGTGATCAAAAAGCTCCAAAATAGCATGGTACGCACTCCAGCATCAGCGCTGCTGCTGTCCAACGACACCTGCACGCAGTATAAGCTTACAAAAGCTTTGAGGGTGG
Source organism: Magnolia officinalis (assembly GCA_021015155.1). NCBI lineage: Eukaryota > Viridiplantae > Streptophyta > Magnoliopsida > Magnoliales > Magnoliaceae > Magnolia > Magnolia officinalis. The sequence continues at coordinate 67,140,947 of JAJHSJ010000001.1, forward strand.
TGTAAGTGTGTGAGCAAGGTGAGTGCCAAGTATACAATATTAGAGTAATGCGAAAATATGCGGATAAGTCCATGGATGCTATCAACTGTACCGAAGCGATATGATGTAAAACATGAATGCCATCGGCCATACCAAGGCCATGCAATGCAAGGCCTATGTAGCCAAATGTCATATGCGAGATGCAAAGAAATCATGCCAGTACTCATCAAGTACACATATCAGTACAGTTCCTCTCTGGATATCACCGGGGTCTAATACACCTCGCACTGACTGCCTCCTCCCTAGCTGCACAGTCAAACAAGTGGAAGAGACCACACTATCCGCTTAATCAGTAGTTTGCCAATACATACCCGGCTCGTCAATAGCAGACTGATTTGTGAGCTAGTCAAACTCAGCCTAGCTTATAGCCCCCTCACTCAGGCGTATAACGTCACACTCCCTTCCAACTGTCCACGACACAGTGAGAGACGCGGCCTACTGGTATTTGGCACTCGGGCGCTCATGTATCCAATCGGTCTAGACGTTGGAGCACCCCCTGGTACCAAAAAGGTTTTGGAATTTTCACCCGAGGACATCTTAAGTGCCCACAATGCTAGAGCCAATATTTTCGGTATCTGATACAACCATCCACGATGTGCTTGCGGAGGCCACGACCCCGATGTTGCTAGGGCGTGCAGTGAATCACGACACACAATGTGAAATGCATGAGTCACACCGTCAATCATGCAGCAATCTCGCGCGTACCGCGCGCTCATGTGGGACACTTCGTCTCATAAGGAGTCCCGTAAATGTCTTAGTCCAACGACTTATGCTATGATCAAACATTTCTCATATCAAGCATACATATGATGTGTATGCGCATGAATCATGGAAGTGTACTAAGCACGTTATAAAGTAATGAACTATCCTTACACCGAATATGGGCCTAGATGGCCTACACACAACAAGTACGGGCCTATTAATAGGCCCTAGGGAGAGTTATAATGCGAACATTTAACCAACATTTTCTTACAATGTGGACGTCAAACCAACATTACTCCCAAGGCATGACCCACCATAAAACATCACTACACAAACCATGGAGGAATCACACATTGCAATGGACCTTAAGGACATCCCATTGGGCCTTAAATACATCAATGAGCAATATCACATGGGCCTTATAGTCATCAAGTGGGCCACATCAATGGGCCGCACCAATGGGCCTTATGTACATTGCAATGGGCCATAACCCATGGGCCTTAGAATACATCACAATGGCCTCAATCCATGGGCTCTAAATACATCACAATGGGTCTTAACCCATGGGCTCCAAATACATCACAATGGCCTCAATCCATGGGCCTTACATTCACAACAATGTGGGCCTCAACAACGACCATAAATATGACAAGATGAGCCAATCACTTGGGCCTTATATATATACCAAGGTGGGCCTCAATGAATGGCCACAAATAAATCAAAATGTGTGTATGTATCTATATATATATATATATATATATATATATATATATATATATATATATATATATATATATTATATATATAATATACAAATGAATCATATCAAAAGATCAACTGGACCACACCCCAAATAACAGTGGCAAGAATGATTTCCACCATTAAATTCTCAAGGCCCACCATAACATTTATTTCCCATCCAATTTGATCATAAGGTCACATTGACCTGAAGGGGTTTTAATGGTGGACGGTCAAACCCACTGTTTTCTATAGTGTGGTCCACTTAATCCTAGATCGGTCTCATTTTTAGTCTCATGCCAAAAAAATTATCTTTCAAAATGGTTGGACGGATTGGATGCAACACATGCATCATGGTGGGGCTTCTACATGAAGGCCCACCATCATGTATATTATATATAATATAATATATAATCTTCATATTGCATATATATACAATATTATATATAATATAATATAATATTACACACACACACACACACACAGACACACACCGTCCCACACATGGGGGTGGATCCCACCGTCCAGTGTGGACGGTGTGGATTGAACACATGAATCATGGAGGGGCTCCACTGTCCACGGTCAGTGGACGGTCGGAATGAAACACATACATCACTGTGGGCTCCACCGTCCGCCTGGACAGTGGGAATAAAACACATATATCATTGTGGGTCCCACGTGGGGCCCACCATAATGTTTATAAGCCATCCAGCTCGTTGGTAAGGTCACACGGACCTGGATGAAAAGGAAAAACAAATTTCATCTTGATCCAAAACTTTTGTGGCCTAGTAAAGGGTTCCAAGGGTAGACGTTCAATACCACTGTTTCCAATGATGTGGGCCACCTGAGCGTCAGATCGGCCTGACCTTTGGAGGGGGCCCACTTCAGGGAGGGGCCCACCTAATGAATGGTTGGATGTCATACACACATCATGGTGGGGCCCACGGCTGGGGGCCGTGGGTCCCTGTCGTCTGCCTGCCAGCAGCAAGCGCTGCCTGCGCATCTGACAGCAGCAGCGTCAGCTGCTGCTGTATATATATATTTTTTTAAATCGCATTTTCTTGTGGTTTTTCAAATGTGGGGTCCCCATCGGAAGAATCCACCCTAGCTATTGAATCCTACGGCTCGAGACCATCCCAATGAGTCCAATATTCAATGTGTTTTGCTGGGCGGAAACCTCAGGTGAATTTCAACTGTAGTAAATGTCGTTTGCCATGCTATGGCCCACCAGAAATTCAAATCAGCATCATTTTTTGGCTCAACACCTAAAATGATTTGAGGAAAAGGATGGACGGCGTGGATTAAACTTATGCATCAAGGTGGGGCCTACATGAGCGACCCACCCCAAAACCAAAAGATTTTTTTAATTTTATTTTTACAATTCACGTCCAGCGTCTTTGGACGCTGGACGGCTTGGCATGACACATATATGAAAGGTGGGCCCGGCTCAGGTGGGCCACCAAATGATGGATGGTGTGGGTACAACACATATGTAACGTGGACCCCACTTACAGATGGCTTGGATAAAATATATGCTTCATGGTGGGGTCCATCCGGGTGGGCCACATGACCACATCATCACATAAGAAGAAATGAGAAAGAGAGGGGGAGAGAGAGAAAGAGAAAGGGAGTGGGACACGTGTGATGGAGGGCTCCGTCACTATGAGCCTCCCTTGCAAGAAATCCTACATCAAGTTGGTCCCAATACATGTGGGTCCACCAAATCAAGGATAAACGGTGGAGATCCCTTCTCCACCAAAATGGACGGTCTAAGTGACCTCTTTTCATGCAAAGAAAATAAATATCATGATGGGGTCCATGGAGAATGGCCCCATCATGGAATGATCATGAGCATCAAGGTGGGCCATTAGCCACACCTAGGGTTCAAAGTGAGATCCATACCATTGATCGGTAGGCCTCACTTGACCCATCATAAATCATGAAAAATCTAGCCTAATAAGCACCCACCGTTCAATCTTCTCGGTCCGTTGGAACGTCGGTCTCCTTGTGCTTCACTTTGACGAAGAGGATGAGAAATGAAGGGCTAGGATTATGGATTTTTGGGATGGAAAGGTGGGCCACACAAAATCACTTTTCTTGCATGAAAACCATGGCGTGCACCACTCCTTAGTTGCTTGGAAATATGAAGAGAAAGAGAGAGAAAGAGGCTTGTAAGGAGAGAGAGTGAAAGATGGGTGATGGATGTGAGCGATGGGTGTGAGGTGAGGTGGTACTTGAAATGTATGGGTGTGTAAGAGAGAGGGTGAGAGAGAGTTGACTTGGTGGTTGCTTGACTTGTGGAGAAAGAAAGCATGGGTGTGTGTACTTGACATGAGGTGATTGATTGATTGATTTGAGTGATTGATTGATGGGACATGTTGTAGAGATTCTCTTGGGATTGCAAACGCGTGGTATTTTCTTCGAAATAAATGCCGGCCCACATCTCCCAGCCAGGGTATTGGATCGGTATGCAAGACGCGATGTTGGAACTACGGCAATGGTGCGGTCGCAATGATACAAGTCTCGGATTTAGCCAACTCAATTCTAAAGGATACGACTTAGTGTCGATCGCAAATGTTGATTATACGTCGCAGGTTGCCGGACTTCGACGGGAAGGATCGCGGGGGTCGATGGAATAGTACGGACTAGGATACGGGTCTTACAGTTACAGAGATCATTTGCATAGGACCCAACTCTAACATGAGTCTAAAAACTGTGTTAGCTCCACTACTCATGAGCTTAAACTATGTGTGAAAGTGTCAAGTCCCGTCAAGTCAAGTCAAGTGAAATCCAGTCAAGTCAAGTTAAGTCCAGTCAAGTCAAGTCAAATCGGGTTAAGTCAAGGCCAGTTGAGCCATGTCCAGTCAAATTTCTATTTAGTTAAAATTTACTAGCTCCACTAATCAAGAGCTTAAACTATGTGTAGCATCAAAATGCTGTAGATACATTGATATTACGGATACATATGCTTGCCTATTTTATTTAAGATATGCTTAAATATGCAATTGCCTGATGTGATGAAATAAATCATGAAAATCTCAGACTTTGATTAAATAACATATAGAAATCTATTTATCTTGTAGCAGGTGCAAATTACAATGACAAACACTTTCAAAATGTTTACAATACTTTACTCAAAAGTGAATCTTCAGGATCAGCTATTTGTAACGCCCTGAAATTCGGGGGTCGAGTATGAACTCAACTCCCGAGTTCCAACGCATCACTTATGCAACATACACAATGATGGTTAAATGTTGTCTGAGTTAGCGCAATAAACATGAATGAGATTATACCAAAACAGTAATTCATACTCCAGTTCAATTGTATAAAGGCAAGCGGAAGACTGATATTTTATATTCAAAGTATGTAAAGTAACAAAATTTTATGAACTCCAGAGTATGAGTACTAACTGAGTACCAATATACATGTATTGTTTCTAAGTCAAAATCAAAATACAACTCCCAAGAGAAGCCCTGAAAATTCCGCGATGCAGCCGGCTTAAGCAAAGCCGTCAGAATACTGCATAAAGGAGAACTCCTCCTGATCCTCATCGAAGTCGGGCTCCAGCTCCTGAACCAAGGCGCCATCTACACCTGCGACAGAGTCTGGTGGGTGTTGCAAACACCGTCCCGTAACGTGGGAGTGAGTAGCTAACTCAGTGGAACAATAAAGCATAGGTTAACATGTTATCAATTCAATCAAGCAGTAATGATAAAGCAGTACAAATCAAACATTTCTAACTACTCTTGTTAAGTGCGAAAATGAAATGACATGATGCTGTATGCCCTTGCCAAACCACCCTCAAGTGACATCATCTTACGTTCGCGAATGCTTACTCCCTCAGTGCACCACATCTACAAAGCACATGCGGTGCGATGATGATCATGATTACCAAGTTTTTATTAGTCCATTTCAAACAGCAGTATTGGGAAACTAAGGTACCTCCCTTGTATCATTCCCAAACATGATCCATTCTAGGGTCGTCAATCCTAGTTAATCTCATACGATATTGTGGTTTGAGAAGCGTAGTGAAGGTATCGCAAAGGGCTCGTCACCCGTCAGCGCGGATACAGATCTCATCGTATGCGGCTCAATTGCTGGCCGTCAGCTCGAGTACAGGTCTCACCGTACTCGGCTCAATCACTAGCCGTCAGCTCGAGTACAGGTCTCACCGTACTTGGCTCAACTCATACTCTAGTTGCTGTGAAAGACTCGTCGCCAATCAGAGGCCCTTGGAGTATACTCGATGATACTACGGAGGACTCGTCGCCCGTCAGCACGAGTACAGGTCTCACCGTACTCGGCTCTCGCCGTAAGTATCGACAGCTCGAATACAGTGTCCCATACCACCGTATTCGGCTCACGAGTTTGGTTGCGTAATGGTCACTACGGGGAGGCACATGGCCCCAGCGTAGGCCGACATCTCGACCACGGTGTCCCATACCACCATGCCCGGCTCATGCGTCTTAGCGGATCGAGGTACCATGGTTAACGGGATCGCCACTGGTAAGTTTGGTACCCTAGGTTCAAGCAGTAGCGACCAAACATGGTGAACACACAAATATATTTTGGTTTACTTGACGAGCCTGACTAGCTCGAGCGCACCACAAGTTGGGCGATATGGAGCGCAAAAGCACTCCGTGTGGCCAACCACTATCGCCAACCGAAGTACGACTCGGATTCGCCAGACACATCCTTTGTGGCGACATAAATCTCAGCCACAATCGCAAGTCTGGTACCGAATGTTTGGACTATAGGCATAGTCCCAAACTCAAACAGTTCTCATCAATAGCATGTGGAGTAAAGCATGATAAACAAGCAATACATGCATGTTTGCAGGCATGTTATAAAGCATGAAGTAAAACATGAAGTAAAGCAAGTTCTAAAGCATGTTGTAAAGCATGTAGTAAAGCATGTAGTAAGGCACCATCCACATAGGGATACAATTACATACACATTACAAGTGAGTGGTTTTAGCGAACCACCGCATGGAGGGGATCCTACATGTCTCTAAGGGAGTCGGGAATCCCATATCAGCACCTCTCTAAGGCACTAATACTCAAGCATTTACACACACAAGCATTTACACAAACACTTAGAGTACGCCATTCCAACATACATGACGTATGTTAGCAAATTGCGTATTAGGGCTATCCTTTCGCGAAGCGGTTATTTTATCCGCGTATACCATATTCATACAATAAATAATCATGACAATTACACTTCCAAATTTTACACATATGCGGTATTTCTAGAATACACAATTTTAACATACATAGTGTTTACAAGCAAACATGTATTTCGGCGATTCCTTTCGCCAAACTAGTATTTTATCCATATGTTATATAATCATGCATTAAATAAACATGTCAAACATTTTCCCGAAAAAAATATGTATACGATATTTCTACGTATACCTAGAGTATGTGAAATTCCATATTCTACAACGTTAATCGAAACAGGAAACGGAAAGCACTTTGTACATGTGCATTTACATGCAGATCATGAATCTATCATTATCTGACATTGAAAGCGTTAAAAAACGTAACTTATACACTTAAAGTCCTTACCTTTGCCCTTGGAATCACAACGAATCAGCAAGGGTAGTAGAGCTTCCGTATACGGACGCTTTCTAGCCTAAAGAACGGAATCGGTTAGCCTTTACATAACCTACAACGAACCTACATCAAATCAGACCTAGGGTTAGGGTTTCTTACCTTCAAACGGAATGGATACCGCCGGGAAAACACCTGGATAGGAGCGGTGTAGGCCGTGTGACAACCAAAAGCAGTAGGAGGAAGATCACCTACAAACTCCAAGCTCTTCTCTCTCTTTTCTTTCTCTCTCTCTAGGGTTTTTCTCCCAAATTCGTATGACTGTGAGAGGGGCTGTTTTAAGCCCCTTTTATAGCCAAAAACATCCCCAAAATAGACTCAGGTTCAAGGGTTACTGCTAATATAGGATATTCGTCACTTTTCCACCTCAAAAGAGAGGTTCTGGTGGCCCTCCTTGAGCCAAACGTCAGACTTAAGCTCACCACACATGGATCTATGTGGGATTACGTTTTCGACTCGATCGGATTCCCAGATCGCACATGGCGGACCACTTTCAGTTCAACGGTCAGTGGGCCACGATCCGAAATTCCTAGTACATGTAAATGTTCCTGAAATTTTTTAATCCGAGGGTGTAATTTGGTCGGATTCTGACAGTCAGGTTGCTTAATACTGACGCGCAAGCGAATGGTGCTAGATCACTATTCCAGATATTTATTTTGGGATGGGAATAGTGTTTTTCACACACCCTCACTCCGGATCGAAACGATGGCCGTGGGACATCGGCTGGATCTGATTTTTGAGATGATTGTCAAGCCCAGTGAGACGGTCCTAGTTCTTAGCTTCGTGTTAATCGGACTCCGATGTGCGATCTAGACCTAATACGAAGTTTCGTTTCATTCCCGAGAGCAGCCGGGTAATGAGTTTGGTTCTAAACTTTAGGGTAACCTAGAGTCACTTGTTTTGCAAGTTTTGGGTCTTGCAGATCGTATTTAAAGCGATCCCAACGGATTTCATGGCTAACCGAGTTTAGTACTTAGTTAACTTTGTTAAATTTCTAAAGGATTTAATCCTAATTGATTTCTGGTCGAGGTGGTACTCGAGCCAATGTACGGAAATTCACGGGTCGTTACACTATTAGTCTTCAATTACAATATATTTTTCTTTCTGACGAGAGCTATGGGATTTTGCTGTCTCTTCTTTCCTTGATGACGAAGGTAAATTATCCAGTAAAATTCTCAAAGGCAGTAGAGAATGAAATCGCAAAGAATCATCATTTTCTTCTGGGAAATTTGATGACTCAAATATATTCTTCGAATTCCTTAAAGGGACACTAAAAGCTATCCATCCTTCAATGGTATTGTTGAGGGTCAAATATTGTATATTATCCCCCATTTTTATCTTGGTTTTATGAACATGATAATGCTTAATGATCTATTTTACTCATGTTTGTGTTGCAAGGATTTAAGAGCTTGGATTGAAAAGGGTGCTAAAAGCATGGATTTGATGCTCAAGAATCACCAAGGCAAGGGATAGATCTTAGGAGACCAAGATTGAAGAATTCACATGCCAAAGATCTAAGAAAATCAAGTGAGGAATGAAGAGAATTAAAGATTTGAAGTGAAGAAAAGGAATCCTAAAATTATCCTGAAAAAAGCATATTCTGAAACTGTGGGTCATATTGTGAAATTGCGCAGAGTTAAGTCTATTTTGGCAAATTGTGTAGAGTGAAGTCTATTTTAGGAAACTGCATAAATTTGAGGCGGTTTATGAATTTTTCATATTAATTTGAAGGAGGGAGTTTTCCACTTATAAATAGGGCTTCTCAGGGCATTCCTAGGCATAATTCAAAGCATTCAAGAGCAAGATTTAGGGTTTTTAGAGAGTTTTCAATTTTATTAAAGTTTTATAAATTATTATTTTTTCTATTAGATCTTTTCTATTTGCATTTATTTCTTTTTTGTTGCTTTTTTATTTTACAATTTAGTTATGTTTTTCTAGTTCCCTCTAGCCCAAGCTAGCAGGGAAGTCCATTAGTTTAATGATTTTATAAATTATGATGATTGATTGTTTTTAATGATGAGATGAATGGTGTATGCATGTTATCAATTACCTAGGTTTAGGTTTTTAATCCTCATGTGAGATCCATTTGTTTCCATCATATGAGATCCATACTGATGCATAGACTTAACCTGGATTAGTTAGATTTCCTAGGTGGGAGATGTTCTCAACCTGTTACATTTCTTTGATTTAATATCTCATAGATATTAAATGCTTAAAATCACTAGAGCTTAGGAATATATATATATATATATATATATATATATATATATATATATATCAATGATGCTAATCCATGATTCTCTAATCTTTTATATCATTTATTAAAATATTTAAACTGTTTTATTTTCCGATTAGGCTGACCATAGTGCTAAGATCTTAGTTGTGTTATCAAAGTCATCATGACTTATGAAACATTAACCTATGTATGGAACTTTGAAGCTTGGGTGTTGTTTTCAAATTAATTGAATTCCATACATTTAAAACCTTCAAAATCATTTCATTTGTTTAGTTTACATTACTTAGTTAAATTTGCATTTGATTTTCTCATTCTCATAAATCATCTCCCTGTGGGATCGACCTTGTATTCACAGGATATTACTTACGAACCTCTGCACTTGGAGGCAAGCAATCAGGTATCAACAGGTTTTACTTCATGAATAATATCTTCTGAAGAAATCTTTACATAAAACTGACCGGGACAGGGGACATGATTTGTCTCTTCAGAATAACCTATACCTTGGTCTTTTTTATAACTCCTTAGTTGTGGCAGAAGAATGCATATGGCATGGTCTACTGGATAATATCTATATACCTGATAGTATTGATGAGCCCACTAATGCATCCAGGAAGAAGAAGTATGGACTGGATAATTATAGCCGGGAATGAAGAAGAGAGATCCAGTATTGAAATTTAAGAGTTGCCTCCGTATCAGAGCCCACTTATATGGTCCGATACCACAACTCCTCTGGGTCTCGTAATAATGTCACAAGTCTCTGGCACAGTTTGATCGAATCCAAACCGACGAACAAATCTGCTTCGGTAATATAGTTTATGCCAGAATGTGCTACCTTCTCTCAGTGGAAGAGTACCAGATCTGATAGAAACAAGGAATGAATGCTCGCTAAAAGAGATAAAATCATCATCAACAACGTTTATACCTTCCGGATGGCTGGTGAATAGAAATTGATAAAAGTCAATAGGGTCACTATTCTCTATCTTTCCGGTGACCCAACCCTTTTACTTCTCAATCATCCTCCTTAGTTGGTAATGTTGAAGAGGGAGCCGATGAGGGTTTGAATATGCTCTTTCAGAGTCAGTAAAAGTCCAAGGGAAATACACTCTTAGCTAGCCTTTGAAGAAATTCCAGAGAGCACAAACTAGAAAAGATTTGGCTAATGAATCTCTAAAGCCAGAAATAATGTCCCCAAAAGTGCTATAAAGGGAGCATAGAACTGGAGGAGCTAGTGAATATCTTTGACCCTCTGCCATTGCCCCGACAACTACGAAGAGAGATGGTTTGATAATCTCTATTTGATTGGAATCAGGAAATATTACCAAGCTTAGCCAGTAAGCTAGAAAAGTGGCTAATTCGTAAGAAGAACTATATTCAGTGGTACTCTTTACACTCTCGCGAATGATCTTGAGTTCTCGATGATTATGGCCTACGAAGCTGTCAAGATAAAGATGTGATTAAATGATATGAATATACGTAAGACAAAGCCTTCAGAAAGAAAAAGTAGAAAAAAAAAGAAATATACCATAGTCTTCGGGAAAAATGAGCCAACCATTCAAAAGAATTAATATGATCAAGTTGAGGGAAATTAGCCAGTTCTTTGAAGAGCTCAAGAGTGGTCTTTGAAATTTCAAAGCTATTATCTCCAGCAGAAGCAAGAACAAATTCTTCGTTTGAAGGAATATATGCATTGAAGATATTGCCCATGATAGGAAGACCTGTTATGCAAAGAAGATCCCATAGGGTAATACTCATTTCGCCCAAGGGAAGGTGGAATGAATTGGTGATTGGAGTCCAATGGTTAAGGAAGCCTTTGAAGATAGCTGTATCTTCGCAGAAATGTTTTGATGTAGCTATGATCGCGTTAGATAGACTAATTTTCTTTAGAGTAGTGGTATGTTTTCGGGCGACCACTCGAGCCCAAGCACTATAGAAATCTCGAGGAGATAGAAGACCTTTGGTTAGAAATTCGTTTGTATTCCAAGATAAACGACCATTAAAGAAATGTTGTTGAGTGATTTCAAAGAAATGAGTGGGTAATGGCTGATGAGGATTATAACAAGGATGCATGAATCACATTTTATAAATCATGTCGACCTTTTGACGAGATTCGTTCCCCTCCAAATGTCCTTCTAGAATTCTTGGTTCTCTCATAATCCAGTTATCTATAGAAACAAGATTTGTTGAGATCATTTAGTTAGCTGGTTCGCTGTGTAAAATTGACCAATGACGTTGCAAGTTGATTGGGATGACAGTTGTTTCATTCTTAGAAGGATCATGGAGTTTCAAGACTTCTTCATTAATTTCGACGCAGTCCCAAGTTTGTTGGAGAATCTGTTTAGACTCTGAAGAAGATGAATGATTCTTCTTTCTTGAAGACGAAGCCTTTAAATGTTGCATATTTATCAGGACAAGTATAAAGATTTGAGGAATGAAGATTCAAGATTTGGAAGGCTTTGTGTAACGCCCTGAAATTCGGGGGTCGAGTATGAACTCAACTCCCGAGTTCCAACGCATCACTTATGCAACATACACAATGATGGTTAAATGTTGTCTGAGTTAGAGCAATAAACATGAATGAGATTATACCAAAACAGTAAATCATACTCCAGTTCAATTGTATAAAGGCAAGCGGAAGACTGAAATTTTATATTCAAAGTACGTAAAGTAACAAAATTTTATGAACTCCAGAGTATGAGTACTAACTGAGTACCAATATACATGTATTGTTTCTAAGTCAAAAAATCAAAATGCAACTCCGTATGTAAGCCCTGGAATCCCCGCGATGCAGTCGGCCTAAGCAAAGCCGTCAGAGTACTGTATAAAAGAGAATTCGTCCTGATCCTCATCGAAGTCGGGCTCCGGCTCCTGAACCGATGCACCATCTATACCTATGACAGAGTCTGGTGGGTGTTGCAAACACCGTCCCGTAACGTGGGAGTGAGTAGGTAACTCAGTGGAACAATAAAGCATAGGTTAACATGTTATCACTTCAATCAAGCAGTACAAATCAAACAAGTCTAACTAATCTTATTAAGTGCAAGAATGAAATGACATGATGTTGTATGCCCTTGCCAAACCACCGTCAAGCGACATCATCTTACGTTCGCGAATGCTTAACTCCCTCAGTGTGCCACATCTACTAAGCACATGCGGTGCGATGATGCTCATGATTACCAAGTTATTATTAGTCCATTTCAAACAGCAGTATTGGGAAACTAAGGTACCTCCCTTGTATCATTCCCAAACATGATCCATTCTAGGGTCGTCAATCCTAGTTAATTCTCATACGATATTATGGTTTGAAAACATAGTGAAGGCATCGCAAAGGGCTTGTCACCCGTCAGCGCGGATACAGATCTCACCGTATGCGGCTCAATTGCTGGCCGTCAGCTCAAGTACAGGTCTCACCGTACTCGGCTCAATCACTAGCCGTCAGCTCGAGTACAGGTCTCACCGTACTCGGGTCAACTCATACTCTAGTTGCTGTGAAAGACTCGTCGCCAATCACAGACCCTTGGAGTATACTCGAAGATACTACGGAGGACTCGTCGCCCGTCAGCACGAGCACAGGTCTCACCGTACTCGGCTCTCGCCGTAAGTATCGACAGCTCGAATACAGTGTCCCATACCACCGTATTCGGCTCACGAGTTTGGTTGCGTAATGGTCACTACGGGGAGGCACATGGCCCCAGCGTAGGCCGATGGCTCGACCACGGTGTCCCATACTACCATGCCCGGCTCATGCGTCTTAGCGGATCGAGGTACCATGGTTAACGGGATCGCCACTGGTAAGTTTGGTACCCTAGGTTCAAGCAGTAGCGACCAAACATGGTGAACACACATACACATATCGGTTTACTTGACGAGCCTGACTAGCTCGAGCGCACCACAAGTTGGGCGATATGGAGCGCAAAAGCACTCCGTGTGGCCAACCACTATCGCCAACTGAAGTACGACTCGGGTTCGCCAGACACATCCTTTGTACCGACATGAATCTCAGCCACAATCTCAAGTCTGGTACCGAATGTTTGGACTATAGACATAGTCCCAAACTCAAACAGTTCTCATCAATAGCATGTGGAGTAAAGCATGATTAGCAAGTAATACAAGCATGTTAGCAGGCATGTTATAAAGCATGAAATAAAACACGAAGTAAAGCATGTTGTAAAGCATGTTGTGAAGCATGTTGTAAAGCATGTTGTGAAGCATGTTGTAAAGCATGTTGTAAAGCACTATACAGATAGGGATACAATTACATACACATCACAAGTGAATGGTTATAGTGAACCAGCACATGGAGGGAATCCTACATGTCTCTAAGGTAGTCGGAAATCCCATATCAGCGCCTATCTAAGGCACTAACACTCAAGCATTTACACTCACAAGCATTTACACAAACACTTAGAGTACGCTATTCCAACATACATGACGTATGTTAGCAAAATACGTATTAGGGCTATTCTTTCGCCAAGCGGTTATTTTATCCGCGTATACCATATTCATACAACAAATAATCATGACAATTACACTTCCAAAATTTACACATATGCGGTATTTGTAGAATACACAATTTCAACATACATAGTGTTTACAAGCGAACATATATTACGGCGATTCCTTTCGCTAAACTAGTATTTTATCCATGTATTGTATAATCATACATTAAATAAACATGTCAAACATTATTCCAAAAAAAATACGTTTACGGTATTTCTACGTATACCTAGAGTATGTGAAATTCCATATTCTACAACGTTAATCGAAACAGGAAACTGAAAGCACTTTGTACATGTGCAATTGCATGCAGATTATGAATCTATCATTATCTGACATTGAAAGCGTTGAAAACCGTAACCTATACACTTAAAGTCCTCACCTTTGCCCTTGGAATCACAACGAATCAGCAAGGGTTGTTGAGCTTCCGTATACGGGAGTTTTCTAGCCTAAAGAGCTGAATCGGTTAGCCTTTACCCAACTTACAACCTACATACTTCAAATCAGACATAGGGTTAGGGTTTCTCACCTTCAAACGGAGTGGATACCACCGGGAAAACGCCTGGAAGGAAGCGGTGTAGGCCGTGTGATGAATGAAAGCAGTAGGAGGAAGGTGGTCCCACAAATCCAAAGCTTTCTCTCCCTTTTCTCTCTCTCTCTCTAGGGTTTTATCCCAAATTCGTATGGCTATGAGAGGGACTGTTGTAAGCTCCTTTTATAGCCAAAAACCTCCCCAAAACAGACTCAGGTTCAAGGGTTACTGCTAATATAGGCATTTCGTCACTTTTCCAGCTCAAAAGAGAGGTTCTGGTGGCCCTCCTTGAGTCAAACGTCAGACTTAAGCTCACCACACATGGATCTATGTGGGATTACGTTTTCGACTCGATCGGGTTCCCAGATCGCACGTGGCGGGCCACTTTCAGTTCAACGGTCAGTGGGCCATGATCCGAAATTCCAAGTACATGTAAATGTTCCTGAAATTTTTCTTAATCCGAGGGTGTAATTTGGTCTGATTCTGACGGTCTGGTTGCTTAATACTGATGCGCAAGCGAATGGTGCCAGATCACTATTCCAGATATTTATTTTGGAATGGGAATAGTGTTTTTCACACTCCCTCGCTCCGGATCGAAACGAATGGCCGTGGGACATCGGCTGGACCTGATTTTTGAGATGATTGTCAAGCCCAGTGAGGCGGTCCTAGTTCCTTAGCTTCGTGTTAATCAGACTTCCGATGTGCGATCTAGACCTAATACGAAGTTTCGTTTCATTCCCGAGAGCAGCCGGGAAATGAGTTTGGTTCTAAACTTTAGGGTAACCTAGAGTCACTTGTTTTGCAAGTTTTGGGTCTTGCAGATCGTATTTAAAGCGATCCCAACGGATTTCATGGCTAATCGAGTTTAGCACTTAGTTAACTTTGTTAAATTTCTAAAGGATTTAATCCTAATTGATTTCTGGTCGAGGTGGTACTCGAGCCAACGTACGGAAATTTACGAGTCGTTACACTTTGAAACTTCTAAAGGCTTTTGTGCAGGGTGAAGATGATTGCGCGAAGGTGCGCAATAAACACTTATTGCATGGGGGTCGCACAAAAGGAAGCTTATTGTATGGAAAGGATATGTGTTGCGCGGGGTCGCGCGAATACAAGGGTTTGCGTGGGAAAGCAGCAGAGAGATAGGGCTTTCACAAGAAATTAGAGGAATGAAAATGAAGAGTTGGCTTGGTATTTATAGAGAATTGGACCCGACTAAAGGACCCGACTAGCCATTGTGCAGGTGCGCGCAACGACGTTGTAAAAAAGATGAAAGAGAGAATGACCCTATTTCTTTATCCTAGAAAGGATAAACAAAGGATCAAGGGGGCATCTATTGAGGTATAAAAATAAAGATTCAAGAATAAATCAAAAGAAAAAAATCATCAAGAGAAAGTGTCCTGAAGAAATGAAAGAAATATGAAGAAGAAAGGAGGAATTCATAAGTATTACGCTGACTCGTGTAATCAACATTGATTGCGCGGGTCCACGCAAATGGTATTATAGGTTGCGCGTACATGCCCAACACATGTTTGGATAAATCAGGTTGGATGGTTGAGATCTGATGAAGAGTGGGCCATATGGCACAAAGATCGAGGGTTTGCACGTGTGGAGGCTTATAAATACCCCGCTCCCTCTCTCATTTAAACACAACGAAGATTACGAAGAGGATTAGAGCTTCGCAGAAAAAGAAGACTTTGAAGTATTCAGAGGAAGAAGAAGAAGAGAAGAAGCAGAAAGGATATCACGTTCACCCGCGCAACCACTGTGGTGTTATGCGGACCCGCACAAACACTGTGTGTTGCACAGGTAGCTATATCAAAAGCATCGTGATGCTGTCGTAATTAGTTAAAATGACTCATCCGTAAGCCAATTTCCCTTCAATTCTAGTTCTTCTTCAAATCAGAATTGTGATTTCGAGTCCAAGGAGAAGATACAGCATGATCATATTCCTCTTAATGAGATGAACGAATCAAAGAGTAGAAATGCTGCTGGATTTGATATTCAAGCTTGTTCAACACTTGTATTTTGGATATTCTATCTTAGAATCAAGGAAAATCAAAGGATGTAAATGAATTCGGAATGAATAAAATTGATGATTGCTCTCTATATTTTTTCTCTGTTATGATTAAGTAAGATAATTCCCTAAATCAAATACATTTGTTTCTTATCGAAACAAAATGGCGACTCCACTGGGGATTTATTATCTTATTTAAGATTAACATAGAGAAAGTTTAGAGAATTTCATCATGGTTTGGCGTCATACTGACGCCAAAATGGCGACTCTCAACGGTAACATTCTTCCTTCATCCCTAAGATAGAATACTTTATTATTCAAATACTAATCGAGATTTCATATTGTTAATTGAAGGATACAAAATAGAACTCCAAACAATCAATAGCAACCGTTACCACCAAGACGAATTTCTACTTCCCAACAACTGGGTTTGTAATAGAATATGCTACAAACCGATCTGCGAATCGTGAAGATCGATCTATTGCAAGCAAAAACAACAAGTCTCGAGTTATGACTGGAGTCATAACCGTCTCACCAATGGCACAGGATAATAATAGCGATTGGATTGTTGTATCATCCCAAAGGACAAGAGCTCGAAATGCTGCAATTGGTATCAAAGCGAGGACTCTCTCAGGCAGATGGCAAACAATGAAGGTATGAACTAAAATCCGAGGAATGGTGATCCAAGGATTCACTATCTTTCGGAAAGAATGAAAGCTTTCCACCAAGAGAGTCAGTTGACCATGCATGGGTTATAGGCAACCCTCGACCATCTTGCGGATGCACTACTTCCGCCCTGAACCCTAGGCAATGCTTCGCCGCCCATGATTGCCGTACCCCGATTTCTGTAGAGCACTATCAGGGGTAAATTGTAGAGATACGCGATATGATTCAAGTTAGTGATGATAAAGGCTTTGCCCGACGACCAATCCATGGGGGAGATCATCTAGATCTTGCTAAAAGAGACTATCGAGGTAAGGCTGAACTTCCTAGTTTTAATGGTCTATTACATAAAAGATTTCCTCGATTGGCTAGATGAAGTATAATGATATTTTGATTACATGGATGTGCCAGAGCATAAAAAGGTGAAATTAGTAGCGTTTAAATTAAAATCTGGTGCTTCTACATGGTGGGAGCAATTACAACTCCCACGTGCCCAACAAAATAAGGCACCCATCTCATCATGGCCACGGACGAGGAACCTTCTTCGTTCACAATTCATTTATAGTGATTATGAGCAGGTATTATTCTAGTAATACCAAAACTGCCGATAGGGGAATTAAATTGTCACCGACAACACCAAAGAATTCCAGTGGTTGGCAATGCCAAATGACTTGTTAGAAACTGAATCTCAGAAGGTAACACGATTTATAAGTGCGTTACGTCCGACGATTCAGGATTGAGTTCAGATACACCTAGTCGGGACTGTGGGTGAAGCAGTTCAATTGCCAGGTAAGGTAAAAACACAACTTGCATGAGCTACTGCTCAACCCTATCCTTTAACTCGACCCCCCGTGACGGGTCCCACGCTAGATCCAGTTCTCGCATGAGGAAAAGAACCAGTAGGTGAACTTCCTCAACCTCCTGCAACCGCAAACCGTGATAAGGGGAGCAGCTCATCTAAGCCTCAACGTGTAGCACCCACAACAGCGGGCCCGATTAGGACTTCAATTCCTTATGTTCGGCCAAGGTCGAACAATTGTTACTGTTGTGGCCAACCGGACCATTTATTAAACACCTTTCCTCAACGTCCTACAACACACTTGATCATAAACGAAGGAGGCATTAAAGGTGAGGCCGTAGAAGAAGACCCTGACTTTGATGAACATGAACAAGTCACTGACGAAGGAGCAGCTGACGATAAATGGGTTGGTGATGATCATAGCGAATCTCTAGTTATGAGGCAATTATTGTACACTACACGGAAGGAATTACATCCACATCGACACAATATATTCCAAACACAGTGCACCGTCAACGACAAAGTCTGTGATGTAATCATAGACAATGGTAGTAGCAAGAACATCGTCTCAAGAGTGATAGTAGACAAGTTACAGCTACCAATGACAAAACATCTTTCCCCATACTTAATCGGCTGGATAAAAAAGGTGAACGAGACCAAGGTAATTGAACAATGCACTGTCTCGTTTTCAATTGGAAAAAATTATAAGAATCAAATACTTTGTGATGTGGTCGACATGGAAGCATGCCATATGTTACTCGGTTGACCATGGAAATCAGACCGTGATGCGACCCACAAGAGACGAGACAATGTTTATGTCTTCGTCAAGGATAGTCGAAAAATAATCCTTGCCCCTATGGCACTAGAGAACCACCCTGAAGCCTTTAAAGTGGAGGGGAGTTCCCTCCTGACCATTCGGGATTTCATGGAGGTATTTAAGGAAACAGGCGAGGTATACACCATAGTAGTGAAGGGCAAGGAGTCGGAGCCCTCAAACATTCCTCCAAATTTAAGATTATTGTTAGATGAATTCAAAGAATTCTGGCCTGAAGATTTATCTGATGGGTTGCCACCCATGAGGGACATCCAACATCACATAGACCTCGTTCTTAGGGCTTGCCTGCCCAACCGCCTTCATTATCGGATGAGTTTGAATGAGTGTGAGATACTTCAGGGGCAAGTGGAGGAATTGATTCGTAAGAGTCTTTTGATTGAAAGCTTGAGCCCATGTGTCGTACCAGCGTTATTAACGCCAAAAAAAGATGGGAGTTGGCGCATGTGTGTTAACAGCCGAGCAATCAACAAAATTACTATCAAATATCAGTTCCTAATACCGTGGTTGGACGGCATGCTCGATATGCTAGAAGGGGCTAATGTGTTCTCTAAGCTAGACCCGAGGAGCAGGTACCATTATATTCATATCTGACCCGGTGATGAGTGGAAGATGACATTTAACACCAAGGGTTGTATGAGTGGCTGCTCATGCCCTTCGGTCTATTGAACGCACTAAGTACTTTTATGCGTTCGATGAATCAAGTGCTAAAACCGTTCATTGGTCGATTTGTGGTAGTATATTTTGTTAACATCTCGATATATAGCTAAGATGAGACAACACAGGGAACATCTCAGGCAGGTGCTGCTAGTCCTACAAGTTAACAAATTGTTCCTCAACTTGAAAAAGTGTAGTTTTTTAATGGACATCCTGTTGTTCCTAGGATTTGTTGTAACGTCCACGTGAATCTATGTGGACGATGAAAAGGTGCGAGCCATTAGGGAATGGCCGATCCTGACAAACATTCATGAAGTGAGGAGTTTCCACGGGTTGACGACCTTCTATCGTCGATTCGTGTGAAATTTTAGCACGATAGTCGCACCTATTACAGATTGTATGAAAATGACCGTTTTAGTGGACTGATGAGGCTGACAAGAGTTTTCATGAAATCAAGCATTGGTTGTCTATAACATCAGTCTTAGTTCTTCCTAATTTCGAGAAGCTATTTGAGGCATGACACTTCATATGTTGGAATTGGAGGAGTATTATCACAGAAAGGCAGGCCATAGCCTTTTACAGTGAGAAGCTCAGCGAAGCTCGAAAGAAGTGGTCAATGTATAAGCTTGAGTTGTATGCAGTAGTTCAAGCGCTGCGACATTGGCGACATTTTCTGATTCAAAGAGAGTTTGTTCTATACACCGACCATCAAGCATTAAAGTTTATTAATAGTCTGACTAACGTGAATCGTGTGCATGTTAGATGGGTTGCATTTTTGTAGGAATTCAAGTTTATTTTGAATCATAAGTTAGGGAAGTGGAACAAGGTGGCTGATGTGCTTAGCCCTCGTGCATCACTACTTATTATAATGAGCAATGAGGTGGTCCGCTTTAACTGTCTCAAGGAGCTGTATGCTGAGGACGATGACTTCAAAGATTCTTCGATGAAGTATGAAGAAAATCATCCCAATGACCTACATATACAGGATGGTTTTCTTTTTTAAAGGGTATCAATTGTGCATTCCCCAAAGTTTTCTAAGGGAGTAGATTATTCACGAGCTACATAGAGGTGGCCTTGGTGGACACCTTGGTGAGACAAGACGTGAGCTCTTGTGGAAGAGCGATATTACTGGCCACAATTGGTACGTGATGTGGAAAAAGTAGTTCAACGTTATTATGTTTGTCATACCTCCAAGGGACAATCTCAGAATATGAGACTCTACACCCCGTTACTTGTGCCTAACGACCCTTGGGTGACCACATTATGGTCCATCTACGCATTGAAAGATTTCCAATCGGGACGTACAATAAGTTAAAGAATAAGAAGATTGGATCGGTACCAATCATCTGAAAGATCAATGACAATGCTTGCGTTGTTAATCTTCCAGATGACATGACGATCTCATGAACTTTCAAATTCACAGACCTGACTAAGTATCATGAACCAAAGCAGGATGAGAACTCGAGGATGAGTTCTTTTGAAGTAGAAGAGGCTAATGTAGAGCGGGTCGTGGACAGTTTCATGGCCAAGATAGATCAGAAAAGGCCCGGTCGACGACAGAAGTGATTCGGACTGTCAAACCTTAAATTGGGCGTATCTCGCAATCCGGAATGAGTTATCGGACGTAAAATATATGATTTTGGGGTAGAATGAGTTGCTTTAGCCACCAAACCTTGCCACACTGAGTTATGTGTTGAGGGTCAAATATTGCATATTATCCCCCATTTATTACTTGGTTTTATGAACACGTGAATGCTTACTATTCTATTTTACTCATGTTTGTGTTGCAAGGTGAATTTAAGAGCTTAGATTGAAAAGGGTGCTAAAAACATGGTTTGATGCTCAAGAATCACCAAGGAAAGGGATGGATCTTAGAAGGCCAAGATTGACGAATTCACATGATAAAGATCCGAGAAAACCAAGTGAGAAATGAAGAGCATTGAAGACTTGAAGTGAAGAAAAGGAATCTTGAAATTGTCCTGAAAATAAACATATTCCTGAAAGTGTCCAAGCATATTCTGAAATGCTGGGGAATTCTGTGAAATTGTGCAGAGTGAAGCCTATTTTGGGAAACTGCATAAATTTGAGGCAATTTTTAGAGTTTTCCAACTAGGTACGAAAGTTGGAGTTCCATGACTATAAATAGGACTCCCTAAGATGTTCCTAGGCATCTTTTAGGGTTGTGGAGTGGAGTAAAAGCGTGGATAAGCCGTCACCAAGAGTATTTCTTCCCTTTATTTAGTTGTTTTTATGCTTTTCTTAAGAGATTCTAGTTCAATCATGTCAATGGTTAGCTAAACCTCTTAGCTAGGTGTAACACCTCAAAAAAGTCTGTACAAAGGCCCGAGTACCACCTTAGTCAGAAATTCCTAAGGACCGTGTTCTGCAGAAATTTAGGCAAAAATTAATTAAGTATTAAACTAGATTTATCTTGAACCACAATTTACACAAATGGATAGAACCAAAACCGTCAATATCGCTAACTCATCATCACTTAAAAACCTAGGAGAAATCCCATGAGCCTGTCGCTCTGGGGAATACATTGAAACACCATATTGGACCTAGACCGCACGTCCAAAGTCCGATGACCACGAAACTATAGGGTTATATCCATCCTGCTAGGCTTGACAACCATCGCGGGAATCAAGCCTAAATTATAGATTTCAGACCGTCAGTTTCTGACCAAACTTACTCATGGGAAAAGGAAATTTCCCTGCTCTTATCCGTATACTTGTGGTCCCGATCGAATAAGTATGACCGTTGAACTGACACGGGTCCCCCGCGGTCGATCAGCTAATCCAATCACGCTGAAATCACATCCTGACATAGATCCATTGTCAGAAAACTTACCCTACGACGTATGTGAATAATCGACCTCCAGATGAGCCCCGCTTGCACGAAACAGGCACCCTTGGGTTATAACCTAAGTATACCATGGCCCAAGGGCCATTTGCATCAGTTCTGGGCCTATATATAGCCCTTAAACCACCCCACTTTCATTCCATACGAATTTCTCTAACCCTACAAGATAGAAGAGAGAAAAGAAGAGAAAATAGTAAGGAGAGAAGAGAGAAACAGGGAGATCATTGCTGAGACTCTTTCCCATGACTCCACGCCACGGATTCACCTCCCCACTTCGCTACACAATCGTTTCTGGTTATGATTTGGGTAAGAAATCCTAATTCTAATCTTGATTTAGAAATCCAAATAGAGTAATTGACAAAATAGCTAACCTATTTCATTGTTTAGGTGCCCGTCGTTTCATTTTCGGGAACGTTGTGTTTGAACCGAGTTCAAATCATATATTCCGACGAAAGGTGTTGTAACATCCCAGATTTTTGCCAACCTGGAGATAGTCGTTCTTAGGCAATGGGTCGATTCGAACACCTTATTAACTTGTCAGAACTCAATCCAAAGTCACCTCGCACCACCTCGTTCTTGAAATCTTTCTAACTACTTTCACATTAGACACAAATCTTAAAGTTCAGGTGATGAAGAACAATACTCAAACTCAAAATTACTGTAAATAGTACATACATAAATAAAATGGACTTTTAACCATTAACCTTATGGAATCAACGACGAATAGGTTATTTAGAAACATCAGCCTCTCCTGTCCTAGGACCTTCTTCTGTTGTAATTAGGGCGTGATTTAGTTAAGTATTAATTACGTGGATCACTTTATATACAAATTACAAAGGCCCACGTACCACCTCAGACAGAAATCTTATAGGACTAAATCCTTTAGAAATTAGACAAAGTTAACGAAGTGCTAAACTAGATCACATACGAAATCTGCACTAATCACTTTAAATCCGATCTGCAAGATCCAACACTTGTACAATCAGTGACGCTAGGTTACCCTAAAATGTAGGATCAATCTCATTACCCGGCTGCTCTCGAGAGTATCACGAAACTCCGTATCAGATCTGGACCGCACATCGAAAGTCTGAATAATATGAGGTTATAGAATTAAGACCGCCTTGCTGGGCTTGACAACCATCTCGGAAATCAATTCTAGATAGTGTCCCACGGCTATTCGCTTGAGCTCAGAGCGAGGAGTGTGAGAAAGCATGGGTTTCTTTAGAAATTAAATTAAATTTAAGTAATCTGAGACTTGATGTTTGTGGGCCAAATATAAGCAATCAGACCGTCGAAATTTGACCAAAATACACCCTCAGATCAGGAAACATTTCCCATATATGTCTGTGTACTTGTAACCCTGATCGAGAGTCCGTGACCGTTGAACTGAAACTGGTCTGTCACGTGCGATCTGGAAACCCGATTGGAATGGAAACTTAACTCGACCTAGATCCATAGTCAGTGAGCTTAAGTCCGACCTTTGGCTCAAGGGGGGGCTCCAGAAGTGCTCCGTTGAGCTGGAACAGATGCCCTTTGGACATAACCTAAGTATACCTTGACCCTGGGTCTATTTTGGAGAGTTTTGGGCCTATATAAGGACCTTAAACCCTCTCTCATTGTCACCATACGAATTTGAGAAAACTAAGGAGAGAGAAGAGAGAAAAGAGAGAGAAAGTGAGAGAAGAGTGAGAGGTTCTTCTTAGTAGTTGTTTTGCTAATCCACGAGCTTCTTTCCTGCTATCAAATCATCATTCCAATGATTCAAACTTCGTTCTTTGGTAAGAAAGACCTAACCCTTACTTGTTAGGGTTTCCATTGTGCTAGTAGTTAGATAGCTAACCTAGCTTATATTACAGGTTGATATTCCACGTATACGAAGACTTAGAGTCTTTGTTGAATTCGTTACGTTTCTACAGCGTAAGGTGCGGATTTTAGACGCTTAGGTTGTCAGTTTTCAAAGCTTTCAATGTCGGCTAATGATAGATTATTGACGAGGATGCTATTTCATATGTAGAACATGCTGTCCATTTTCCATTTCGAATATATACGAAGTATATGGAATTTTATGCATTTTAGGTATTTGTAGAAAATATCGTATACGTATAAATTTTGTAAATGTGATTGCCATGAGTATTTGTTGTATATACATGCGAGTTATGGATGTAGTATCTGTTTGGCGAAAGGATTCGCCCTAATACAGGTTTTAGCCTACATATGATGTGTAGGCTAATATGTGTAGTCTAGGTGTTTGTATAAATGCTTGTATGAGTATATTCGTAGTAAATAATGCTTTACTTGGGTGTCGAGATAGGATTCTCAACTACCTAGAGATGTAGATGCTTTCCTCCATGCAAGTTGTTTGATTTAATTGCTTACGTATGAAATATATGTGTTTGTATCTCCTGTTTATATTGTGCTTTATAACATGCTTGTTAACATGCTTGAATTACTTTGTTTATTCTGCTTTACTCTACATGTTTCTGGTTAAGGATTGAATGTGATTGGGGCTATGATTATATTCCAGGCGATCGACAACAGACTTGAGTTTGTGGTTGAGATTCATTCGTCACGTAGGATGTGTTTGATGAACCCGAGTCATACTTCAGTTGGCGGCAGTGGTTAGGCCACGCGAAGTGCTTATGCACTTCATGTCGTTCAGCTGGTTGTGCGCTCGTGCTAGTCGGGCTCGTTAACTAACCCGATCTGTCTAATGTATGTTCACCATGTTTAGACGCCACTACTTGAAACTGGTCTGTCACGTGCGATCAGACCGTACCCGATGTAGTGACCTCGAGCATACTCTAAATCTGCGGTGAGACAACGAGTCTTCCCGTAGTAACAAAGTATAAACTAGGCCTGCATTGATAAGGTGATGGGGGAGCGGTACAACGAGTGCGTGTACCAGCCTTGGCAGCCCTTTGCAGGGACTTAGAACTGCACCATCGTATGAGATTATCTAGGACTGACGTCCCTAGAATGGATCATTGTTTGGGAATGATATAAGAGAGGTATCCTAGTTTCCCAATACTGCTGCATGAAAAGGACTAATAACAACTCGGTAATCATGTTCATATCGCACTGCATGTGCCAGGAAGATATGGAGCACTGGGGGATGAAAGCATGCCATGGACATAACATGGTGTCGCACGAGGGAGTATGTTGGCGAGGGCATGCATCATTATTGCATCTCATCCTTGCATTAATTACAGTACTTAGGAATGTTTGATTTGTTTGCTTTATCATTATCGCTTGATTGATTTGATAACATGTTAATCTTTGCTTTATGATTCCACTGAGTTAACTACTCACTCCCACGTTACGGGACGATGCTTACAACACCAACCAGACTGTCTTAGCTACAGGTGATGGCAATGCCTATGAAGCAAAGCCGGACTACTACTATAATGTTGAGGAGGAGTTCTCCTACATGTAACCCTCTGGCGAGTCTATGTAGACCTGGAATTGCATTGATGGGGCTATGGTATTTGGGATAGAAGACATTACACTTTCTCAATTTGTATATTTTGAAATCAAACTTGTAATTGTTAACCTAGTGACATTCATACTCTGAGGGCTTACTATCACTTTTATATAGTTTATATATTTTATACATCTATCACAGTCTTTTACTTGCAATTTAACTGTCTCTGGAGTATGATATGTTATTTTGGTATAATCTCATTCATGTTTCAATGCTCTCATCATAATCATCATTATCTATGTTGCATAAGTGATGCGTTGGAACTCGGGAGCTGAGCTTTGCTCGACCCCCGATTTTCAGGGCGTTACAAGATGGTTTCAGAGCATGATTTGGATTAAACCGGACCTGGGTTATGGTCGCAAGACGTACGCTGACACTTTTTGACATAGGTGGGTGTGAGAAAGATGTAAAAACATTTATTGGTGTCCCGATTTCGCCAATTGGTGAAGTTCACTGAAATCGGTCGTTTTGTTTGAGTCTGTACTCAACCGTGATCGCATGAGTCGACCCCAAACCACTTCTGGATCGTCAAACGACCGGTCTAGATCACAAATCACCCCATCCCAGCCCTTTAGAATGTACAGATACAGTTGTGCATCAACAATCACCCGAAATGACCCGAAACGGCTCAAATCGGAGTTGGGGGGTCGAAACGATCAATCCAGAGGAACCCAGGGTGGGAACCACACCTTTTTGGGGTCCAGGGGGCTGGAGGGCCTCGCTGATTAGTCCAGAGAGTGGCGAGGCCCTCGCCGGTCGGCGGGCTCGGCCGGGCGGGCCGGTCGGGCCGATGATGTTTGGGGGTTGTGGGACCCCCCTGATATAGGGTCCGTCCCCTAAAACCTTCCTAAACACCTACCTCCTTCACAAAGTGCCCCCTTAAGCTCTCTTTTCTTTTCTAAATGTCTGATTTTTGACAAAAATCGCCCCACCAATCGATCCCTCTCCCATTTTCGTGCACTCGCTCCACCACCCTGTCAAGACCCTCCTCCATTGCTGCCTACCCTCTTCATTCTCCCTCATTTGAGCCCTTACATCTCCCATTCGTGGCTCAAAATCATGTAAGCTCTCTAACCCATCTCAACTCTTCCTTTTCTTTCTTTAATCCTTGTCATTTGGGCCTGTACAACCTCTGTTGACGCTCAAATTCATGGAGAACCAAAGAAACTCCAGCCCCTATTTTCCCTTATCTTCACTTTTCCATGGCTTTATTCGATCTTATTACGGCCGTATTTTCGATTTCCACCTTCCTCTCTCTCATGGGAAAGAGAAAGGGTGTCCCTCCTCCGTCACCAGACTCGGATGTTGTAGTTATTTGTTGCTGCGTTAGGATCGTTGTGTTTTCATGTTGATGGAATGTGTGGAATGTTTGACAAGTTGGAGTTGTACTTGACAATTGTGAACTCCTTCCACCCCTCCATCATTTCTCCTCTTGGCCTCACCATTTCATACCTATATGGGCACAACAATCCATAATTTTGTGTCCCATAACTTTCACAACCTCCAAATGTTAGGACGTTTAGGGCCAGTTCGGCCAACTGCATTAGGTGAGTTTAAGGTGGATAGAATGGTAAAAGTAACAATAAATGTATGTGTAAGGTATGGTCTCTAGATTGGGTGTATCCCATGTTTTCCAACACCATGTTTGGAATGTATGTAATTAAAAGTAAATTCTGAGATTTCCTTTCAAATCATCATGGGGTTTGAAAATCCCATTTCACACTTTCCAACACAAGGCTCATTTTCCAAAGCCTATAACATAAATTTTAATCTCCTCCCACCCTCCTACCGAACGTGTCATTCCAAATCTCGAAATAGGATTAGCAATGCAGTCCCATTTAATACAACTTAAGACCACTGGCTAGATAGGCCTTTAGAGTGTTGAACCTAGAGTTGGTACTCCTAGATGTTGCAAACACATCTGGCAGTATAGGAAATCCACCAAATTAATAACGTGAACCCTAGGACCTCCTTAGCTAGTATGAGCATGTGTGTAGTGCTTAAGCATAGTTAAATTCAAGTCGAGCAACTCAATTCCAATCAGGCAACTTTTGACCCTAAGCGATAAAACAATGTCTTGTATTAGATGGTACGAAATCATCTAGCGTATGAGCGTAGATTTTGGATCACAACTATTGGGTTACAGTTGGTTCCAAGTTAAGACTAAGATACTAGTTATACTAAGGAATGTAAAAAGGGCTGATTATGCTAAGATAATTGAAAGAGAGACCTTGTTCCTTCGTTAAATTCCCTTAATACTTATAGGCTTCTTTAATAAATCTTAAGAAGCTGTTTGATTTAGAAATTATTCATGCTCAAAGGAAACTTATATATCCCTTGGATTTAATGTTAGGTCAAATCAACACACCCCCTAGAATTGCCTTCTCAAGGACTTGATACACTCGGTAACACGGAGTAGAAGAACTATATATGAGCGAGGTATTCGCGGTTTGAATCGACTCTCAATCCTGGTAGTTACCAATGAACTCTATGCTCTTATCAAGTAGAAGGTCGGGATCAACTAGGATTAAGAACTGATACGACAATTTTCTGTCCTAGCTAGGCAGAAGGTCTATGTATCCGGCTCAGACCCACTATACAACTTTCCTTCCGTGTTAGCCCGACCACTTGCAACTAAAAGTTCATAACTTTGTCTTTGAGAAGTGTTAGGAGCATATAGCCAATAGAGATTTTCTTTTTAGGCCTAAGGAATTTCCCAAATGGGCAACAGACAGTTAGGAATCTAGTCCCAAATCGCATGCCATGTTGGCATACATATTATGCATATGAACGTAGAAAGATAGCCTGCCTGTTAAGCTAGACATGATTAAATAGGATAAGTCTGAACCGTGATAAAACTCCTTGGTAGAATCAGGCATCTTGCCACAAATTCACGTCCGTCCCTGAAACTAACCACAACTCCCATTATTGTAGCTCATTTCTATAACCATTGGTACCAACGCCATAGTACACATCATCGATGAAAGGAAGACCAATGTATTGGGATATCGTATCTCATTTCATGTCAAGGATAGGTCTCAAATTTCAACTCGTTTTGACATACAGATCGATGTACAAATTCTTGAACCCTACGAGTAGAAACAATTTTAAGGGGGGTAGAATGGCTATGAATGCGGTCGAGTTAGGTAGGTATACTCGTCTGCCCACTCATAGGCGCAACAGAAACTTGGTGGGCCGATACCCCACTGGCCCAGGATCGAATGGAATTGATTCAGACTATACGTAAAGATAAATCACTAAATAGGATCTGAATCTCCCTTAGAATGTCAGTAATGAAGTCATCGAAAGAAATCAATTAGGGTTCAAGTATTAAACTAATTCATATTAAAGAAAGGGCCAAATAATGAGTATGAGTTTAACTACTAGCATAGACATAAATTAAGATGAGGACTCTCCTAGACCAAGACCCAACGGGCAACCTTATGACTAGGAAATTTGAACCTTTCATTGATGGACATTCCCTAAGTTTTTAGAGTGATCGGACTACGGAGTTATTGAAATATACAACTGTGAAACATTCGCGGCTTGACCCAATTCTCAATCCTGGGTGACTACTAATGGACTCACTGCTTGACCGAGCAGAAGACCAGGAGCCACCAGGACTTGGAAGGGATACAATGAGCCTCCTACCTTGGTCAGGTAGATGATCGATGTATCGGGATCAAGCCCATTACAACTATCTCTCCGTGTTGGTCGACTATTGAAAACAAATATCTTACTCTAAATAGTTGGGAATCGTTGTCAAGACTCCAAATAGGGAAAGAAATCCATTGTAACAAACCATCAGGATATAAGTAAGAGGTAAAGAAATAATTTTTAAGGGGGGTAGAGATTAAATGTACTAGACTAGCATGGACAATATACACCCTATCACACATATAAACTTGAAATCAATAAATCTTAGGCAATTGAAATAATAGAATCCTTACTTATTACCCTTAGCCAATTTCGGGGACGAAATTATTTTTAAGGGGGGTAGATTGTAACATCCCGGATTTCTGCCAACCTGGAGATAGACGTTCTTAGGCAATGGGTCGATCCGAACACCTTATTAACTTGTCAGAACTCAATCCAAAGTCACCTCGCACCACCTCGTTCTTGAAACTTTCTAAGTACTTTCACATTAGACACAAATCTTAAAGTTTAGGTGATGAAGAACAATACTCAAACTCAAAATTACTGTAAATAGTACATACATAAATAAAATGGACTTTTGACCATTAACCTTATGGAATCAACGACGAATAGGTTATTTAGAAACATCAGCCTCTCCTGTCCTAGGACCTTCTTCTGTTGTAATTAGGGCATGATTTAGTTATGTATTAATTATGTGGATCACTTTATATACAAATTACAAAGGCCCAAGTACAACCTCAGACAGAAATCTTATAGGACTAAATCCTTTAAAAATTAGACAAAGTTAACGAAGTGCTAAACTAGATCACATATGAAATCCGTACTAATCACTTTAAATCCGATCTGCAAGATCCAAAACTTGTAGAATCAGTGACGCTAGGTTACCCTAAAATCTAGGATCAATCTCATTACCCGGCTGCTCTCGAGAGCTTCACGAAACTCCGTATCAGATCTGGATCGCACATCGAAAGTCTGAATAATAAGAGGTTATAGAATTAGGACCCCCTTGCTGGGCTTGATAACCATCTCGGAAATCAAATCCAGATAGTGTGCCACGGCTATTCGCTTGAGCCCAGAGCGAGGAGTGTGAGAAAGCTTGGGTTTCTTTAGAAATTAAATTAAATTTAAATAATCTGAGACTTAATGTTTGTGGGCCAAATATAAGCAATCAGACCGTCGAAATCTGACCCAAATACACCCTCGAATCAGGAAACATTTCTCATACATGTCTGTGTACTTGTAACCCTGATCGAGACTCTATGACCGTTGAACTGAAACTGGTCTGTCACGTGCGATCTGAAAACTCGATTGGAATGAAAACTTAACTCAACCTAGATCTATAGTCAGTGAGCTTAAGTCCGACCTTTGGCTTAAGGGGGGGCTTCAGAAGTACTCTGTTGAGCTGGAACAGATGCCCTTTAGACATAACCTAAGTATACCTTGACCCTGGGTCTATTTTGGAGAGTTTTGGGCCTATATGAGGACCTTAAACCCTCTCTCATTCTCACCATACGAATTTGAGAAAACCTAGGAGAGAGAAGAGAGAAAAGAGAGAAAAGTGAGAGAAGAGTGAGACGTTCTTCTTAGTAGTTGTTCTGCTAATCCACGTGCTTCTTTCCTGCTATCAAATCGTCATTCCAACGATTCTAACTTCATTCTTAGGTAAGAAAGACCTAACCCTAACTTGTTTTAGGGTTTCCATTGATGCTAGTAGTTAGATAGCTAACCTAGCTTGTATTACAGGTTGATATTCCACGTATACGAAGACTTAGAGTCTTTGTTGAATTTGTTACGTTTCTAAGGCGTAAGGTGCGGATTTTAGACGCTTAGGTTGTCAGTTTTCAAAGCTTTCAATGTTGGCTAATGGTAGATTATTGACGAGGATGCTATTTCACATGTAGAACATGCTGTCCGTTTTCCATTTCGAATACATACGAAGTATATGAAATTTTATGCATTTTAAGTATTTGTAGAAATTACCGTATACGTAAATGTGATTGCCATGAGTATTTGTTGTATATACATGCGAGTTATGGATGTAGTATCTGTTTGGCGAAAGGATTTGCCCTAATACAGGTTTTAGCCAACATATGATGTGTAGGCTAATATGTGTAGTCTAGGTGTTTGTATAAATGCTTGTATGAGTATATTCATAGTAAATAATGCTTTACTTGGGTGTCGAGATAGTATTCTCAACTACCTAGAGATGTAGATGCTTTCCTCCATGCAAGTTGTTTAATTTAATTGCTTACATATGAAATTTATGTGTTTGTATCTCCTATTTATATTATGTTTTATAACATGCTTGTTAACATGCTTGAATTACTTTGTTTATTCTGCTTTACTCTACATGTTTCTGGTTAAGGATTGAATGTGATTGGGGCTATGATTATAGTCCAGGCGATCGGCAATAGACTTGAGTTCATGGTTGAGATTCATTCGTCACGTAGGATGTGTTTGACGAACCCGAGTCGTACTTCGGTTGGCGGCAGTGGTTAGGCCACGCGAAGTGCTTATGCATTTCATGTCGTTCAGTTGATTGTGCGCTTGTGCTAGTCGGGCTCGTTAACTAACCCGATTTGTCTAATGTATGTTCACCATGTTTGGATGCCACTGCTCGAACCTAGGGTACCGAACTTACCAGTGTAACCCCGTTAACCTTGGTACCTCGATCCGCTAAGACTCATGAGCCGGACATGGTGGTATGGGACACCGTGGTCGAGCTGTCGGCCTACGCTGGGGCCACGAGCCTCCGCGTAGTGACCAGTGAGCAATCCAGACTCGTGAGCCGAATATGGTGGTATGGGACACTGTATTCGAGCTGTCGGCCTACACTGTTTTGATGGGTGATGGGGGAGTGGTGTAACGAGTGCGTGTAACAGCCCTGACAGCCTTGACCATACCTGGTGTAGTGACCTCGAGCATATTCTTAATTTGCGGTGAGACAACGAGTCTTCCTGTAGTAACAGAGTATAAACTAGGCCTGCATTGATAAGGTGATGGGGGAGCGGTGCAACGAGTGCGTGTAACAGCCTTGACAACCCTTTGCAGTGACCTAGAACTGCCCCATCGTATGAGATTATCTAGGACTGACGTCCCTAGAATGGATCATTGTTTGGGAATGATATAAGGGAGGTACCCTAGTTTCCCAATACTGTAGCATGAAAAGGACTAATAACAACTCGGTAATCATGTTCATATCGCACTGCATGGGCCTGGAAGATGTGAAGCACTGAGGTATGAAAGCATGCCGCGGACGTAAGATGGTGTCACACGAGGGAGTATGTTGGCGAGGGCATGCATCATTATTGCATCTCATCCTTGCATTAATTACAGTACTTAAGAATGTTTGATTTGCTTTCTTTATCATTATCGCTTGATTGATTTGATAACATGTTAATCTTTGCTTTATGATTCCACTGAGTTAGCTACTCACTCCCACGTTACGGGACAGTGCTTGCAACACCAACCAGTCTGTCTTAGCTGCAGTTGATGGCGATGCTTATGAAGTAGAGCCGGAGTACTACTATGATGTTGAGGAGTTCTCCTACATGTAACCCTCTGGCGTGTCTATGTAGACCTGGAATTGCATTGACGGGGCTATGGTATTTGGGATATAAGACATTACACTTTCTCAATTTGTATATTTTGAAATCAAACTTGTAATTGTTAACCTAGTGACATTCATACTCTGAGGGCTTACTATCACTTTTATATAGTTTATATATTTTATACATCTATCACAGTCTTCTGCTTGCAATTTAACTGTCTATGGAGTATGATATGCTGTTTTGGTATAATCCCATTCATGTTTCAATGCTCTCATCATAATCATCATTATCTATGTTGCATAAGTGATGTGTTGGAACTCGGGAGTTGAGCTTTGCTCTACCCCCGATTTCAAGGCGTTACAGGTGTGGACTATAAACGTTTAGGTTTTGGTTTTCAATGCTTTCAATGTCAGCTAATGATTTATGTCTGACTTGATTGCTACCATATCGTCTTAGACACGTCGATTTCGATGTATTACACATGTATGAACTATATTGAACAAATATGCATCCTATGTGTTTGTTGAAATGTTTGGATGAACATGTAAACATGATTTGTGTTTGCTATGTCTACTAATCTAGGATTCATTGTTGTCGTATGTATGCTGACCTCTTTATATAAGGATTTGCTAAAATACATGTTGTAACTACCCTAGTCTATATATTTGGTGAAGTGTAGCCTAAGTGTTTGATAAATTGTCTAAATGAGAAATCGTTGATGATTTGTATTTATTAGGAGTATTAAGATAGGATTCTTATTTACCTTGCTCATATATGTTGTTTCCTTCATGTAATCATAACTGTCGTTACGAGATTTGTGGATAAAATGCAAGTGTTTGGTAACATGTTCAATGTGTTTGATAAAATGCTTAAATGAGGAATTCACCTGAATTGATAGCTAAAGGCTGAAGCGATTATCGCATGTGCTTACTTACTGCATCTGAGTAAGATTGGGGCTATAGTGTGGCCCAGGCAATCGGTAACAGTTCATGTACAGGTGGCCGAATTAGTCTCGCCACATTGGGTAATTTGATGGATCCGAGTCGCACGACGACTGTCGACAGTGGTTAGGCCACAAGGGGTGATTATGCACTCCATGTTATTAAGTCAACGTGTGCTCGTACCAATCGAACTTGCTAAACAAACCGATTGGCCTATTGTGTGTTCACCATGTATGAAGATCTCTGCCTGAATCTAAGGTACCACTTACCAATGTAAAAGCCCGTTTCAACCATGGTACCACGATCCGCTAAGACTAATGTGACGGGCATGATGGTATGGGACATCGTGGTCGAGTGTCGGCCTACGCTGGGGTGACGAGCCTCCCCGTAATGACCAGTGAGTAATCCAAACTTGTGAGTCAGGCATGGTGGTATGGGACATCGTGTTCGAGCTATCGACCTATGCTAAGATGATGAGCCTTCCCGTAGTGACCGCGAGTATAAACTTTTGAATTTCCCTATCGACTGCTTTTTATTAGGGGTGATGCCCTACAACTTGCCTATTGTATGTGGTTAACTAGGATTGATGACCCTAGATGGATCATTCGCTTGGGTTAATGATATAAAGGGAGGTACCTTAGCTTCCCGAACCTGGTGTATGAATAAGCTTAATTAAGTACTTGGCTAACACGATCATGCACCTTATTGCATGTGCTTTGGCGAGGAAGTTGTACTTTAGGGAGGTTATCATGCGCGAATCTGATTGTTGGTGTCGCTTGTGAGAGAGCTTTGTGCGAGGGCATGCATAATTACTGCACTCCATTCTTGCATTAACAAGAGCAGTTAGGAAGTGATTGTTGTATTGCTTTATCATTACTGCTTGATAGACTTGATAACATGTTAACCTTTGCCTTATAGTACCACTGAGTTGATCACTTACTCCCACCCTAGGACGGTGTTTTAAAACACCAACCAGGCTATGGTTTAGGTATAGGTGATGGCGAAGTCTACGCGACACAGCCGTACTTCATGGATGAAGAGGAGTTATCCTACCGCCAGCTCTCAGGTGGGTCTATGTAAACCTCATGCTGATTTGATGGGATTACAGGGATATATTAATTAGTTGAACACTTTACATTTTGATATTTTGTATATTTTGAAACAACACTTGTATATATTTAGCGTGGTACATATTCATACTCTGGAGTTTGCGAAACACTCTCATATTTAAATGCACATACTTAAGACTTCCGCTTGCTTAATTTAATTACACCTGGAGTATGATATGCTATTTTGGTATAATCCCACTCATGTTTAACTCATTAATATGGATGAAATTTGAACATCATTATCCATGTTGCATAAGTGATGTGCTGAATCTCGGGAGCAAAGCTTTGCTCGACCCTCGAAATTCGGGGCGTTACACTAGGGCTAAGAGGTGAAGCTTGTAGTGTGATGGGATGTTTTCTATTGTTTTAATTCATGTTTAAGTTGAACTATCTTTGATTCTAGTTTGATTATAAGAAATACTTTCAGTTTTTAATGGTTTATTGTGACTTAAATTATAATAAATCTGCAATAGCCTTGAGTATGTTTTTTTCATGTATTGAGATTGTGAAATTAAGAAATCTCATTGTTCACCATCGTCCCATGGGCATGGTTAGGTGATGGAATCGTTCCAATCTTCATAATTCTTTTATGATTGGTTGTGGGATTGGTAAATCCCGTTGTTTGCCTTGTCTCATGGGCATGGTTTGGTGATGGAATCACTTCCAGTTTTCACACCTCTCTTCCATTGAGAATTAGGTCAAAGGAAGTTTAGATTTGGTTTTACTGAGATATCTTCCAATTGGATAAGATGAGACTTTGATTCCAGTTGTGTCATTAAATCAAGCATAGATCTCCCTGATCTCTACAAGTGGATCCTTGGAAACCCTAGTTTTCCACCTTTGAATTTGTAACATCCCGGATTTTTGCCAACCTGGGATTAGATGTCCTTAGGCAATGGGATGCTCCTAACACCTTATTATTTCGTCAGAACTGAACCCCACAGTCTAAAATCGCTTCGGAAACCATTTTCTTCACAAATCCCACCCTTCACTACCTTATGCTTTCAATTTTTTCAAAGCACTTTCGCCCTAGACACTAACTTAAACTAGCTAAGTAGTAAAACTTGGATCACTTTATATACAAACTACAAAGGCCTAAGTACCATCTCAACCAGAAAATAATTAGGATTAAATCCTTTAGAAATTTAACAAAGTTAACTAAGTGCAAAACTCGATTAGCTATGGAATCCATTGGGATCGCTTTAAATACGATCTGCAAGACCCAAAACTTGCAAAATCAGTGACTCTAGGTTTCCCTAAAGTTTAGAACCAAACTCATTTCCCGTCTGCTCTCGGGAATGAAACAAAACTTCGTATTAGGTCTAGACCGCACATCGGGAGTCCGATTAACACGAAGCTAAGGAACTAGGACCGCCTCACTGGGCTTGACAATCATCTCAAAAATCAGATCCAACCGATGTCCCACGGCCATTCGTTTTGATCCGGAGCGAGGGAGTGTGAAAAACACTATTCCCTTTGAAATTAAAATATCTGGAATAGTGATCTGACACCATTCGCTTGCGCATCAGTATTAAGCAACCAGACCGTCAGAATCAGACCAAATTACACCCTCGGATCAGGAAAAATTTCAGGAACATTTACATGTACTTGGAATTTCGGATCATGGCCCACTGACCGTTGAACTGAAAGTGGTCCGCCACGTGCGATCTGGGAGTCCGATCGAGTCGAAAACGTAATCCCACATAGATCTATGTGTAGTGAGCTTAAGTCTGATGTTTGGCTCAAGGAGGGCCACCAGAACCTCTCTTTTGAGCTGGAAAAGTGACGAAATACCTATATTAGCAGTAACCCTTGAACAGGAGTCTATTTCGGTGAGTTTTGAGATTATATAAGGACCTTAAACCCTCTCTCATGGCAGCCATACGAATTTGGAATTGAGAGAGGGAAAAGAGAGAGAAAGTGAGGGAGAAGTGGGAGAATCTCCCTGTCGTCCTTCCCTGCTGCTATCCATGCTCTACTGCATCGTTCTCATCGCTTTCCCGGCGATTCCAGCCCCGTTTCTAGGTAAGAAACCCTAACCCTAATCTGATTTGGGGCTTGGGTAGTTGTAGGTTATGAAATAGCTAACCTATTTCGTTCTATAGGTTGCCAAACTGCCGAATACGGAAGCTTAGCAAACCTATCGATTCCGTTACGATTCTACGACAAAAGGTGAGGACTTTAAGTGTATAAGTTACGGTTTTCAACGCTTTCAATGTCAGATAATGATAGATTCATGATCTGCATGCAAATACATATGTACAAAGTGCTTTCCGTTTCCTGTTTCGATTAGCAATGAAGAATATGGAATTTCACATACTCTAGATATACGTAGAAATACCGTATACGTATTTTTGTTGGGAAAATGTTTGACATGTTTATTTAATGTTTGATTATATCATGTGTGGATAAAATGCTAGTTTGGCGAAAGGGATCGCAAAAATACATGTTCATGTGTAAATGTCATGTATGTTGAAATTGCGTATTCTAGAAATTTCGCATACGTGCGGATTTTGGAAATTTAATTGTAATGATTATTTGCTGTATGATTACGATATACACGGGAAAAATACTCTCGTGGCGAAGGGACAGCCCTAACACGAAATTGGCTAACATACGTCATGTATGTTGGAATAGGGTATTCTAAGTGTTTGTGCAAATGCTTGTAGGAGTACATGTTTATGTACTAGTGCCTTAGATAGGCGCTGATATGGGATTTCTGACTCCCTTAGAGACATGTAGGATCCCCTCCATGCGGTGGCTCACCGCAACCACTCACTTGTAATGCGCACACAATTGTATCCCTATGGGGATAGTGTTTTATCACATGCCTTACAACATGCTTTACAACATGCATTGCAACATGCTTTACTTCATGTTTTACTTCATGCTTTATAACATGCCTACTAACATGCTTGTATTGCTTGTTTATCATGCTTTACTTCACATGCTATCAATGAAAACTGTTTGAGTTTGGGACTATGTATATAGTCTAAACATTCGGTACCAGACTTGCGATTGTGGCTGAGATTCATGTCGCCACAAAGGACGTGTCTGGCGAACCCGAGTCGTACTTCGGTTGGCGATAGTGGTTGGCCACACGGAGTGCTTTTGCGCTTCATATCGCTCGACTTGTGGTGCGTTCGAGCTAGTCAGGCTCGTCAAGTAAACCGAAATGTACTTATGTGTTCACCCTGTTTGGTCGCTACTGCCTGAACCTAGGGTACCAAACTTACCAGTGGCGATCCCGTTTAACCATGGTACTTAGATCTGCTAAGTCGCATGAGCCGGGCATGGTGGTATGGGACACCGTGGTCGAGCTGTCGGCCTACGCTGGGGCCATGTGCCTCCCCGTAGTGACCATTGCGCAACCAAACTCGTGAGCCGAATATGGTGGTATGGGACACTGTATTCGAGCTGTCGATACTTCGGCGAGAGCCGAGTACGGTAAGATCTGTACTCGTACTGACGGGCGACGAGTCCTCTGTGGTATCATCGAGTACACTCCAAGAGTCTGTGATTGGCGACGAGCCTGTCACAGCAACTAGAGTGTGAGTTGAGCCGAGTACGGTGAGACCTGTACTCGAGCTGACGGCTAGTGATTGAGCCGAGTATGGTGAGACCTGTACTCGAGCTAACGGCCAGTAATTGAGCCGCATACGGTGAGATCTGTATCCGCGCTGACGGGTGACGAGCCCTTTGCGATGCCTTCACTACGCTTCTCAAACTATAATATCGTATGAGATTAACTAGGATTGACGACCCTAGAATGGATCATGTTTGGGAATGATACAAGGGAGGTACCTTAGTTTCCCAATACTGCTGTTTGAAATGGACTAATAAAAACTTGGTAATCATGAGCATCATCGCACCGCATGTGCTTTGTAGATGTGGCGCACTGAGGGAGTAAGCATTCGCGAACGTAAGATGATGTCGCTTGAGGGTGGTTTGGCAAGGGCATACAGCATCATGTCATTTCATTTTCGCACTTAACAAGAGTAGTTAGAATTGTTTGATTTGTACTGCTTTATCATTACTGCTTGATTGAATTGATAACATGTTAACCTATGCTTTACTGTTCCACTGAGTTGATCACTCACTCCCACGTTACGGGACGGTGTTGTACACACCAACCAGATTTGTTGAGTTTCAGGTGGTGGCGATGCTTGTGAAGCAGAGCCGGACTACTTCTATGATGATAGGAGGAATTCTCCTATCTGTATCTCTCTGGCAGGTCAATGAAGACCTGATATTGTATTGACGGGGCTATGGTACATGGGATAGGAGGCATTACACTTCCTCACATTTGGTACATTTTAGAACTGCACTTGTATTTATTTAACCTGGTAATGTTATCACACTCTGGAGACTCATCATAGGTTATATATTTTATCTATCTATCACAGTCTTCCGCTTGCAAATTAACTGTCTCTGGAGTATGATATGCTGTTTTGGCTTAATCTCACTCATGTTCAATGCACGAATACAGTCAACATTCAATCATCATTCATTTTGTTGCATAAGTGATGTTCTGGAACTCGGGAGTTGAGTTTATGCTCGACCCCCGATTTTCAGGGCGTTACAGAATTTCTTAAGTTTTTCATTAAATCTCTCACAACTACTTTCTGTACTTCCAAATTTAGGTTTTCATCTTTTTCTAGTTCTTCTTCTAGTTGCTTTCAGAATACGCACGAGATTAGTCCTTGTGAATTCGACTTCGGTCACACCGAGATTATTACTACATCGCGACCCTACACTTGGGTTGTGAACAAGTTTTTGGCGCTGTTGCCGGGGATTAACGGTTGCATTTTTCTGAGATTAACTAGTTTTAAAATTAGGTTAAGATTAGGGTTTTTCTATTTTCTATTTTTAGGGTTTGTTTTCTGTTTTTAAAAACTTTCTAATTATAGGTTTAAAACTTTCCTAATCAGTTTTTTTTTTTTTTTTTTTTTTTTTTTTTTTTTTTTAAGTTTCCTTTTCTATTTTTAGAAACTAATTTATTTTCTAATTCTAAGATAAGATAAGATAAGAAAAGATGAGATAAGATAGGATAAGATAAGATAAGATAAGATAAGATAAGATTAGATATGATAAGATAAGATAAGATAAGATAAGGGTTATTTCTAATTTGTTTTTAGAAACCAACTTAGCTTTCTAAGTTTAGAAACTTTCCTTTTTCATTTTACAAACTTTCTTTTTCCGTTTTTAAAAACTAGGCTTTTTTTTCTTTTTTTTTTTTTTAAAAAAAATATAGAAACTTTCTTATTTTGTTTTTAGAAACTAAGTTGCTTTTTTAGAAACTTTCCTTTTTAGTTTTAGACACTAACTCATCTTTCTATTTTTATTTTTAGAAAATTTCTTATTTCTTTTTTAGAAACTTATGCACTTTCCTTTTTCTTTTGTAGGATGCTAACATAGATCTCCTCGAATCTGGTAACTTCCTTCTAACTTCTCTTCTACTTACTTTCCATATTGTTGTAGGATTTTTATTTTATTTTATTTTAGGATTAGGTTCAGGATTAGGGTTTCACCATTTATATGCAAGAGTGGGAACGTCAATATCTAAGCTAGTTTTAGAGAATGCGAGAAATTGTGAAGGGTTGTCAGATGATTATATGAGGAAACAACCCATGTCTCAAAATTTTTCTGAAACCATCATTAAGAACCGAACAGAATACAATGCTCTACCGGTTAAGAAATCCTTATGTAATCATATGTGAGAGAACAATTACACCCCACGGATTAAGAAAATAGTACGTGAGTGTTGGGGTTATCATAACTATGGGAGCGAGAATTATTATCACCCATCAGACAAGAAAAAAACAATGAGAGATTATATTATGGGTAATAATATGTATCAACAAACATCAGATTCTCCTACCTATGACCCGTATGATTATAATCAGTGGAAACATCAATGTTGAGAAGATGAACTAAAAAGACATCATAGTAACACTCTCTAGGCTCCTCTACCTTTGAAACCCAATCAGAAACGATCCAAGAGGAGTCACTTTAGGGTTATATAGACAATTTTGCTAGCATCAGAAGAACGATAAAAGCGCTTGAATCGCGCCTCGATAAGCTAATGGAGGCTAGTTCACCCTAGCCTTAGCATAATCCAATTCTTCATTCCCAACTCCTACTTATGATCAGTGGAAACATCAAGATTGGGAAGCTAAATCAATAATGCAACATAGTGACAATTCTCTTGGGTCCTATACCTCTGAGATCTAACAAGAAACGATCCAAGAGAATTCACTTCAGAATTCCATATAAACTCTAGAGATTAATCAAGAAAACACACTCCAGAGATTTCAAGAACTTATAATACAACAATGGGGTTTACGTGATGCGATTATGGGGAATACTGAAATTGAGAATGAAGAGTTGGATTGTGTTAATGAGCATATGGTTCAATTTCCCCAAGAGTCGATCTTGATGATGGTCCAAATGAATGATCAAGAGATGTGGGTGTCTTCCAAATATAATGATAATGACACACTTCACTCACATGACACACTTGCTTTCAATGATGAGGGAGAGGTTAGTTTATTTAAAACTCAACACAATTTAAGAATAGAATGTGAGGAAAGTGATCCCATCCCAAGTGTGAACTGCACTGAATTGAAAAATGATGAGTATTGGGATGACGATCATGAATGTACAGCCCAAATTCCCCTGGAATCAATCTCTAGTTTGGTCCAGGTCAATGATCAAGAAGTACACGAAGTGATCGGTCATAATGAGCTACTCCACTCATCTGACATGACTGATTTAATTTGTGAAGGATGAACCCCTTTCAACCGACCCTTCTAACTCTTGTGAGACATGTTTAGACCACTTCCCTGAATCGAATAATGATATGATTCGGGAGATGGACAAGTTGCTCGATATGACTCTGGAAGTTGAAACCACCCAGTTGAGGCCACCATCTGAGTTGTACACTTTTGATAATACAATGCTTTTACTGAGTAGTACTGATGAACAAAGTCTTTATATCAATTCTTCGTCAATTCTCAATCCACCTATGAAAGGCAAGACAAGATACATTCGGTGACGATTTATTTTTACCATGATGAAGAGAAAGAGATCATGCTTCCATCCACTTCCAGAGACGATGGAATCCTTGAGTAGATTATCACAAATTTTAATGAGAAAACTGAGTCACTCTTAGCTGAATTTTCCAACTCTTCGGACGATTGCTTGACACACTTTACAGATTGAAATGATCCCATGATACAAGACATAATGAATGCCTTGCATGACAACACCTCGGTAGTTGTTACTGACCGAGAGAACCCTTATTCTGAAACCTTTCCCTCTACAGATCCTAAATGTTTACTATCATAGGAGGGAGAGTTGACAATTGAACTGAAGTTTGAAACTTCAAAATGCATTGAGACTACATCATCGGCTGAGAATTTTTCTGAATTTTATCTACCTGTAGTCTCTGATTCACCATGGAATACTAACATTGAAACTTTTTCGGTCACAGGTGAATCATATATACTTTGGATACCTCAAGCAGTTCAATGACAATTTTTTGATGAGGTTCATAAATTTCTCTGGAAATTCATGCTCCAGGACATCCAAGCCTATTGCAAAAAGGGCTTTTGGATGATCTTGTTGAGAAACCTACTAAGAAATTTATCAAGATATTGGCTGGAGGAGGAACTTTGTGGCATGACTAAGTAGCTTTTCCCTTGCTTTCCTAATTTAGGAGTAGTTTATTACTTTCATGTTACGTCTAGGATAGTTGGCTTTATGTTGTTTAGGATAGTTTGCTTTCCATTTATTTTAGGATAGTTTGCTTTTTGTTGGTTTACCTCTTGTGCTAACCCATCTTCACATTGAGACCATTGGAAAAGTCTTTAACTTCCTTCTTCAGGTACTACCTTTCCATCACTTCTCCTTTACTTTCGTTGTCTCATGTGCATTGCATG
This sequence comes from Magnolia officinalis, assembly GCA_021015155.1. Taxonomy (NCBI): domain Eukaryota; kingdom Viridiplantae; phylum Streptophyta; class Magnoliopsida; order Magnoliales; family Magnoliaceae; genus Magnolia; species Magnolia officinalis. The sequence goes on from JAJHSJ010000001.1 coordinate 67,183,812, forward strand.
CTTATATCTTTTACATTGAGGACAATGAGGTTGGGGTGTGGATTAGGCAAGCTAATCAGTTTTTTCTTAGTCTCTTAGCAAAAATTGTGAAAATTTTTCTGAAAATTTTGTAAATTTGAGTGATTTTGAAGTTCATCCATAATTTAGAAGTCTAAGATACTTAATGTTGGTAATTTATGACTCTTGGGTTCAGTTACTTGTTAGATTTCATAGTTAAGTTCGAATTATTAATCCATGGTTAGAAGTTTTAAACATTGATTGAGTCATGATTACACATGTCACATCTAGCTTACACATTAAGGTGTCAGTTTGATATTGAATTGTTAACTTGGTGATTATTAAGCATGAAAGGAACTAACCTGGGGAATTTGTCTATCATGTTCAATGAGAAGAATTTAAAAAAAATAATAATAAAAATAATAAATAATAAATACCCATCTAAAAAAACAGTTATCGTAAAAAACGACTACCTATTAAAGATCTTTAAAAAGGTTAACGTAGCGTGAAAGCCATCGATGGAAAAATCAAAAGCTGGAAGAATGAAAACATGAACTGTAAGACAAGTTTTGGTTTAGGTTTTGGTTGTCCTGGATGCTCTTTTGATTATCAATGTTATCATGAAAATTAAGAATTGAATCTTTGATTATTATAAGTGCAGATTTCATTATGCACCCATGGAACTCAATGTTTAGAATTGTTCTAATTTCTTGATTAATACTTTAAACTTGACTATGAAATTTACCGAGTGCTACAGATTATGAGAAAATAATGCTCAACATTGATGTATTTTGAAACTCTATTATTTGGATTGTTTTAAAGCTGTTTGAGCTTATAGAAATTGTCTTATGGTTCTCGAAATATTTTTCGCATACTTTGCTTGGGACTAACAAAATGCTGGCTGTGGATTATGTTGAGGGTCAAATATTGTATATTATCCCCCATTTATTACTTGGTTTTATGAACATGATAATTCTTAATGCTCTATTTTACTCATGTTTGTGTTGCAAGGTGAATTTAAGAGCTTGGATTGAAAAGAGTGCAAAAGCATGGATTTGATGCTCAAGAATCACCAAGGTAAGGGATGGATCTTAGAAGGCCAAGATTGAAGAATTCACATGCTAAAGATCTAAGAAAACTAAGTGAAGAATGAAGAGTATTGAAGACTTGAAGTGAAGAAAAAGAATTTCGAAATTATCCTGAAAACAAACATATTTCTGAAAGTGTCCTGAAGAAGCATATTCTGAAACGCTAGGGCATTCTGTGAAATTGTGCAGAGTAAAGCCTATTTTGGAAAAGTGCGTAAATTTGAGGCGATTTTTAGAGTTTTCTAACTAGGTGCGAAAGTTGGAGTTCCACGACTATAAATAGGACTCCCTAGGATGTTCTTAGGCATCTTCTAGGGTTGTGGAGTGGAGTAAAAGCGTAGAGAAGCCGTCGTCAAGAGTTTTTCTTCCCTTTCCTTAGTTGTTTTTATGCTTTTCTTAAGAGATTCTAGTTCAATCATGTGTATGGTTGGCTAAACCTCTTAACTAGGGTTGAGAGGTGAAGCTTGTAGTGTGATGGGATGTTTTCTATTGCTTTGATTCATGTTTAAGTTGAACTATCTTTGATTATAGTTTGATTATAAGTAATACTTTCAGTTTTTAATTGTTTGTTGTGACTTAAATTACAATAGATCTGCGATAAGTTTGAGTATGTTCGTTTCATGTATTGAGATTGTGAAATTAGGAAATCCCGTTGTTCACCATCATCCCATGGGCATGGTTGGGTGATGGAATCCTTCCAATCTTCATGATTCTCTTATGATTGGTTGGGGGATTGGTAAATCCTGTTGTTTACCTTGTCTCATGAGCATGGTTTGGTGATGAAATCACTTCCAGTTCTCACACCTCTCATCCATTGAGAATTAGGTCAAAGGAAGTTCAGATTTGGTTTTACTGAGATATCTTCCAATTGGATAAGATGGGACTCTGATTCCAATTGCATCATTGAATCAAGCATAGATCTCCTTGATATCTACAAGTGGATCCTTAAAAACCCTAGTTTCCCACCTTTGAATTTCTTAAGTTTTTCATTAAATCTCTCACAATTACTCTCTGTACTTCTAGATTTAGGTTTTCATCTTTTTCTAGTTCTTCTTCTAGTTGCTTTCAGAATAAGCACGAGATTAGTCCCTGTGGATTCGACCTCGGTCGCACCAAGATTATTACTACATCGCGACCCTACATTTGAGGTTGTGAATATTGTGCAAGCTAGATTTGCGAAATATCACCAGATCGACGATCGTTTCCCTATTTTAATTATGTTTTTACCATAAATAGTAAGTTTTAGTTTCATTATAACTCTTCATCCATTAGGCTTTAGAAGTTGTGCCCAACGCAAAAAGTGCTTAGAATAAGTAGGAGAAAAACATGGTGAAGATAAATAGGACACTCACAATTTTTAGCCGAAAACCTTGCGCACTAGTAGACATCAGGACTGTCTATAAATAGTAATTTACTATTTTATAGTATGTTGCAAATTCTAGGAGTTTTAGTTATAGTATAATTTTGAAATTTCTCTCATTGCTTGGTATCCTTATTTAAAGGGTTGTGAACTCATTTATTTCATTCATCAATCAAACTACAAATTTTATAGAATTTATTTCTTTTTTTCTTGCTTTCTTTCCTAGTGGATTCGAGAGGACTCTGGAGGAGAGTAGAGGTTTATAATACTTGAAATGACTGAACTTTGAAATGATTTATATAATGGTACTATGTGAGGAGAGTATAGGTTTATACAAATTTTTGGTCGAAATGATTTCAACAACTCAAAACCCCTTCAAGTTCCTAAAATCAACTCTAATGTTATCAGCTATAGAAATCAAAGATATAATAAATCACCTTTAGCTGAAGAAATCGTGGACTTACTCAAAGAGCTTCCAAAATCCAACTCAGATGGAATTGGAGTTAATAGAAAGTGGAGAAATTCTAACTCCCAAAAATAGAGAAAATCCAATGGTACTCCTAAACCTAGAACCATAATGCAATGGGTTCCAAAGGTTACATGTCTTGTTGCCCACACAGCTTTCAAAGCCATTAGTCACTCAAAATGGTACTTGGATAGTGGATGTTCCAGACATATGACAGGTGACAAAGCGATATTCACCAACTTCAAAGAAGTAAACAACGTTTCAGTTACTTTTAGAGATGGAAGCAACTGCAAAATCATAAGCCAAGGCATTGTTTACCTTCCTAACCTCCCTCTCTTTGAAAATGTACTTTATGTTGAAGGTTTAAAACATAAGCTCTTAAGCAAATCACAAATCCACAATAACAAACATAGTGTAAAATTTTCAAATCATGGATGTGAGATTACAAATGAGAAGGGTTGTATGATATTAAATGGTTGTAAGACCTCTGAAAATTACTACATTATTGATGACTAGTGCTCATCCAACTATTCATGTTACATGTTCCAAACAGATGAGACTGAACTATGACATAAACGTCTTGGACATGTTAACTTTAGAGATTTTTATAGATTGAGCAAGAAAGATCACATTCGTGGCTTATCTAAAAAAAAAGTAGAAAAAATTTATGGCGTATGTCACATTGGCAAGCAAATTAGGAGTAGCCACAAGAAATTGAACTCCTTAGCCACAACCAAATATCTAGAACCACTCCATATGGACTTGGTGGGACCAACGAGAACGGATAGTAAAGGTGGAAAGAAGTATTTTCTGGTCATTGTTGATGATTTCACCAGATATACTTGGGTAGCCTTCTTAAGAGAGAAATTAGATACTCTCGATGAAGTCAGAAAAATTCTAAAAAGAATTTGGACTAAAAAAAGGTACTTGTGATCAAAATTAGAAGTGATCATGGTACTGAGTTTGAAAATAACAATTTTAAGAAGTACTGTAATGACCATGGTATATCACATGAGTTCTCTCCTCCTAAAACACCTCAATAGAATGGATTTGTTGAAAGAAAGAACAGAGTTTTACAGAAAATGACCAATGTAATGCTAAATAACATGAACTTACCAGAAAACTTATGGGCTAAAGCTGTTAATACTGCTTGCTACATTATAAATCATGTGTATGTTAGAAAAGCTAAAGATAAAACAACATATGAATTATGGTTTAATAAAAAGCCGACCGTCAAATATTTTTAGACTTTCGGAAGTAAATGTTTCATTTTAGGTGACCGAGAAATTTTGGAAAAGTTCAAAGTCAAGAGTGATGAGGGAATATTCTTGGGTTATGCTCTAAATAGTCGACCATACCATGTTCTTAACAAAAGAACAAGGGTGATTCAGGAATCTATTAATGTAGTGATTGACGATCACCTGATCACACCTACTCTAAGACAAGATGATGATGAAGTCAATATTATAGATAAACCTGACTCTTCATCTAAATCAGTTAATACTGAATTAAGATTAGTCAAAGACCATCTGACTGATCAGATATTGGGTAACCCTCGTACTGGTGTTCAGATAAGAAGATAGTTAGAAAACATCTGTAATTACGTTTGCTTCACTTCTCAAATTGAACCAGCAAATGTAAATGAAGCACTTGCCGATGAAAGTTAGATATTTGCTATGTAAGAAGAGTTAAATCAATTTGTCAGAAATGATGTTTGGGACTTGGTTCCTAGATCTTATGATTAACATGTAATTGGAACCAAATGGATCTTTAAGAACAAATCTGATAAAATGGGGAATATCATTAGAAACAAGGATACACTCAGATAGAAGGTATTGATTATGATGAAACCTTTGTACTAGTTGTGTGCCTTGAATCCATAAGATTATTTATTTCAATTGCATATCATAAGAAATTCAAAATATATCAAATGGATGTCAAAAGCACGTTTATAAACGGTGATTTACATGAGGAAGTACATGTTGAACAACCTAAGGGTTTTGAGACCCCAAACTTTCAAATCATGTGTACCGTCTTAAAAAGGAACTTTATGGTTTGAAACAAGCTCTCAGGGCATGGTACGAAAAACTGACTAAATTCATACTTAGTCACAACTTTATCATGGGAAGTGTTGATAAAACCTTATTCGTCAAGAAATATAATGATCATATATTGATAGTTCAGATCTATGTTGACGATATTATTTATGGATCTACATGCACTAACTTGTCTATTGAGTTTGCAGATCTAATGAAATCCAAGTTTGAAATGAGTATGGTTGGAGAACTAAATTACTTTCTTGGATTACAAGTAAAACAACATGAAGATGGTATATTCATCTCACAAGCCAAGTATGCCTTGAATCTTATAAAGAGATTTGGGTTTGAGAATGGGAAAAAGTTTGGTACTCTTATGAGTACAACTCTCAAACTCTCTAAGGATGAATCAGGTAAAAGTATAGACTCCCATCTATATCGGAGTATGATTGGTAGTCTTTTATACTTAACTGCTTGTAAACCTGATATTGCTTTTAGTGTTGGAATATGTGCTAGATATCAATATGATCCTAAGGAATCACATCTAATCGCTATTAAATGGATAATCAAATATGTCACAAGTATGGCTAACTTAGGTCTATGGTATCCACATGATACTACTATACAAATTGATAGATATACTGATGCAGACTGGGCAAGAAATATTGACGATAGAAAATCTACCAGTGGTGATGTTTCTACGTAGGGAACTGTTTAGTTTGATGGCTTAGCAAGAAACAGAACTCTGTATCTCTCTCAACAGCTGAAGCCGAATATATAGCAGCTGGTAATGCTAGAACCCAACTGATCTGGATAAAAAGAATGTTAGCTAATTATAGTATTGTGCAAGATACAATGACGTTATACTATGATAACTCAAGCGTAATTAATATTTCAAAAAATTCTATTCAACATTCTCGTACAAAACATATCGATTTTCGATAGCATTATATTCAAAAATTAGCTGAGGACAAAAGTATTGCATTAGAATATATTCAGACTGAGAAGCAACTTGCAGACATAATGACAAAACCGCTCGATAGGAATAGATTTTCTACATTAAAACATGATATTGGTTTGTGCATTTTTAATTAATTAATCATGTTGTTTATGCATTTTTTAAAATATTATATGTTTATAATGTTTTAATGCATAACATGTAAATAAAATTAAAATTTTAAATATTTTTTTTCAAATTTGTGGCCTGCTCGACGAATTGAGTACATCCTTGACTAGTCGGCCTTCGACGGGTCGAGGACATGCTCGACTAGTCGAGGATCACGGGTTTGCACAATAAAGGGGGAAAAATCTTTTTTTTTTTTTTGTTTTTCATTTCCCACCTTCTTCTTCGACTAGCCAGTGCTTCTCTCGACAAACCCATCTCCCAATCTTGGTTTTAAGTGGTTATTTTTCAATTTCATTCTAGATTTGGGTAGATCTTTGCTAGTCTTTCTTATATTTGTGGTGTTTTTGTGATTTCCAACCCTTTGTAGTGGGTTTTTGGGTAAAATCTGATTTAAACTCAACCCATCTACTTTCTTTGATTTTTTCTTGTGTAATAATTAAATGGAGCATCGTACTAAATGTAAGGCTACACGAAAATCTCATGGTAGCTCGTTAACTAGGCCGACTTCATCTAATGTGAGAACCCTAAGGGGCCCCGAAGAAGATTCAGAGCAAGTTAGCAATTTCCATACTAGAGAGATTATAATAGAAATGATTGTGAATGTTGATCGCATTGCACCATTTCAGCTTGTGCCTCTCCTTACCAATATTGGTTGAGAAAATATTATTGGTTAGGGTGGAATGGCTTATTGTTCCATTGCACAAACCATGTACGTGTCTATAAGTGACCTGTCCTTAGAAAATCTTTCTTTTATAATTAATTTTATGGAAGGGCCAGTCACTATTGATTGCCACTTGATTTCAGCTTTGACTGAAATAGTCATCATTGATGATGGCATTCCCATTGTCAGTCTTACTGATAAAATGACTCATACTGAGCAACGGGCGATCACTCGTAGATAATGTCGCTTTGACACTGAATGGAAATCTGATAATGCTCTCCGTGTTAACCAGATGCTTCCCAAATATCGTGTCCTGCATTGAATTTTTACATCCAATGTTTATCCAAGATTTGGGAATAAGTCTGAGCTTACCTCATTCATGACTCGTGTCCTTCATTCTATAGTAACTGGTATTCCAATATGTCTTCCTTCTTTAGTGTGTTATTTGATCATTCAATTCCATATTCATCTTGGTCATGGTTTGATTCCTTTCGCCTATCTCGTGACTTGCATTACTCTTCATTGCAATGTCATCATACCTTCGACCGAGGCACCGGAGTTCAAATTACCTTTTAAAAATACAAATTTGAACAAAATGAATATGGATTTTCTTCCCAGCCAGCGAGATGAAGAAGAGGAGAAAGCACCTGTTCCTTAGAGGAGAAGGTTATTGAGTTGAAGGTCTCTCAAGACAATCTGGCGCAAAATAAAAAATCTTCAATGAAATACATGCAAAAGCACTTTCATCGCATCACTAGGAGTTTACACCAGATTGATCCTTCTGTGCCTGCTCCTTCTTCCTCTGGATCTGACTAAGTTTATTTAAGTTGTTAAGTTATTGTTCTGTAAAACTTATACTTTATGTGTTTGCTTGATGACTTTTTCTTATACTCTCCTAATCTCCTTGAATGTTTATTTCCCTTAACTTGACATTTTCATATGCTTCTCTCGTAATATATTTATATATTTATATCTTCTTCTACTTTCATTGATATGGTTATTTGAATGTTTATTTTCTTGATAGTAAACTATTCTTTCCCTTGTCAAATTGTGACAAAAAGGGGGAAGAAGGTTAGTTATTACTTGTAGAATGAAGAATGATGATGCATGATATGAATGATACATGGATATATGTATATATGCTTGAAATGAATGATACATGCTTATATGCTTGGAGAATGCTTTGGAATGGAATATTGTATGTCATAATACATGGGAAGATCGAATTGAGCGGTAGTAAAATTTTCGCTAGGTCATCAAAGTTGCAACAAACCTTCTATAACATGGGATCAAGAATACAAGATTTTATTCTAATTGTTGTAATAATAAGTGTTTTGTCACAAAATTGACAAAGGGGGAGTTTGTAAGTGTTATAATGTGTAAAACACACCTTATGCGTGAAATTTCGTTTAGACAAAATAGCTTATGAAGTGGCCTTTTAGTATGGGTGAAGATGGCAAGTTCAAGCTCTACTAAAATTCAAGTCAAGTAGAAGATCAAGATTGAAAGTTCAAGTTCTACTAAAATCAAGATGGAAAGTTCAAGTTATACTAAAGTTCTAGTAGAAGATCAAGCTCCATCTAGAAATTCAAGCTCTATTGAAGAATCTAATAGAAGAACAAGCTCCACAAAGTTCAATCATCCAATATACTTCAAAGTTTAGTCATTTCAGGTATTATAAACCCTAGAAAGACCTTAGGTTTAGGTACTTTCAAAATATATTTTAAATGGATTTTTATGCTTATATTTGGTTAAGGTTTGACTAGGCTAAGTTGTGGCTTGGCTAGTTTAAGAATTTTTTCAACTAGTCCTAGTACAAATCGAAGTAAAATAGATTTTCTGTTACATCTTCGACCAGACGAAGGTGGGCCTTTGACCAGTCGAGGGTTGCTTGACTCGAAGTCTAGCAACTAAATCAGTTCGGATTTTTTTCACCCTCAACCAGTCGAAGATCATGCTCGACTAGTCGAACAGGGCCCTCGACTAGTCGAAGATCTATTACACTTTATCGCGCTCAAATTTAAAAATTTGTTGGAATGAATCCGGTTCTTAGACGAGTCGAAGACTGTCTTAGATGAGTTGAAAAAACAACTTCTTTGCGTATAAATTGAGGCTTTCTCTCAATCTGAAAATACAATTCAAGTCTATCAAATCCTTCTACAAGAGAGAGAAGCACCTGTTATATTCAAGCTATTACACGGTATTTATAAAATATTTTTAATAGCTTTTTGTTTAATTCCTTGATCACTTATTCTGTCAATTTTATTTTATAAAGAGAGTAAATACTCTTCTTTTTGAGATTTTAAAGGAATTCAAACAAGTAGCCATTGGTTTGAATCTATTTAAAATCAATCTAGAACCTTAAACCCTTGTCTATATGACTGAACATTGAACGATCTACATTCAAGAGAAGTTGTTCTACGGCTACATCGATAGATATGTCTTCGAAGGTGAAGATAAGTATATAATTGTTTTGTATTTTGGTTTTATTGAGATAGCCAGAAAATCTTATTATTTGTTTTCTTGAGATAGCTAGAAAATCTCAGTGAGGGTTTTTTTTTTTTTTTTTTTTTGTGATAGCCGGTTAAATTCACAACTGTATCAGGTTTTAAGGTATTCCTGTGAAAACCTTATTTATAGTGAAAGCCAATATCTAGTGGAGAATGTTTATTGGGAGTGGAGTAGGTGTGGCTGTTTGAGAACAGTTGTTGACATACCGAACTACTATAATTTTTGGTGTTGTGGTGAATGCCTTTCTTATTTATGTGGTGAATGGTTGTAATCTCTTTAAGTTGAAGTGGTGAATGCTTGTAATAGTTTAACTTTTATTTACTCTTGCTTGGTTTGGAATTTTGATTCTTACAAGTTTCGTGAAATAAGGTTGTCATATTTAAACTTGTTTGGGTGAAGGTTGTCCTATAAATCAGTTGGAATCAACGTTTCAATACTAGTGCAATTAAGACCTCTAATTTATTTACTATTTCTGCACTTTATTTAATTATTTGACATAGTCCTATTAACCCCCCTCCCCCCTCAGGACTGTTTAAGCTCTCCTTTTCATAATCATCTATGAAAGTGATAAAATACATCTTTCTTCCATGAGTTTCAATGTTTTTCAAGTCACATGTCTCTGAGAATTAAATCAAGGCTTGGGTGTTCCTCTCAACGAGTTTGAAAGATTTTCTATAATGTTTGAAATGAACACAAATTTCATACTTATTTAGCTTTCTCTTTCAAGTATATGAATTTGTCCCATATTAATGATACTAACGAGAGAATGAAAATTTACATGCCTTAATCTAGCATGCGAAGTATCAAGAGTTTCAATAAAGTAAATATAAAACTTAACACAATTTTCATTCGTATTACTAAGTTTAAGCAGACCATCACATACATAACCTTTTTCAACAAAGGAGCCATTCTTTGATATTACACATTTCTCAAACTCAAAAACTAACTTAAACTCATTCTTATCAAGTGTCAAATCAAATATTATATTTTTTGGAGGTCCAAAATATGAAATACATCTAGAAGGATCAACAGTTTATCAGATGTAAGTGTCAAACTTACCTTTTCCCTTGCTGAGGATCTTTTTCTTAGACGAATTTTCTATGAAAATATCCCTCTTAGCTCTTACCTTCTCATAATAGAAAAATGTGCTTCGATCATAGTATAGTTGCTTGGTGGCTCTCAAATCAATCCACCACTCATTTGTGCAACAAGTAACAAGTGCTTTCGTGATGACCGCCATAAATTCCTCTGCCACATGTACACGTTTTTTTTTTTTTTTTTTTTTCCTTTTTTTTTTGGTCACCCTTACAAAGGCAACAATCCTTAATAAAATGACTAATTTTTTCACATGTATAGCATCCATTATTTTTTTTATTATGTTTTTTTTCTTGTACTTATGAAAATGAAGGTGTTTCTTCTTCAGTTTCCAAACCTTCAATTATCTTGACTTTTCATATTGTTCTAGATAAACTGGGCCCTAGTTATAAATTTTAACTCTGTATAAAATGGGCACCAATTGTAAATGAGGTAATCCAAAGTCATATATTTTTTCTTATGTTTGAGTGAATTCTTATACTCCTATGATGGTGGAAGTTTATCAATTATCACAATAGCTTAGAAGGCCTCATCGATTGCCATACCCTCGGATGATATTTCATGGGAAATCTTCTACAAATCATGCACTTGAACCCCTACAAATTTATCGTCCATCATCTTAAAATTTATGTAACAACTAACAATATATGTCTTGGTTCTAACATTCTCTGTTTTGAACTTTTTCTCTAAGTGTTCCTTGGTCGATAAATGATGACAATAGATATCATAGTTGTTGTTTATCATCGCATTGATATATAGTTTTGATACAAATAATTATCATTCTTCGACTTGGATTGATAAAAAAATGCTACATGTTCATTTGTCTTAAGTGAGGGAACATGGCCTTTAATGACATAGATTAGTTTAAGGGTAGTGAGGTAGAACTACTTTTTTTACTACCAACTTTTTCCATAAAAAAATCTCAATTCTAGGATTCTTAGAGAGAATTGCGATGAAAATTGAGACTTCAAAAGAGAAATCTATCTTTAAATTATTAGTGGTGGTTTATAAAGATATAATATAAATAATAATTTTAAAGACTGAAAATAAAGGAAAACAAACTAGTGAGCTGAGGCACCTTACTATCTTTGTCTTAAAGACAGATGGACAACTAGGATTATGGGCGTGCAACATTTTCTCCTTAAAGATGGACGACTAGGATTATGGGCATGCAAGATCCCAACCATTAAAATCTTGAATTGCTCCCTGATTTGCCATAGAGAAAGATGTAGAGAAGAAGGGGGAAAATTAGGAAAGGGGATACATTTTTCTATATATTTGAAAGGAGAAAAATGAATTTCTTTTATAGAGGCTACCAAGGAGACAACCTTGCTTATGTGGTGAGTCAGCACATGTGTAGTGGCATATAGAAGCTTTCTGCACAAGTGTGGCAGTTTTATGAATGCGATAATATCATCTTGTCAGAAAAGCACGCCTTGACCATAGTGCACTGTTAAGGGTCAAATATTGCATATTATCCTTGTCATGCCCCAAACTCGGAAAACGTGCTCACAAAATTTCCGATCGCTGAATCCAGCGCCGACAGCCTCCGTAGTGCCCTATTCTCGGATCCCGGCACTCAGATGCTAGATTCCGATCTTGGGATCTTACAAGGAGGATTTTTAGTATGATTTTTTTTTGTAATGGAGCATAACCACAAGCACAACAAAGTCACAAAACAACATCACCACATATCTACTATATCAAAAACTTTAAGTACAATGCGGAAAGGGAAATACAAGGTGATCAAAAAGCTCCAAAATAGTGTGGTAGGCGCTCCTGCCTCAGCCCTGCTACTGTCCAACGACACCTGCACGCAACGGTCGTGCATAAGCTTACAAAAGCTTAGAGGGTGGTGTAAGTGTGTGCGCAAGGCAAGCGCCAAGTGTACAATATCAGAGTAATGCAGAAATATGCGGTAAGTCCATGACTGCTATCAGCTATACCAAAGTTATGTGATGCAAGACATGAATGCTATCAGTCATATCAAGACCATGCGATGCGAGGCCTATATAGCCAAATGTCATATGCGAGATGCAAAGCAAGCATGCTAGTCCTCATCAAGTACACATATCAGTATAGTTCCTCTCTGGATATCATCGGGGTCTAATACACTTCACAATGACTGCCTCCTCCCTAGCTACATAGCCAAGCAAGTGGAATAGACCTCACTATCTGTATGACTAGTAGTCTTCCAATACTTACCTGACTCGTCGATAGCGGACTCATTTTCGAGCTGGTCAAACTCAGCTTAGCTTATAGCCCCCTCACTCGGGCGGATAAGGCCACACCCCCTTCCAACCAACTACGACACAGTGGGAGATGTGGCCTAATGGTATTCGGTACTCGGGCGCTCATGTATCCACTCAGTCTAGATATTGGAGCATCTTCTAGTACCAAAAAGGTTATGGGACTTTCACCCAAGGACATCCTAAGTGCCCACAGTGCTAGAACCAAGTATTTTCAGTATCTGATATGTTCATCCACTATGTGCCTATGGAGCTATAACCCTGATGTCACTAGGGCGTACAATGATCATGACACACAAATGCAAGATGTATGAATCACACCGTCAAATCATGCAGCAATCCAGCGCGTACCACGCGATCATGTGGGGAACTCCGTCTCATAAGGAGTCCCGTAAATGTCTCAACCCAACTAGCTTATGCTATGATCAAACATTCCTCATATCAAGCATGAAATAGCGGTGAAGACCGCTTGAGTGGAAGAAGGAATATGCAATATGACTTAGAGGGTGGTGAATAGGACTTTTAAAAGTTTTTATGGTTTATTTAAAATCCTATTTCACTAATCCTTTTAAATATACAATTATCAGGATTACTCAAATGTAACTCTACTGGCTTCCAAGCCTGGTAGAGGATCCAATCATAAACTGCTTAAAGAGTTAACAATATAAAGTCTAGTTCATGATGGATAGGACTGTGTGGGTGTGTGAGAAGTGATCAGATATTCAGATATAGAAATATTAATGCAAATCACTCAATCAAAATAACAATCTCAAACACAGTCATTTTATAGTGGTTCGACGATAAGTCTACTCCACTCCTGACTGCCGCACTCAACCCTTGAGTGTACCAGATTTCACTAAGGAGGTTTCCTAGGGTTCACCTCAAACTTAAGGTTTTAAATCAGGTTCACCTTCAACCTTTACAACCTACACTGAGGCTGACTGTTTATACTCTCACGAGTAAGGGTCAACACAATGCACCCACTTTTAGGCACACTGGCCAAGAATCTTCCATAAGACCCTACTGGAGGTTTCTACACGGTTGACCTCTAACCCTAAGGTTTTACCCCGTTCACCTAAAATCCAGAGTTTTACTGGTTCACTCTAAACCAGATGTTTATGCTCTCTATAGAGTAAGGGTCCACACAACGCACCCACCACGTACACTCCTGCCGGAGGCCTCCTTGAGGACTTCAAAGGGTGAGAACCACTTAAGACCCAATTCTAGAAAGGAATGAGCACAAGTGTCCTCTTGGACCCTGGATACTTACAAATAAGTTGATGAGTCCCGTTTAGCACAGTGACAAAGATCTCCTCCGTATTGTTGAAGAGTCTATGGCTCCCTTGATCCGCAGCACAAAAGATGTACCAGTACTTGGTTTCGGGTTGGGTCAAGGTTATGATGGAATCCTACTCTCTAAAGGTTTTCTTATAAGGAAGGTAGAGCAGTTCCAATCTTATGCATTCAAGGCATACCAGCTTAATGATTTGCCATTAATAGTAGCTGGAGGATCCTTGAATGTGGAAGTTCATTCCCCAATCCACTCTATTGAATATCAATGGTGAGGGTGGATTGGAGGATGAACTCCCTTGAGAGAAAGGGCTCTAGATATAAGATATAAGTTGAAACACTCAAAAGCTCTCTCTACTTTCTCTCACGGTAACAAAAGACAAGTCCTCTATATATAGGCAAAAAGTTCCAACGGATATAAAACGGTCACATTTATGACAGAGTTCGATATCATCGATCAGGTTCGGTATCATCGAGCGTATACTCTCGATAGCATCGATGGTCTGCTCGATGACTCGGACTCAATGTCATACGCTTTTGAAACTCTTTGCCAATTGGTCGATGAATCGAAACTATTGTCGATGTCATCGAATTTCGAACTCCGATTCCATCGATGACAAGATCGAGTTATCGACACTTGAAAAATGAGAGAGACTAGACTTTGAAATATTTCAGGTTTTCATGAGTGATCGGGGAACCGTCGAGATCGTCGAAATTTGAATGTCGATGATATCGAGATCAGAGTCAATGCATCAATAAATCCAACGGATTTGACTTTAAGCTTGCTGGACGATTTATGTCTTTGTTCGATGCAATTGACCTGGTGTCGATATCATCGATATTTGAATATCGATTCTATCGAAGGGCCCCCGATCATAGTTAAAAACAACTTGAAATATTGTTGTAAGAAATGTGCGCCCACTATCGATATCATCGATGGACATCCGATCTTATCGATATTTAAATTCAGATCATATCGGACGGTCATCGATATATCGAAGGAATTTAAGATTTTCATTAAAAAAATAGGGGCGCCGGAAATCTTCTTGTCGATCTTATCGAGCCACTCTCGATGGACTCGAGATTTGAATATCGATGATATCGATATGTGTATCGATACATAGATAATTCGTCCAGATATGTTGTGAAGTTGCTGGACATATTTAGTGCTTATATCGATGATATCGATAGGTGTATCGATACATCAATAAATCCATCCAGATGAATATTTAGTTGCTAGACACTTTTGATCCTCTTATCGATAATATCGTTACGGTATCGAGGACATCGATAATACAGGTCAATCATATCGAGGGTGCTTCGATAAAACCGACAAGGCGAGAAAAACTTAGAGATTTTTCTATTTTGCAAAAGTTTTCTCACCTTAAAACCCTATGATTTCTAACTCATTTTTAAGGGTTTTTCTTTACCTGGTGTTTTGGGTCATGGGATGTGAGGCTTTCGATTCACCTGTGACTAGCTTGTACACATCTGGTTGAGGCAGACACTTGAATTGATCTTCCTATCGAGCTTTGTAGACAGTCTGACCTACCATTCACGTAACTTGACAAACCAGGGCACTTTCAATCTCCCCCTTTGTTAATTACATGACAAAACCCCCAAAACAACCTAGAACATTTCTAGACAAACACACCCTAAATTGTGTGTACATGCTTTTACACAATTTTACAATTTTCTAACTTATGTACACAACCTAGTAGTTTCTCCCCCTTTCTTGTAAACTCCCCCTTGCTTGATGCAGCTTCTCCCCCTAACACCTGCAATAACATAGATAGATACACAATTTTCCATTAGCGGTGTTTATAAATGTTCTCCCCCTTTTTGTCAGTCATTGACAAAAATATCTCAGGTGATATTGACTAAAGAGTGAATTGCATGGGAGAACCGATCAGGTAGAAGCGGAACATTGATGTATAAAAGTTAACTCAATCAAACATCAATTTCAGAATTCATGAATATATATTAGATAAGAAATAGTAGTTATATAGCAGTAAAAAATATTCATTAAAGACATCACATGCATTTCAAAACTTGATAAACCAGGGGGAACGTAACACAAATATGGCAGAAAAAATTGAGCATTATATTCAGCCATAAAAGAACCAAAACTGCCCCAGACAGCAGTAGATTCCAAGCAAAAAAAAAAAACTATTCAATCCAACCCAAAAAAAAATATACTGCTCCACACAGCAGTTACCAAAAAAAATAAGCCCATATATGGGCACCCAACAACATCCATCAACATTAGCCCAGCTGTGGGCATATACAACAAAAAAACTTGTGCACATCTAGAGGGCTGTCATACACACCAATGATAGCGAAGAACATCAAAAAAGATATTGATGTTCAAATGCAAGATAAGAGTAAAGTGTGTATGATAACATGCATGAACCGGCCTTATGGAGCAGAATGAGATGGCATCCTGTCGTCCCATCGGCACGTCATTAGATCCACTAGCTATTGTACCGTGCTCTGCACTCCTTGAACTATCCTTTCCAGGACTGTAAGTCGTTCTTTGACAAAGTGGATGTCCTTCTGGATTGCCCTAATCCTATCCAGTTTGAACCTTTTTCCATGCCCGGCTGATGACGTGGACGGAGCTGGATCAGGTCCAGGAGGTGCATCTTCAGCCATTATAGCCCCTTCCATGAGATCGCCACCTTCTCCTTCAACTTCTTCCACCTGGATTTCTTTCTCAGGGTTCTTGTACTTGTGAAACTCCAAGTCCATTTTCTGGATATTTCTCTTATTGAAAACTTGGAGTGGGAATACTGGATCAGTAGTCAATGGGAACCCGATTTTGTTGCAAATCATGCTGATAATCCAGGGGTACAGAAAATGGAGGTCCCTAGATGTGTGGATGGTGTTCACCAACTGAGAGACAATTAGAGATGGAAGGTAGATCGTTGACCCTCTGGTAACTAAGTATACAATCATGGTCATGAGGCCGGTTAGATCGGACCTATTGGTACTTCTTGGGTAGATGTTAGTGGCGAAGATACCATGCAAGATCCGAAATCTGGGATCCATGTACCTGTCCTTTAATGCATTCCCTTGATGCCAGGGGATGTCCCCATTGCAAAGATACTTAGTGACCCTGAATCGAATGTCCGTGTTATCAAGATCCATCTCTAGGATACCTTCTGGGACCATGTTGAGTCCGATAGTCTCAGATATTGTGGCCGGCGTGATAAACACATCATCACCATCCATAGATACCATAAACGACGGAGGATTAGCCACCAGTGAATGACACGCAGCAAGGAAGTTGCGTATTCTCTCAAGTTGGCATGGCCCACCAAAGTTCAGAACAGGCAGTCAATCTATTGCGGCAAACAGGGGTTCCAATTTGTATGGTTTAAGGCATTCCTTGTCTACCCTCCTTTCATGAATAAGTTTCCTGCCCATGTATTTGGGTGGTCGTGCACTTGCTCCAGCTGGAGGAGGTGGTGCCAGAGATTTGGTCTGGGACCCAACTCGTGAAGTCAGTGATCTTTGCCGAGTGGGGATCCCACTTTTTGGGGCCCTCACCCTGACTCTCGAGGCAAGTACCTTTTGTCGGGTGGCTATTGAAGGTTCCCCAGGGCCGGATACTACCCCTTTGTCCTTTCCCATATGGACAGATGGAATCTTGGACGATTTAGGAAAGACGACAAAATCTTGACAAAACGGCAAATACCCAAAAGAGAATGGACTCTTGACGTGTTAGAAGGGTATTACCTGATTTATGGAATGATTTGAGTAATCCGACGTGGCTCCAACTGATTTGGTCAAGAGAATTGAACAGAGAAGGAGACGGTAAAAACCTTGAGAAAATAACCCCCTTTTTCATTTTGTTGACTTTTATCGGGCGGCATCTGTCGATATGATCGACCACTGTTTCGATAATATCGAAAGGTTGCTTATCGATTCTATCGAGTCTGTCTTCGATATCACTCTTGGCTACTCGATAATCCATATCTTAAGGAACCGTCGATAATATCGACCTTCTATCGATAAATCGAGAATGTCATATCTATAGTCACATCGAAGATGAAGATCTTTAGTTTTCAACATTCAAACAGATCTTCAAATATACTTTTTGTATTTCTATCAATAGTATACTTCAGCAAAAATTTTGTACACACACTGTACATAGTAAAATTATAAACATTTGAATGTTTATACAAAAAAAAAGGAGGTTAAGTACCTCAGATATATCATTTGAAGTTTAGCAAAAATATTTCCTCATTTTAGCACTGGTTCAGACTCTGATACATGATATGAACTAATTCTTTCTTACCATTTTACTTCGCTAATTGATTTGGGTGGTGATGCAGGGGCATTGCTTCTATCTATATATCCTTAAGAGGACTCTTAAAGTTCTGTATTTCTCTGGTTGACAATTTGTTCTGACTAGAGTTAGATTGAGTCCTCCTAGGAGTTATGCATTCAAAATTATAATGACCTAAATCACCACACAAATAACATGTTGGAGTTGTTCTGATTTTACTTCCAGAAGCAGCAAATTTTTCAGTTCTAGGTGCTGCATTTTCAGCCTTTGACTTAAATTTTTCGTATCCTAGGCCGCTTTTATCCTTCCCAGGTCTTCCCATTCCTAACAATTTTTCTAGCTTTTCGCCACTATGGGAAAACTTGTAGTTTATCTTGGCTATCTTTTTGGATTCTTCTAGATCAAACAGGAGTGTATGATTTTCATTGCGGAGAAGTTGTAACGCCCTGAAATTCGGGGGTCGAGTATGAACTCAACTCCCGAGTTCCAACGCATCACTTATGCAACATACAGAATGCTGGTTAAATGTTGTCTGAGTTAGCGCAATAAACATGAATGAGATTATACCAAAACAGTAATTCATACTCCAGTTCAATTGTATAAAGGCAAGCGGAAGACTGAAATTTTATATTCAAAGTATGTAAAGTAACAAAATTTTCTGAACTCCAGAGTATGAGTACTAACTGAGTACCAATATACAAGTATTGTTTCTAAGTCAAAAACCAAAATACAATCCTCCAGAGAGGCCCTGAAAATCCCGCGATGCAGCCGGCCTAAGCAAAGCCGTCAGAATACTGCATGAAGGAGAACTCCTCCTGGTCCTCGTCAAAGTCGGGCTCCGGCTCCTGAACCAAGGCGCCATCTACACCTGCGACAGAGTCTGGTGGGTGTTGCAAACACCGTCCCGTAACGTGGGAGTGAGTAGCTAACTCAGTGGAACCATAAAGCATAAGTTAACATGTTATCAAATCAATCAAGCAGTAATGATAAAGCAGTACAAATCAAGCATTTCTAACTACTCTTGTTAAGTGTAAAAATGATATGACATGATGCTGTATGCCCTTGCCAAACCACCCTCAAGCGACATCATCTTACGTTCGCGAATGCTAACTCCCTCAGTGCGCCACATCTACAAAGCACATGCGGTGCGATGATGCTCATGATTACCAAGTTTTTATTAGTCCATTTCAAACAGCAGTATTGGGAAACTAAGGTACCTCCCTTGTATCATTCCCAACATGATCCATTCTAGGTCGTCAATCCTAGATAATCTCATACGATATTATGGTTTGAGAACGTAGTGAAGGCATCGCAAAGGGCTCGTCACCCGTCAGCGCGGATACAGATCTCACCGTATGCGGCTCAATTGCTGGCGTTCAGCTCGAGTACAGGTCTCACCGTACTCGGCTCAATCACTAGCCGTCAGCTCGAGTACAGGTCTCACCGTACTCGGCTCAACTCACACTCTAGTTGCTGTGAAAGACTCGTGGCCAATCACAGACCCTTGGAGTGTACTCGATGATACTACGGAGGACTCGTCGCCCGTCAGCACGAGTACAGATCTCACCGTACTCGGCTCTCGCCGAAGTATCGACAGCTCGAATACAGTGTCCCATACCACCATATTCGGCTCACGAGTTGCTTGCGCAATGGTCACTACGGGGAGGCACATGGCCCCAGCGTAGGCGGACAGCTCGACCACGGTGTCCCATACCACCATGCCCGGCTCATGCGACTTAGCGGATCTAGGTACCATGGTTAAACGGGGATCGCCACTGGTAAGTTTGATACCCTAGGTTCAAGCAGTAGCGACCAAACAGGGTGAACACATAAGTACATTTCGGTTTACTTAACGAGCCTGACTAGCTCGAGCGCACCACAAGTTGAGCGATATGGAGCGCAAAAGCACTCCGTGTGGCCAACCACTATCGCCAACCGAAGTACGACTCGGGTTCGCCAGACACGTCCTTTGTGGCGACATGAATCTCAGCCACAATCGCAAGTCTGGTACCGAATGTTTGGACTATATACATAGTCCCAAACTCAAACAGTTTTCATTGATAGCATGTGAAGTAAAGCATGATAAACAAGCAATACAAGCATGTTAGTAGGCATGTTAAAAAGCATGAAGTAAAACATGAAGTAAAGCATGTTGCAAAGCATGTTGTAAGGCATGTGATAAAGCACTATCCCCATAGGGATACAATTGTGTACGCATTACAAGTGAGTGGTTGCGGTGAGCCACCGCATGGAGGGGATCCTACATGTCTCTAAGGGAGTTAGAAATCCCATATCAGCGCCTATCTAAGGCACTAGTACATAAACATGTACTCCTACAAGCATTTGCACAAACACTTAGAATACACTATTCCAACATACATGACGTATGTTAGCCAATTTCGTGTTAGGGCTGTCCCTTCGCCACGAGAGTATTTTACCCGTGTATATCGTAATCATACAGCAAATAATCATTACAATTACATTTCCAAAATCCGCACGTAGGCGGTATTTCTAGAATACGCAATTTCAACATACATGACATTTACACATGAACATGTATTTTTGCGATTCCTTTCGCCAAACTAGCATTTTATCCACATATCATATAATCAAACATTAAATAAACATGTCAAACATTTTCCCAAGAAAAATACGTATACGGTATTTCTACGTATATCTAGAGTATGTGAAATTCCATATTCTACATCGCTAATCGAAACAGGAAACGGAAAGCACTTTGTACATGTGCATTTGCATGCAGATCATGAATCTATCATTATCTGACATTGAAAGCGTTGAAAAGCGTAACTTATACACTTGAAGTCCTCACCTCAGCCCTTGGAATTCCAACAAATCAGCAAGGGTGTTGGAGCTTCCGTATACGGGAGTTTCCTAGCCTAAAGAGCGTAACTGATTAGCTTTTTCATAACCTACCACTAACCAACCTCAAATCAGACCTAGGGTTAGGGTTTCTTACCTTCAAATGGGATGGACACCGCCGGGAAAACACCTGGAATAAGGCGGTGTAGGCCGTGTGATGAGTGGAAGCAGCAGGAGGAAGATCGGCTTCGAACTTCAAGCCCTTCTCTCTTTTCTCTCTCTCTCTCTAAGGGTTTGCTCCCAAATTCGTATGGCTGTGAGAGGGGCTGTTCTAAGCCCCTTTTATAGCCAAAATCATGTCCAAAATAGACTCAGGTTCAAGGGTGGCTGCATATATAGGCAGTTCGCCACTTTCCAAGCTCAAAAGGGATGTTCTGGTGGCCCTCCTTGAGCCAAACGTCAAACTTAAGCTCACCATCTATGGATCTACGTGGGATTGCGTTTTCGACTCGATCGGATTCCCAGATCGCACGTGGCGGACCACTTTCAGTTCAACGGTCAGTGGGCCATGATCAGAAATTCTGAGTACATGTAAATGTTCCTGAAAATTTTCTTAATCCGAGGGTGTAATTTGGTCTGATTCCGACGGTTAGGTTGCTTAATACTAACGCGCAACCGAATGATGCCAGATCACTATTCCAGATATTTATTTTGGGATGGAATTTGTGTTTTTCACACTCCCTCGCTCCGGATCGAAAAGAATGGCCGTGGGACATCGGAATCATCTGATTTTTGAGATGATTGTCAAGCCCAGTGGGGCGGTCCTGGTTCCTTAGCTTCGTGTTAATCGGACTCCCGATGTGCGATCTAGACCTCATACGAAGTTTCGTTTCAGTCCCGAGAGCAGACGGGTAATGAGTTTGGCTCTAGACTTTAGGGTAACCTAGAGTCACCAATTCTGCAAGTTTTGGGTCTTGCAGATCGTATTTAAAGCGATCCCAACGGATTTCATGGCTAACCGAGTTTAGTACTTAGTTAACTTTGTTAAATTTCTAAGGGATTTAATCCTACGTGATTTCTGGTCGAGGTGGTACTCGACCCAATGTATGGAAATTTACAGGTCGTTACAGAAGTCTATTCTTATCTTTTAGCAGTTCAACCTGTTTGTTCAGTTTTACAGACTCGTTTTCAAGAAGGGTATTAATTCGTTCAAGTCTATCATTATGCACATGATATTGCTGCAGATCATTTATTAATTATGTGTTGATTTTCAGTGATTTATCCAAATCTTTCTGCAACTTATTTTTGTTCTCTGCTATTCCGAATCTCTTAAGGATATTGCTACTATGAATATAGAGTTGATTATACGCATCTTGTAGTTTATCCTTTTCGATTTCTTCTTCTTCTTTTTCAATGTCGGATGAAGATGATTCCATGGCTAGCTGTTCTTTCTCGGTCTCTGACTCGGTGGGAGTGATTGAAGTAGTGGAGATCATAAGTATTTTCAATGATTTCTGATCTCCATTGCTTTCTAAATCACTAGATTCTGAATTTGACTCATCTGTATCATCCCACGTGGCAGCCATAGCCTTGTCCTTAGTTTTTCCTATTTGGGCATTCAGTAGACAGGTGTCCATACTCGTGACAGGCGTAACATTGTGGTTCTTTGGTTCTTTTACCAAATTTGCCTGCAGAATGTTTATAGTTCACCTTTCTTCCTTTGGAAGGGCGACCACGATTCTTCTGAAAGAATCTTCTGAATTTTTGTGCCAGCAAAGCCACTTTTTCATCTTCATCTTCCTTTTTACTTTCATTGTCCTCATGAATTATTTTCATTGAGGTTTTTAGGACAATGTTTTTGGATTTTTGGGGTTGTGTGAAGTGTACTTCAAAAGTTTGTAAGGAACCTACCAGTTCTTCTACTTTCATTTCATCTATGTTCCTACACTCCTCAATTGTTGTAACCTTGGGATTAAATCGTTCCGGTAGGGATCTTAGAATTTTCCTACAAATTTTTGGTACTGGAACTTTCTCTCCCAATCCACCCTTGGAGTTGCAAATAATGTTTAACTTGGTGAAAAACTCCATAAATGTCTCATGTTCTTCCATTCTGAGACTTTCATACTGTGAAGTCAGGAGTTGAAGTTTGGATCGCTTCACAGTGCTTGTGCCTTCATGGCTTGTTTTCGATAAATCCCATGCTTCGTTGGATGTCCCACACTTACTTATTTGATTGAATATATCCTGGGACACGGCACAGTAGATAGCATTCATAGCCTTGACTTCATATGTTTGCCTTTCTTTGTCGAATGCTGTCCACTTTTCTTTGGGTCTGGGCTTTGTGATTGTTGTACCACTATCAAGTACAGTTTATTCAGTAGGTGGCACATATCCACTTTCAACTAATCCCAAACGTCATGATCCAAAGATCTCAAAAAGTAGTGCATCCTAGCCTTCCAGTATGCATAATTTGAGCCGTCAAATACTGGAGGTCTAGTGACTAATGAGCCCTCTCCTTTGGTCATATTCCCAACTTCAGTCAAGATCACTCTCTAGGTGGTGAAGCCCTTAAAGAGAGACTCGCTCTGATACCAATTGAAATAGTGGTGAAGACCGCTTGAGTTGAAGAAGGAATATGCCAATATGTCCTAGATGGGGGTGAATAGGACTTTTAAAAGTTTTTATGGTTTATTTAAAATCCTATTTCACTAATCCTTTTAAATATATAATTATCAGGATTATCAAATGTAACTCTACTGGCTTCCAAGCCTGGTAGAGAATCCAATCATAAACTGCTTAAAGAGTTAACAATATAAAGTCTAGTTCATGATGGATATGATTGTGTGGGTGTGTGAGAAGTGATCAGATATTCAAATATGAAAATATTAATGCAAATCACTCAATCAAAATAACAATCTTAAACACAGTTATTTTATAGTGGTTCGACGATAAGTCTACTCCACTCCTGGCTACCGCACTCAACCCTTGAGTGTACCGGATTTCACTAAGGAGGTTTCCCAGGGTTCACCTCAAACCTAAGGTTTTAAATCAGGTTCACCTTCAACCTTTACAACCTACACTGAGGCTGACTGTTTATACTCTTACGAGCAAGGGTCAACACAACGCACCCACTTTTAGGCACACTGGCCAAGAATCTTCCATAAGACCCTACTGGAGGTTTCTACACGGTTGACCTCTAACCCTAAGGTTTTACCCGGTTCACCTAAAACCCAGAGTTTTACTGGTTCACTCCAAACCAGATGTTTATGCTCTCCATAGAGCAAGGGTCCACACAACGCACCCACCACGTACACTCCCGCCGGAGGCCTCCTTGAGGACTTCAAGGGTGAGAACCACTTAAGACCCAATCCTAGAAAGGAATAATCACAAGTGTCCTCTTGGACTCTAGATACTTACAAATAAGCTGATGAGTCCCGTTTAGCACAGTGACGAAGATCTCCTCATTATTGTTGAAGAGTCTTCGGCTCCCTTGATCCGCATCACAAAAGATGTCCCAGTACTTGGTTTCAGGTTGGGTTAAGGTTATGATGGAATCCTACTCTCTAAAGGTTTTCCTATAAGGAAGATAGAGTAGTTCCAATCTTATGCATTCAAGGCATCCCAGCTTAATGATTTGCCATTAATAGTAGCTGGAGGATCCTTGAATGCGGAAGTTCATTCCCCAATCCACTCTATTGAATATCAATGGTGAGGGTGGATTGGAGGATGAACTCCCTTGAGAGAAAGGGCTTTAGATATAAGATATAAGTTGAAACACTCAAAAGCTCTCTCTACTTTCTCTCACAGCAACAAAAGACAAGTCCTCTATATATAGGCAAAAAGTTCCAACGGATATAAAATGGTCACATTTATGACAGAGTTCGATATCATCGAGCAGGTTCGATATCATCGAGCGTATACTTTCAATAGCATCGATGGTCTGCTCGATGACTCAGACTCAATGTCATACACTTTTGAAACTCTTTACCAATTGGTTAATTAATCGAAACTATTGTCGATGTCATCGAATTTCGAACTCCGATTCCATCGATGACAAGATCGATTTATCGACACTTGAAAAATGAGAGAGACATGACTTTGAAATATTTCAGGTTTTCATAAGTGATCGGGGAACCGTCGAGATCATCGGAATTTGAATGTCGATGATATCGAGATCAGAGTCGATGCATCGATAAATCCAACGGATTTGACTTTAAGCTTGCTGGAAGATTTATGTCTTTATTCGATGCAATCGACCTGGTGTCGATATCATCGATATTTCAATATCGATTGTATCAAAGGGCCCTCGATCATAGTTAAAAACAACCTGGAATATCTGCTGTAAGAAATGCACGCCCACTATCGATATCATCGATGGACATCCGATCTTATCAATATTTGAATTCAGATCATATCGGACGATCATTGATATATCGAAGGAATTTAAGATTTTCATTAAAAAACAGGGGTGCCAGAAATTTGCCTGTCGATCTTATCGAGCCACTCTCGATGGACTCAAGATTTGAATATCGATGATATCGATATGTGTATCGATACATCGATAATTCATCCAGATATGTTGTGAAGTTGCTGGACATATTTAGTGCTTATATCGATGATATCGATAGGTGTATCGATACATCGATAAATCTATCCAGATGAATATTTAGTTGCTGGACACTTTTAGTCCTCTCATCGATAATATCGTTAAGGTATCGAGGACATCGACAGTGCAAGTCGATCATATCGAGGGTGCTTCGATAAAATGGCCAGGGCGAGAAAAACTTAGAGATTTTCCTATTTTGCAAAATGTTTTCTCACCTTAAAACCCTATGATTTCTAACTCGTTTTTAAGGGTTTTTCTTTACCTGGTGTTTTGGGTCATGGGATGTTAGGCTTTAGATTCATCTATGACGAGCTTGTGCACATCCGGTTAAGGCAGACGCTTGAATTGATCTTCCTATCGAGCTTTGTAGACAGTCTGACCTACCATTCACGTAACTTGACAAACCAGGGCGCTTTAAAAGCATGCATATGATGCGTATGGGCATGAATCATGGAGTTATACTAAGCATTTTATATGGTGATGAACTATCCTTACAACGAAGATGGGCCTTGAGGCCTACGCACAACAAGTATGTGCCTATCAATGGGCCCTAGGGAGAGTTATAATACGGACATTTAACCAACATTATTCTTACAATGTAGACGTCAAACCAACATTGCTCCCAAGGCATGGCCCGCCATAACTGTCATTACATAACCCATGGTGGAATCACACAATGCAATAGACCTTGTATACATCCCATGGGCCTCAACCCACAAGCCCTAATACATCACAATGGGCCTTAACCCATAGGCCCTAGTACAACATAATGGGGCTCAACCCACGGTCCCTTATACATCACAATGGGCCTCAACCCATGGGCCCTAATACATCACAATGGGTCTTAACCCGTGGGCTCCAAATACATTACAATGAGTCATATCAACGGGCCGAACCAAATGGCTTCATGTATATCAATCGGGCCCACCCTTATGTATTTTTGAGATCCAACCTATTTATAAGTTAACATAGAGGTAGATGAAGTGATGACGAATATCAGCTTACTAGAAATTACTGTGGCCCTTAAAAGTTTTGAACGGTGGATGTCACTGTCTCCACTATTTTCAATGGTGGGGGTCCACTTGAACCATGGATTTGACTCATTCTCTAGCTCCTGCCATAAAATGAGCTTTCAAATTAGTTGGAAGGTTCGGATGCAACACACGCATCATGGTGGGTCCCGTAGATGGACGACGAGTGTGAAACAGGTGGGGCCCACATAGCTTGGTGACGTCACATACACCAGCTGTATAGCTGGTGTGCGGAACGCTAGCTATTCTGCTTCATAAGGTGGGTCTATACGTGTGGCCCACCATAACATTTATTTTCCATCTAACGTGTTTGTAAGGTCATACAGACCCGGCCCACTGTAATGTTTACTTTCCACCCAACTTGTAGGTACAGTCACATAGACCTGGGGCCCACCACAATGTTTATTTGCAATCCAACCCGTTAACAGGGTTACACTGACCTGGATGAAAAGGAAAAAAATAAATTTCATGTTGGCCCAAAATTTCTGGACCACAAAAAGGGTCACAATGGTGGACGTTTAATCAACACTGCTTTGGCGGGGTGGCCCACCTGATCAACGACTAGATGGCACGGGATAGAACACGTACATCACAGTGGGTCCCACCATCCAGTACTGTGGATGGTGTGGACGTAACACATACTCCACGGTGGGTCCCTGCCTCCTCCCAGTGCACGCTGCTGCATGCGTCAGTAGCGTCTGCAGCAGCAGGCGTTGCTGCCTACCTTTTTATTTTTTTTTAAAATCATTTTTTTTCAAGGTTTTTCGTGTGTGGTGCCCTTCAGTGGAATCCACCCTGGCCATTGGATTCTATGGCTCGAGACCAACCAAATGAGTCCAATATTCAATGTGTTTTGGTGTGTGGAAACCTCAGGTGGATTTCAATGGTAGAAAATATCATTTGTCATGCTATGGCCCACCAGAAATTTAGATTAACTTCATTTTTCGTCTAAATGCCTAAAAGGACCTGGAGAATGGAATGGATAGCGTGGATTAAACGCATACATCAAGGTGGGGCCTGTATAAGTGGCCCACCCAAAACCAAGCTAATATATATATATATATATATATATTTTGGTTGCTGCCTGTACACCCACTATCTATTCACACTTCCGTGAAGACGTCCAGCATCCAGGGACGGTGGACGGACTGTCTACCTTTGTCAATCAAGGTGGGTCTCACATGGGCTTGGCCCACTTGATTAATATGATATTTGTGCCTTCTCATTGCCATAGGGTACACTACCAAAAAAATGAGTAAAGGCTACGGACTATGAGAGTCTTTTGCTACGGATATAAATTGTAGCTATATTACTATGGATTTAATCCATAGCTATAAGATGCTTCAATCTGTAGCTAAAAGCAACAAGCTCACCACCGTAAGGGGACTTATGGGGCCCATCGCAATGCACGTGTTTTATCTAAGCCATCTATCCATTTTGAAAGCTCATTTTAGGGCATGAGCACAAAAAAGTGAGGTAGATAGAAGTCTTAAGTGGACCACATGGTAGGAAACAGTGGAGATTAAGTTCCCACCGTTATATGTGGTGTGATCAACTTGGGCCTTCAACTTGCCTTGTTTTTGGGACCATGCCCTAAAAGTATATTTTAAAATGAATGGATGGTGTGGATGAACCACATACATCATGGTAGGCCCCACGTAGCTTCCAACAGGACCGTCCGTCTTAATTCCTACCAAATCGGCACAAAAAAAAAAAGCTCCCGCTCCCCAAAAAGAGCTCCCGCGCTAGGTAAGAAAACCCTTGCTCTTCTTTTCTTTCCTGCACAAGGAAGCAAGAACGGAAGCCCTAGCCCACCTGCCTCATGAGTTCATCGACCCCATGAACCAGCACCTCAGGCGTGCAATGGATCTCAAGAGAAAAAAATGGAGAGGAAAAAATAAAAAAGAAGAACAATAAGGGTTAGGGCTTCCCTTGCCAGAGTAGAGAGACAGAAGGAGACGCTGAGAGAGAGAGTGAGAGAGAGGGAAGGAGACGCTGAGAGAGGGAGAAGGAGACGTTAGGTCAGAGCAGGCATCCAAACGGCCTCTGTGGTCGTGAGTCAGGAAAATCGGAATTTTGGAAGGGGAAAAAAGGATGGGGGTACGTGCCGAGGGTGAGGTTAGCATCCTTCTCGCAGGAGCTGCAACGGCTTCTGTTTTGGGTCTTTACATCCTCCATAGGGATTATAAGATCGCCCACAATGCTATTTCCCAACAGGTTAACAGCCTTTACAAATCCGTCGATGAGCGTATCTCAGCATTGGAAAAACTGAAAGAAGCAGAACCGCCTGCATGATTGGAGGCTACGGAGTAGAAGGTGAGATCAATACAATATTGTGATCGGCATGATTAAAAAAAAAAAGAAAGAAAGAAAAAAAAAAGCGTGCAATGGATCTCTCCATAAAGCACAAATTTATCCCTGAAGATCTACAGGTCCTCTTTCTCCATACATATTTTTCGTTCATCAATTCAATCAATTTTTTTTCTTCAGATTTTATGTATTACTGTTGGTTATAAAACTAGTTGCAAATGATTAAATCTGTATAGTTTACATCAGTCATTTAAAAAAAAAAATTGGTTATGTTATTCTTTGGCACCTTTCGTGCTTGATAAAATCCCAAACGGCCCAAACTTGCTCTATTGTGGAGAACCCTGCTGTATTCCCCTGAGCTGGGTTTTTTTTATACATGGCATAAAAGAAAAGCTCTATTGCTATAACTTTCTAATAGAAACTTCACAATGTACTATATATGTATATCAAATTTCATGTGTACATCTTTATTTATGTATGCATTAGGATCTGTTGCAGCCATCTCTCTCTGTTGTGCGCAGCTTCTTCTTGCAATGGCGGTTTGCCCGAACGAAAAGGGGATTGCTGACAGAAGCCATGAGTTCCCTCTTAGATGTTGTTTGAGCATTCCGCTATTGAAGCCCGGGGCAGATGCCGCCACCCATTCCTATTGTTTAGATGTTCTCCTAGTTCTTCTAGATGAAGCTTCTATTCTAGTGAATTTAACATGCCTCTATGGCAGTTCCCAACAGGGTCAGGGTTTCTATGGAATCTCAGGGGTGCTTGAGAAAGGCAATATCAGTCCAGAGAGTCCATCACAGCTAACTTTCTTAAGTTTCTTGGAAGTTCCATATCCATCTGAAAGTCAGCCATGCTCGGATGTCCACTGGAATTGCAGCAATCACATCGATTTGCAGATAGAAAGTGCTGACAAATGTCAATTGTGTTGTGTGGGTGTAGAGATGCAGGATGGATGTTTAGAAACTCTTAAAATCAATGATGAAACTGTTGGTAGCCCAATGAGAAGCGAGGCGCCGCTAAACAATGCTTTATCAATTAAGAGCAGTCTACAATTGGGTGCGAAAATGATGCAATTTTTAATAGATCATAGTGTAACATTACTGAGGTGCACTTCTAGAGACAAATGTAATAACGAGTGGGGGTATGATACAACTAATAACAAATGGCGGAGATACAAGCGGTCTGCTTCATTCAATTCAAGGAGAATAGTTCTCTTCTCTTCCATCTTGAACTGATCCCACCATCATTTGTGTCACTACAGTTTTAACAATCAAGCATGGGAACAATGGTGCTGATATATCTGACATTGATAGTCAAGTAGATCGGCGATGGGCTTGTTCATGTCTAGACAAGTGCTATAGATGTTTCCACTATTAGAATTTTCTATTTTTTGGGGTTATTTTCCTTGTTCATATGTTTATGGCTATTGATTGTTAGGAGTTTCTCATTGCTGGATGGAGCTTTGCTGTATGTGGTGTTTAGACACTTACAGAGGCGTGGTTTGAACTTTTACATATAGAAAATGAGAAATTATGTTTTTGTTGTAAAAAAAAAAAATGTATGCATTAGGATCTTAGCCATTTCGCAGTCTTTAGATCTAATTTCTTTCCTTTGATTTTCTACACTCAATATCTCATTTGTGTAGAGACATTCTCATTTCTGGCCATGATTTCCTTCAAGATTCTTTTCCATCTCATCTCTTTACCAGGGGGTTGAATTTCTTCTTATGTTTATATTACCATAACAAAACTTACTAGATCCCCAACATCACAAGAAATTATTTTCACAATAAAAATATCATGGAATCCATGTCTTGCATCCAAAAACCACAATATCTCCTTATGTTGGTGCAGTTCCAGTGCACCTTATTTTCTCTTGAAGCTCAAAGGAGATGGGAGATGTTACATATCTACTGTAAGTTTCTCCTTCCACTACTCATGCAACTGATAAGAACAAATGTTATACTTGATCTTAACCAAAAGGCCTAGAAAAGTATTTCTCCACTCATAAAAGAAATCAATGACCAAAAGAGAGCCAGAAATGTATTTCTCATGCAATAACTAATTACGCAATTTGTTGAATGCAGATATACACGGAGAATTGGGTAAATTCACATGGGCAACAGGAAGACAATTCATGGCAGGCTTTTGTGTTCGTACCGAAAGATAACTGGTATATTGCAAAGGCAAGTTCCATGCCCTTAAAGTTCTCATTTTCGTACTTGGGAACTATTAGGTGATCTCAAGTTAGTTGGAAACTAACATCTTTGTAGTACAAGTTCAACTTGAAAACAAACATAATTGGATTTTGGTCTTGCCTTCATTGTAGAACCAAGGAAGTTAATTGCAATTTTGTCATTTTCACTGTGTCTAATGGATTTTTGCAATTCAATTAATTAGTGCATCCAAATGTAGCCCATACGTAACCAACATAAATTCATTAATTGGGTTCTTATTTTTAATCGGTTTGCTGGTAATTTACTCAAGGGGCAGACAGTTGGAGTGATTGGAGAGGTTATATTGGATGAAAGAATAAAATCTATTGTTTCTATGTTTATTTCCAATTTAGTTTATTCTTTGATGCACTTAATGATTTGTTATTGATGGCCCTGATACATGAAATCTAGAAACTCCTGCATCAAAAACCAATGAGAACAGATGGATAAGAATGAAGTGTAGCCAGAAGGTCCTTCCCAATGCTCCAAAGACAATGGCCACATTAAAAGAACAGGTGGTCTTCATCAATTCAACTTCTATGATTCTCTTTTACTCAGAACTAGTCTTTGTTTTTTTTTTTTTTTTTTTTTTTTTTTTTTTTTTTTTTTTTTCTTTTTGAAAAATTCCCGCAAAATTTTCATCTTGGTTTTTTTCTTTTAAGCTATGGATGCCTTTTTCTCATCTTTGTAGTGACTAGTCAATGGTAAAAAAAAATGAAAATTTGGTCAAAGACTCCTTGCACAAAAGTTGTTTCTTGAGGGGATTGGATTTTTTCCTTGGAGGTTCATCAAGCTAAAGGTATAGAGCTTTGTAATTTGGTATGGCTTGTTGTGAAAAGTTTAAGGTCTTTTGTGATAATCAATCAATAGGCGTTAAGCCTTTCCTCATAGTTAATATATGAATATAATATGTATGACATTAGCTGTTCAACGCATCATTTGGAAGTTTTTACTCTCAGTCCTCTATTGCATTTTAGATGTAAGTCAATTTTGGAGGGAGTTACAATTATAGCCCTCTGGTATCTATTGGACTACCAGACTGATTGGCCATGAACGTAGTAAGGTGGGCCCACAATTTCCCAACCAAAGGTTTGCTCTTTATCTGGTTTGTTCTTCTTGTTTTATCACTTTATTTATGCTATTGTTATCCAACATCTGTGCGATTTTCTTTGCATGTATCCCGAGTCAAATGTTACATTTACACATTCGTGAATCTGAATGGTAATTACATAATTGAAAAGTGAGTAAAAAAACCAACCTGAATGCAGGAAGTTTAGGTTAGGTTAAGAGACCTGGAAATGGATAGGTAAAACATTAATTTTCTTGTCCAGTTATTATATTCCAAGGATTAGATGACAAGGCATCCAAATTTAGCTTCTAGTTGTTAGAAGATTATCTAAACTTTATAAAGAAATCAGAGCAGTCACGTGTATGGAGAATTTGTCTTTGACTATTCTTGGGCTGATGCTACTACAACTCTGATGCTTAATATTTGTGGCTTGAATTTGTACTTTCTCCATTTTCTTCTCTCTCTCTCTCTCTCTCTCTCTCTCTCTCTCTCTCTCTCTCTTTTCTTTTTCATATTGCTTCTTAAAGATTAGTTTTTGGTTCTCACTACAAGCATTTTGCTGATTGTAAAAAGAAAAGAAGAAGAAGAAGAAGAAAATAATAAACGTGAGTCACATTGTCGCTGATATTCGATGTTTCCATATCTTTTAACTTGCATGGTACAAGTTTTAGATGATTCTGGTCATTCATGGAAGAAGTATGGGCCGATATACATCTAAGATGAACCTTTGAGTGTGATTCAACCAGTTCCTTACCAAATTGCAAATGGGGCACTATGCATTCTATTGCAATCAGTTGAACCTTTGAGTGTGATTCAACCAGTTCCTTACCAAACCTATACTTATAACCTAAACCTAGACCTTAACGTAAACCTAAACCTATACTTATAACCTATAACCTATAACCTAAACCTTAACCTATAACCCAAACCTTAACCTATAAACTAAACCTATAACCTATAACCTAAAACGTAAACCCAAACCTAAACCCAATCCCGAACCTGAACCCGATTTCCTAAAACTAAACCTTAACCTATAACCTATACTTATCTAACACCCTGAAAATCGGGGGTCGAGCATAAACTCAACTGCCGAGTTCCAACGCATCACTTATGCAACAAAATGAATGATGATTGAATGTTGTCTGCATTAGTGTATTGAACATGAATGAGATTAAGCCAAAACAACATATCATACTCCAGAGACAGTTAAATTGCAAGCGGAAGACTGTGATAGATATATAAAATATATAAAAATAGTGGTGGTGGTGGGTCTCCAGAGTGTGATAATGTTACCAGGTTAAATAATTACAAGTGCAGTTCTAAAATATACCAAATGTGAGGAACTGTAATGTCTCCTATCCCAAATACCATAGCCCCGTCAATACAATACTAGGTCTTCATAGACCTGTCAGAGAGTTACATGTGGGAGAACTCCTCCTCAACATCATAGTAGTAGTTCGGCTCTACTTCATAAGCATCGCCATCACTTGAAATTCAACAAATCTGGTTGGTGTGTACAACACCGTCCCGTAACGTGGGTGTGAGTGATCAACTCAGTGGAACAATAAAGCATATGTTAACATGTTATCAATTCAGTCAAGCAGTAATGATAAAGCAATAAAATCAAACACTCCTAACTACTCTTATTAATGCAAGTATGAATGTAGTCATGATGTATGCCCTCACCACACCCTCCCTTGTGCGACACCATCTTACGTTCGCGGCATGCTTTCATCCCTCAGTGCTCCACATCTTCCAGGCACATGCAATGCATGATGAACATGATTACTGAGTATTTATTAGTCCATTTCAAACAGCAGGATTGGGAAACTAAGGTACCTCCCTTGTATCATTCCCAAACATGATCCATTCTAGGGTCGTCAGTCCTAGTTAATCTCAGACGATGGTGTGTTTTCTAGGTCACTGCAAAGGCTGCCGGGGTTGTTATGCACAAAGGTTACAGCAGTCCCCCATCACCTCTTTAACGATTCATCACTATATAGAAACAGGCCTAGTTCATACTCTATACACCGCGGCAAAACTCTAAGGCTCACCGCAGTTTCAGAGTATGCTCGAGGTCATTACAAAGGGCTGTCAGGGCTGTTGCTCGTAATCGTTGCACCACTCCCCCATCACCTTATCAATGTAGGCCGACAACACGAATATAGTGTCCCATACCACCATAATCGGCTCACGAGTCTGGTTGCTCACTGGTCACTACGGGGCGGTACATGGCCCCAGCGTAGGCCGACAGCTCGACCACGGTGTCCTATACCACCATGCCCGGCTCATGAGTCTTAGCGGATTGAGGTACCATGGTTAAAAGGGATTTCACTGGTAAGTTTGGTACCCTAGGTTCAAGCAGAGGCGACCAAACATGGTGAACATACATTAGACAAATCGGGTTACTTGACGAGCTCGGCTAGCTCGAGCGCCCAACAAGTTGAACGACATGAAGTGCATAAGCACTTCGCGTGGCCAACCACTATCGCCAACTGAAGTACGACTCGGGTTCGTCGAACACATCTCACGTGGCAAATGAATCACAACCATGAATTCAATTCTGGTACCGATTGTCTGGACTATAATCATAGCCCCAAACATAATCAATTGCAGATAGATAAAGTAATAGTGGATCAAGATTCAACTCATACAATCAAAGTCTGGTATTATCCGTTTATGGCTGCCAGGGCTGTTGCACACACTCGTTGCTCCACTCCCCCATCACCCATGACGGATCATACAACGTAAACATGAATTTAAACATATGCATTACATAGATAAAATCATACAATCAATTGAGCATGTTATGAAGTGCAACATAAGCATGAGTTTGTACATATTCAAGTCCTAATCACACAGATATCTAAAGAAATCATACACATAGTTAAAGAAGTTGAGAATCATATCTCAACACCCTTAAACATTACAATTTACTAACTACTACTCATTTAGACATTTCAACAAACACTTTAAAATACATACATCAACATACATAACATATGTTGATCACCTAGGCATTAGGCCAAATCCTTTCACTAGGAAGTTTTCCTAATCATAACACGCGTACACCCACGACGGATAGTCATGGAAAGTAGAAATCCAAGTTCCATATTCATTTGAATATTTTCACAAACACTTGAGCTACACATTTCAACATATATAGCGTATAGTGGCCGTGGCGTGATTCAGGGCAAATCCTTTCGTCAAAGGGGTATCACCAATACTACAATCATATATCCATGACAATTAGTCATGGCGAGCTCGAATGAGAATTCTATACTCATTCAGTCATTTTCACAAACACTTAGAATACACTATTACAGCATAGATGGTGTATGTTAGCAAAACATGTATTAGGGCTATCCTTTTGCCAAGAAAGTATTTTATCCATGTATAATACATTCATACAGCATATAATCATGACAAATACATCTCCAAAATTTATACGTATACAGTACTTTCTAGAATACACAATTTCAACATACATAGTGTATATAAGCAAAACATGTATTAGGGCGAGTCCTTTTGCCAAACAAGTAATTTATCCACATATAATACATTCATACAACAATTAATCATATCAAACACATTTCTAAAATTTGTACTATACGGTACTTTCTACAAATACCTAGAGTATGTAGAATTCCATATTTTTCATCTTTAATCGAAACGAAAACAGACAACACTTTGTACATGTGCAATTGCATGCAGATCATGAATCTATCATTATCTGACATTGAAAGCGTTGAAAACCATAACCTATACACCTAAAGTCTGCACCTTTTGTCATAGAATCGTAACGGAGTCGATAGATTTGCTAAGCTTCCGTATACGGCAGTTTGGCCACCTAGAGAACGAAGTAGGTTAGCTATTTCATAACCTACAACCATCAACACTCCAAATCAGATTAGGGTTAGGGTTTCTTACCTAAAAACGAAGCTGGAATCACCAGGAAAGCGATTAGAACGGAGTGGTTGTGCTTGCATAACGGTAGGGAAGCATGACAAGGAGATCCTCCCACAACTCCCACACTTTCTCTCTCTTTTCTCTCTCAAATCTCAAATTTGTATGGCTGTGAGAGAGAGGGTTCAAAGGTCCTTATATAGCCTAAAAAGTCTCCAAATTAGACTTCAAGTCAAGGTATACTTAGGTTATAACCAAAGCAGTCCCGTTTCAGCTCAACGGAGGACTTCTGGCGGGCCTCCTTGAGCCAAAGGTCGACTTAAGCTCACCGACACCGGATCTAGGTGGAGTTAAGTTTTCGTTTCGATCGGGATTCCAGATCACGCGTGGCGGACCAGTTTCAGTTCAACGGTCAGTGGATCTCGATCGGAGATTCCAAGTACATGTAAATGTGTATGAAATTTCTCCTGATCCGAGGGTGTAATTTGGTCTGATTCTGACGGTCTGGTTGCTTAAAATTGATCCGCAAGCGAGAGGTGCCAGATTACTATTTGAGATATTTTATTTTGAATTAATTTCACATTTCTCACACTCTTCACTCCGAGCTCAAGCGAATAGCGCCGGGACACTGGCTGGATTTGATTTCCGAGATGGTTGTTAAGCCCAGCGAGGCGGTCCTAAGTCCTTAACATCGTATTATTCGGACTCCGGATGTGCGGTCCAGATCTGATACGGAGTTTCAATATGCTCCCGAGAGCAGTCGGGTAATGAGTTTGATCCGAGATTTTAGGGTAACCTAGCGTCAATGATTCTACAAGTTTTGGGTCTTGTAGATCGTATTTAAAGTGATTGGTACTAATTTCACAGGTACTCAAGTTTAACACTGGCTAATTCTCACCTAATTTCTAAAGGATTTTGTAACGCCCTGAAATTCGGGGGTCGAGTATGAACTCAACTCCCGAGTTCCAACGCATCACTTATGCAACATACACAATGATGGTTAAATGTTGTCTGAGTTAGCGCAATAAACATGAATGGGATTATACCAAAATAGTAATTCATACTCCAGTTCAATTGTATAAAGGCAAGCGGAAGACTGAAATTTTATATTCAAAGTATGTAAAGTAACCAAATTTTTTGAACTCCAGAGTATGAGTACTAATTGAGTACCAATATACATGTATTATTTCTAAGTCAAAAATCAAAATACAACTCTCAAGAGAAGCCCTGAAAACCCCGCGATGCAGCCGGCCTAAGCAAAGCCGTCAGAGTACTGCATAAAGGAGAACTCCTCCTGATCCTCATCGAAGTCGGGCTCCGGCTCCTGAACCGAGGCGCCATCTACACCTACGACAGAGTCTGGTGGGTGTTGCAAACACCGTCCCGTAACATGGGAGTGAGTAGCTAACTCAGTGGAACAATAAAGCATAGGTTAACATGTTATCAATTCAATCAAGCAGTAATGATAAAGCAGTACAAATCAAACATTTCTAACTACTCTTATTAAGTGTGAAAATGAAATGACATGATGCTGTATGCCCTTGCCAAACCACCCTCAAGCGACATCATCTTACGTTCGCGAATGCTTAACTCCCTCAGTGCGCCACATCTACAAAGCACATGCGGTGCGATGATGCTCATGATTACCAAGTTATTATTAGTCCATTTCAAACAGCAGTATTGGGAAACTAAGGTACCTCCCTTGTATCATTCACAAACATGATCCATTCTAGGGTCGTCAATCCTAGTTAATCTCATATGATATTATGGTTTGAGAAGCGTAGTGAAGGCATCGCAAAGGGCTCGTCACCCGTCAGCGCGGATACAGATCTCACCGTATGCGGCTCAATTGCTGGCCGTTAGCTCGAGTACAGGTCTCACCGTACTCGGCTCAATCACTAGTCGTCAGCTCGAGTACAGGTCTCACCGTACTCGGCTCAACTCATACTGTAGTTGCTGTGAAAGACTCGTCGCCAATCACAGACACTTGGAGTATACTCGAAGATACTACGGAGGACTCGTCGCCCGTCAGCACGAGCACAGGTCTCACCGTACTCGGCTCTCGCTGTAAGTATCGACAGCTCGAATACAGTGTCCCATACCACCGTATTCGGCTCACGAGTTTGGTTACGCAATGGTCACTACGGGGAGGCACATGGCCCCAGCGTAGGCCGACAGCTCGACCACGGTGTCCCATACCACCATGCCCGGCTCATGCGTCTTAGCGGATCGAGGTACCATGGTTAACGGGATCGCCACTGGTAAGTTTGGTACCCTAGGTTCAAGCAGTAGCGACCAAACATGGTGAACACACAAATACATTTCGGTTTACTTGACGAGCCTGACTAGCTCGAGCGCACCACAAGTTGGGCGATATGGAGCGCAAAAGCACTCCGTGTGGCGAACCACTATCGCTAACCGAAGTACGACTCGGGTTCGCCAGACACATCCTTTGTGTCGACTGAATCTCAGCCACAATCGCAAGTCTGGTACCGAAAGTTTGGACTATAGACATAGTCCCAAACTCAAACAGTTCTCATCAATAGCATGTGGAGTAAAGCATGATAAACAAACAATACAAGCATGTTAGCAGGCATCTTATAAAGCATGAAGTAAAGCATGAAGTAAAGCATGTTGTAAAGCATGTTGTAAAGCATGTAGTAAAGCACTATACACATAGGGATACAATTACATACACATCACAAGTGAGTGGTTATAGCGAACCACCGCATGGAGGGGATCCTACATGTCTCTAAGGGAGTCGGGAATCCCATATCAGCACCTCTCTAAGGCACTAATACTCAAGCATTTACACACACAAGCATTACACAAACACTTAGAGTACGCCATTCCAACATACATGACGTATGTTAGTAAATTGCGTATTAGGGCTATTCTTTCACCAAGCAGTTATTTTATCCGCGTATACCATATTCATACAACAAATAATCATGACAATTACACTTCCAAAATTTACACATATGCGGTATTTCTAGATAACAATTTCAACATACATAGCGTTACAAGCGAACATGTATTTCAGCGATTCCTTTCGCCAAACTAGTTATTTATCCATATATTATATTATTCATGCATTGAATAAACATGCCAACATTTTTCCGAAAAAAATACGTATACAGAATTTCTACGTATACCTAGAGTATGTGAAATTCCATATTCTACAACGTTAATGAAACGAAACAGGAAACAGAAAGCACTTTGTACATGTGCATTTACATGCAGATCATGAATTACCATATCACATTGACATTGAAAGCGTTGAAAAATGTAACTTATACACTTAAAGTCCTCACCTTTGCCCTTGGAATCACAACGAATCAGCAAGGGTAGTAGAGAGCTTCCGTATACGGACGTTTTCTAGAGCTAAAGATGAGTGAAAGCCTTTAGCCATAACCTACAACGAACCTACATCAAAACAGACCTAGGGTTAGGGTTTCTCACCTTCAAACGGAATGGATACCACCGGGAAAAACACCTGGAAAGGAGCGGTGTAGGCCGTGCGACAACCGGAAGCAGTAGGAAGAAGATCACCCACAAATTTCAAGCTCTTCTCTCTCTTTTCTCTCTCACTCTCTAGGGTTTTCTCCCAAATTCGTATGGCTATGAGAGGGGCTGTTCTAAGCTCCTTTTATAGCCAAAAAACCTCCTCAAAACAGAATCAGGTTCAAGGGTGACTGCTTATATAGGCATTTCGTCACTTTTCCAGCTTAAAAGAGAGGTTCTGGTGGCCCTCCTTGAGCCAAACGTCAGACTTAAGCTCACCACACATGGATCTATGTGGTATTACGTTTTTGATTCGATCGGATTCCCAGATCGCACGTGGCGGACTACTTTCAGTTCAACGGTCAGTGGGCCACGATCCGAAATTCCAAGTACATGTAAATGTTCCTGAAATTTTTCTTAATCCGAGAGTGTAATTTGGTCTGATTCTGACGGCCAGGTTACTTAATACTGACGCGCAAGCGAATGGTGCCAGATCACTATTCCTGATATTTATTTTGGAATGGGAATAGTGTTTTTCACACTCCCTCGCTCCGGATCGAAACGAATGGCCGTGGGACATCAGCTGGATCTGATTTTCGAGATGATTGTCAAGCCCAATGAGGCGGTCTTAGTTCCTTAGCTTCGTGTTAATCGGACTCCCGATGTGTGATCTAGACCCAATACGAAGTTTCGTTTCATTCCCGAGAGCAGCCGGGTAATGAGTTTGGTTCTAAACTTTAGGGTAACCTAGAGTCACTTGTTCTGCAAGTTTTGGGTCTTGCAGATCGTATTTAAAGCGATCCCAATGGATTTCATGGCTAACCGAGTTTAGTACTTAGTTAACTTTGTTAAATTTCTAAAGGATTTAATCCTAATTGATTTCCAGTCGAGGTGGTACTCGAGCCAATGTACGGAAATTCACGGGTCGTTACAGATTTAGTCTTGGGTGATTTCGGTCTGAGGTGGTACTTAATCCTGTGTAGCAATGTTTAGTTTAAGTATTGTTCTTCATTACCTAAACTTTAAGATAGCGTCAAATGTGAAAGTACTTAGAAAATTTAAAGAACAAGGTGGTGAAAGGTGGGATTTGTGAAGGAAATGGGTTAAGGAGTGATTTTAGACTGTGGGATTCAGTTCTGACAAGTTAATAAGGTGTTAGGATCGACCCATTGCTTAAGGACGTCTAATCCCAGGTTGGGAAAAATCCGGACTGTTACAACTTATAACCTTAACCTAAACCTATTCTCAAATCCCAAAACCTATACTTATAACCTAAACCTAGACCTTAACCTAAACATAAACCTATACTTATAACCTATAACTTAAACCTAAACCTAAACCCGAACCTATAACCCAACCTAAACCTATACTTATAACCTAAACCTATTCTCAAATCCCAAAACCCATAACCTAAACCTAAACCTTAACATAAACTTATAACCTATAACATAAACCAAAACCTATAACCTAAACCTGAACCCAAACCCGAACCCGAACCCGAACCCGAATCCCTAAACCTTAACCTAAACATATAACCTATAACCTATAACTTAAGCCTATACCTAAACCTAAACTTGAAAACCCAAACCTAAACCCGATCCTAAACCTGAACCCGATTTCCTAAACCTAAACCTTAACCTATAACCTAAACTTGAAAACCCAAACTTAAACCAATCCCGAACCCGAACCCGATTTCCTAAACACAAACCGAAACCCGAACCCGAACCCGAACCCGATTTCCTAAACCTAAATCTTAACCTATAACCTTAACCTAAACCTATTCTCAAATCCCAAAACCTATACCTATAACCTAAACCTAGACCTTAACCTAAACATAAACCTATACTTATAACCTATAACCTAAACCTAAACCTAAACCTTAACCTATAACCCAACCTAAACCTATACTTATAACCTAAACCTATTCTCAAATCCCAAAACCCATGACCTAAACCTAATCCTTAACCTAAACCTATAACCTATAACCTAAACCAAAACCTATAACCTAAACCCGAACCCGAACCCGAATCCCTAAACCTTAACCTAAACATATAACCTATAACCTATAACCTAAGCCTATACCTAAACCTAAACTTGAAAACCCAAACCTAAACCCGATCCCAAACCCGATTTCCTAAACTTAAACCTTAACCTATAACCTAAACTTGAAAACCCAAACTTAAACCCAATCCCAAACCCGACCTAAACCCGATCCTGAACCCGAACCCCCGATTTCCTAAACCTAAACCTTAACCTATAACCTATACTTATAACCTTAACCTAAACCTATTCTCAAATCCCAAAACCTATACCTATAACCTAAACCTAGACCGTAACCTAAACATAAACCTATACTTGTAACCTATAACCTAAACCTAAACCTAAACCTTAACCTATAACCCAACCCAAACCTATACTTATAACCTAAACCTATTCTCAAATCCCAAAACCCATAACCAAAACCTAAACCAAAACCTATAACCTAAACCCGAACCCGAACCCGAATCCCTAAACCTTAACCTATACATATACCTATACATATAACCTATAACGTATAACCTAAGCCTATACCTACCTAAACTTGAAAACCCAAACCTAAACCCGATCCTGAACCTGAACCTGATTTCCTAAACCTAAACCTTAACCTATAACCTAAACTTGAAAATCCAAACTTAAACCCAATCCCAAACCTGAACCCGATTTCCTAAACCCAAACCTAAACCCAATCCCGAACCCGAACCCGATTTCCTAAACCTAAACCTTGACCTATAACCTATACTTATAACCTATAACCTAAACCAAAACCTATAACCTAAACCAAAACCAAAACCTAAACCTAAAACCTAAATGTATTCTCAAATCCCTAATCCTAAACCTACACCTAATCCTATTCTCAACTCCTTAACCTAAACCTAAACCTAAACTTGAAAACCCAAACTTAAACCCGATCTCGAACCCAAACCCGATTTCCTAAACCTAAAACTTAACCAATTCTCAATTCCCAAAAACTATAACCTATAACCTATAACATATAACATATAACCAATTCTCTAGGTTCTCAACTATTCTATTTCTATGTTTTCCTTGCATTTAGTTTTCATCCTTCTTCAATTGACTGATTCTTTGTTTTTATATTGTAGAGTCCTCTAGTGGTGGTTCACCCTCGAATAATTACAGAAGATGCACAAGAGAAGTTATTGGTATAGCTGTCAGATGTGCAGGTGGACTACTGATACTCGCATTCATTTTTTATCTATGGTGGATGAAGGATGCACCTGGCCATATGCAAGTGCACACAAACTCACCGAGATTTGTATTTTCAGCATTATTGTAATTATAATTGTAATTGATTGAATGAATGAATAATTTTAATTGAATGAATGAATGATTGTGCAAGTGGTAATTGAATGAATGAATGATTATAGCATGGATATTGACCGTAGCTATAGGTCTATGGCTACGGATTGAATGAATGATTGTAATTGAATGAATGAATGATTATGCATGTGATAATTGAATAAATGAATGATTATAGCACGGATATTGATTGTAGCTATAAGTCTATGGCTACGGATTAAATCCATAGCCTTTGTTTTTAAAATGTACAAAATAGCTATGGATATTGACCGTAGCCGATAATCTGACAGCTGTAGCCATTATTAAATTTGGCATATTGCTACGGACTTTTAGCTATAAATAATATCCGTAGCAGTTTATGCTTATTGCTACAGATATAATTGTTACGGATTATATCCGTAGCTGTTGTAACCTATGGCTACGGATTAAATCCGTAGCTATAGGTTTCAGACCTATTGTTACGGCACCTACGACTACGGTCATGCTACGGACTAAAACCATAGCCATAGGTCTATGGCTACGGATTTTATCTGTAGTCTTTGCCCATTTTTTTGTAGTGGTAGGGCCACATAGCTTGGACAGCCGTGGGGTCCATTTAATAGACGGTTTGGGACATCACATACACTCATTAGGTGGGCCACACAATCACATCTTCACACACAAAACAAATGAAAATGAGAGGGAGAGAGAAAGTGACACACGTGCAATGAAGGGACCCCGATATTATGGGCCCTCCCTTGCATGATTTAAAACATACATCAAATGGGTCCCATTTCATATGGGCCAACTGATCAAAATCAACAGTGGAGATTCTTTTTCCACAGAAATGGAGGGTCTAGATGACCCTATCCATGCAAGGAAAATAAACATCATGATGGGGTCCATGGAGAATGGCCCCATCATGGAATGATCATGAGGATCAAGGTGGGCCATTGGCCACATCTTAGGGTCCAAAGTGAGATTCGTACCATTGATCGGTATGTCTCACTTGGCCCATCATAAAAATATGAAAAGTATCCTATAGTAGCACCCACTGTTCGATCTTCTTGGTCCGTTGGAAAGCCAATCTCCTTGTGTCTCACTTTGATGGAGAGTGATGAGGTTTGAAGGGCTAGGATGAAGGATTTGGGAGAGGAAGTGGGCCACACAACTCACTCTTTTCTCTCATGAAAAACCATGGACGCGCACTCTCTTTTCTCATATTTGGTGTTGCTTGGAATTGAGAAATGAGAGGGAGAGATGGGATGTAAGGAGAGAAAGTAATGGATGTGAGTGATGGGTGAGGTGAAGGTGTACTTGACATGTATGGGTGTGTAATAGAGAGGGTGAGAGAGAGAGAGTTGACTTGATGGTTGCTTGACTTGAGGAGAAAGAAAGCATAGGTGTGTGTACTTGACATGAGGTAATTAATTGATTGATTGATTGATTAGACATGTTATAGAGATTCTCTTGGGATTGCAAACGCGCGGTATTTTTCTCGAAATAAACGTCGGCCCACATCTCTCAACCAGGGTATTGGATCAATGCATAAGACGCGACGGTGAAACTGCGGTGATGGTGTGGTCGCAATAGTATAAGTCTCAGATTAAGCCGACTCAATTCTACGAGATACGACTTAGGGTCGCGCGTAAACGTCGATTATCTGTCGTAGGTTGTCAGAATTCGTCGGGAAGGATCGCGGAAGTTGACGGAACAGT
This sequence comes from Magnolia officinalis, assembly GCA_021015155.1. Lineage (NCBI taxonomy): Eukaryota > Viridiplantae > Streptophyta > Magnoliopsida > Magnoliales > Magnoliaceae > Magnolia > Magnolia officinalis. The sequence continues at coordinate 67,228,500 of JAJHSJ010000001.1, forward strand.
ACGGACTAGGATATGGGTCTTACAATCCCCCATTTATTACTTGGTTTTGTGAACATGATAATGTTTAATGTTATATTTTAATCATGTTTATGTTGCAAGGTGAATTTAAGAGCTTAGATTGAAAAGGATGCTAAAAGTATGGATTTAATGCTCGAGAATCACCAAGGCAAAGGAGGGATCTTAAGAGACTAAGAATGAAGAATTCTCATGCCAAAGATCCAAGGAAACCAAGTACATAGGATGGAAAAAAGATTGGTAAGAGCACAAGTAAACAACAGAAAAATAGCCAATTTCGGTGCTACCTAAGCCAACTTCGGTTGCTACATAAAGTGCACAAAACAGTCCAGCAAGAAAATAGCTTAATTCGGTGCTACCTAAGCTTAATTCAGCACCACTGAAGCCAATTTCGGTATCTATCTAAGAAAATTCGGTGGCTACTTAAGCACTCTACACATATAATTTCAGATGCGATAAATTTTAGATACAACTTCGATGCTACCGAAGCCAGCTTTAATGCTACCAAAATTGCACAGAGTTGCAATGCAGGGCTGACTCAGATTGCCTAAATTGAGGTCTTTCGCAAGTAGTTTCTAGAAATTTCAAGTCGTAAGGGGGGGATGCACAACTATAAATAGGAGTCTCTAAGACGTTCGTAGGCATCTTCTAGGGTTCAAGGAGTGGAGCAAAAGGGTGGAGCCACTGTCCAAGAGCTTTCTTCTTCTTCCTTAGTTGGTCTTTTTGTTTTGTTTAAGAGTTCTTAGTTCAATCAAGTCTATGGTTGGCTAAACGTCTTAGTTAGAGCTAAGAGGTGAAGCTTGTAGCGTGATTGGGATGTTTGCTTTGTTTTGAATCATGTTTTGTTGAACTCTCTTAGATTCTAGTTTGATTATAAGGAATATTTTTAGTTTTTAATGTCTGTTGTGACAAATTATAATAGATCTGTGATAGCTTTGAATATCTTCTTTTCCTAATTTGAGATTGTGAAATTAGCAAGTCCCATTATTAACCATCATCCCTTAGGCATGGTAGGATGATGTAATCCTTCCTAACCTTCACAATTCTCTTATGATTGGTTGTGGGATTGGTAAATCTCGTTGTTTGCCTTGTCTCTTGGGCTTGGTTAGGTGATAGAATCACTTCCAAATCCTCACAACTCTCATCTATTGATGATTAGATCCATAAGAAGTTTAGAGATTTGACAGATCTCTTCTTACCAATTGGATAAGATAGGACTCTGATTCCAGTTGTGTCTTTGAATAAAGCAAGGTAGCATCCTGAGAACTTACAAGTGGATCCTTGGAAACACTAGTTACCACATTTAATTATGTTAGTTTTAATCACTTTAATCACAATTACTCTTTCAATTATTCATATTTAGTTTTAGTTCTTCATCTAGTTATAGTTCTAGTTACTTTCAGAATACACATAAGATTAGTCCATGTGGATTTGACCTCGGTCTCACTGAGATTATTACTACATCGCGACCCTACACTTGGGGTTGTGAACAAGTTTTGGCACTGTTGCCGGGGACTAACGGTTACGTTTTTCTTAGATTAACTAGTTATGAAATTAGTTTAAGGTTAGGGTTTTTCTACTTTATATTTTTAGGTTAGGATTTTTTTAGAATTATTTTAAAAACTAATTCACTTTCCTTTTTCTATTTTGCAGGACCTTAATTTAGAAACTTCTAATTTGGTAACCTCTTTCTAATTTTCTCTCTTTCTTTTTCAGATTTCTTATTTGTCCTAGGATTCTTTCTTTTTAGGATTAGGTTAGATTTTTCTTAATTTTAAACTTTTGTTTTTAGGATTTTTCCTTCGTTTTTTTTTTTTGGGAACTAACATTATTTTCTATTTTGAAGGATCCTAACATAGATTTTCTCCAACTTGGCAACTTCCTTCTAACTTCTCCTCTACTTACTTTCCATATTATTATAGGATTTTTCTTTTATTCTCTTTTAGGATTAGATTCAGAGTCAGGGTTTCACTATGCAAGAGTTGGAACATCAGTATGTTGAGATAGCTAAGAGATATTGGGAAGGGATGTATGATGATTATGATATGAAACGGCCCGTCTCAAAATTTTTCTGAAAATATCTTCAAGAACCAACCAGAATATGATGCTCCACCGGTTAAGAAGTCCTTCGGTGATTATATGTGGGAGAATAATTGTACTCTAAGGATTAAGAAAACAGTATGCAATTATTAGGGTCATCGTGATTATTGGAATGAGGATAATTATCAGCCTTCCAGCAAAGAGAGAACTGTACGCGATTGTATTATGGCTGATAATATGTATCAACAACCACCAGACTCTCTCACTTATGACCCGTATGATTATAATCAGTAGAAACATCAACATTGGAAAGATGAACCAACAAAAGATTATAGTGATTATTCTCTTGGATCCCCTACCTTTGAAATCCAACCAGAAACGATCCAAGAAGATTCACTTCAAAAACTCATCAATGCACAAGAGCAATTCAATCAATATCTCATGCAATCATTTGTAGCCTTTGAAAAATCTATCGAATTGATCAAATTAACTAGGATAGAACGTCAGTCACACCTCAATGAGGGGAAAGAGGCTAGTTTATCCTAGCCTTAATCCAATCTAGAAACACAATGCGAGGAAACTAATCCTAACTCTCTTACAGAGGGTGCTGAAATTGAGAATGAAGAGTAGGATTGTGTTAAAGAGCATATGGTTCAATTTTCCAAAGAGTCGATCTCGATGACTGTCCAAAGGAATGATCAAGAGACGTGCATGTCTTTCAAATATAATGATACTGATATACTTCACTCACATGACACACTTGGCTTCAATAAGGAGGAAGAGGGTAGTTTGTTTGAGCCTCAACCCAACTTAGAAACATAGTGGCGGGAAAGCGATCTCATGCCACTAGTGCACTGCACTGAATTGGAAGATGATGAGTATTGGGATGACAATCATGAATGTACAACCAAAATTTCCCTTGAATCGACTTCAAGTTTGGTTCAGGTCAATGATCAAGAGGCACAGGAAGTTGTCGACCATAATGATATACTCCACCCATCTGACATGTCTAATTTAAATATGGAGAATGAGCCCCTTTCAACTGACCTTCTAACTCTTGTGAGGTGTGTTTGACCACTCCCCATAATTAAATGATGATATGATTTAGGAGATGGACGAGTTGCTCGATATGACTCTGGAATTTGAAACCATCTAGTTGAGGCCACCATTTGACCTGTTGACCCTTGACAATACAATGCCTCTACTAAGTAGTATCAATGAAAAAAGTCTTCACATCAATGTTTTGCCTGCTGATCCTCAGTCCATCTATGCAAGGCAAGACAAGATACATCTGGTGACAACTTACTCTCACCGAAATGAAGAGCAAGAGAGTATGTTTCTGTCTACTTTCAAAGATGATGAAGGAGTCATTGAGTAGATCATCACAGACTTCAATGTGGAGAATGAGTCATTCTCATCTGATTTAAGACATCTGTTAACAACATCTCCATTATGTCTTCAATCTTTAACCATGTAGCTTCTTGACCTCTTCCCTTATCTCTGCATCACATCACAACTTCAACAATGCTTCTCGTGTACACTCCATCTTTCTTTTACACCATTACCAAGCCCGAAGAAGTTGCAAAGAACTTGAACTTCTCTATAGGAACGACTTTGGTGGGCATGTCTGCTGGATTTACACTGGTGTGAATCTTTTCCAGTGTTACGCCTCCTTCCTCAAGCACCTGTCGGATAAAATGATGACGAACATCAATGCGTTTAGTATGTGAGTGATAAACTGAATTTTCAGCCAAATTGATAGCGCTCTCGCTATCACAATTAACCGGCACGGCCTCCTGCTAAAGTCCCAACTGATTTATCATTCCTCTTAACTAAACACCTTCCTTAAATGCTTTTGTCACTGCCATATATTATGCTTCGGTCGTGGAAAGAGCCACCGTGGACTGAAGCTTCGACATCCAACTAATTTCTCTACCCACTAGTACAAACGAGTAACCAGAAGTCGACTTTCTGGAATCCACATTACCTGCGTAGTCTAAATCCACATACCTTACCAACTTTACTCCTGTCTTCTCAAAAGTTAAGACATAGTCTTTTGTACCTCGAATGTATCAAAGTAGCCATTTCACCGCTTCCCAATGTTACTTGCCGGGGTTTGACATGTATCTGCTAATAACACCGACTTCCTGTGAAATATATGGTCTCATACAGACCATGACATACATGAAACTACCAACCGCATTTGAATAAGACACATGAGATATAACCTGCTTTTTCTCATTTGATTTAGGACATTCTTCTGAGGAAAGGTTGAGGTGAGTCCCGTAGGGAATGCTCACTGGCTTTGCCTGGTCCATCTCATACTTGATCAGCACCTTTTCAAGGTATTCTGTCTGTGATAACCAAGCCTAGTCCTCTTCCTGTCTCTATAAATATCTATGCCGGGAACCCTCTTCACAGCCCCCAGATCTTTCATCTCGAAAGTTCCTGATAACTGAGTCTTCAGTACGTTGATTTCAGACATATCATGACAGACGATCAACATATCATCAACATACAAGACTAGGATGATGAATTTGTCATCACTTAGTATCTTGTAATAGACACAGTGACCGTATTCACTTCGAATAAATTTCTGACTCAACATGAAAGAATTAAATTTTTTATACCACTGCCTAGGCGACTGTTTCAGGCCGTACAACGAACTCATTAACTTGCAAACTTTTTCTCTGCCCCTTTAACTCCATAGCCCTCTGGTTGGTTCATATAGATCTGCTCTTCCAATTCTCCGTGCAGGAATGCAGTCTTGACACCCATTTGTTCCAGCTTGAGATCGTATTAGGCAACTAGCGCCAACACGAATCTAATGGATACTTGTTTAACTACCGGTGCGAATATCTCTGTGAAGTCGATTTCTTCTCTATGAGCATACCCCTTCGTTAGTAGCCTTGCTTTATATCTATCCTACTTTCTTTTGAATAACCACTTGCATTCAATCACTTTTTGGCCCACTAGAAGCTCCATAAGCTCCCATGTGTGGTTTTTGTGCAACAAGTCCATCTCATCGTCCATATCCGCCTTCCACTTTTCTACATTAGACTCATTAAGAGCCTCCTGAATAGTAGACGGGTCCCCTTCATTTGTAATGAGGGCATATGAAATATTAGAGTCATCCCTATATCTTGCCGGTAACCTGCGATCATGCAGTGGGTTTCTTTTCACAGGTGGCTCCTCCACCTACTCTTTTACCTTTGTCCGCGCATCTGTCTCTACCTGCATACTATCTGTGTCAATCTAGACGTTTACGATAAACCTTTCTGGCTCCTCTTACTTCTGATCATTCTTGTGGAATAGGGAGCTTTCATTGAATCTGACGTCATGGCTAGTGATGACCTTACATGTGACCTTGTCGAATAACTTGTAACCTTTCACACCAATACCATAGCCAACAAAGATGTACTTTTTGGCTCTATAGTCAATCTTATCTTTCTCAACTGACGATACATGAGAGTAAGCCTCACAACCAAATATGCGCAAATATGAGTAGTGAAGCATATGACCACTTCATACCTCCTTTGAGATTTTACATTCAATTGTCGTAGACAGGGATCCGTTCACCAAGTAGTAAGCCATGTTAACAGCCTCAGTCCATAAGTCCTTACCCAACGTAGCATTACTTAACATGTATCAGGCCCTCTTCAAGAGAGTTTGATTCATCCGCTCAGCCATACCGTTTTGTTTGGGCGTGTGGCGCACTCTGTTGTGCCTAATGATCCCTTCATCTTTGCAATATTCATTAAACTCAGTGGAAGTGAATTCTCCACCATTGTCAGTCCTTAAAACCTTTACTTTTCACCGTGACTATTTTTCCACCATTGTCTTCCATTGTTTGAATATGGTGAAAACTTTGGATTTATGTTTCATGAAGTAAACCTAAAATTTCCTGGAGTAGTCGTCAAATGAATGATAAACCTTGATGACCCCCCAATAGAAACTTTTGGTGAAGGCCCCCACAAGTCAAAGTGCACATAATCAAGTACTCCCTTACGTACATATTTTTTAGATTTAAAAGATAATCTAGATTATTTACCATAATATAATGCTCGCATATATCTAAATCAGAATTCTTAAAAGCCGAAATTAAAAAACAATCAGATAGTACCTTTATGCCCCGCTCGCTTATGTGGCCCAGACGTGCATGTCACATATGTACAGACATGGAATCTGCAACAGCTATTGCCGCTCCACCTTCCCCGTAAAGTTTTCGTGTCTTTGCGCTCTCATAATCATGAGTGCCCCTTTTGAAACTTTAATAGCGATGAAGACCGCTTGAGATGAAGTCGGAATATGCCAATATGTCCTAGAGGGGGGTAAATAAAAATTTTAAAAGTTTTTAATGTTTATTCAATCATCCTATTACACTAATCCTAATGATATGCAACTATCAGGATTACTCAAATGTAACTCTATTGGCTTGGAAGCCAAGTAGAGGATCCAATCACAAACTAATCAAGATATAACAATATGCAACTTAGTCTATGTTGGATATGACTGTGTATGTGTGTGGGATGTGATTAGATATATGAATATGAATGCATTGACATGAATCACACATATAGAAAAGCAATCACAGACACAGTCATTTTATAGTGGTTCGACGATAAGTCTACTCCACTCCCGGCTGTCGCACTCAACCCTTGAGTGTACCGGATTTCACTAAGGAGGTTTCCCAGGGTTCACCTCAAACTTAAGGTTTTAAATCAGGTTCACCTTCAACCTTTACAGAGATTTTACGTGGTTCACCTCAAACCCAGAGTTTTGCTGGTTCACTCCTAACCAGATGTTTATGCTCTCCATAGAGCAATGGTCCACACAACGCACCCGGATTTTAGACTACACATGTCAAGGACCTACACAAGAACCTAACAGTTTATGCCCTACACAAGAGCAAGGGTCCACACAACGCACCCACCGCGTACACTCCCGCCGGATGCCTCCTTGAGGACTTCAAAGGGTGATAACCACTTAGGACCAAGACCTAGGAAGGAATGATCAAAGTGTCCTCTGGTGTAACATCCCGGATTTTTGCCAATTTGGGATTAGATGTCCTTAGGCGATGGGTTGCTCTTAACACCTTATTATTTCGTCAGAACTGAACCCCACAGTCTAAAATCGCTTCTGAACCCATTTCCTTCACAAATCCCACCCCTTTACTACTTTGTGCCTTCAATTTTTCAAAGCACTTTCGCCCTAGACACTAACTTAAACTAGCTAAGTAGTAAAACTTGGATCACTTTATATACAAACTACAAAGGCCTAAGTACCATCTCAACCAGAAAACAATTAGGATTAAATCCTTTAGAAATTTAACAAAGTTAACTAAGTGCAAACTCGATTAGCCATGAAATCCGTTGGGATCGCTTTAAATACGATCTGCAAGACCCAAAACTTGTCAAACATGTGACTCTAGGTTACCCTAAAGTGTAGAGCCAAACTCATTACCCGTCTGCTCTCGGGACTGAAACGAAACTTCGTATGAGGTCTAGATCGCACATCGGGAGTCCGATTAACACGAAGCTAAGGAACCAGGACCGCCCCACTGGGCTTGACAATCATCTCAAAAATCAGGCGATTCCGATGTCCCACGGCCATTTATTTCGATCCGGAGCGAGGGTGTGTGAAAAACACTATTCCTTTAAAATAAAATATCTGGAATAGTGATCTGGCACCTTTCTCTTGCGCATCAGTATTAAGCAACCAGACCGTCAGAATCAGACCAAATTACACCCTCGGATCAGGAAAATTTCAGGAACATTTACATGTACTTGGAATTTCGGATCGTGGCCCACTGACCGTTGAACTGAAAGTGGCCCGCCACGTGCGATCTGGGAATCCGTTCGAGTCGAAAACGTAATCCCTCATAGATCCATGTGTGGTGAGCTTAAGTCTGACGTTTGGCTCAAGGAGGGCCACCAGAACCTCTCTTTTGAGCTGGAAAAGTGACGAAATACCTATATTAGCAGTACCTTTGAACAGGAGTCTATTTCGGTGAGTTTTGAGGCTATATAAGGACCTTAAACCCTCTCCCATTCCAGCCATACGAATTTGGATTTGAGAGAGGGAAAAGAGAGAGAAAGTGAGGGAGAAGTGGGAGAATCTCCCTGCCGTCGTTCCCTGCCACCACATGGGCTGCACCATCCCTTTCTCATCGCTTTCCCGGCGATTCTAGCCCCGTTTCTAGGTAAGAAACCCTAACCCTAATCTGTTTTGAGGTTTAGACTGTTGTAGGTTGTGAAATAGCTAACCTATTTCGTTCTCTAGGTTGCCAAACTGCCGAATACGGAAGCTTAGCAAACCTATCAACTCCGTTACGATTCTACCAAAGGTGCGGACTTTAGGTGTATAGGTTACGTTTTTCAACGCTTTCAATGTCAGATAATGATAGATTCATGATCTGCATGCAATTGCACATGTACAAAGTGCTTTCCGTTTCCTGTTTCGATTAACAGTGTAGAATATGGAATTTCACATACTCTAGATATACGTAGAAATACCGTATACGTATTTTTTTGGAGAAGTGTTTGACATGTTTATTTAATGTATGATTATACTATATATGGATAAAATACTAGTTTGGCGAAAGGAATCGCCGTAATACATGTTCACTTGTAAATGCTACGTATGTTGAAATTGTGTATTCTAGAAATACTGTATACGTATAAATTTTGGAGATGTATGTATCATGATTATTTGTTGTAGTAATATATTATACATGGATAAAATACTAGCTTGGCTAAAGGATAACCCTAATACATGTTTTACTAACATACACCATGTATGTTGTAATAGTGTATTCTAAGTGTTTGTGGAAATGGCTGAATGAGTATGGAATTCTCATTCATGCTCGCCATGACTAATTGTCATGGATTCATGATTGTTATATTGGCGATACCCCCTTTGACGAAAGGATTTGCCCTAAATCACGCCACGGCCATTATACCCTATATATGCTAAATGTGTGGCCCAAGTGTTTGTGGAAATGACTGAATGGATATGGAACTTGGATTCCTACTTGCCATGACTATCCGTCGTGGGTGTACGCGTGTTATGATTGGGGCAACTCCCTAGCGAAAGGATTTGGCCTAATGCCTATGTGATCGACATATGTCATGTATGTTGATATATGTTTGTTTAAGTGTTTCTTGAAATGTCTGAATGTGTAGTAGTTAGCAAATTGTAATATATAAGGGTGTTGAGATATGATTCTCAACCTCTTTTCGCTATGTGTATGATATCCTTTGATAGTTGTGTGATTAGGATTTGAACATGTACAAACTCATGCTTGTGTTGTGATTCATAACATGCTCAACTGTTTTATGATTTTAACTATGTAATGCATATGTTTAAATTTATATTTACGTTGTATGATCCGTCATGGGTGATGGGGGAGCGGAGCAACGAGTGCGTGCAACAGCCCTGGCAGCCCTAAACGGATAATACCAGACTGATTGTATGATTTGAATCCTGATCTATTACTACTTTATATCTCTGTAATTGATTGTGTTTGGGGCTATGATTATAGTCCAGGCAATCGGTAACGGGATTGAACTCGTGGCTGAGATTCATTTGCCACGTGGGATGTGTTCGACGAACTCGAGTCGTGCGTTGCCTGTCGGCAGTGGCTAGGCCACACGAAGTTGTTTATGCACTTCATGTCGTGCAGCTCAACGGGCGATCGTGCTAGTCGAGCTCATCAAGTAACCCGATCTGCCTTATGCATGTTCACCCTGTTTGGTCGCTACTGCTTGAACCTAGGGTACCAAACTACCAGTGGCGATCCCCGTTTAACCATGGTACCTAGATCCGCTAAGTCGCATGAGCCGGGCATGGTGGTATGGGACACACGTGGTCGAGCTGTCGGCCTACGCTGGGGCCATGTGCCTCCCCGTAGTGACCATTGCGCAACCAAACTCGTGAGCCGAATACGGTGGTATGGGACACTGTATTCGAGCTGTCGATACCTCGGCGAGAGCCGAGTACGGTGAGATCTGTGCTCATGCTGACGGGCGACGAGTCCTCCGTGGTATCATCGAGTACACTCCAAGGGTCTGTGATTGGCCACGAGTCTTTCACAGCAACTAGAGTGTGAGTTGAGCCGAGTACGGTGAGACCTGTACTTGAGCTGACGGCTAGTGATTGAGCCGAGTACGGTGAGACCTGTACTCGAGCTGACGGCCAGCAATTGAGCCGCATACGGTGAGATCTGTATCCGCGCTGACGGGTGATGAGCCCTTTGCGATGCCTTCACTACGCTTCTCAAACTATAACATCGTATGAGAATAACTAGGATTGACGGCCCTAGAATGGATCATGTTTGGGAATGATACAAGGGAGGTACCTTAGTTTCCCAATACTGCTGTTTGAAATGGACTAATAAAAACTTGGTAATCATGAGCATTATCGCACCGCATGTGCTTTGTAGATGTGGCGCACTGAGGGAGTAAGCATTCGCGAACGTAAGATGATGTCGCTTGAGGGTGGTTTGGCAAGGGCATACAGCATCATGTCATTTCATTCTTGCATTTAATAAGAGTAGTTAGAATTGTTGATTTATACTGCTTTATCATTACTGCTTGATTGAATTGATAACATGTTAACCTATGCTTTACTGTTCCACTGAGTTGATCACTCACTCCCACGTTACGGGACGGTGTGTATACACCACCAGATTTGTTGAGTTTCAGGTGGTGGCGATGCTTGTGAAGCAGAGCCGGACTACTTCTATGATGATAGGAGGAATTCTCCTATCTGTATCTCCTGGCAGGTCGATGAAGACCTGATATTGTATTGACGGGGCTATGGTACATGGGATAGGAGGCATTACACTTCCTCACATTTGGTACATTTTAGAACTGCACTTGTATTTATTTAACCTGGTAATGTTATCACACTCTGGAGACTCATCATAAGTTATATATTTTATCTATCTATCACAGTCTTCCGCTTGCAAATTTAACTGTCTCTGGAGTATGATATGCTGTTTTGGCTTAATCTCACTCATTTCAATGCACGAATACAGTCAACATTCAATCATCATTCATTTTGTTGCATAAGTGATGTTCTGGAACTCGGGAGTTGAGTTTATGCTCGACCCCCGATTTTCAGGGCTTTACAAGATGGTATCAGAGCATGATTTTGATTAAACCGGACCTGGGTTATGGTCACACTATGCACTCTGACGCACTCTGACTTAGGAGGGAGCGACGGAATGTAGAAACAGTCTTAGGCATCCCTGTTCAGTCCAACGGCTAATTCACTGAAAACGAACGCCGAAATCGAGTCTGTATTCAACCATGGTCGCACGGGTCGACCTTAAAATGTTTCTAGGTTGTCTAGTGAAGGGTCTAGATCACAATCCACCTCATCCCAATCATGGAGAATCAGGAAAATGTGTGATAAACGTGATGAGGATAACTACTTCGAATCCTTGGAGCTTCTGGGACTCCTCCCAGAGACTTTCGAATCTACAAGAGGAGAAAGCAGAAAAGAAAATAGAAATTCTAATAAATTCTAAACTGTTAATGAATGACTAAAAAAAAAAAAAAAAAAAAAAACAAGTTCATAACCCTTTAAACAAGGATACCAGTAATGGGAAAGAAATCAGGAACAAACTACAACAAACTTCTAGATTTCGCGACTTACTATAGGGTCGTGATGTCTACTAAGTGCGCAAGGCTTTCAGCCAAAAATAGTAAGTGTCCTATTTGATTTCACTAAACCGTTCTCCTAATTATTCTAAGCTCTTTACACGAGGCGCTCAACTCCTAAAGCCCAACGATGAAGAGTAATTAAACTAAAACTACCATTTTTAGCAAAACAAAATTGAAACGGGGAAATGACCGTCAATCGGAGGGTTTTCTCGCAATTCCGGCTGCGCAACCTGACATAGCGGGTTGGTTGGCTTCATTAGCTCGTTCTACCCCAAATTCATATATTTTACGTCAGATAACTCATCCCGGATTGCAAGATATGTCTAGTTGTCCCGAAAATACCCAAAATGGAGCGAATCGGAGTCGGGGGCCCCTCCACGTTAATACACTAAGCCCCCGGGTCGAACCAGGGTGCAATTGGCACCTTGGGACCTTGGTGAATACACCCCACTGGAGGCGGCGCGGCTCCGGCCAAGTCCGGCTGCGGCGGCGCCGCGGCTGGGATGCTTTTCCGGCGAGATTCCGGCCATGGGGTTGGTCGGCCTGACCCCCCTACCCCCTGGCACGTGCCATTTTGGCATTTGTTTGGGATTTTTAGGTCTGGAAGCCCCCTCTCTCTCAAACGCCCCTCCCATCTCTCTTTTCCTCCTATTCTTGCTATTTTCTCTCTCAAACCTCCACTCCAATCGCCCATTTCATTATTTCCTGTCCAACCTTACATCACTCCATCGTTTACAGCCGCACCTACCTTCTACCCTCTTCGTTCTCTCATTTGGATGCCTACACGCCCCCTTGAAGCTCTAAAATCGTGTAAGCTCCCTAAGCCATCCTACTTTTCCAATTTCCTTCTCCATTCGCTGTCTTTGGGGCCTTTACAACATCTGTTGAGGCTCACATCTGTGGAGAACCAAACCTCCAGCCCTTTTCTCTCTCTCCATCACTTTTCATTCGCTTTTCCATGGCTCTACCCGAACATGTACGACCATTCTCTTGGATGTCTAATCATCCATACTGCTGCCTCGTAGTTCGCATGGGCTACTGTCTTAGGGTGCTTATGATTTCATGTTGATGGTCGTAGTTGTTGGTAGAATATTTAGATATTTGAGGACGTTTAGGGCCCGTCCGGCCAATTGCATTAGGAGAGTTTAGGGTGGATAGAAGGTAACAATAAATGTATGTGTAAGGTATGGCCCTAGGTTGGTTGTATCCCATGTTTTCTAATACCATGTTTGGAATGTATGCAATAAAGAGTATATCCTAGGTTGTTCCTCTTACACTTAGGAGTTCCGATTCCTGGAATTGGAAATCCCATCTCACCCTTTCCAACACATGGCTCATTTCCCAAAGCCTATAAAATTAATTTTATCCACCCACCCCCCTCCTACCAACCATGTCACTCCCAATCCCGAGGTAGGACTAGTAATGCGGTCCCATTCAATACAACTTAAGACCACTGGCCTAATAGTGTTGAAGTGATAAAGTCCCTTGGTATACATTAACCACCACACTTTGATAGCTTAAACTTTTAGAGTAAATGGTTGTTTGACAAATATGACCCTTAGAGTTTTGGACCTAGGCGATACTCCTAGTTTTCGACAGACCTGACCGTATAGGAAATCCAACAAATTAATAATGTAAACCCCAGGATCTTCTTAGCTAGTATGAACATGTGTGAAATACTCGTGCGTAGTTAAATTCGAGTTCCGGCAACTCAATTCCAATTAGACAACTTTGACTCTAAGTAATAAAACCCTTCCTTGTATTAGAAATGAAGTGAAATCATCTAGCGTATAAGCATAGACTTTGGACTCACCTATGGATTTCGCTACTCCTAAATTAAGACTAGATTACTGGTTAGGCTAAGGAAAGTAAAGACTAATTATTATGCTAAGCCAATTGAATAATAGACTTAGTTATTCGACCTAACCGACTCAGACCCCTACACAATTTTCTTTCCGTGTTGGACCGACCATTTACAACTAAGAGTTTGATTTTGCCCTTGAAAAGTGTTAGGAGTATATTGCTGATAGAGACTTTGTCTTTTAGGCCTAAGGAATTGCCCAAATGGGTAACAGACAGTTAGGGATTAGGTCTCAACTCGCATGTCATATTGGCATACATATTGTGTTTATGAATGTAAAAAGATAGCCTGCCTATTAAGCTAGACATAATTAAATAGGATAAGTCTGGGCCGGGATAAACCCCTTAGTAGGATTGGGCATCTTGCCTCAAACTCACACCTACCCCTAACATCAACCATATTGCCCATCATTTTTTGCTCCTCTCGATACCCAATAAGTTTTAAGGGGGGTAGAACATTATGAGCCCAATCTAGTTAAGTCACCTAATACACCTCTTTGATCTGGGTGGCGCAGCGGAAACGCGGTGGACCCTACCCCACTGGCCCAGGATCGAAACGGTGCTCGTTGAATACGAACATTATAGAAGCCCTAGCCTGCCCTACTATGAAAACCGTTTTAGGATGATCTAGTAAGATTGATTTACCATTTCCTTGGACATAGATGATAACGAGGACTCTCTTAGACTAAGACTTAAAGGGCAGCCTTAGAATAAACAATTTGATCCTTTCAATGATGGACAGTCCCTACTCTTAGAGATGATCGGACTAGGAGTTACTGAAATATACAATTGCGAAACATTCGCGGCTTGACCCAATTCTCAATCCTGGGTGACTACCAATGGACTCACTGCTTGGCCGAGCAGAAGACCAGGATCCACCAGGATTCGGAAGGGATACGCTGAGCTTTCTACCCTGGCCCGGTAGATGATCGATGTATCAGGATTAAGCCCACCATAAACGTCTCTCCGTGTTGGTCAAACAATGAAAACAGCTGTCTTACTCGAGATAATTGGGATTTGTCGTCAAGACTCCTAATAGGTAAATAAATAAATGGTAGCAAACCATCAGGGTAGAGAAATGGATAAAGAATTAAGTTTTAAGGGGGGTAGACTAAAATGAACCTGCTGGTATTTACCCTACCACGCGTAGAAACTTGAAATCAATAAGTCTTAGGCAAATGAAATAATAGAAATTTTCCCTTATTACCCTTAGCCAATTTCGGGGGCGAAATTTTGTTTTAAGGGGGGTAGATGTAACATCCCGAATTTTTGCCAATTTGGGATTAGATGTCCTTAGGCGATGGGTTGCTCTTAACACCTTATTATTTCGTCAGAACTGAACCCCACAGTCTAAAATCGCTTCTGAACCCATTTCCTTCACAAATCCCACCCCTTTACTACTTTGTGCCTTCAATTTTTCAAAGCACTTTCGCCCTAGACACTAACTTAAACTAGCTAAGTAGTAAAACTTGGATCACTTTATATACAAACTACAAAGGCCTAAGTACCATCTCAACCAGAAAACAATTAGGATTAAATCCTTTAGAAATTTAACAAAGTTAACTAAGTGCAAACTCGATTAGCCATGAAATCCGTTGGGATCGCTTTAAATACGATCTGCAAGACCCAAAACTTGTAAAACATGTGACTCTAGGTTACCCTAAAGTCTAGAGCCAAACTCATTACCCGTCTGCTCTCGGGACTGAAACGAAACTTCGTATGAGGTCTAGATCGCACATCGGGAGTCCAATTAACACGAAGCTAAGGAACCAGGACCGCCCCACTGGGCTTGACAATCATCTCAAAAATCAGGCGATTCCGATGTCCCACGGCCATTTATTTCGATCCGGAGCGAGGGTGTGTGAAAAACACTATTCCTTTTGAAAATAAAATATCTGGAATAGTGATCTGGCACCTTTCTCTTGCGCATCAGTATTAAGCAACCAGACCGTCAGAATCAGACCAAATTACACCCTCGGATCAGGAAAATTTCAGGAACATTTACATGTACTTGGAATTTCGGATCGTGGCCCACTGACCGTTGAACTGAAAGTGGCCCGCCACGTGCGATCTGGGAATCCGTTCGAGTCGAAACGTAATCCCTCATAGATCCATGTGTGGTGAGCTTAAGTCTGACGTTTGGCTCAAGGAGGGCCACCAGAACCTCTCTTTTGAGCTGGAAAAGTGACGAAATACCTATATTAGCAGTAACCTTTGAACAGGAGTCTATTTCGGTGAGTTTTGAGGCTATATAAGGACCTTAAACCTTCCCATTCCAGCCATATGAATTTGGATTTGAGAGAGGGAAAAGAGAGAGAAAGTGAGGGAGAAGTGGGAGAATCTCCCTGCCGTCGTTCCCTGCCACCACATGGGCTGCACCATCCCTTCTCATCGCTTTCCCGGCGATTCCAGCCCCGTTTCTAGGTAAGAAACCCTAACCCTAATCTGTTTTAGAGTTTAGACTGTTGTAGGTTGTGAAATAGCTAACCTATTTCGTTCTCTAGGTTGCCAAACTGCCGAATACGGAAGCTTAGCAAACCTATCAACTCCGTTACGATCTACGACCAAAGGTGCGGACTTTAGGTGTATAGGTTACGTTTTTCAACGCTTTCAATGTCAGATAATGATAGATTCATGATCTGCATGCAATTGCACATGTACAAAGTGCTTTCCGTTTCCTGTTTCGATTAACAGTGTAGAATATGGAATTTCACATACTCTAGATATACGTAGAAATACGGTATACGTATTTTTTTTGGAGAAGTGTTTGACATGTTTATTTAATGTATGATTATACTATATATGGATAAAATACTAGTTTGGCGAAGAGAATCGCGTAATACATGTTCACTTGTAAATGCTACGTATGTGAAATTGTGTATTCTAGAAATACTGTATACGTATAAATTTTGGAGATGTATGTATTATGATTATTTGCTGTAGTAATATATTATACATGGATAAAATACTAGCTTGGCTAAAGGATAACCCTAATACATGTTTTACTAACATACACCATGTATGTTGTAATAGTGTATTCTAAGTGTTTGTGGAAATGGCTGAATGAGTATGGAATTCTCATTCATGCTCGCCATGACTAATTGTCATGGATTCATGATTGTTATATTGGCGATACCCCCTTTGACGAAAGGATTTGCCCTAAATCACGCCACGGCCATTATACCTATATATGCTAAAATGTGTGGCCCAAGTGTTTGTGGAAATGACTGAATGGATATGGAACTTGGATTCCTACTTGCCATGACTATCCGTCGTGGGTGTACGCGTGTTATGATTGGGGCAACTCCCTAGCGAAAGGATTTGGCCTAATGCCTATGTGATCGACATATGTCATGTATGTTGATATATGTTTGTTTAAGTGTTTCTTGAAATGTCTGAATGTGTAGTAGTTAGCAAATTGTAATATATAAGGGTGTTGAGATATGATTCTCAACCTCTTTTCGCTATGTGTATGATATCCTTTGATAGTTGTGTGATTAGGATTTGAACATGTACAAACTCATGCTTGTGTTGTGATTCATAACATGCTCAACTGTTTTATGATTTTAACTATGTAATGCATATGTTTAAATTTATATTTACGTTGTATGATCCGTCATGGGTGATGGGGGAGCGGAGCAACGAGTGCGTGCAACAGCCCTGGCAGCCCTAAACGGATAATACCAGACTGATTGTATGATTTGAATCCTGATCTATTACTACTTTATATCTCTGTAATTGATTGTGTTTGGGGCTATGATTATAGTCCAGGCAATCGGTAACGGGATTGAACTCGTGGCTGAGATTCATTTGCCACGTGGGATGTGTTCGACGAACTCGAGTCGTGCGTTGCCTGTCGGCAGTGGCTAGGCCACACGAAGTTGTTTATGCACTTCATGTCGTGCAGCTCAACGGGCGATCGTGCTAGTCGAGCTCATCAAGTAACCCGATCTGCCTTATGCATGTTCACCCTGTTTGGTCGCTACTGCTTGAACCTAGGGTACCAAACTTACCAGTGGCGATCCCCGTTTAACCATGGTACCTAGATCCGCTAAGTCGCATGAGCCGGGCATGGTGGTATGGGACACCGTGGTCGAGCTGTCGGCCTACGCTGGGGCCATGTGCCTCCCCGTAGTGACCATTGCGCAACCAAACTCGTGCGCCGAATACGGTGGTATGGGACACTGTATTCGAGCTGTCGATACCTCGGCGAGAGCCGAGTACGGTGAGATTTGTGCTCATGCTGACGGGCGACGAGTCCTCCGTGGTATCATCGAGTACACTCCAAGGGTCTGTGATTGGCCACGAGTCTTTCACAGCAACTAGAGTGTGAGTTGAGCCGAGTACGGTGAGACCTGTACTTGAGCTGACGGCTAGTGATTGAGCCGAGTACGGTGAGACCTGTACTCGAGCTGACGGCCAGCAATTGAGCCGCATACGGTGAGATCTGTATCCGCGCTGACGGGTGATGAGCCCTTTGCGATGCCTTCACTACGCTTCTCAAACCATAACATCGTATGAGAATAACTAGGATTGACGGCCCTAGAATGGATCATGTTGGGAATGATACAAGGGAGGTACCTTAGTTTCCCAATACTGCTGTTTGAAATGGACTAATAAAAACTTGGTAATCATGAGCATCATCGCACCGCATGTGCTTTGTAGATGTGGCGCACTGAGGGAGTAAGCATTCGCGAACGTAAGATGATGTCGCTTGAGGGTGGTTTGGCAAGGGCATACAGCATCATGTCATTTCATTCTTGCATTTAATAAGAGTAGTTAGAATTGTTTGATTTATACTGCTTTATCATTACTGCTTGATTGAATTGATAACATGTTAACCTATGCTTTACTGTTCCACTGAGTTGATCACTCACTCCCACGTTACGGGACGGTGTTGTATACACCAACCAGATTTGTTGAGTTTCAGGTGGTGGCGATGCTTGTGAAGCAGAGCCGGACTACTTCTATGATGATAGGAGGAATTCTCCTATCTGTATCTCCCTGGCAGGTCGATGAAGACCTGATATTGTATTGACGGGGCTATGGTACATGGGATAGGAGGCATTACACTTCCTCACATTTGGTACATTTTAGAACTGCACTTGTATTTATTTAACCTGGTAATGTTATCACACTCTGGAGACTCATCATAAGTTATATATTTTATCTATCTATCACAGTCTTCCGCTTGCAAATTTAACTGTCTCTGGAGTATGATATGCTGTTTTGGCTTAATCTCTCACTCATCTTCAATGCACGAATACAGTCAACATTCAATCATCATTCATTTTGTGCATAAGTGATGTTCTGGAACTCGGGAGTTGAGTTTATGCTCGACCCCCGATTTTCAGGGCGTTACATCTGGACTCTGGATACTTACAGATAAGTTGATGAGTCCCGTTAAGCACAACGCCAAAGATCTTCTCCTCCTTATTGACGAAGAGTCTTCAGTTCTATTGATCCACAACACAAGATGATATACCAATGCTTGGCTTCGGGTTGGGTCAAGGGTGAGATGGAATCCTACTCTCTAAAGATTTTCCTATAAGGAAGATAGAGTGGTTCCTCTCTTATGCATTCAAGGTATCCCAACATAATGATTTGTCATTAAGGTAGTAGCTGGAGGATCCTTGAATGCGGAAGTTCGTTCTCCAATCCACTCTATTTAATATCAATGGTAAGGGTGGATTGGAGGATGAACTTCCTAGAGAGAAAGGCTTTAGGTATAAGATACAAGTTGAAACACACAAAAGCTCTCTCTTTCTCTCTTAGAGCAACCAAGAACAAGCCTTCTATATATAGGCAAGACGTTTCAATGGATATAAAACGGTCACATTTATGACAGAGTTCGATATCATCGAGCAGATTCGATATCATCGAGCATATACTCTTGATAGCATCGATGGTCTACTCGATGACTCGGACTCGATGTCATACGCTTTTGAAACTCCTTGCCAATAGGTCGATGAATCGAAACAGTTGTTGATGTCATCGAATTTCGAACTCTGATTCCATCGATGACTGGGTCGATCCCTCGACACATAAAAAATGAGAGAGACTTGACTTTGAAAGTATTCAGGTTTTCATGAATGATCGAGGGAACTGTTGAGGTCATCAGAATTTGAATGTCGATGACATCGAGATCAGAGTCGAGGCATCGATAAATCCAGTTGATTTATCTTTGAACTTGCTAGACAGATTATGACTTAGTTCGATGCAATCGATCTGGTGTCGATATCATCGATATTTGAATATCGATTAAATCGAAGGGTCCCCGATCATAGTTAAAAAAATATCTTGAAATAAATGCTGTAAGAAATGCGTGCCCACCATCGATATCATCGATGGACCTCCGATCTTATCAATATTTGATTTCAGATTATATCGGGCGGTCATTGATATATCGAAGAATTTTGATATTTTCATTAAAAAACAGGGGCGCCGAAAATCTGCCTGTCGATCTTATCGAGCCACTCTCGATGGTCTTGAGATTTGAATATCGATGATATCGATATGTGTATCGATACATCGATAATTCGTCCAGATATCTTATGAAGTTGCTGGACATATTTGTGCTTATATCGATGATATCGATAGGTGTATCGATACATCGATAAATCCGTTCAAATGAATATTTAGTTGCTGGACACTTTTGGTCCTCTTATCGATAATATCGTTAAGGTATCGAGGACATCGACAGTGCAGGTCAATCATATCGAGTGTGCTTCGATAGAATCGACAGGGTGAGAAAAACTTAGAGATTTTCTTATTTTGAAAAAGTTTTCTCACCAACAAAACCCTAAGATGTCTAGCTTGTTTTAAGGGTTTTAATCACTTGGTGTTTTGGGACATGGGATGTGAGGCTATGATTTACCTATTGCGAGCTTCCACACATCCGGTTGAGGCAGACACTTGTCTTGATCTGCTTTTGATGTCCTGCAGCCAGTCTGACTCACCATACACGTAACTTGACAAACCAGGGCACTAGCATGTGCACTTTCAAAGGACACCATTAAGACCAGTGAGCTTGAACCTTATAGCCTCAAGTGCACCAATAGAAATCAGACCTTTTTTCATATCGGTAACATGCTTGACATCAGTCAAGGTATGCTACATCCCATCAAACATCTTGATGCTCACCGTACCAATAGCCACTACATTGCAGGCATTGTCATTGCCCATAAAGACTTGTCTACCATCGCATTCTTTGTAACTGGCAAACCAATTCCGATGAGGAGTTAGGTGATATGACGCTCCTATGTCAAGGATCCACTCATCTCTATAATTGTCGTGCAAGTGTCCGATCATGGACATAGATAGAACATCACCTCCACTTGTCTTTTCATCAGATGTGACAATATTGGCTTCCATGGAAGAAGCCTCTGAGTTTTCTTTCTTTGCTTTAGGATTAGTACAATCCTTTTTCATGTGTCCAGTCATCCCACAGTTCCAGCACTTTAATTTTTCTTTGCCCTTGGCTTTAGATTTGGATTTAGGTCTTGAAGATCCTGTACCTCGATCAGTATTCCTGCCTCTCATAATCAGTGCATCAGAAGATATCCCCATGTCACCGTTTAACTTTCTTATGGCCTTCCCTTGAAGGGCTGAGATAATGGTGTCGACACTCAGGGTTTTATTTGCGGTGTACATTGAGTTCCTGATTGACTAATTCGATGCTAGAAGAGAATTCAACAACATACATGCTTGTTCCTCATCTTTGATCACCTCCTCCTTATCCAGCAGTTTACAAACTAATTTATTAAAGTTGCTGACGTGGGCCTCTAGGTCTTCACCCTCTGTCATCTTGAAGGCATATTACTATAGCTTCAAGTGTAGGCGATTTTTAGAGGATTTTTTCGCATAGATATCCTCTAACTTCGCCCATAAACTAGCGCAGTTTTCTCTCTCAAAACATTATAGAGACCTCATCCGTGAGACATAAATGGATGGAAAATAAAGCATTTATATCAAGAGTATTCCAGTCTTCGTCATTCATAGTAAATTTTCTCTCATCAAGAGCTTTAGCTTCGCCTTGCTTAGTTAATAGACTAATCATCTTAATCTTCCAAATCTCAAAATTATTTTTGCATGAGTACTTCTCAATATCAAAGTTGGCGTTTCCCATTGATGTTAATCCTGCATATCCAGATTTGTGCCCTAACGATTGTTGTGATTCTACTTGTTGGGGATTGGGCCGCAGAATCGCACAAAGATGATCTAGGATAACAATCCAAGAGCACCAAGCAAATACAAGAGAACACAAAGATTTAACATGGAAAACCCTTTCGAGAAAAAACTACAACACAAAGTGACAGAAATCCATTATGAAAGCATAAATTACAAAGGGAAAAGACTTACCCGATTAGAACAACCTCAAATCTCACCCTTTTTACACCTTTTAAAACCTTAGAACCCCTTTTATAAATCCTTTGGAATAATTTAGAAAGCCTCAGCATGATTTAAAATGGCCCTAGGAACTCCTATTTATAGATTAGGAAACCCTACTTTCGCATCGACTTGGAATAGTCCGAAAATTGCCTTAAATTTGCGCAGTCTGCGTAACCTTCATCTAGTCAAACCAGAGCTTGGGCTAGTCGAAGGGTGCCCTTCGACTAGTCGAGCCTATCCTTTGATTGGTCGAATATCTCAGAAGTTCTATAATACATTGTTGGTGGACTTCCAACTGAACTTTCTCGGGCTAATCGAATTTCCTCAGATTTAAGACATTTGTTAACAACAAATAATAATACAAGAGAAATGATAATCGATGCACTTAAAATGCCCTTCTCACACGTATGAGGCATACTTGTGTAAAATCAGAACACTTATATGGCTATCTTAATGGTGTCTATCTCTTTCATCAAAATTCAAGAAAATACAATCATTCAGTGGGCCACATAGCATGAAGAATTTGAACTAATTTCTCTTTAGTCATTTATTTTGTAATAAGGGTATTCCCATCCAGAGTAAGGCCCATTAGATCATATAGGGCCTATTGGGTCGAGTGTATTAGATGGTATTAGACGAAATTGTATTCCTAATTCCATCTAATACATGTGTTGGCACGTATGGAAGAACTAAGGAATAGGTAAATGATAATCATTTTGAGTTTCGCGCCCAAACCGTGGGTCGTGGGCGGGATTTCTCCGTCCCTTTCCTTGATTCTCTGAATCCCATGCCCGGATTTACCGGGGAAGGGTGGGGGCTTGAAAAGGCCAAGCTATATGTCCTAGGGGGGGGGGGGTGAATAGGACTATGCCAAATTTAAAATAAAATTAGCGGAAATAAATAAAACCAATAGCCTTACAATCTGAATCAATTCACAAAGCTAAATTTAAATCACCTTGATAAATAGGTATTGAGAGATTGATACAAATTCAGTTCTAAGGACAACCTTACACCATAATAAACAAGGGCTTATGGTAGGACAACCTTATTTCTAGAACCTCTTTTGGATCAAGGACTCAATTTTAATATAAGTAAATGAAATAGCAAGGAATTGAAATTAAATGCAGAAGTAAGATCTAAATTATTACAACAATCCCCACACTTGCCTGAAATGTAAATAGTTACAACATTCACATCCACTTGTACATTCCACACAATCGAATGATAAAAGATATGAAAATTAAGCAAGCATTCAATCCACAAGACAAAAAGTTATAGTGGTTCGCCTGTGTGTACACCAACTGTTTTCCAACAGCCACACAAAAAGCTACTCCACTCCTAATATCCTCACACAGGGGATATTAGCGTTCACTATCAAATAGGTTTTCACGGGTTCACCAAAAACCTTTACAATTGTGTCTTTTTCACTTGGGCTTACACAATTCAAAAACCCCTCTTTTCTGAGTTTTCTGGCTCTCCTCAGATAACCAATACAATGAGATTTTTCTGGCTTAACCTCAAACAAAACCAAAAGAAATGAAATTTTACAGAATTGTAAAATACCTGGATTTCTCCTTTTCGTAGCAGCCCGGTAGAACCAATCGGAGTAGATGATTGAATGTCAAAGTTCAATTTCCAATACTCACATTCTAGATTTTTGATTTTAGATTTTAACAAGTTGGGCGTAGCTATATTTGATTTTGATTCCAAGAAGAAGGAATAAGATAATTCCTCTTTTCAAATAAGATTGGAATACAGAAACAAAATCAAATTAAATAAGCTAGCAAAAAGGAATATTAAATAAGCACAATATAGCTTAAAATAAACACAGACTTATCTCAGAGTGATCACTTAAAAAATTCTTGAATTGAATCGAGTTGAAGTGTGAAAACTCTGAATTTTGTGTTCAATTTATAGAAGTAAAAATCGCTCCTACGACTGGTCTTAGAAACCTACGACTGGTCGTAGCTCTAACAGATTTTTGAAAAATTAAGCGCGATCTTTGAAAGTCGTTCCACGACTGGTCGTGAGTAGCCTACGACTGGTCGTGGGTCACCTACGACTGGTCGTGGATATCTACGACTGGTCGTAAGACCAGAGATTTCGTTGCTGGACTTTGAGTCGTAGCTCTACGACTGGTCGTGGACGAGTCGAAGCCACTCCTACGACCGGTCGAAGGACCTCCAGGACTGGTCGTGGGCGTACCAAAAATTCTGAAAAATCTTCAACAACTTAGGACTGGTCGTGGAATTTCTTGGACTAGTCGAACCAATGCTAGGACTGGTCGAACAATAGCTAGGACTGGTCTTAGAATAGACCAAACTTATATGAAATAAATATTTGATTTATGTATCCAAAGTGACCTACTTAAAGGGTCAACCTAAGGTCATTCAAACCTGAACCATGTCGTATGGACATTGAACTTCAACCATTCAACGAATGTAGATATTTTGAACCATATCAGGCTTGAGAACTTGAACTTGTTGTAGCTTTAAACTTGAGATCTTCATCAACATAAAACTACTTCATGCGTTGCTTCTTCAGACTTGAACTTCAACATTGTAGCTTCTTGAGACTTCAACATGTGGCTTCTTGAGACTTCAACATGTAGCTTCTTGAAGACTTCAACATGTAGCTTCTTGAAGTGTGTATGCAGTGTCTTGAATTCATATAAATCATCATACAAGCACAGGACACAGATAGATGTTTTGACACATCAAAATTTGACAACCAAAGGAGCATGAGACCATAGCACTTACAATCTCCCCCTTTGTCAAATTTGTGACAAAACACCCAAATAATAATACTTCCAATTGAAACTAAGTACACACAACAAGATCAACAATAGAGAAGCATGCACAGTTATATATGATAAGTAATAATTAGCATCATTACCCTAGCATCATTACCCCGTAACTAGCATTACCCCATAAGTACCCCTGAGAAGCTTAACTCCCCCTCAGTAATAGGAGCATAATCATTAAATTCAAATAAAGCCTCTCCCAAAACTTCTCCCCCTTTTTGTCACAAAATGACAAAGGAAGAAGAGCAACAATGATAATGAAAATATGAGTTGATTCAAGAAAGCATAATGCATAATTCAAAAAGTCAGTAAGCATGTAAAGTTCAGACAAAAAAAATATTACAGACCCATCAAAAATTCAGTCAGAACCAGAAGGGGGAGCAGGATTAGAAGGATCAATTTTGTGTAAACCCTTAGCAATACGCCTCATATATTTGCGTAGATAAGAGAATTGCGTGTCTTGGGTAACACGAATTTGAGCCACCTGCTCTTGAAGGGAATTCAATCTCTCATCAAAATCAGAGGGCTGAAAATCAGGATCATCAGCCGAGTCTGACTCAAGTTCTTCAAATAAATCATCCATATTCACGTCTTCAGGAAGATCACCAGCTTGACCTGCATCTCCTGCTTCAGCACCACTGCTACCAGCATCCACTTGGCCATCATCCAATTCTAAATTCATCTTATTAATATTGGAATTATTAAAAGGGAGATGATGGATGGGTTTTTCTCTAGTAGGCATAGCCACGAGCATATGATTTGCCAGCATAGTCAACAAATAACCAAAGGGTATATCACTATGTCCAGGATGGTGACGAGACAGAATAATGGAATGACAAATTAAAGAAGGTAAACATATTTTTGCACCAGAGATGACAGAATGCAAAACACGAACCATAAAAGCAGTGAGTTCGGTTTTATTACCAGAATGTGGATAAAGATTTGAGATGAAAATCCTATGAAGTACCCTGTGTCTGGGTAACAAAAACCTTGAGGGAAGTGCATGACCTTTATGAGTCCAGTGAACATCCAAATTACATAAATCTCTAGTAAGCATTTTTCGTTCAGATTGAGATAGGCTGTCATATAAAATATTAATTGGAATGCTCTCATCATTGACAGGTATTTCCATAATGTCAGCAATCAAATGTCGATCCACTAAAAACAATCCTTCTTGAGTATCAACTTTAAAAGTTAAATTCTCAAGAGAAAAATCACAGATACATGCAAACATGGATTGGGCAATGGACTGGTATGCAGCTCCACCCCAATGTAAGATGTTATCCCATCCCACAGATTCCAACAGAGGAGGGATACCAAATGAAGCAATGTGATTAACATTCACAGGATGCTCAACAATAACATTACGCATACGTAAATCCCGAGCATTAGAAGGATCATTTTCGGGAGAGCGAAGATGACGTTGTGAAATAGAAGCTGATCTAGATGAAGAGGGACCTCGAGTAGTTTTCTTTTTACCTCTAGCATCCATTTTCAAAGGAGGATTTCAAGGAAACAACAAAATGCAAGAAAGAAGAAATGGGGTTTTGATAGAACAGATTTTTCAAGATAAAATCCCAAACTTGCAATGAACGACCAAATAGATTCTACAAGTATGTGATTTGGAACAATAATAACAAGAATCAACAAGAAAATAGCAAAAGAACCACTAACCTTGAAGTACAAAGAAGGTGGGTTCGACCGGTCGTAGCTAGAGCCGTTGGAGGGTAAAAAGAAATGAAGAAGAAGAGTCAAAATCCCCAAATTAAAGTGAAATCCCGAGTTTCACGACCGGTCGTGTAAGTGTTCGACCGGTCGTATCACGACCGGTCGTGTACACTCACGACTGGTCGAGTACGACACAAAATTTGTAATTTTTTTTTCAAATAATTTTCAAATTTAAGCAAAATAAATCATCAGCTTATGTACATTATGATACACCAAATCATGCAAATTTAATTTAAATTGCACATACGGAGATCAAACTTTAATTTATTAAACCTGCTTTTGTCGAGCGGTTTAGTGAAAATGTCCGCAAGTTGAGACTCGGTTGGAATGTAATCCAAATATATATTACCTTTTCTTCCACTAATTCACGAATGTAATGAAATCTAATGTCAATATGCTTAGTACGTGAATGCTGAACTGGATTTTTAGAGATATTTATTGCACTGGAATTATCGCAAAATAAAATCATAGAATCCTGAGTAATTCCATAATCGCTTAACATCGTTTCATCCAAACAAGTTGAGTACATGCATTTCCAGCAGCAATGTATTCAGCCTCAGCTGTTGATAGCGATATAGAACTTTGCTTCTTACTAAACCAAGAAACAAGACAATTTCCAATGTAGAAACAACCACCACTGGTTGATTTCCTATCATCAATGTTTCCAGCCCAGTCAGCATCTGAGTACCCGGCTAATTGAACATTAGTCTCATGTGGATACCAGAGACCCAGTTTAGTAGAACTTGCGACATATCGCATAATCCGCTTAACAACAGTTAAGTGAGATTCTTTAGGATTTGATTGATAACGAGCACAAATACCAACACTCAAAGCGATATCTGGTCTACTAGCAGTCAGATAGAGTAAACTACCAATCAAACTACGATACAATTTAGGATCTACATCATTACCTGTAGAGTCTTTTGAGAGTCTCAAAGTTGTACTCATAGGAGTATCAAAATTTTTACCTTTCTCAAATCCAAATTTCTTGATTAAATTCAGAGTATATTTGGTTTAAGAGATAAAAATTCCATCAGGTTGTTGTTTAACTTGCAACCCTAGGAAATAGTTTAATTCTCCAACCATGCTCATTTCGAATTTAAACTTCATCAAATATGCAAACTCAACAGTCATGTTAGTACAGGTTGATCCATAAATAATATCGTCAACATATATTTGAACCATTAGAATATCATCGTTATGTTTCTTAACAAAGAGCGTCTTATCAACGCATCCCATCTGAAAATTATGACTCAGTAAAAACTTAGTCAGTTTTTCGTACCATGCTCTGGGAGCTTGTTTCAGACCATAGAGAGCCTTCTTAAGACGATACACATGATCAGTAAATTTAGGATCTTCAAACCCTGTAGGTTGTTCAACATATACCTCTTCATGTAAATCACCATTCAGAAAGGCACTCTTTACATCCATTTGGTAAATTTTAATCTTTCTAAAACATGCAATGGAGATAAAAAGTCTGATTGATTCAAGACGAGCTACAGGGGAAAATGTCTCATTATAGTCAATACCTTCAATTTGTGTATACTCCTGTACAACTAGTCTTGCTTTATTTCGAATAATATTTCCAAGTTCATCAGATTTGTTTTTAAAATCCATTTTGTTCCAATAATATGTTTATCTTTAGGTCTAGGAACAAGGTACCAAACATCATTTCTGACAAACTGATTAAGTTCTTCTTGCATCGCAAGAATCCAGTTTTCATCCGAAAGTGCTTCTTTTACGTTAACCGGTTCAATCTGGGATGTAAAGCACACGTAGTTACATATGTCCTCTAATTGTCTACGAGTGCGCACACCAGTGAGAGGGTTTCCAAGTATTTGAGAAGTTGGATGATCTTTAACAGTCCTTAATTCAGAATTAGGTTCACTTGATGAAGTTTCTTGTTTTTCAAGTATAAGCACTTCATCATTGTCTGAACTAGGGACAGGTGAATTCAAAAGATCGTCAATCACAACATTTATTGACTCTTGAATCACACCGGTCCTGTTGTTCAGAACACGATATGCACGACTGTTTAAAGAATATCCTAAAAAGATCCCTTCATCACTTTTAGTGTCGAATTTTTCCAAATTTTCACGGTCACGCAAAATATAGCACTTGCTGCCAAAAACTCGAAAGTATTTGACAGAAGGCTTTTTCTCAAACCACATTTCATAAGCCGTTTTATTATTAGTTTTACAGATATAAACACGGTTAATAATGTAGCAGGCTGTATTCACTGCTTCAGCCCAGAGATTCCTAGGGAGCTTCATGCTATTTAACATAACATTTCCCATTTCTTGAAGCACTCTATTCTTCCTCTCGACAATTCCATTTTGTTGAGGAGTTTTAGGTGCAGAGAATTCATGCGATATTCCCTGATCGCTACAGAATTTCTCAAAACCGCTATTTTCGAATTCGGATCCATGATCACTACGGATCTTGTTGACTTGAGAACTTTTTTCAGTTTGAATCCGTTTTATAATCTTTTTCACTTCATCAAGGGTTTCTGATTTGTCTCTCAAGAATGAAACCCAAGTGAATCTTGTATAATCATCTACAATAACTAAGATGTATTTTTTGCCACCTCGACTTTCCGTTCTTGTTGGTCCTATAAGATCCATGTGGAGAAGCTCGAGTGGTCTTGTGGTGGTATTGGAGTTCACCTTTTTGTGAGAGCTCCTAGTTTGTTTACCATACTGGCATTCACCACAAATCTTGTCTACTTTTTGTATCTTAGGTAGACCTCTAATTAGTTCTCCTTTGCTCAATCTGTATAAATTTCGATAGTGTACATGTCCGAGGCGTTTATGCCATAAATCTGTCTCATCGGTATGGACCATGTAGCACGTTTGTTTAGATGAGCTACTATCGCTTACTATATAGCAGTTTTCAGAAGTTCTGCGACCAGTTAATATTACAGAACCCTTTTCATTTATAATTTCACAACCTTGATTAGAAAATTTAACATTATGGTTGTTATCGCATATTTGAGATATGCTCAACAGGTTGTGTTTTAAACCCTCAACATATAAAACATTTTTAAATAAGGGAAGGTTATAGAGTTGGACCGTACCTTTGCCAATTATCTTGCAGTTGCTACCATCACCAAATGTGACTGACCCATCAGTCATATCTTTAAGATCGGTGAATAGTGCTTTGTCTCCTGTCATATGTCTGGAGCATCCACTGTCTAGGTACCATTTCGAATGGCTTGTAGCTTTGAAAGCAGTGTGAGCAACCAAACAGGCAACCTTAGGAACCCATTTCAGTACTGTTTTGGGTTTAGGAGAATAATTGGTCTTCTTTTGTTTATAGTTGTAAGAGTGACCTACTGAGTTAGATTTTAATAGCTCCTTAAGTAAATCAACAATTTTTTCAGCTAGTGGGTTTCGAATCTGATTTTTGAAATTTATATAGCTGCTTTTGGGTTTTTGAAAAGTTTTTGTATTTTTAGAAAAAACTTGACTAGTACCTTTTCCTTTTGAGTTAGAAGTCTCTCCTTTCACAAAATTGGAAGGAGTATTCTTCTGTTTAGGAGATGTGTTTTTATCATAGCCCAACCCGGATCGATCGCCACATTTTCTTGATCCGGATAATAATTTTTCTAATTTTGGATCACCTTGGGCATATCTCCATGTGTCCTTCAAACTCAGAAGAGAAGATACTTCATTTTTAAGTTTCTCATTTTCAGATTTCAAATTTTCAATCAGGGAGGTTTTGAATTCCAGATCACACTTTGATTTTTCAAAACAATCTGAAATTTGGGATTTTTCTAAAACAAGGGTTTCAAAACATTCTTTAAGTTTAAAAAACTTTTCTTTTTGAAGTTTAAGTTTGACAGCAATTTTACAACTTTCCTTATATAAGGCATTGTAAGCATCTTGAAGATCTTCATCATTTTCATGATCACTATCCAAATTTTCTTCACTTGTTGAATCATCGTGATCTGAAAAAGTAAACTTGGCTAGAGTCATAAGGGCCTTAAGTTCACTGCCCGACTCGGTTTCTGAATTTTCTGATTCAGAAGAGGCTTCAGAATCAGACGATTCATCCCAAGTAGCCAACATACCCTTCCTTTTGGATCTGTCCTTTTTAGGACATTTGTTTGTTAAATGCCCATATTCTTGACAGTTGTAGCATTGACTATCTTTCAATGATTTCCAAGTTTTAGACTTAGGTTTGAACGTTTCTTTTCATTTCCTTTTGAAAATCGACTCTTTTCTTACTTTTGAAAAAAATATAAAACTTTTTCGCCAAAAGGCCACATCATCTTCAGACTTTTCTGAATCTGAATTTTCTTGAGTAATACTTTTAGATGACTTCAAAGCAATAGATTTACCTTTAGGAGCTTTAAAACTTAATTCATAGGTTTGTAAAGAACCAACTAATTCTTCTACCTTCATATTATCCGTATCACGAAGTTCCTGGATTGCGGTTACCTTAGAATTGAACCGTTCAGGAAGAGAGCGTAGTATTTTTGCACACACTTTACTTTCTGGGATCTTATCGCCAAGACCCCACATTGAGTTTACAATGTCATTCAATCTAGTATAAAAGTCCATAA
Source organism: Magnolia officinalis (assembly GCA_021015155.1). Taxonomy (NCBI): domain Eukaryota; kingdom Viridiplantae; phylum Streptophyta; class Magnoliopsida; order Magnoliales; family Magnoliaceae; genus Magnolia; species Magnolia officinalis. The sequence continues at coordinate 67,259,575 of JAJHSJ010000001.1, forward strand.
ACATTTCATTTTCCTCCATATGAATTTCTTCAAATTTAGTTGTGAGGAGTTGGACTTTAGATTTTTGACAATTGATGTACCTTCGTGTGTCATTTCTAAAATATCCCAGGCTTGCTTTGCAGTATCACAAGATATGATTCTTTTGAACTCATCCGGTGATAGTGCGCAAGTGATTGCATTTAGTGCTTTAGCATTAGCACTACTCTCATTTTTCTGAAGTGAGGTCCATTGGTAATACGGTGTAATTTTCATAGATTTTGAACCATCAACACCAGTTACTTCCATGATAGGAGGTTTCCATTCAGTCACTGTGGCTTGCCACACACTTTCATCCATTGATTTGAGGAAGATCCTCATTCTGGCTTTCCAATAGGCATAGTTGGAGCCATCAAAGGGTGGAGGCCTAGTAACTGAAAGGCTATCAAAATTTGACATCTTTTTATATAGCTTAGATCGTTAGCTCAGGAAATAAATCCAAATAAAAAGCAACAAAAATGAGCTATTAGGCTTTGATAACACTTGAAAAGGCCAAGCTATATGTCCTAGAGGGGGGGGGGGGGGGTGAATAGGACTATGCCAAATTTAAAATAAAATTAGCGGAAATAAATAAAACAATAGCCTTACAATCTGAATCAATTCACAAAGCTAAATTTAAATCACCTTGATAAATAGGTATTGAGAGATTGATACAAATTCAGTTCTAAGGACAACCTTACACCATAATAAACAAGGGCTTATAGTAGGACAACCTTATTTCTAGAACCTCTTTTGGATCAAGGACTCAATTTTAATATAAGTAAATGAAATAGCAAGGAATTGAAATTAAATGCAGAAGTAAGATCTAAATTATTACAACAATCCCCGCACTTGCTTGAAATGTAAATAGTTACAACATTCACATCCACTTGTACATTCCACACAATCGAATGATAAAAGATATGAAAATTAAGCAAGCATTCAATCCACAAGACAAAGAGTTATAGTGGTTCGCCTGTGTGTACACCAACTGTTTTCCAACAGCCACACAAAAAGCTACTCCACTCCTAATATCCTCACACAGGGGATATTAGCGTTCACTATCAAATAGGTTTTCACAGGTTCACCAAAAACCTTTACAATTGTGTCTTTTTCACTTGGGCTTACACAATTCAAAAACTCCTCTTTTCTGAGTTTTCTGGCTCTCCTCAGATAACCAATACAATGAGATTTTTCTGGCTTAACCTCAAACAAAACCAAAAGAAATGAAATTTTACAGAATTGTAAAATACCTGGATTTCTCCTTTTCGTAGCAGCCCGGTAGAACCAATCGGAGTAGATGATTGAATGTCAAAGTTCAATTTCCAATACTCACATTCATAAGGTTCTAAATTCTAATTGATTTTAGATTTTAACAAGTTGGGCGTAGCTATATTTGATTTTGATTCCAAGAAGAAGGAATAAGATAATTCCTCTTTTCAAATAAGATTGGAATACAGAAACAAAATCAAATTAAATAAGCTAGCAAAAAGGAATATTAAATAAGCACAATGTAGCTTAAAATAAACACAGACTTATCTCAGAGTGATCACTTGAAAAATTCTTGAATTGAATCGAGTTGAAGTGTGAAAACTCTGAATTTCGTGTTCAATTTATAGAAGTAAAAATCGATCCTACGACTGGTCTTAGAAACCTACGACTGGTCGTAGCTCTAACAGATTTATGAAAAATTAAGCGCGATCTTTGAAAGTCGTTCCACGACTGGTCGTGAGTAGCCTACGACTGGTCGTGGATATCTACGACTGGTCGTAAGACCAGAGATTTCGTTGCTGGACTTTGAGTCGTAGCTCTACGACTGGTCGTGGACAAGTCGAAGCCACTCCTACGACCGGTCGAAGGACCTCCAAGACTGGTCGTGGGCGTACCAAAAGTTCCAAAAAATCTTCAACAACTTAGGACTGGTCGTGGAATTTCTTGGACTAGTCGAACCAATGCTAGGACTGGTCGAACAAGAGCTAGGACTGGTCTTAGAATAGACTAAACTTATGTAAAATAAATATTTGATTTATGTATCCAAAGTGACCTACTTAAAGGGTCAACCTAAGGTCATTCAAACCTGAACCATGTCGTATGGACATTGAACTTCAACCATTCAACGAATGTAGATATTTTGAACCATATCAGGCTTGAGGACTTGAACTTGTTGTAGCTTTAAACTTGAGATCTTCATCAACATAAAACTACTTCATGCGTTGCTTCTTCAGACTTGAACTTCAACATTGTAGCTTCTTGAGACTTCAACATGTGACTTCTTGAGACTTCAACATGTAGCTTCTTGAAGACTTCAACATGTAGCTTCTTGAAGTGTGTATGCAGTGTCTTGAATTCATATAAATCATCATACAAGCACAGGACACAGATAGATGTTTTGACACATCAAAATTTGACAACCAAAGGAGCATGAGCCATAGCACTTACAGGGCTCCACTCGTGGGTCCCAAGATGATGCATATGTTTCATCCAAGTCGTCCATCTGATTCTCCATCCAATTTTAGCTTTTGAACCCAACAATAAAGTCGATTCTTATCTAAGGTGGGTCACACCGTGAGGTGCAAAGGGACTAAAAATCTATAGCGTCAATTATGCTTCACTTGCATGCAGAGAGTTTTGGAGTGGGTTTCTACTCGTGGGACTCATCATGAGGTAGCTGTTAAATCCACACCATTCACCTCTTTACTTCGGTCATTTTTACCCCTGAACGGAAAAAACAAGCTGATCCAAACATCAGGTGGACCACACTACAGGTGACGGTGGTTTGGAAAACTCCCTCACGTCACCGCGGGCGTGGGTGGGGTGTCCCCACTAGTGACCCCATGATCTATCTAAATCAACATCGTCCATTGGTTTCTCATGATTATTTCAGGCCATGGAGCAAAAAATGATGCAGATCTGAGTTTAGAATGGGCCACATGGAGGGAAATAAACTTTTGTGGCCCTTAAAAATTTGTAATGGTGGGAGTCACTCTCTCTACTATTCTGTGGTGTGGTCCACTCGAGACTTAGATCGGACTCATACTTTGTCTCATCTCCTGAAACGATCTCTCGAAATGGATGGTGGGTGCAGATACAAAACATACATCGAGATGGGACCCACAGAACTTGGCGATGTTAACTACATATGAGTCCCACGACTCAACTTCTCCGTAGTTTATCCGCGCCCTCTCATACGACCGTACAGTAAACACACCATAGTGTAAATCCTTGCATTCCCAAACAGTATCTCAAAATTTTGGCCAAATTCCATCAGTATCTAAAACAACATTTGGTGATATCCTTGCTTTCCTCCGCAAATCCATGACAATCACTGACCAATGATATAATGAGCTTCTACGTAATTTCATCCCGTATAATACCACCTAATGCACCCGGCCAAACACCCCGATGAATCGCTAAAGCATGGGCTCCAATTGTGAAAGCATGTGTTCAAATGCACTGGGACACTAATTCTTATCAAGGTTGAAATAGCGGTGAAGACCGCTTGAGTAGAAGTTGGAATATGTCAATATGTCCTAGAGGGGGGTGAATAGGATTTTTTAAAGATTTATGAGTTACTTAAAAATCCTATCACTATAATCCTATCATGTATGCAATTTTCGGGATTACTCAAATGTAACTCTACTGGCTTCCAAGCCAAGTAGAGGATCTAATCACAAACTATTCAAGATATATCAATATGCAACTTAGTCTATGTTGGATGTGACTATGTGTGTGTGTGTGTGTGATGTGATCAGATATATGAATATGAATGCATTGACATGAATCACACATAGAGAAAAACAATCACAAACATAGTCATTTTATAGTGGTTCGACGATAATTCTACTCCACTCCCAGCTGCCGCACTCAACCCTTGAGTGTACCGGATTTCATTAAAGAGGTTTCCCAGGGTTCACCTCAAACCTAAGGTTTTAAATCAGGTTCACCTTCAACCTTTACATGGAGGTTTCTACTCGGTTCACCTCAAACCCTGGAGTTTCACTGGTTCACTCATAACCATATGTTTATGCTCTCCATAGAGTAAGGGTCCACACAACGTGTCACGCCCCAAACCCGGAGATCGGATTCACAGGAATTCCGATCGCCGAATCCGGTGCCGACAGCCTCCGTAGTACTCCATTCTCGGCTCCCAGCGCCCATATGCCAGGTTCCGATCCTGGGATCCCACGAGGAGGGTTTTCCAACATACATTTATCTCGTAAGAAGCATAACACAAGTATACCCAAATCATAAAGGCAACATCATCATCACATATCCACTAATATAATCATTTAAATACAATGCTGGAAGGAAAGTACATATGTCAAAATCAAAGCTCCAGAAAACTGCTGCATGCTCCATGCTCCACTCTGCTACAACCTAACATCACCTGCACGCATCTATCGTGAATAAGCTTATAGAAAGCTTAGTGGGTGGTGAAAGTGTGTGCACAAGGTAAGTGTTAAGTAAGCAATATCAGAGAAATCAGCGAAATCGGAAATATACTGATAGGCCCATAAATACCATCAGTCTTATCCACACTATGCGATGCAGAAATATAATAAAAACAATATTATATACTGATGAAGCAATGTAGGTCAGATATGCAATGCGGAGACAGCAAGCCAAATATCAGATGTCGATGATGCAGTGCAACATGCAAATCATAATGAGTCCACGAATACCGTCAGTCGTATCTAGGCCGTATAAATACATAAACATAGTAACCCAAAATGCTAAGTACTGCAGATGCAATGTAATATGTGGTGCGAAAGAAATGACCATGCTGGAGTGTGAAGTCGGGATGATAGTACGTTGTATCGTAGGCTATGGGGTCCACTACAAAGGATTCCTATCCAAACCAGTCCCATACCTAAATTTGGATAGTCAGACTCAATGTGGTAAACTCCTGATCTCAGGTTAGTCGTGCGCCCAACCGAAATCCTGGCCATGCGAAGGTACATGTAACAAATAGTTACGCACCACTAACCCGAGTGGATAGTGAATGAATGAATGAATGATTATGCAATTCCTGCTCACTAAGTCCACATATCAGTACGGTTACTCTTTGGGGAAATCACCGGGGTCTATTACACTCCAAACCAGATTGCCGCCCCATCACGTGCAACAAGGTGGGTGGAAGAGACCTCACTATCCCCCTGCCAAAATTGGGTCCGGCTTGTCGATAGCGGACCCATTCCTCAAGCTGGTCAGACTCAGCTTAGCATTGCCCCCTCCTCTTAGGCAGGTAAGGCCGCACCCCCTTCCAACCGACCACGACATAGTGGGAGACGCGGCCTAACGGTATGCGGCCCTCATGCGCTCATGCATCCACTCGGTCTAGACGTTGGAGCAACCTCTGGAACCAAGAGGGTTTAGGAACTTTCACCCAAGGATATCTATAGCACCCCATGTAGAACAGATTTTCGGTGTCCTATCTGGCCATCCAAGAAATACCTGTGGAGGCTACGACCCTGATGTCGCTAGGGCGTACAATAATCACAACACATAATGCAAGATGCATGAGTCATACAATCCAGTCATGCATCAATCCTACACATACCATGTACTCATGTGAGACAATCTCCGCCTATCAAGGAGTCTCATAACAACATGCTCAATGACATATGCAATGATCAACCACATATCATAACAAACATGCAGATGATGCGTATGGGCATGTATCATAATGTTATGCTGTCACATACTCATAATCGGTATCAATAACCAGCATCGACAATCGGCCTCGGCAATGTGGACATTTAACCAACATTGCCCCGAGGGAATGACCCACATAGAGCCAAACATATATTGGGCCCACAACCTCACATAAAGGCCTAATATACAACACAATGAGCCTTACTCAAGGGCCACATATACACAACAGGTGGGCCCTGCTCATGGGCCTTAAATACATGACATGTGGGCCCTACATATGGGTCCCGAATACATCAAATGGGTCATACATCATGGGCCTAATACATATCACAATGGACCCTGCCCATAAGCCACGAATACATCACAATGGGACTTGCCCATGGTCCTCAAATACATGACAATGGGCCCCATCACATAGACCTCATATTCATCACATTAGGCCTTAAACACGGGCCACATATACATCACACAGGCCGAATACACATCACAATGAGCCTCAACTACGAGTCGCATATACATCATATAGGTCTCGACAATCGGCCTTGGCAATCGAAATCGACCTCAACAATCGGAATCAACACTCAGAATCGGCCTCGATACTTGACCTTGACAAGTGGAACCGGCCTATACAATCAGAATCGACCTCGACAATCAGAAATCGGCCTATACAATCGGCCTAGACAAATCAGAATCGGCCTCGACAAATTGAAATTGGTCGATAATCGAAATCGGCAAATTGGTCACAACAATCAGAATTGATCAATAATTAGAATCGGCAATTCGCTCACGTCAATCGGAATCGGCAATCGGTCATGACAAACGGAATCGATCGATAATCAGAATCAGCAAATCGGTCATGATAATCGGCCTCGATAATCAGGATCGGCAAATCGATCACGACAATTGGAATCGATCGATAATCAGAATCAGAAACTCGGTCACGTCAATCGGAATCGGCAACTCGGCCACGATAATCGGAATCAATCGATAATCAAAATCGACAAATCAGTCACGTCAATTGGAATCAGCAATCGGTCACGATAATCGGGATCTATCGATAATCAGAATCGGCAAAATGGTCACGTCAATCGGAATCGACAATCGGTCACGACAATCGGAATCAGTCGACAATCAGAGTCGGCAAATCGGTCACGTTAATCGGAATCGACAATCAGTCACAACAATCGGAATCAATCAATAATCAGAATCGCGTCAATCGGAATTGGCAATCGGTCACGACAATCGGAATCAGTCGACAATAAGAGTCAGCAAATCGGTCACGTCAATTGGAATCGGCAATCGGTCACAACAATCGGAATCAATAGATAATTAGAATCGGCAAATCGGTCACGTCAATCAGAATCAGCAACAGATCACAACAACGGAATCAATCAATAATCAGAATCGACAAATTGGTCACGTCAATCGGAATCGGCAATCAGTCATGATAATCGGCCTCGATAATCAGAATCGGCCTCGACATACGGAATCGGCCTCGATAATCAGAATCGGCCTCAACATACGGAATCGGCCTCGACCAAATGGAATCGGTCTTGACCAAACGGGATTGGCCTCGACCAAATGGAATCGGTTCCGACCAAACGGAATCGGCCTAACGAAGGGCCTGAGGGAAGGTCACAGTGTGGATATCTAACCACCATTGCCCATCAATGTGGACATTTAACCAGCATCGCTCCCGAGAAGTAGCTCACATAGGGCTGAACATATAGTGGGCCCATGGCCTCTCACAAGGGCCTTATACACAATACAATGGGCCGCATACTATCTCAATGGACCTAATCGTATGGGCCGAAGATATATCACAATGGGTCACGACCCATAGGCCCCAGATTCAAGCAGGTGGGCCCCATCATATGGGCCTCAAATATACATCATGGTGGGCCTCATGGATGGGCCGTATCAATGGGCCTCAAGTGGACTTGGACCACGCCAAAATCCTTTCAATAGTTGCAGGTGTAACATGTGTATCACTGTACATTATCATTTCATGGAGTACATGGCCCACCAGTGATGATCAGCACTGTCTAAACATTGTCCAGGTAAACCAGCACCATCCGAACATTTTCTATGTAAATCAGCGTAGTCTAAACATTGTCCAGCACTGTCCAACACAATCTGGACGGTGTGGATTACAAAACATACAACATGGTGGGTCTTTCGACAGATGGACGGTGTGGATTACAAAACATACAACATGGTGCTTCCCACGTATACCGTCCAAGGATGGACGGTGTGGATATAAAACATATACATTACAGTGGGGCCCACACCATCTGGACAGATGACAGAGTGCAAATACAATTCATACACCAAGGTGGGTCCCATGTGGTGGATGGTGTGAATGAAACAGGCACACCATGTGGACCCCATGTCCAAGTAATGGAGAGTGGTGTGCCCCAGTTGATATTTGAATCTGCCTCGGATGGACGATGTGGATAACTCACACGTGCCATATGGGCCTCGTCTAGTTGGACGGACGGCCAGGATCTAAGGCACATAGATCACCTGTTGTAACATCCCGAATTTTTGCCAACCTGGGATTAGACGTCCTTAGGCAATGGGTCGATCCTAACACCTTATTAACTTGTCAGAACTGAATCCCACAGTCTAAAATCGCTCCTTAACCCATTTCCTTCACAAATCCCACCCTTCACCACCTTGTTCTTTTAATTTTTCTAAGTACTTTCACCCTAGACACTATCTTAAACTAGCTAAGTAATATAACTTGGATCACTTTATATACAAACTACAAAGGCCCAGGTACCACCTCAGACGGAAATTACTCAGGACTAAATCCTTTAGAAATTAGGCGAGAATTAGCTAGTGTGAAACTAGAGTACCCGTGAAATTAGTACCAATCACTTTAAATACGATCTGCAAGACCCAAAACTTGTAGAATCATTGACGCTAGGGTACCATAAAATCTAGGATCAATCTCATTACCTGGCTGCTCTCGGGTGCATCTCGAAACTCTGTATCAGATCTGGACCGCACGTCGGAAGTCTGATTAACACGAAGTTAAGGAATTAGGACCGCCTTGCTGGACTTAACAACCATCTCGAAAATCAAATCCCGATAGTGTCTTAGTGTAATTCGCTTTAGTCCGGAGCGAGGAGTGTGAAAACACTTGATTCTCTTTACAAATAAATATCTCAAATAGTAATTTGGCACCTCTCACTTGCAGATCAGTTTTAAGCAACCAGACCGTCAGAATCAGACCAAATTACACCCTCGGATCAGGGGAAATTTCATACACATATCCATGTACTTGGAATCTCCGATCGAGATCCGCTGACCGTTGAACTGAAACTGGTCCGCCATGCGTGATCTGGGAATCCCACTGAAACGAAAACTTAACTCCACCTAGATCCAAGGTTGGTGAGCTTAAGTCCTACCTTTGGCTCAAGGAGGCCCGCCAGAAGTCCTCCGTTGAGCTGAAACAGGTCCGCTTTGGTTATAACCTAAGTATACTTTGACCTAGAGTCTATTTCGGTGAGTTTTTAGGCTATATAAGGACCTTAAACCCTCTCTCATTGCAGCCATACGAATTTGAGAGAAACCCTAGAGAGAGAAGTGAGAAAAGGGAGAGAAAGAGTGAGAGAGTGGGAGATCCTTCCTGCTACTGTCCCCTGCCGCTACACAAGCTGCACCACTTGATTCTCATCGCTTTCCCGGTGACACCGACTTCGTTTCTAGGTAAGAAACCCTAACCCTAATATGTTTTGGGGTGTGAAGGTTATAGGTTATGAAATAGCTAACCGGTTTCATTGTTTAGGCTACAAAACTGTCGAATACGGAAGCTTAACAAACCCACCTGATCCATTGCGATTCTACGGTATAAGGTGAGGACTTTAGGTGTATAGGTTACGGTTTTCGACGATTTCAATGTCAGATAATGATAGATTCATGATCTGTATGCAATTGCACATTTACAAAGTGCTTTCTGTTTTCTGTTTCGATTAAAGTTGTAGAATATGGAATTTTACATATTCTAGGTATTCGTAGAAAATACCGTATACGCATATATTTTGGAAAAGCGTTTAACATGATTATTTGTCATGTGAATATATGACATATGGATAAAATACTTATTTGGCGAATGGATCCGCCCTAATACATGTTATGCTAATATACACCATGTATGTAGAAATAGTGTATTGTAGAAAGTACCATATATGTATATATTTTGGAAGTATGTTTAACATGATTATTTGTTATATAAATATATCCTATGTTCGTAAAATACTTGCTTGGCGAAAGGACTCGCCCTAATACATGTTTGCTAACATACACTATGTATGTTGAAATAGTGTATGCTAAGTGTTTGTGAAAATGCTTGTGAGAGTAAGTGTTTGGATGATGATGCCTTAGGTAGGTGTTGAGATGGGATTCTCGACTACCTTAGAGACATGTATGATTTCCTCCATGAGGTTGTTTACTTAAACCGCTTACTTGTGAAATATATGTGTTTGTATTTTTGTTCATATGGTGCTTATGATATGCTTTATAACATGCTTTATACATGCTTATGACATGTTTGTTAGCATGCTTGAATTACTTTGTTTATTATTCTTTCCTCCACATGCTTCGAATATGGATAAATTGCGATTGGGACTATGTTTATAGTCCAGACAATCGGTACCAGACTTGAGATCGTGATTGAGATGCAATTCGCCACGTAGGATGTGTTTGACGAACCCGAGTCATATTTCAGTTGGCGACAGTGGTTAGGCCACACGAAGTGCTTATGCACTTCATGTCGTTTAGTTGATTGTGCGCTCGAGCTAGTCAGGCCCGTCAAATAACCCGATATGTCTAATGTATGTTCACCATGTTTGGTCACCACTGCTTGAACCTAGGGTACCAAACTTACCAGTGAAATCCCGTCAACCATGGTACCTCGATCCGCTAAGACTCATGAGCCGGGCATGGTGGTATAGGACACCGTGGTCGAGTTGTCGGCCTACGCTGGGGCCACGAGCCTCCCCATAGTGACCAGTGAGCAACCAGACTCGTGAGCCGATTATGGTGGTATGGGACACTATATTTGAGTTGTCGGCCTACACTGCTTGATGGGTGATGGGGGAGTGGTGCAACGATTCTGTGTAACAGCCCTAGCAGCCCTGACCTTACCCGGTGTAGTGACCTCGAGCATACTTTAAATCTGCGGTGAGGCGATGAGCCTTCCCGTAGTAACAGAGTATAAACTAGGCCTGTATTGATAAGGTGATGGGGGAGTGATGCAACGATTTCGTGTAATAGTCCTGGCAGCCCTTGCAGCGACCTAGAAACACACTATCGTATGAGATTGTCTAGGACTGACGACCCTAGAATGGATCATGTTTGGGAATGATACAAGGGAGGTACCTTAGTTTTCCAATCCTGCTGTTTGAAATGGACTAATAACAACTCGGTAATCATGCTCATCATGCATTGCATGTGCCTGGAAGATGTGGAGCACTGAGGAAAGCATGCCGCGAACGTAAGATGGTGTCGCATGAGGGAGTATGTCGGCGAGGGCATCCATCATGACTGCATTCATACTTGCATTAATAAGAGTAGTTAGGAGTGTTTGATAATGCTGCTTTATCATTATTACTTGACTGAGTCGATAACATGTTAACCTATGTTTTATTATTCCACTGAGTTAGCTACTCACTCCCACGTTACGAGACGGTGTTGTACACACCAACCAGACTCTGTCTCAGGTTTAGAAGAGCTGGCGACTCAGCTGGCTGAGCCGGACTATGGTGAGGACCAAGACGAGTTCTCATTTATGCAGTATTCTGGTGGCTTCGACTAGACTGCCGGATCGACGGGATATGCTGGGATTACTTCCCTTAGATGTATTTTTGACTTTTTTGAACATAAAATAGATATATGTATATGGTGACTCAGATGGGTTCATACTCTGGAGAATGAAATGATTTTTGTTTCTTTTACATACATATATATACAGTTCTGTCTTCCGCTTGCCTTTATACAATTGATCTGGAGTATGAATTGCTGCTTTGGTATAATCTCACTCATGTTTATTGCTTAACACAGACAACATTTAATCATCATTATCTATGTTGCATAAGTGATGCGTTGGAACTCGGGAGTTGAATTATACTCGACCCCCGATTGTTAAGGCATTACACCTGTCCCACCGTCCAGCAATGGACAGTGGACAGTAGTGGTGAAATACCTCCATCAGAGATGGGTCCACACATGTGGCCCACCTCAGTTGGATATAACATGTGTATATATATATTATATTATTATAATAATTATATCAACGTCCTGCCACTTTATGTTATAATATATATATTATTATATTGTTTGGTAGTCCAGCAACCACCGTCCAGTGGACTGGACGGTGTGGACATGAGACACATGCATCACGTGTGGTCCGACGTGCAGTGGGCCACACTGCTATTATGCAACATGAATGAAACACAAACATCATGGTGTGGCCCGTCAAATGGACAGCCAGATCATACATCACGGTGGAGTCCCACTAGACAACGTCCATGTAAATGGACGGTGCAGATGGCAGATGGGACACACTGAGCTTGGTGACGTCACTTACAATACACCAGCCAATCCACTCCAACATGTCTGGATGGATGGACAATGAATAAACAGATACATCATGTTAGGCTCCACGCCGCACACCGTCCAGATGGACGGTGTGGATTCAAGACACATACGTTAAGGTGGGTCCCACCCCACACGTGTCACATGTGTGGGGTGGCCCCACACCAGAAAAGAAAAGGATGGGCGGTATGGTATAATACATACCTCATGCCAGACCAACAGGTCTTGCTGTCGTCAGTAACAGCAGCTAGTAACTGCTGGCGTGAGGTGCTCCAGCCGATCCTCATCTAGATGGGTCCACATGCATGTGGCCCACCAGTTAGTACACCAAACTGGCATATATAAGCCACCATGGGCCGAGCTAAAATCAAGCTGATATTTGTGATTCCCCTTCATCCAGATCAGGCAGTGGGGCTGGCCTCATGGATGGACCGTCTGAGTCATACATGCACAACATAGGTGGGCCACATCAACAAGGAGAGAGAGAGAGAGAGAAGCACCCACCTTCAAAACTACTCCTCCTTCTTCCGCACTAGGGCAATCTAGCTCCAAGGAAACAGAATCAATGGTTGAGATTGGATTTTAGAGGTTGGATGGTGGGGGATGAATCTTCATGGTAGGTGAAAAAATGGAGGAAAGCTTGGGCGTGAGTTGCTCTCATGGAGTTTTGGGAGAAATGAGAGAGAAATGAGGAGAGAGAGAGAGATAGAGAGAGAGAGAGAGGTGATAGGTGAGAGATGTGAGTGATGGATACGTGTACTTGATGGGTGGAGAGAGAGTGTTGACTTTAGGGGTTGGGGATGGGTGTTTGTACTTGACATGATGGGATGGAGTACTTGACACTTGATGTGATTGATGGGACATTCTCTTGGGATTGCAACGCGTAGCGTTTCCCTCGAACTAAACGCGGACCCACATCTCCTGGCTCGGGTATCGTGTAATAGCCCGGATTTTTCCCAACCTAGAATTAGACATCCTTAGGCGATGGGTCAATCCTAACACAGGTTTAACTTCTCAAACACTCAATTAAAGCCTCAAATCCCTTTTCAAACCATTTTCTTCACAAATCCCACCCTTCACCACCTTGATCTTTCAATTTTTCTAAGTACTTTCACCCTAGACACTATTTTAAACTAGATAAGTATTATAACTTGGATCACTTTATATACAAACTATAAAGGCCCAGGTACCACCTCAGACCGAAATCACCCAAGACTAAATCCTTTAGAAATTAGGCGAGAATTAGCCAGTGTGAAACTAGAGTACCTGTGAAATTAGCACCAATCACTTTAAATACGATCTTCAAGACCCAAAACTTGTAGAATCATTGACGCTAGGGTACCCTAAAATCTAGGATCAATCTCATTACCCGTCTGCTCTCGGGAGCATCTCGAAACTCCGTATCAGATCTAGACCGCATGTCGGAAGTTCGATTAACACGAGGTCAAGGAATTAGGACCGCCTCACTGGGCATGACAACCATCTCAGAAATCAAACCCAGACAGTGTCCCACGGCTGTTCGCTTGAGTCCGGAGCGAGAGAGTGTAAAAGCACTTGTTTTCTTTAGAAAATAAATATCTTGAATAGTAATCTGGCACGTGTCCCTCGCGGATCAGTTTTAAGCAACCAGACCAAATTACACCCTCGGATCAGGAGAAATTTCATACACATTTACATGTACTCGGAATCTCCGATCGAGATCCACTGATCGTTGAACTGAAACTGGTCCGCCACGCGTGATCTGGAAAGCCGACTGGAACGAAAACTTAACTTCACCTAGATCCAATGTCGGTGAGCTTAAGTCCGACCTTTGGCTCAAGGAGGCCCGCCAGAAGTCCTCCGTTGAGCTGAAACAAGTCCGCTTTGGTTATAACTTAAGTATACTTTGATCTGGAGTCTATTTCGGTGAGTTTTTAGGCTATATAAGGACCTTAAACCCTCTCTCATTGTAGCCATACGAATTTGAGAGAAACCCTAGAGGGAGAAGAGAGAAAAGAGAGAGAAAGTATGAGAGATGTGGGAGAAACTCCCTGCCTTGCTTCCCTGCCACTACACAAGCTGCACCACCCCATTCTCATCGCTTTTCCGGCAATTCCGGCGTCGTTTCTAGGTAAGAAACCCTAACCCTAACCTGTTTTGGGGTTTTGATAGTTGTAGGTTATGAAATAGCTAACCTATTTCAATTTATAGGTTACCAAACTGCCGTATACAGAAACTTAGCAATTCTATCGACTCCGTTTCGATTCTACGATAAAAGGTGCGGACTTTAGGTGTATAGGTTATGGTTTTCAACGCTTTCAATGTCAGATAATGATAGATTCATGATCTGCATGCAATTGCACATGTACAAAGTGTTGTCTGTTTTCCATTTCGATTAAAGATGAAGAATATGGAATTTTACATACTCTAGGTATTTGTAGAAAGTACCATATACGTATAAATTTTGGAAATGTGTTTGCCATGATTATTTGTTGTATTAATATAATATATATGGATAAAATACTTAGTTGGCGAAAGGACTCGCCATAATACATGATTTGTTAATATACACTATGTATGTAGAAATAGTGTATTCTAGAAAGTACCGTATACGTATAAATTTTGGAGATGTGTTTGCCATGATTATTTGCTGTATGAATATATTATATATGCGTAAAATACTTGCTTGGCGAAAGGACTCGCCCTAATACATGTTTTGCTATTATAAACTATGTATGTTGTAATAGTGTACTATAAGTGTTTGTGAAAATGCTTGTGAGAGTAAGTGTGTGGATGATGGTGCCTTAGGTAGGTGTTGAGATGGGATTCTCAACTACCTCAGAAACATGTATGATTTCCCCCATGTGGGTCATTTACTTTAACCACTTATGAAATATATGTGTTTGTATTCCTATTTATGTAGTGCTTTATAACATGCTTTATAATATTCTTTATGATATGCTTGTTAACATGCTCAAATGATTGTATGATTTTATTCATGTAAGGCGTATGTTTAAATTCATGTTTATGTTGTATGATCCGTCATAGGTGATGGGGGAGTGGTGTAACGAATGCGTGTAACAGCCCTAAACGGATAATACCAGACTTTGATTGTATGATTTGAATCTTGATCCATTACTGCTTTATCTATCTGCATTTGATTGTGTTTAGGGCTATGATTATAGTCCAGACAATCGGTACTAGAATTGAATTCGTGGCTGTGATTCATTTGCCACGTGAGATGTGTTCGACGAACCCGAGCCGTACTTCGGTTGACGATAGTGGTTGGCCACACGAAGTGCTTATGCACTTCATGTCGTCCAACTTGTTGTGCGCTCGAGCTAGCCGAGCTCGTCAAGTAACCCGATCTGTCTAATGTATGTTCACCATGTTTGGACGTTATTGCTTGAACCTAGGGTACCAAACTTACTAGTGAAATCCCTTTTAACTATGGTACCTCGATCCGCTAAGACTCATGAGCTGGGTATGGTGGTATGGGACACCGTAGTCGAGCTGTCGGCCTACGCTGGGGCCACGTGTCTCCCCGTAGTGACCAGTGAGCAACCAGACTCGTGAGCCGATTATGGTGGTATGGGACACTATATTCGTGCTGTCGGCCTACATTGATAAGGTGATGAGGGAGTGGTGCAACGAATGCTAGCAACAGCCCTGACAGCCCTTTGTAGTGACCTCAAGCATACTCTGGAATCGCGGTGAGCCTTAGAGTTTTGCTGCGGTGTATGAAGTATGAACTAGGCCTGTTTCTGTATAGTGATAAATCGTTAAAGAGGTGATGGGGGAGTGGTGTAACCTTTGTGCGTAACAGCCCTGACAGCCTTTGCAGTGACCTAGAAAACACACCATCGTCTGAGATTAACTAGGACTGACGACCCTAGGATGGATCATGTTTGGGAATGATACAAGGGAGGTACCTTAGTTTCCCAATCCTACTATTTGAAATGGACTAATAAATACTCGGTAATCATGCTCATCATGCATTGCATGTGCCTGAAAGATGTGGAGCACTGAGGGATGAAAGCATGCCGCGAACGTAAGATGGTGTCGCACGAGGGAGGATGTGGTGAGGGCATACATCATGACTGCATTCATACTTGCATTAATAAGAGTAGTTAGGAGTGTTTGATTTTACTGCTTTATCATTACTGCTTGACTGAATTGATAACATGTTAACCTATGCTTTACTGTTTCACTGAGTTGATCACTCACACCCACGTTACGGGACGGTGTTGTACACACCAACCAAATTTATTGAGTTTCAGGTGATGGCGATGCTTATGAAGCAGAGCCGAACTACTATGATGTTGAGGAGGAGTTCTCCTACATGTAACTCTCTGACAGGTCTATGAAGACCTGGTATTGTATCGACGGGGCTATGGTACTTGGGATAGAAGACATTACAATTCCTCACATGTGGTATATTTTAGAACTGTACTTGTAATTATTTAACCTGGTAACATTATCACACTCTGGAGACCCACCACTGTTTTTATATTGTATATATATCTATCACAGTCTTCCGCTTGCAATTTAACTGTCTCTGGAGTATGATATGTTGTTTTGGCTTAATCTCACTCGCGTTCAATGCACTATATCGACAACATTTAATCATCATTATTTATGTTGCATAAGTAATGTTTTGAAACTCGAGAGTTGAGTTACTACTTGACCCTCAATTTTTCGGAGCGTTACATATCATTTCGGCGCGCAATACGTGGCATCGGAACCGCGGCGACGACACGGTCGCTAGGGTATAAGTCTCAGGTCGGGCCGACCTTGGAATACAAGATATGACACAGGGTTGTGCGCAACTGCCGATTACAGATCACGGGTAGCCGGAGTTCAACCGGGAGGACCGCGGAAGCCTACAAAATGGTAAGGGTTGGGATACAGGTTTTACACAACGCACCCAGAGGTTTCTACTCGGTTCACCTCTAACCCTGGAGTTTTTCTGGTTCACACCTAACCAGATGTTTATGCTCTCCACAGAGCAAGGGTCCACACAACGCACCCACAGCGTACACTCCCGCCGGAGGCCTCCTTGAGGACTTCAAAGGGTGAGAACCACTTAAGACCTAATTCTAGAAAGGAATGATCGTAAGTGTCCTCCTGGACTCTAAATACTTACAGATAAGTTGATGAGTCCCGTTAAGCACAACGCCGAAGATCTCCTCCTCCTTGTTGACGAAGAGTCTTCTGCTCCCTTGATCCGCAACACAAAAGATATACCAAGACTAGGCTTGAGGTTGGGTCAAGGTAGAGATGGAATCCTACTCTCTAAAGGTTTTCCTATAAGGAAGGTAGAGTAGTTCCACTCTTATGCATTCAAGGCATCCCAGCATAATGATTTGTCATTAAGGTAGTAGCTGGAGGATCCTTGAATGCGGAAGTTCATTCTCCAATCCACTCTATTGAATATCAATGGTGAGGGTGGATTGGAGGATGAACTCCCTCAAGAGAAAGGGCTTAGGGTATAAGATGTAAGTTGAAACACACAAAAGCTCTCTCTTTTCTCTCTTACAGCAACAAAGGACAAGCCCTCTATATATAGGCAAAAAGCTCCAACGGATATAAAACGGTCACATTTATGACAGAGTTCGATATCATCGAGCAGGTTCGATATCATCGAGCGTATACTCTCGATAGCATCGATGGTCTACTCGACGACTTGGACTCGATGTCATACGCTTTTGAAACTCTTTGCCAATTGGTCGATGAATCGAAGCTATTGTCGATGTCATCGGATTTTGAACTCTGATTCCACCGATGATAGGTTCGATCCATCGACACTTGAAAAATGAGAGAGACTTGACTTTGAGATATTTCAGGTTTTCATGAATGATCAGGGGAACCGTCGAGGTCATCGGAATTTGAATGTCGATGACATCGAGATCAGAGTCGAGGCATCGATAAATCTAGCTAATTTATCTTTGATCTTGCTGGACAGATTATGGCTTTGTTCGATGCAATTGATCTGGTGTCGATATCATCGATATTTGAATATCGATTAAATCAAAGGGCCCCCGACCATAGTTAAAAATAACCTGAAATAACTGCTATAAGAAATGCGTCCCCACTGTCGATATCATCGATGGACCTCCGATCTTATCGATATTTGAATTCAGATCATATCAGACGGTCATCTATATATCGAAGAATTTTGAGATTTTCATTAAAAAACAGGGGCGCCGAAAATCTTCCTGTCGATCTTATCAAGCCACTCTCGATGGTCTCGAGATTTGAATATCGATGATATCGATATGTGTATCGATACATAAATAATTCGTCCAGATATATTGTGAAGTTGCTAGACATATTTAGTGCTTTTATCGATGATATCGATATATCGATAAATCTGTCCAGATGAATAATTAGTTGCTAGACATTTTGGTCCTCTTATCGATAATATCGTTTATGTATCAAGGACATCGACAGTGCAGGTCGATCATATCGAGGGTTCTTCGATAAAATCGACAGGGCGAGAAAAACTTAGAGATTTTCCTATTTTGCAAGAAGTTTTCTCACCATAAAAACCCTAAGATGTTTATCTTGTTTTAAGCGTTTTAATCACCTGGTGTTTTGGGACACGGGATGTGAGGCTATGATTTACCTATTGCAAGCTTCCACACATCCGGTTGAGGCAGATGCTTGAGATAATCTTCCTATCAAGTTCTGCAGCCAGTCTGACTCACCACACATGTAACTTGACAAACCAGAGCACTAGCAGGTGCACTTTCACTCTCCCCCTTTGTCAATTACGTGACAAAATTCCCAAAATACCCATAACACTTCTAGACACACCATAAATTGTGTGTACATGCATTTACACAATTTTACAATTTTTCTAACTCATGTACACATTCTATAAGTAATTGCTCCCACTTACTTCAAAACTCCCCCTTCGTTGGTGCAGCTGCTCCCCCTAACACCTGCAACACATTTAGATATACAATTTTCAACTCGGGGTGTTTTAATTTGTTCTCCCCCTTTTTGTCAGTCATTGGCAAAGGTATAGCAAGTGATATTGACTGAAGAATGAAGTGCATGGGAGAACAAACAGATACAGATGTATAAAGATGAAATCATTTTAAAACAAACATCATTTTCAGAAGATATAAATGCAAATAAAAGAAGCAATAAAGGCATATGCATTTCATATCAGAAACTTGATAAACTAGGGGAACTTAAGACAAAGATGACAAAATTAAGTATTATATTTAGCCTAAAAAAAAAAAAAAACTGCCCCAGTCAGCAGTGCATCCCAAAACAAACTCTCCAATTCCAACCAGAATAACCAAGCCCATGTATGGGCTCCCAAAAGTAACCAGAGTTAGCCCAATCGTGGGCATATACCAAAAAAAAAAAAAAAAAAAAACGTCCTTACCTTAAAAAGGTTGTCACACACACCAATGATAGAGTGTGTATGATAACATGCATGACCGGCCTTACGGAGCAGAATGAGATGGCATCGTGTCGTCCTATCGGCATGTCAGCGGATTCACCAGCTGTTGTACAGACTGCTACACTTTCTGGACGACTCGCTCCAATACTGTCAACTGCTCACGTACAGAGTGAATATCTCTTTGGATTGCCCCGATTCTGTCCATTTTGAACCCCTTGTCATGCCCGACTGATGACGTGGATGGGGCTGGATCAAATCTAGGAAGTGCATCTTCAGCCCTTTCCGTCCCTTCCATGGGATCACCACCTTCTCCTTCAACTTCTTCCGCCTGGATTTCTTCCTCCGGGTTCTCCTTGTATTCGTGAAACTCCAAGTCCATTCTCTGAATATTTATTTTATTGAAAACTTGGAGCGGGAATACTGGATCAGTAGTTGATGGGAACCCGATTTTGTTGCATCTCATATTGATGATCCAGGGATACGGCAGATGGAGGTCCTTAGATGTGTGGATGACGTTTACCAACTGAGAGACAATCAAAGATGGAAGGCAGACCTTCGTCCCACTGGCAACTAAGTAGATGATCATGGTCACGAGCCCGGTGAGGTCAGACCTGTTGATACTTCTAGGATAGATGTTCGTTGTGAAGATACAATGCAAGATCCGAAACCGGGGATCCATATACCTGGACTTTAATGCATTCCCTTGGTACCAAGGGATGTCCCTATCATTGCAGAGGTGGTTTGTCACCTTGGATCAAATATCCATGTCATCAAGATTCATCTCTGGTATGCCTTCTGGGGCCATGTTGAGTCCAATGGCTTCAGCTATTGTAGCTGGTGTGATAAATGCATCATCACCTCCCAATGATACCATGAAAGACGGAGGATCAGCCATCGGTGAATGACACGCGGCAAGAAAATTTCGTGTTCTCTCAAGTTGGCATGGTCCACCAAAATTCAAAACAGGCAGCCAATCTATTGCGGAAAACAGGGGTTCCAAGTTGTATGGTTTGATGCATTCCCTGTCAACCCTTCTTTCTTGAATAAGTTTCCTGCCCATATATTTTGGTGGTCGGGAACTTGCTCCAGTTGGAGGAGGTGGTGCCGGGGATTCGATTTGGGACCCACCGCGTGAAGTCTGTGATCTTTAGTGGGGATCCCACTTTCCGGGGCCCTCGCTCTTTCTCTAGAGGCGAGGACTTTTTTGTCGGGTAGATCTGGATGATTCTTCCAGAGCCGATACTTTTTCTTTGTCTTTTCCCATGACGAAAAAAAGAGTGGAGAAAAGAAAAACACACCTCACTAGAAGAGGGAATATCCAAAAAGAAGTGAATCTTGATGTTTAGAGAGTATATTACCGTATTTTGGATGTCCTGAGGTTGTTTAACAAAGTTCTGAGTCGTCCGATTGAAAACAGCGAACAGGGAAAAAAGTTAGAAACCTTGGAATAAGATTCCCTTTTTCGCATTCTATCGGCTTATATTGGGCAGCATCTTTCGATATGATCGACAATTGTTTCGATAATATCGAGAGGTCGCTTATCGATTCCATCGAGTCCGTCTTCGATACCATTCTTGGCCACCTGACTATTCATATCCGAAGGATGCATCGATAATATCGACCTTCTATCGATAACTCGAGAATGTCATATCGATACTCATATCGAAGATGAAGATTTTCAATTTTCAGCATTCAAACAATCCGCCAAGTATACTTTTAGAATTTTTATGAATCAATAGTATACTTTTCAAAAATTATGTACAACTTCTGTACACACCAAAATTATAAACATATGTATGTTTATATACAAAATTTTGAGGTCAGGAACCTCAGAGGTATCATTTAAAACTCAGCAAAAATATTTTCTCATTTTGACACTGGTTCAGATTCTACTGTATAATCTGAACTAAAATTTTCTTATCCATTTCTTCTTGTTAATCAATTTGAGTGGTGATGCAAGGGCATTGCTACTTTCCATATCCTTGAGAGGACTTTTGAAGTTCTGTATTTCTCTGGTTAATTTGCCATGTTTCTGACCAGAGTTGGGTTAAGTCCTCCCTGGTGTTATGCATTCAAACTTATAATGACCTGGATCACTGCACATATGACATACTGGAGTTGTTCTGGTTTTGCTTCCAGAAGCAGCAGATTTTTCAGTTCTGAGAGTTGCATTTCCAGTCCTATGTTTTTCATATCCAATCCCGCTTTTATCCTTACCATGTCTTCCCATTCCTAGCAATTTTTCTAGCTTTTCACCACTCTGGGAAAACTTGTAATTTATCTTGGCTATCTTCTCAGACTCTTCAAGATCAAACAGGAGTGTATGATTTTCATTGTAAAGAAGTCTATTCTTATCTTTCAGAAGTTCAACCTGTTTGTTCAGTCTTTCAGACTCGCTTTTAAGAAGGGTATTGATTTGTAAAGTTTTATCCAAATCTCTTTGCAGCACTTGGTTTTTGTTCTCAGATATTTCCAGTCTTTTAGCCACTTTGATGTTATGGATATAAAGTTAATTATAGGCATCTTGCAACTTATCATTTTCTATTTCTTCTTCATTTCCAGTTTCTTCATCATCAAATGGAAATGATTCTATGGCTTGCTATTCTTCCTCATTCTCAGATTCAGTGGGAATAATCAAAGCAGTGGAGACCATGAGAATCTTCAATGATTTCTGATCTTCATTGTTTTCTGAGTCATTAGATTCTGAATTTGACTCATCTGTATCATCCCACGTGGCAGCCATTGCCTTGCCCTTGGTTTTTCTGTTTGGGCATTCGGTTGATAGATGTCCATACTCTCGACAGGCATAGCATTGTGGTTCTTTGGTCTTTTTGCCAAATTTGCCCCTGCAGAGAGTTTATTATCCACCTTTCTCCCTTTAGAAGGACGGCCGCGATTCTTTTGAAAGAATCTCCTGAATTTTTGTGTCAGCAAGGCCACTTCCTCATCATCATCCTCTCTTTCATTTTCACTGCCTCATGAGTTGTTTTCTTTAAAGTTTTTAGGACAGTGTTTTTGGATTTTTGGGGTTGAGTGAAGTGTAGTTCAAAAGTTTGTAGGGAACCTATTAGTTCTTTTACTTTCATTTCATCTATATTCCTACACTCCTCAATTGTTGTAACCTTGGGATTAAGCCGTTCCAGCAATGATCTTAGTATTTTTCCTACAATTTTTTGGTACCGGAACTTTTTCTCCCAATTCACCCATGGAGTTGCAAATGATGTTTAGCTTTGTAAAGAACTCCATAAATGTCTCATGCTCCTCCATTCTGAGATTTTCGAACTGTGAAGTCAGGAGTTGAAGTTTGGATCACTTCATAGTGCTTGTGCCTTCATGGGTTGTTTCCAATAAACCCATGCTTCCTTGGATGTCCCACACATACTTATCTGATTAAATATATCCTGGGGCACGACACAATAGATAGCATTCATAGCCTTGGCTTTAAATGTTTGCCTTTCTTTGTCAAATGCTGTCCACTTTTCTTTGGGTTTGGGCTTAGTGATTGTTGTGCCATTGTCAAGTATGATTTGTTCAGTTGGTGGCACATGTCCGCTTTCAACTATATCCCAAACGTAATGATCCAAAGATCCAAAGTAGTGCATCCTAGCCTTCCAGAATGCATAATTTGAGCCGTTAAATACTGGAGGCCTAGTGACTAATGACCCCTCTCCTTTGGCCATATTCCCAACTTCAGTCAAGATCACTCTCTAGGCAGTGAAGCCCTTAACGAGAGACCCGCTTTGATACCATTTGAAATAGCGGTGAAGACCGCTTGAGTAGAAGTTGGAATATGTCAATATGTCCTAGAGGGGGGTGAATAGGACTTTTTAAAGATTTATGAGTTACTTAAAAATTCTATCACTCTAATCCTATCATGTACGCAATTTTTAGGATTACTCAAATGTAACTCTACTGGCTTCCAAGCCAAGTAGAGGATCCAATCACAAACTATTCAAGATATATCAATATGCAACTTAGTCTATGTTGGATGTGATTGTGTGTGTGTGAGATGTGATCAGATATATGAATATGAATGCATTGACATGAATCACACATAGAGAAAAGCAATCACAAACACAGTCATTTTATAGTCGTTCGACGAAAAGTCTACTCCACTCCCGGTTGCCGCACTCAACCCTTGAGTGTACCAGATTTCACTGAGGAGGTTTCCTAGGGTTCACCTCAAACCTAAGGTTTTAAATCAGGTTCACCTTCAACCTTTACATGGAGGTTTCTACTCGGTTCACCTCTAACCCTGGAGTTTCACTGGTTCACTCCTAACTAAATGTTTATGCTCTCCATAGAGCAAGGGTCCACACAATGCACCCAGAGGTTTCTACTCGGTTCACCTCTAACCCTTGAGTTTTACTGGTTCACTGCTAACCAGATGTTTATGCTCTCCACAGAGCAAGGGTCCACACAACGCACCCACAGCGTACACTCCCGCCGGAGGCCTCCTTGAGGACTTCAAAGGGTGAGAACCACTTAAGACCCAATCCTAAAAAGGAATGATCGCAAGTGTCCTCCTGGTCTCTAAATACTTACAGATAAGTTGATGAGTCCCGTTAAGCACAACGCCGAAGATCTCCTCCTCTTTGTTGACGAAGAGCCTTCTGCTCCCTTGATCCGCAACACAAAAGATATACCAAGACTAGGCTTGAGGTTGGGTCAAGGTATAGATGGAATCCTACTCTCTAAAGGTTTTCCTATAAGGAAGGTAGAGTAGTTCCACTCTTATGCATTCAAGGCATCCCAGCATAATGATTTGCCATTAAGGTAGTAGTTGGAGGATCCTTGAATGCGGAAGTTCATTCTCCAATCCACTCTATTGAATATCAATAGTGATGGTGGATTGGAGGATGAACTCCCTCGAGAGAAAGGGCTTAGGGTATAAGATGTAAGTTGAAACACACAAAAGCTCTCTCTTTTCACTCTTACAGCAACAAAGGACAAGCCCTCTATATATAGGCAAAAAGCTCCAACGGATATAAAACGGTCACATTTATGACAGAGTTCGATATCATCAAGCAAGTTCGATATAATCAAGCAGGTTCGATATCATCGAGCATATACTCTCGATAGCATCGATGGTCTACTCGATGACTCGGACTCGATGTCATACGCTTTTGAAACTCTTTGCCAATTGGTCGATGAGTCGAAGCTATTGTCGATGTCATCGAATTTTGAACTCTGATTCCATCGATGACAGGTTCGATCCATCGACACTTGAAAAATGAGAGAGACTTGACTTTGAGATATTTCAGGTTTTCGTGAATGATCAGGGGAACCGTCGAGGTCATCGGAATTTGAATGTCGATGACATCGAGATCAGAGTTGAGGCATCAATAAATCTAGCTGATTTATATTTGATCATGCTGGACAGATTATGGCTTTGTTTGATGCAATCAATCTGGTGTCGATATCATCGATATTTGAATATCGATTAAATCGAAGGGCCCCCGATCATAGTTAAAAATAACCTGAAATAACTACTATAAGAAATACGCGCCCACTGTCGATATCATCGATGGACCTCCGATCTTATCGATATTTGAATTCAGATCATATCGGACAGTTATCGATATATCGAAGAATTTTGAGATTTTCATTAAAAAACAGGGGCGCCGGAAATCTGTCTGTCGATCTTATCGAACCACACTCGATGGTCTCGAGATTTGAATATCGATGATATCGATATATGTATCGATGCATCGATAATTCGTCCATATATATTGTGAAGTTGCTGGACATATTTAGTGCTTTATCAATGATATCGATATGTGTATCGATATATCGATATATCCATCCAGATGAATATTTAGTTGCTGGACATTTTGGTCCTCTTATCGATAATATTATTAATGTATCGAGGACATCGACAGTGCAGGTCGATCATATCGAGGGTGCTTCGATAAAATTGACAGGGCGAGAAAAACTTAGAGATTTTCCTATTTTGCAAAAAGTTTTCTCACCATAAAAATCCTAAGATGTCTATCTTGTTTTAAGGGTTTTAATCACCTGGTGTTTTGGGACACGAGATGTGAGGCTATGATTTACCATTGCTAGCTTCCACACATCCGGTTGAGGCAGGCGCTTGAGATAATCTTCCTATCGAGTTCTGCAGCCAGTTTGACTCACCACACACGTAACTTGACAAACCAGGGCACTAGCAGGTGCACTTTCAAAGGTGTCTCTTCTTCCCTTTTCTATACATTTATTGGCTTATCTAATTTATATTTTCTTATTTGGTACGATAAGAAAGATGTAGACCCACAACAATAATAATAATAATAATAATTCCTTTATAATGGTATCGATACGTTAGAGTTATTAAAAAGGAATTTTTAACAGAGAGATTCTCAAGACTTCTAAATAAAGCCTCTAACTTTTTTTTGAGTTTTGAAGAGCTCTTTTGGGTAGGGGTGCACACGGGTCGGTTCGGTCCGGTTTTGGGGTGAAACCGGAACCGAACCGTTCCTAATAGTTCTCTGAATGTTGGAACCGGAACTGGACCGTTAGCATCCTAGAACCGAACCGGAACCGAACCGTGAAGAACGGTTCGGTCCCGGATCGGATCCACGGTTCTGGGCTGCTAGAGCCATGGTTAGCCACGGAAGGAGGCATTCCAAAAATTGACTCCATCTCCTGAAAACAAGATTCAAGTCAGGAGCAGTGAGGATTGAAAGTCGAATTGGGGTTGTGAGAGTACTTTGCAAAATCGCGGGATTATTGATTCTGGTTGATGTGGGTTTCATCCAAATCAAAGATTAGTTGAGAACCAATCACTGTCATAATCATTTCTTCCCAACCAACAAACAATCTTGCCAACATAATTGCAGTCATCCACACTTCCATTCGCCTACTAGCTGAGAGCACATTGCGACATGAGAAAACAACAAATTGGCATGCACTCAAACTGACATCAAGGGAAAAGAGTAGATCGCTGCAGAATTGAGTTGGCGTCCGCCCATTATTTCATAAGAAAGAGGATGAGATGGTTATGAAACCAAGCCTTCAACCATGAAAATTCCCAGAACCTGCTGTATTTGGATGCATTGCGTTGAAAGTGAAGTAATTACAATTTGGAGCCCAAACCCACTCGATATGAATGCTAAGAAGTTACAATTCGGTGATGCTAGCCTTACGAGGGTGATAATCAACTTGCAATTCGATAGTTAATCCAAACACGCCATGCAAGGCTATAACCAAACAAGCTGGGAAGGCACCAAATCTAGAGAAATATAAGGCACCACATCTAGAGAAATATCTCTTGAAGCATAAAGGATTCATCTCGATTCAGGAATGGATGAGTCTCTGAAACCAGCTCTCCACATGCTATACATGTGATCTAGGCCGTTCATCGGGTGGACCTGAGAGTGTGGCGCGAGAAAGAGGGCAGGGGCAGGGACTTATGCATGTTAGGTTTTTTTCTCTCTTGTTTTAAATACGGATTGACGGTTCGGATCCACGGTTCCTATCACGGATTGATTCTACGGTTCGGATATACGGTTCAGATCAATGGTTCGATTAACGGTTCGGATCAACGGTTCAGATCGGTTCTACAAGACCCTAAACCGGAACCGATCTGTAATCAACGGTTTTTAAAATTTTGGAACCGGAACCGGACCGTTAGTACCCTGTAACCGGACCAAACCGGACCGATCCAACGGTTCTCGTCCGGTTACACGGTTCCAACTGTTAAATGCGCACCCCTACTTTTGGGCATATGAAATATAGACCTTCTGAGCTATTATTTTTCTTTAAAAAAAAGTGATATAGTCAGATACTGTGGGGCTGAACTGGTGTGTTTATGACATCCAACCTCTCCAACAGGTCACCCTGTCATGATGCACATATAATCTAATAATTGGGTAGGCCACACATAAAGTTGAAGGGTTTTGACTGATTTATATTTTTCTCCATGGTGTGCTCCACCTGTTGGTCTTATTAGCCTGATTTTGTTGTTTGTATGATGGTATAGTTGTTGAATGTCATACGAAGACCATATGGACCTTACGCCAACTTATAACAGTGGTCATTGTAGTCACTTTACTCACGAAAATTTTAAAAAAAAAAACTCTTCTATGCTTTAAAATGGAGTCGTCGTTTGGTAAAAATCACAATTTCCATAGAATTTCAGTAAAAATTTCTATTGTCAGGCAACCGCCTCATTTCCACCAACATGTCATTTGAGTGGCTTGGCGTACATATACAGCTGTAGATAGTATCTTATGCACTGTACATCTGTCTTACAGATCATTTTAAGACTGAGCTCAAGTGGATCGTCCCATAGAAAACAACCTTCCTAAATCCCACATATGTTTATTTGTCATCCAACCTATTCATAAGGTCACATACATCTAGATGAAAGTATAACACAAATACCATCTTGATTCAAAACTTTTGTGGCTCCCATGATGTTTTCAATAGTAGGCGCTTAACTCATGCTTGTACTTCACTTTAGCTTTAGATATGCTTCAATTTTGAGTTCATGCTTAAAAATTAGATGGAAAAATGGATGAACAGTGTTGATAATGACACATACATCACAGTGAACTCGTGGAGTTTGCTCACCACACTGTAGCGAGATTAGTTACTCATTGGTCAATTCATGTTCCCTGTACTCGTACTTATCGTGCAAAACATATTCGGTGGCCCAACCATAAAGATTAACAGACATAAAAATTGGACTAAGTACTTTCTCAAGTAGGTACACCATCAAAATTAGTGTTGTATTTTAAAATAAAGTGTTTCAAAATTTTAATTTTTTTATTTGCTTCTTATTTTGAAAAGTATTTTGTTTTTAATGTATGTCTTGCCCACATTGAAAATGATTTTTTAAAAAATATGGAATATATAAAAGTTGACTTTTGCATGGTACTTGAGCCCCATTTTAGAGGGCATGTGAATTTGGTTAAGTGGGAGCCATGTCATTAGACTGGACCTATGCCATTGAACACATGCGCAGGCCGTGCGCGGGTTGGGCCAGGTTTGAGCCTGGGTGTAGGTTTTGATGAGTACTGCTAAGTGACCTAGTCACACTTCAACACAAACAAATAAATAACATTTTCTTATTTTATTTTATTATCTAATTTTTATTTATTTTTAAATATTAACTATTATTTTCAACACATTAATTTCAGTAATTAATAGACAACCAATAAGTTAACGTACAAGTGTCTCCCACTACGGAGCGAACGTACCTGATATTTGAGATGTGGGGCCTACTGTTTTAATGTTTAGACTGTCCTACTCAAATGGAGTGGTGGGAGGAAGGATGTACAGGTGATCAGGTCTTTATTAGATATTAGAATTTAAGATCTGCCAAATATTAGGACAAAAGTTGAAAATTCAAACCAACCCACGGGAATATTTCTACCAAATCTGATGTAGTCTAGCGTCTCTAATCTGGAAAATGATCCCATACACTCGTGTCCATGAAAGCTCCCGTACATCTTACCTCTCTGCCGTTGGATGATTGAGATTTCAGCATGAAAGCAAATGGTTTTTGTGATATTTCTCTACTATGGCGTCATGTGATGCCCCTTCTGGGAAGGACTGGAATCCACCGCAACGCCTGTTTTAAACAGTTACTAAAACACCCTTGTTGGTGGTTCCCACCAGATTCTTCACGTAAAATCTACTCCATCCAGCATGTTTGATCCTTGATGTCAGCTCCTTAGGCTAAAAAACATCAGCTCGATCTACACCACATGGAACATCGGTGGGATGGCAACCATAGGTATTTATGTGGGGCTACCATGGTGTTTATCTTTTATCAAACGCGTCCGTCAATCAGCGGTAACTTACCAGGATGAAGTGAATGTGCGAACATAAGTCTGGTAGAGAGCTCAGGCAGGCCATCCCTCATGAGCTTATCAGTTTCCAAAGAAAATTAGTTTTTGACCTTGGTGTGGCCCATATGAGCTCCTAATCCGGCTTTTCTTCTAAACATGTGGTCCAAATAATGTTACTCACCTAATGGTTGGAAAAGATTTTACACATACAAAGCGATGGACCTTGTTGTGTTGGCAGATTTTGGCCAACATATACGATCAATGTATAACTGCGCCTCCGATAGACTTGCAAATAACTAGGAATATATAGATAACAGGGGGTGCCGTTGGCTGGCCATGGACCCTCCAATGCCTAAGTATGGATTGTATGTGATAATCTTAGTGGTGGTGTAGATTAGGATTTAGATCTCACCTCATTCTCATTTTCTGCGGATTTTATGATGGTTGTATATATAGGGTTCCGGAAGCGGTTTGGAGACTGTAGCGTATTAATGTGATATGCTGGATAGTCTCTATTCTAATGGGAAACTTTTTCTGAATATGTGATCGAGCCTGCATATGTTGGTGTAATCTTCGGTTGAGATTAGGACTGTTGAGAAGTGGAGCCACATCTGGGGCCGCCCACGACCAGTCGAGGTTGCGCGGATTTCGTGTCGCAAGTCCTTTCGCAATGGGATGCGAAAGGAGTTTCGCGGATTTCGTGTCGCAAGTCCTTTCGCAACTGGGATGCGAAAGGAGTTTCACAGATTTCGTGTCGCAAGTCCTTTCGCAACTGGGATGCGGAAAGGGAAGTTGCCAAAACTATAAATTGAGGTCCCTAGGGCTATTCTAGGTTAAGGTGAATTTTAAGAAATTATTCTGAGGTGTGGGGAAAGGATTTTCTCTGTACTTCCAAGGGAGAGGTTAGTATATTGCCTTGTAATCTTCGTTTATCTTCATAGTGGAATTTTGCATCCGTGGTTTTTTACCCTAGTTTGGGGTTTTTCCACGTATATCTTATCTTGTGGTTTGTTTTGGATTGCTTTGATCTATTTCTAGTTTATATTTCTTCCTGTCTATCGTTCGTGGGTGAGGCCTTAGATTGGATCTAGGCTCACTGCGTTGTTGGCGTGCTGCGCAACAACTGGTATCAGAGATATTAGTTTAGTTCTATTGGGAGCGATGGTAGAAGATGGGAAAACTAGAATTGAGAAGTTTGATGGTTCAAACTTTGCCTTCTGGAAGATGCAGATGGAAGATTATCTGTATCAGAAGGACCTCTATATTCCTCTCGGAGGAAAAGAGAAGAAACCAGAAAAGTTGACAGATGATGAATAATTTTTACTGGATAGGAAGGCTTTAGGAACGATCCGACTCTCTTTGTCTAAGAGCGTCGCCTTCAATATATCCAAGGTAAAAATGACAAAAGAATTAATGGAAGCCCTAGCCACCATGTATCAAAAGCCCTCAGCATCCAACAAGGTTCATCTTATGAAACAGCTATTCAACATGAAGATGTCAGATGGTGGGAGCGTGGCTAAACATCTAAACGAGTTCAATATAGTCACGAGCCAGTTGGAATCCGTTGGCATTGCTTTTGAGGATGAGGTCAGGGCGTTATTGATCTTATCCAGTTTGCCATACAGTTGGGATGGTTTGGTGATTGCTGTGAGCAATTCTTCAGGATCGACAAAGCTGAAATTTGATGATGTGGCCGGTCTAATTCTCAGCGAAGAATCTAGAAGGAAGGCATTAGGAGTTTCAGGGGATTCAGGGAATGCTCTAAACGTTGAAGGAAGAGGAAGATCGCTGAACAAAGGAGACAATAAACACGGGCGTTCTAAGTCAAGGAATAAGTCCAAGGGACTGAAAGACAAAGACGGGTGTTGGCATTGCGGCAAGAAGGGGCACATGAAACGTGATTGCAGGGCGCTCAAGAAACAAGAAGGAAACTCTCAAGGTGGGAAAGATTCAGTGAATCTGTCTGAGGAGAGAGACACAGAGGCGTTGATCTTGTCTCTTGATGCGAGGAATGAGTCTTGGGTTATAGACTCGGGTGCTTCGTTTCATGCTACTTCGTGTAAGGAAGTTCTGCGTGATTATATGTCAGGTGACTTTGGGAGAGTCTACCTGGGTGATGATGAGCCGTGCAATATTGTTGGAAAGAGAGATGTTCATGTAAATCAGAAAGACGGAACGGTCTTGAAATTGAAGGATGTCATACATGTACCAAGTTTGAAACGTAATCTGATCTCAGTGGGACAGTTAGATGATACCGGTTATGTGACGACATTCACCAGTGACTCCTGGAAGATCACAAAAGGTGCCTTGGTAATATCTCGAGGCAAAAAGGAAGGTACTTTGTACGTGACTTCAGGATCGTATAGTTCACTCGCAGTCGCATCAACTGGAGTGAATGGGCAGTTATGGCATCAGAGGCTGGAGCATATGAGTGAGAAAGGGATGAAAGTGCTATTGTCAAAAGGGAAGCTACTAGGGCTGAAGTCTATTGACTTGGAATTCTGCGAGGACTGCGTGTATGGCAAGCAGAAGAGGGTAAGCTTCAAGAAGACGGGACGCGCTCCAAAGACACATCTGTTGGAGCTTGTACACACTGATGTGTGGGGACCGGCATAGGTATTATCTCTTGGTGGCTCACGTTATTTTGTTACCTTTATTGATGATGCTAGTAGAAAACTGTGGGTCTACTTCTTAAAACATAATTCTGAATTTGTGGTATTTGATGTATTTAAGAAGTGGAAAGTTATGGTAGAAAATGAGACAGGTAAAACAGTAAAGTGTCTCAAATCTGACAATGGGGGAGAGTATTGTGATAAGAGGTTTGAGGAGTATTGTGCAGCAAATGGAATCAAACATTAGAAAATGATTCCAGGGACACCACAGCAGAATGATGTGGCTGAGCGCATTAACAGGACCATCCTTGAGCACACCAGGAGCATGAGGTTACATGTAGGGTTGCCCAAGACCTTTTGGGCAGATGCTGTGAATACTGCCGCATATCTCATCAATAGAAGTCCCTCAGCACCATTGGATGGTGGGCTACCAAAAGAAGCGTGGACTGGAAAAGAAGTGAACCTTGCACATCTCAGAGTGTTCGGTTGCACTTCATATGTTCACATTGATGCAGAGCACAGAAACAAGCTGGATACGAAGTCCAGGAGGTGCACGTTTATAGGCTATGGGCAACATGATTTTGGCTACAGGTTTTAGGATGTAGAAAACAGAAAAATCATCAGAAGTAAAGACGTAGTCTTTAATGAAAAAGTGATGCATAAGGACAGTGTGTAGGAAAATAAGGCCGAGAAAAAGGAATTTGTAGAGTTAGAAGAGTTACCGGACATGGGTGTTACAGTGCCACAGGATGAGGCAGAGCCGCATACACCAGTTGTGAGGAGGTCTACTCGGGAGAGGAGACCCACGGTCCGATACTCACTCTCCTTACATTATCTACTACTGACAGATAATGGTAAGCCAGAGTGTTTTGAAGAGGCGTTACAGTTAGATATACGGGTTAAGTGGGAGTAGGCCATGGATGATGAGATGGACTCTCTTGAGTCTAATCGTATATGGGAGCTAGTCACTCTACCCAAGGGTAAGAAAGCTCTTCATAACAAGTGGGTTTACAGACTAAAGGAGGAGCACGATGGTTCGAAACGGTACAAGGCCAGATTGGTTGTGAAAGGGTTTCAATAAATGGTAGGTATCGATTTCACTGAAATATTTTCACCGGTAGTGAAAATGTCTACGATTCGCATGGTCTTGAGTATAATGGCTTCAGAGGACTTACATCTAGAACAGCTAGATGTTAAGACATCCTTTCTTCATGGGGACCTTGAAGAAGAGATATATATACATCAGCCGACAGGATACGTGGCACCAGGTAATGAGAACAAGGTGTGCAGACTGAAGAAGAGTCTATATGGCCTGAAGCAGGCCCTGAGGCAGTGGTACAAGAAGTTTGATAGTTTCATGTCGGGAAACGATTTTAGGAGATGTTGCAGACCACTGTTGTTACTTGAAGAAGTTTGATACGTCATACATCATCCTTCTTCTGTACGTTGATGATATGCTTGTGGCTGGCTCAAGCATGGAGGACATCTCAGATCTCAAAAGACAATTGTTTAGAGAATTTGCCATGAAGGATTTAGGAGCTGCAAAACAAATCCTAGGCATGAGGATAAAGCGTGACAGGGAAAACAAGAAATTAGTTTTGTCACAGGCAGAGTACAAAGCCAAGGTACTTGATCGATTCAATATGGGAGGTACTAAGCCGGTTAGCACTCCATTAGCCAACCACTTCAAGCTATCTAAGGAGCAAGGTGCAAAGACGCAGGAGGAACAAGACTACATGGGTAAAGTCCCATACGCGTCAGCTATTGGGAGTCTCATGTATGTTATGGTGAGCACGAGGCCAGACATTGCTCAAGTAGTGGGAGTTGTAAGCAGGTTCATGAACAACCTCGGGAAGGAACATTGGGAAGCTGTGAAGTGGATTCTTAAGTACTTGGTAGGTACTAAGGACGTAGGGCTGTGTTATGGTGGATCGAAAATCAAGTTACAAGGCTACGTGGATTCAGATTTGGCAGGAGATATCGACAGCAGAAGAAGCACTACGGGTTATGTTTTTACTCTGGGTAGTGCTGCAGTCAGTTGGGTCTCTCAGTTACAAAAGATAGTATCTATCAATGCGACAGAAGCATGTAAGGAGATGGTCTGGATGCAAGGTTTTATGGAAGAGTTGGGTAAGAAGCAAGCAGATTGTAAGCTGTACAGTGACAGTCAGAGTGCAATACACTTGGCTAAGAATTCAGCCTTTCATTCAAGGACCAAGCATATTGCCATCAGATATCACTTCATACGTTCGTTACTGGAAGATGGATCGATTGCTCTGGAGAAGATTCATACAAGTGAGAATCCTGCAGATATGCTGACCAAGGCGGTCACAAGGGAGAAGCTGAAGCTCTGTTCAACTTTGATTGGTCTTCAGGCTTGAAGACGGGGAGGTGGTGCACTCCGGATGAAGAAGACAAAGGTTTATGGAGATGTGTCTCCAAGTGGGAGATTGTTGAGAAGTGGAGCCACATCTGGGGCCGCCCACGACCAGTCGAGGTTGCGCGAATTTCGTGTCACAAGTCCTTTCGCAACTGGGATGCGAAAGGAGTTTCACGGATTTCGTGTCGCAAGTCCTTTCGCAACTGGGATGCGGAAAGGGAAGTTGTCAAAACTATAAATTAGGGTCCCTAGGGCTATTCTAGGTTAAGGTGAATTTTAGGAAATTATTCTGAGGTGTGGGCAAAGGATTTTCTGTGTACTTCCAAGGGAGAGGTTAGTATCTTGCCTTGTAATCTTCGTTTCTCTTCATAGTGGAATTTTGCATCCGTGGTTTTTTACCCTAGTTTGGGGTTTTTCCACGTATATCTTGTCTTGTGGTTTGTTTTGGATTGCTTTGATCTATTTCTAGTTTATATTTCTTCCTATCTATCGTTTGTGGGTGAGGCCTTAGATTGGATCTAGGCTCACTGCGTTGTTGGCGTGCTGCGCAACAAGGACCGGTCCTCATCTTCTGTGTCTAGGGTGAGATCCCCTTCAGGTTCCTTGTACTGCCTCTGGAGGTGGTCGACCTGGTCAGCTCAAGGTGCTGAGGAGATCGGGGCTCATGCTCCTTCCCCATGGGTCCCTTACTCAGGTTTTAGACATTCCTAGTGAGGCGACTCCCCTCCCACCGAGATCTGTCCTCCGACAGCTCAGCTCGGCGACTCATCTCTAAGTCAGAGGAACTACTTGTCTTATGTCGATGGCCCTTCTACTTGGACTTCGGTCACCCTATCTCGGGGTCTACCTCAACTTGGAAGCATATCACTTATAGATAATTGTGGCTCTTTCCATGTGAGAGACTAGCTCGGTTTTCCCCACAATAGTTGCCCCCTCCCCACACTTCCAAGCTCATCATGTACGAGCCCAGAAGTGAGATCTTAGACTAGCTAGTTTAGATACGTGGGAATTTTTAATTCAAAATCTGAACAATTCAAACTTTTTGAATTTTAAACTCAGCCCAGATTTTCCACCAACAAGCAGAGGTGGGAGGTGGAAAGTCGATGGCATGCGTGAAAGTTAAAAAAGGCATCATTAATGGTGCAAAAAATGGAGAGGAGTGCCATTATTGCAAACGTTGCCTCAAATTCTCAGCAAATTTGGGGGTAATGGCTATTAGCCGAGTAGTCGTGCCTTTGCTTGGGCAAACCAGGTGATGCCACGTGGAGAGGCATGTCATTCGAGGCATCACCTCAGAATCCCACGTTGGCATGTAGCGTTATAAAGGGATAGTTGCAACAGGCAGGGAGTCTATAAATACTCCGAGTCTACCTCTATTTTCTCTTACTCGCTCTGTGAGGTATCCAATCTTTGTCGACCTACCGCCTCTCTTCCTTCTACCATCTTCCTAATCTCTGGCGTCTTCCTGCCCCTGGAGTCCTCGTGCCGGAGCACCCCCGGTACACTTTCCCTTGGTCTTCTCTCTTTTTCCTCATACTTTCTTTCCTTTTACCTCATCCTCCTCAATGCCTTCTAAGAAGGATTCTGGTGTGGCCACCGTGTCTGAGCGTGTCTCGAATGAGTCAAAGAGTAGCACCTCTAATTCCAGATCCTTACCATTCATTGAGTCTAGTCCTCGGGGTGTCATCCCCCCCCCCCCCCCCCCCTCTGAGATGGAACTGCATGATGAGGAGTCAGCCTCTACCTCTGGTGAGCCGGTCCTTACTACTGACACCTTTGTGTCACAGTTGAATATTTCCGATCTGAAATCCCTTAGGTCAGTCTACAGTATTCCCAACTCAGTGGGTCTTCTCCTTCCTCACGTTGGTGAGGTTCCAAGCCGACCTCCTAATGGGGAGGTTGTGTTGGCGTTTGTCTTCCTCTCTCTCTCCCCTCTAGCGAGAGAGGTACTTCATCGTCTTGGAGTCACCCTAGGGCAGTTGAACTCTAATGTATGACAAGCTATCTTTATTTGTTATGTCCTTTGGCAGCTGGTCAAATACTCCGAGCTCATAGTGAATAAGCTCCTTGACTTGTACCAGACTAAGTGAAAATGTACCTGATGGGCCGTAATGCATCTAAGTGCGAAATATGGCAAAACATTAAAATATAGGCTAAGTCCTAGATGGGGGGTGATTAGGACCAACAAAAATATATGCTTATTAAAAACAAACAATTACCTAGTTTAAACTAATTTTTCAATTAAACTAAACTAAGCAATGTAACTCTAAGGCTTCCAAACAAATAGAGAGTCCAATCACATAGGCTACTTAAGATATGCAAATTAAGCAACTAGCCTATAACATAATGAACATGTGAGAATGGGATATGCTACTTATCAATCCTAGCTTTCATCTAATCATACAAGCATATAATTAAACATTTAACCACATTGCATAATTAAACAAATGCTCAAATGACAATCTCAAACACAAGCATGTATAGTGGTTTTAAATCAGGTGCCTACTCCACTCCCGGCAGACTCACTCTCTCCTAGAGTGTACCGAATTTCACTATGGAAGGTTTTAAATCAGGTTTACCTCAAACCTTTATAGCCCTACACAAAGACTCTACAATTTATGCCCTACGTAAGAGCAAAGGTCCTACACAAGAACTTAAGACTTTATGTTCTATACAATGACAAGGGCCTGAATCTCGAACCTGACAATTTAGGCCACACAGGCCAAGGTTCTAATCCCGAACCTAAGTTTATATCCTACATAAAGACAAAGGTCCTACATAAGAACCTAGTTTAGGCTCTACACAAGAGCCAAAGTCCTACTCAAGAACCTAGGATTTATGCCCTACACAAGAGCAAGGGCCCTGATCCCGAACCTAGCAATTTAGGCCATACAGGCCAAGGTCCTAATCCCGAACCTAGTACGTATTCTCCCACCAGAGGCCTACATAAGGACTTAGGTTGGTTTTTTTCCTTAGGCTAACAAATAACCTTAGTCCTATACAAGAACCACGATTTTAGGCCACATAGGCCAAGGTCCTATATAAGAACCTAAGTTGAGTTTGGGGATACAAACTCTTCCACACCAACCTCCACAAGGTCAGAGTACAAACCCGGACTCCTACACATGATACTTACTTGTCGGATTGAATCCCTTTTACCGCTCCGTCTTGGTTTGCTTGATCTTCTCTCTCCCATGCTTCAATCAGCTCCCCGATGCTCCCCCAATCAAGTTACCGTTGCTTCGCCGCCAAGGCTTCAGCTCCACGATCAATCTCCTTGTATTTGATGTGTCTTCAAGATGACCAAGGTGATGGGAGTGGGTCAAATCTCCTACAACTAATGGTAGTTGTTTATCATAGGGGATTCAACTAGATGTGTCTCCTAAAAGAGTTGGACAATGATTTACCAAGAATGCTTAAGTTCAATCTCTAGGAAATGGAAGAATTCAAGCATATCTCAATGTTGAGGTTAGAATCCTTATTAGAGTTATAATCTCAAAGGAGATGACTAAGAACTCAATGGAATAGAGGCTTAGAATGAGGGATTCACGTATGGAATCACCCTACCTTCTATTGCTCCAAAAACCCATCCAAAAGCCCGAGGACCGAATGCCCTTTATAAACTGTTCGACATCTAAAAAAAAAAAAAAAAACGGGTAGAAAATGATCCTGTTGATGCCATCGAAGTGTCTTCGATCCCATTGAAGAACAATCTTCGATGCCATCAAGAAAATCTGGGAAAATTTGAAGAACCTCGTTGGACAAATCTGGATCTCAAATCAATGCAATCGAAGGTACGTCAATACTATCGAGAATTCCAGCCAAATTTTTAGATTGGTTGTTGGACTTCCCTGATTTTTAATCGATGTCATCGAAACTGTTCGATGACACCTCAATGTCATCGAACATGTCCTCGAATCTGTTGTTTTGGGCTATGTTTTCACAATAGATCCGTACATCTTGTAGCCTTCTTAATCATGTTTTTCTTATTATCCTAAGGCTTAGGGATTATCAAATTAATATTCCTAATTGGGATAAGATCATCTAGAGGTTGTAGGTTGTTTTGGGTTAGGGTTAAGGTCATCAAAGCATTTCTTTTACTTGTATGTGCTCCTTGGTGCTTTTGCTCCACTTGTGTCTTCGTTCTTCACTTTCTAAAGGCTCAACCGACTATGGACACAACGACTCATGTGATTGACAAACCAGGTGCAAAAATGAGTGCACTAACACTAAGAGTAGTCCCGACTCTCTTGACTGGTTCTATTTTTTTCTTGGTAGGGCAAGGGCCAGACCATTATTAAAAATAATCCATCTTCCAACAAGGGCTAGAAGGACAGGTAGTTTTTGTGTATGGAGGATGGAAAGCTCTAGTGGCCGAGCTGAAGGGCATTTTGCCTCGGGTCTCAACTTTTTACACCTTGTCATGTCAAAACACATACCAAGCTCCTGAGCTTGCATCTTATTTACTTCATTTTGATGTTGACATCATGTTATTTCTCTATAACTTTTCCTAGGTTGTAGCCTAGCCTATTTGACTATCTTCAGTAGCAGGTCAAGTTCACCCAATCATGACCTGCTGAGTAATGGGACTACAAGAGGCCGGTCATTATTGAGCTTCTACGTAAGTTCGGCCTTATTCTAGGCAGTAAGTCTCTTAGCTTGCAAGCTATGTCACTAGTCAGTAGTTCTTCTAACTTCATGTTTACTCATCCTGACTTATTCTTTTTTCTTTTTACAAAGATGTCTAATCATCCTCAACCAAGAAAGAGGAGAACTCTGGTCGAGGCCGACCTGGATAGGTTGAGAGTTGTCGTAAGAAGACCACTTGCTCTCGTGGCTCCTCCCTTTTCCAATGCTCCTCCAGGCATGGCAGTTGCCCCAGCAACTAATCCTGTTGTGGTCGAGGCTGCCAATGATGTTGCCCCCGTAGTCAACCCGATAGCAACCAGGGTTGTCCCTACTATTGTTGCCCCCACTGCTTGGTTGAAGGAGGTCGTTGATCTAGATTTGCCCTCCCAAAGGGCTGAGCAAGCCTGAGCTGAGGAGGCTCTTGGTGCAGAGGGTTCTTATGAGCACTAGAGCTCGGGCCTTGAGGGTGTTACTACCGAGGGCTCCTCATCCTCATCCATCCTGAGGCACCTGGGACTTTGGTGCCCAAAAGGGTGAACTCCTTGTTGTCGCTACGTCTAGATCACCTCCTCACGTCGATGATGTACTTGGCTATTAAGGTATGTTGGTAGTCAAAATGTCACATAGTTGCTTTATTTTTCAGTATTCTTCTGCTAACTTGGCTTCTTTTCTATTACAGGAGGCCCTTGGCACCATCGCGATCCGACAACTCATGCTTGAACTAAAGGGCTGAATAAATGAGGCTGACCGCTAATTAGGCGTTACTAAGGCCAACCTTGAAGCAAAGGCCCAAGAGTTTCTGGTGGTTGTGGAGGTTTAGGAGGTGTCCTGAGATGAAGCTGAGTCTCTCCGTGATGCCCTAAGGGCATCTTAGGAGGAGCACGAGATCAATGTATCCTGGCTAGTAACGCGCCATCTCATCTAGTGATGAAACAGTAGGGAAATGCCAAGCTGAAGGCCAGGGCGGCCGAGCTAGAGGCCAAGGTGGTCGAAGTAAAGGCTAGGGATTCTGAAATAGAGGCTAGCATCCTGGTGAAATAGGTGGTCGTGTTGGAAGTCTTCAAGACGTCCAAGGATCACAAGGTCAAGCTGGATGAGTTCTTCAACATTGGCCTCGTAGACTATCAGGAGAAGATCCAAAAATAGTTTCTCGATCTCAACCTGTTGTGGATGGACGATGAGGCTACCTCGGCGGTTGGGGATGCAGCTTATCCAAAGTAACGAGGAAGACATCACTGAGGCCATCTCTGTGCAGGCTGCTGGAAAGGAAAGCGTCCCCGAGGTCGCCTTTGAGCAAGTTGCTGACAAGGAAGGCTTCATTGAGGTCACCACCGAGTAAGAGGGACCCCCACCTTCATAGGCCATCGATATTATCCCCAATTTTTGTAGCACCTGTATTTTTTGTACTCTATACGTTGTAAACTTTTATATCATAATGAAAACAAATTACTTCAAATATTTCTAATCTTTCTCTAAACTACTCGTGCTTGCACGTACTTGTATACTTGCCCCCCCCCCCCCCCCCCCCCCTCCCTCTTTCTGAGCTTGACCTGCTCGAGCTTGGAAATGAGAGCTTTGGGCAGGATTCTAAGTCCATGTAGTGATGTTTGTCTTCCCCTCCTTACCCACTTTATTAAATAAGGCTTGGTAGGGGTCAGATGCTTTAGGTCTCATTGAGATATCCCTTAGGCTATTCCCGAGTACTCAGGTTGGTATGAAATGTGCCTTCTCTAGGCTATATTCCTTTGATCATTACCCAATTAGGTCAACATGCTCAGCTAGAGGGTGCCTTCATCGGCCTATCCCTCTCTTAAGTTCTTTTGTCCGATCGAGACATTAGCCACTTAGTCTTTCATAGTTGGAAGGGTGCCTTCTCAGGCCTTACCCCTGCCTTGGCTCTCCGGCCACTACGTTTATCAATTAGAGACAATAGAACATCATCGATGTAGAAAAAAGATATTTCGATTTCTGTAAAATTATTACTAGTAGCTAACACCTGAGGTGTTTGTCAACAATAAAATGCTTGATGCGTTTGTAGACCTCGAACCAATCAATCTTTAATGATATTAAATCTTCTGGTGCTCTGCATTCCATATTTGGGGTAAAGCTCATCCTTCTAGGTCTTCTAGCCAGTATGTCCCTAGTTGGACTATACCAATGAATTTATGGGGACCTTACCAGCTTAGTCCTAGGGCTCATGAGTTGGGCTTTTTCATGCTTAGGGAGACTTCTCGAAGCACTAAGTCTCCCATTTTGAAGCTTCTTTGCTTCACCTTCAATTTGTAGTACCGAGCAATTCTCTATTGATAGGCTACGACCTTCACTTGTGCACTATCTCTGAGCTCTTTGAGCAGGTCGAGACTTAGCAGCATTTGACCTTCAATCTCTTTCGGCCAAAATAAATCAGTTCGGCACAAGGGCATTCCGATTTTTATTGGGACAACCGCCTCAGTGTCGAAGGCCAGTCGATAGTTGTCCGAGTTGTGGCCCAATATGCCCATAGGACATGTGGGAATTCTTCTGCCCATGCCCCCTTGAACCTTTCAAGTTTAGTCTTAAGGTGGCCCTTGATGATCTTATTGACAACTTCTACTTGACCATTCGCTTGAGGGTGTTGAGGTGACGCAAAAGCATTATGAATACCGAGCTACTCGCACAGACCTCAGAACTTGGTGTTGTCGAACTGTCTGCATTGTTAGTGACAATGGTGTGGGGTATGTCGAATATGCAGATGATGGTATTCCAAATGAAGTTGGTCATCTTTTGCTTAATGATGCGAGTTAAGGGCTCGGCCTCGGCCCACTTCAGGAAGTAGTTGACAATGATGATAGCGAACATGGTCTATCCATTACTTCTGGGCTGGGGCCCGATGATGTCGACCCCCCATTGAGCGAAGGGCCAAGGACTACTCATCGGGGTTAGTAGCTCGGGTGGTTATCATGACACTACCGGGAATCGTTGGCACTTGTCACATATCCCCACGAATTGCTTGGCATCCTCCTACATGGTGGGCCAATAATACCCTTATCGAACTACTTTGTGTGCTAGCTCTCCCCCAAAGTGATTTCCATACACAACTTCATTGATTTCTCTAAGGGCATACTCGGCCTCTTTAGGTCGTAAGCACCTAAGGTAGGGTAATGAAAACCCCTTCTTGTACAGGACGTCTCCTAATATAGTGTATCGAGAAGATCGGAATCTAATTTCCATGCTTTGAGCTTGTCGTTTGGCAGCTCACCCTATTGCAAGTAATGGATGATCGAGTCTATCCAGCTCAACCTGTTGCTAATTGGAAAGGCCTCTTTCAGCTCAAGATGACTGATGCTCAGCTTTGGTAAAAACTTTATCAGAACTATTCTGGCGAGGTCAGTATCGATGGCTAAGGCCAACCTGGCCAGAGAATCTACGTTGGCGTTCTCGGATATTGGGATTTGTACGATCTCATAACCTTTGAATTTCTTGAGCAGGCCGTGGACCCTACTCGTAGGTGATCATCTTCTCGTCTTTGGTTTGGTACTCGGTGATCATTTAGTTGAATACTAGCTACAAGTCACTGTAGATTCTTAACTTCTATGCTCTCATTCCTCTGGCTAATCGCAGGCCCGCTAAGAGTGCCTCATACTTGACCTCATTGTTGGAAGCTCGAAAGAGTATCTGAATGCGTAGTCGATCTTAATCTGGTCGGGGAGGTCAGAATCAACCTCGCCTGCTTCCTTGTGCATTTGAAGACCCATCTACATAGAGGATCCATGTCAACATTATCGGGCTTTTCTCTTTCCCCTCATCTGTGGGGAGAATACACGAAGAATAGGTGAACTTAGCGATGACGTTAGTGATAGCCTGTCCATTAATAGATGTCCTAGGTTGATACTCGATGTTAAGCTCACTAAGCTCGATCACCCACTTGGTGAGCTAACCTAAGTCTTCTAGATTCCATAACACTTATCGGAGGGGTTAATTAGTTGGGACGATGATAGTGAGCCTGGAAGTAGGGCCTGAGTCGTCGGGATGACGTGACCAGGGTTGGGCCCAACTTCTTGATCTCAGGGTAGCATGTTTTGACATCAGCCATTGCTCTGCTCATATAATAAATGGGTAGCTGAGCACCCCCGTCCTCTCTGATTAGGGTTGAGCTCACTACTATTGGTGAGACAACCAAGTATAGCAACAACTCTTCCCCTTGTACATATTTGAGAGCAAGGGTGGAGACCTCATGTAGACTTTGTGCTATTGGAATGCCTACTTGTACTCCTCTGTCCAGGTTAGCTTCTTATTGCCCTTCACCTACTTGAAGAAGGGTAAGCACTTATCTGTAGTCTCGGAGACGAACCTATTCAGAGCCGCCACTCTGCTCATGAGGCGCTGAATCTCTTTTGTCATCTCTATGAAAGCTCAAATCTTGTCAGGGTTTGCCTCGATCCATATCTGGTACACCATGAAACCTAAAAACTTCCCTGAACTGACACCAAAGGCACATTTTCTTGGGTTGAGCTTCATCTGATATCTCCTTAGGATATCGAACATCTCTCTCAGATTGGCTATGTGGTCGACGGCCT
The DNA here is from genome assembly GCA_021015155.1 of Magnolia officinalis. Taxonomy (NCBI): domain Eukaryota; kingdom Viridiplantae; phylum Streptophyta; class Magnoliopsida; order Magnoliales; family Magnoliaceae; genus Magnolia; species Magnolia officinalis. The sequence goes on from JAJHSJ010000001.1 coordinate 67,303,221, forward strand.
TGACGCTTTTAACGAGTATGTCATCAACATAAACCTCCATAGTTTTCCTGATTTGCTCAGCAAATATTTTGTTCACCAATCTTTGATATGTTGCTCCGTCGTTCTTCAATCCAAAAGGCATAACTCGATGGTAGTATAGACCTCTATCTGTGATGAAGGCAATCTTCTACTTATTGTGCTCATGCATGCTGATATGGATGTACCCTGAGTATGCATACATACAATCGAGGAGTGCGTACCCAACAATAGTGTCCAACAGTTGGTCGATCCTCGGTAGTGGAAAACTATCTTTTGGGCAAGCCTTGTTCAGGTTGGTGTAGTCGACACAGACTCATCATTTCTCGTTGGCCTTCTTCACCAGTACCACATTGGCAAGCCAATTGGGGTAGTGGACCTCTTCAATAAAACTAGCTTAGAGAAACTTACTGACTTCTTCGTTGATTGTGGCATACCTCTCGACATCAAATGTTCATTTATTTTGTTGGAGAGGCTTATGGTCGGGATCCACATTTAGGTGGTGGACCATGTCTCTCGGATCCATCCTAGGCATGCCCTGATGGGACCATGAGAACACGTCGATGTGCTCTTTCAGGAGATCGATCATCTCAACTCAAAGTAGAGGGCCAAGCAATTACCCTCTTTGTAAATTCCTCCCTAGGGTTTAGGGAGGTGATCTGCATCACCTTCTGTTGTCGTATTCTTCCTCGGAGAACTGTTGAGTAACATTGTCAGGCTTCATGTTGGTTGCCCTGAACTCGGTCGACCCCATGCTCAGTCGAGAACTTTATGGCTAGGTGATAGATGGAGACTACAGCCTGCATGGCATCCAAGGATGGTCTGCCCAAGATCGCATTGTACACTAATAGGCACTTCACCGAGAAAATCCACCATAGTGGTGACTTGGTTGGGGCCCTCTCCTGCTGCCATTAGCAGTAGGATGCTTCCTTCTGAGATCATACTCTCTCTCCTATGAAGCTAATCAAAGGGGTTCGCACAAGACATAATCTTGCCCTCCCTATCCCAATCTTGTTGAAGGTAAATGCAAATTGAATGTCTATCAAGTTCCCCATGTCTACCAGCATTCGGTGCACTTTATGGTTGTCCATAGTCATGGGGACCACGAGTGCGTCATTGTGGGGGTGTTGGATCCCTCTTGCATCCTCCTTAGTGAAGGAGATTGTGCATGAATATATCCTGGGCTCTTTCCCAGGATGACTGGGAAGGTTCACTTGATGAACCTCGTTGGTGAGCCTCACACTCTGAGCATGAGCTCGGCGTGATCATGTTCGAGTCACTTCCTTGGTCGGTTTGCCAAAGATGGTGCAAATTTCCTAAACTGGCTCATTGTAGTTGTGCTCCTCTTTCTACTCTTGCCGAGGAGCTGGTCGGTCTTCTCTATGCCTAGCGACGAACTCATGCAAATAGCCCCTTTAGATGAAGGATTCAATCTCCTCCTTGAGATCGAAGCAATCAGTCATGTTGTGGCCATGATCATGATGAAATTAATAGTAACTTGTCTCCGTTCTCTAGAGTGGCCCTTATCTTGTTTGGCCACTCCAGAATTCTCTTCGCTCTGACCTACATGAGTACCTTCTCTGATGTGGCATTCACTGGAGTGTACCGGTGAAGCTGGCTCTCCAGAATTGGAGGAACCTGAGGAATGCTACCCGTGGTGTCGTCTCTCTTTATTTTAGGGTTAGCTTTGGGTCCCTCATTAGCTTCCTTTCTCTTTTTGTCATTCGTCGTGCTTCTCTTGCCCTTGGTGTGTTTACAGGCGTCGTTCAATTCCTCGATTTTGGTGTATTTTTTAGCCTTATTCATTAGGTCAACCAGTGTTTTCGGGTGGTTGTTGCCGAGCAAGAAGGGGAACCTCCCACATTTAAGTCTGGCCACCATGGGCTACCTTGTTGGAGTAGTCCTCCACCTGAACGGCCTCAACTTTAAATCGGAACATGTAGTATTTCATTAAATCCTCGTCCTTCTGAGCTACCATAAAGAGGTGAGTCGCTGGCTTCCTTTTATCTTTGCCTTCGATGAATTGCATGGCAAAGGCCTTGCTAAGTTGGGCAAAAGATCCAATAGACTTTGGCTTTAGGTTCCTGTACCACTTCTGAGTTGCCCTAGTGAGAGTCAGTGAGAATACTTGACATATCACTGGTCTAGAAGTATCGGGAAACTCCATCCATGCTCTGAATGACTCCAAGTGTTCGGCCAGGTCACCCAAATCAGATTAGGGTTGTATCTGGGGCATTTGAAACCTAGGTGGTAGCTGACCATGTATAATGTCATCAATGAATGGCAACTCGGTCTGCTCAAGGTGGGCATCCATAGATACCGGGGGCTTTGCTCTGTAAACCTGTTGGATGTTATGGAGCTGGTCCTGAATCTCTTTGAGTTATGCCCCCAAGGGACCTCATTTTTTGTCATGATTTCTGAGGCCTTCCCCTGAGCCTGTCGCCTCTCATATAGGGTATGGTGCAGGTCAGATTCAACGAGCTCTGTGGTCGCTCGTGTCGGCACTGAGGCGATGAGGCTCCCCCCAGCCTAGGCTTGCCCTGATGTTGCTCGGGGCGCAATTGCACTAGGTGGGACTACTCGGTCCCTGTCTCCGTTGCTTCGTGTAGGTTGGTCAGGGATGTCTGTTGTCTCTTCAACAATCTCATGAAACAATCTACGTTACTAAGCTAGGGTTCTAACCTGGTTTTTGAGGGAAATGAGTCAGCTTCCCCAATTTGAGATTTATGCACCACCACCTATGAGGGTGGCTGGGACTGGGGTTGTGACCATGAGGCTCGATCCTCATTGGAAGGGGCTCAGTGGGAGGATCCGGCTGTGGTCGGAGCCTTCCCTTTTCTTTTTGCCATCAAGGGAAAGATTGGGAATGTTTTAAGCTAAAGATGGTGAGAACATGGCTTTGTTGAATTCCCATAGATGGCATCAATCTATTGTCACTGGATTTTGTCCAATAGATATGATCAATGTAGAACTACACCCTCCGATGGACTTACAAAGAATAGGGAAGATATGGATGGCGAGGAGTGTCAGTGGCCGTTGTGGACCCTCTGATGCCTAAGTTAGGCTTGTAGGTGATAATCTCGGTTGTGTGAATTAGGGTTTACATCTCACCTCCTTCTCTTTTCCTTCTAGTTTATGATGATTGAATATATAGGGTTTCGGAGGTGGTTCTGAGACGGTCATGTATTAATGTGATATGCTGGAGAGTCTTTGTTTTGATGGGAAACTGTCTCTGAATATGTCGTCGAGCCTAATCCATCGGTGTAATCTTCAGCCGAAATTAGGCAAGGTCCTCCTCTTCCGGGTCTAAGACTAGATCTCCTTCGGTTTCCTCATACTGCCTTTAGCGGTGGTCAACCTGGTCAGCTCGGGATTCTGGGGAGCTTGGGGCTCGAGCTCCTTCCCCATGGGTCCTTTACCCGCATTGTAGACATTCCTAGTGAGGCGAGTCCTCTACGACCGAGCTCTGTACTTAGACAGCTAAGCTCAACAACTTATCTTTAAGTTGGAGAAAATGCACATCTTGTATCGATGGTCTTTCTGCTTAGACTTAGTCACCCCAACTTAAAGTCAACCTCAACTCGGAGGCATATCACTTATAGATACACGTGGCTCTACCTGTACTACATGTTGATGCAAAAATCTGGCTCACCCTCTCTAAGCTCCAAACGCCTGTATCGAGTCCGGTAAGCCTGCACATAATGAAAATAAAGGAGACCCTAGCTAGGACAGGGGAGCCTCTGATGGCAAAGTCAGGCTACAAATCTGGGTCTAAGTAATGTAGATGGGGTTTGGGTGAGAGATTTTGCGTACCTATTCATGTAGACATTTCTCCTATTTATACCTTCTACTTGAAGTGAACATGTCCGTCATTCTCGACACGATTCTTGCTATTAAGCGAGAACAATGCATGCGTTAATGCTGACAGTTACCTTGAGATCGTGCGCCGGATGTTACTCCATACATGCGTTACTGGAGTTGATTCTTGAGCGTGATTGCAGGCCACATCTTCGTCTGAGCCGACCTAGTAGTTCGGGTCTTGCCTACGACAGTCCGTGCCCATAAGCGGGCCGAGCCTGGTCATTTGTCAACGAGGGTCTGGTCGGAGTCAATGGATGGGGTGTGTAATAGCTTCTTCTGGGTTCTAGGCTTATATGAAAGCTTTACAAAAGAACCTGGTAGTTGGACACTGATCGTTAGGACTTAGTTAGAGTAGACAAGCTAATATTGTGCCGCGGGTCAGCTTATCTAGCTTTGTCGTCTGACTTGCCTTGGCGAGGCCGCTCAAATGGCTGAGTAGAGCTTACCTTAATTGGGGTCGGCTCAAATTCTCCCATAACAGAAGCCCCCTACTCTCTGAGTTCGAGCTCAGACTAATGGAGTAAATGCCTAGGGAGATGATCCGCTTCACCCTACATAAAATGAGTCGGCAAAATCGGAGCATATAATCGCAATCATGGCTTTCTGCTATTGAGACGTCGTACTATGGTGGCAGCTTTTCAACTGTGTACCTGTGGTGAGTAGACACGTGGCTATGGTTAAGGATTCGTATCGTTGGGATGAATAGGGCACTACCGCGTGGACTTTGAAAGGTGGAGAGACATCTATGCATTAATCGTCATTTAATGCGAGCAGTGTGTGGCTCGGAGAATGTAAGCCCGGACTAATGGTGTGCTTCCATGTATATCGTAGAGCTCGGCTTTGTGACGCTTCAGCTTCGGATACAGCTGTCTGTCATGATTGTAGATGGCCTAATGGGGCTATAAAAACTGGTTTTCCCTTTCATTTGAATTCTCCTCTTTCCTACCTCTAAAAAGCTTGCACTGCAAATCGGCTTCCGGAGTAAGCGATTCTCTGTGAGTCTCCTCTCCTTCCTATCTTCTTTCAGTTTCCTTTAATCTTACAATGTCGAACGGATCAGACGAGGTTCGCGAAGTCCATGTATTTGAGGGTGACTCTGAGCTGGAGAGCACTAACTCTAGGCGCGAGGGTCCATTGGAAGCAATACCCCTCCGACCTCTTGCCAAGAAAAGTATGGGTGTAAAGGCCAACGTTCGCCCCAAAAGGACAAAGAGGATACCCCAAGACCCAGCTAGAAAGGTCATGGCTGGGCCTTAAGGTGGTCGATCACCGAGGTCGTCCTTAGGGGCTTGATTTTTATCGAGTCTCAGATGGCTCAGATTCGGGAGGAGTATCAAATCCCCGACTCTGTACATATCCGCGCTCCCACCCCTCTTGATGCCCCAGGGGACCTAGCCGAAGGGGATATAACAATCTTCATCTGTGCCCTTCAATGCGGGCTCCAGTTCCCGCACCACCCCTTTGTCCACGCGATGACCGCACATCTGAAGTTGGCCTCGGGTCAGCTCGTCCCCAACGCTTGGAGGACCTTGATAGCCTCCTACATTATCTGACGTCAGCTCAAAAACCAAGAGATGACGCCAGACGAATTCATGTTCATATATCAAGCCAAGCACAACTCCTTCGAGTCGTGTTGGTATTACTTCTTGGCGAGGACTCAACACAGATCAGGCCTCATTGCTAAACTCCCATCTTCCAACAAAGATTGGAAGAACTAGTAGTTCTGACCTCAGGAGAGTAGGAAGCACCTGCGTCCGAGCTTAGCAGTCTGTGGGTCAAAGTGCCCACCAAGTTCTCCAACTCAGGTTGAATCTGTTGAGATGTATGCTCCGCTTTTGATTTCTAATCTATCTTTTTTGTTTTGACCCTTGTTTTCTTTTCGCAAGGTACCCGAAGGGTGCCCCCGAACTCTCTTCCTTCCTCTGAGCCCAAGTTGCCAGGGCTAGGGTGCTCAAGGAAGAGCTGCGCGTCTGGCACAACGTCATCAATCCGGACAACCTTCTTCAGTCCGGCCTCTATAGGTTCAAGCCTCTCCCTGCTGCTCTAGGTGAGTTATATGTAGTTTCGAATGTGATTTAGATTTTTCCTAAGCTGAGCTGTTTTGTACAGGTATGGCTGAGGCTTCGGGATCCAAGAGGAAGAGGAAGTAGCCTCCTCCTCTTAAGGCCTGTTTGGTTTTCCAATTACCATGGTAGTTGGCTATAAAGAGGTCATAATTACTTTTTACATGTATTTGCAATGATTGTCCCTATTCCTGTTGACTGCTCTCCCACAATTGTTTTTTAGAATTTTTCCGTTGTAATAGACGATAATTCACTAGTCGTGTGTTTGGGTAGATGGTGTAGTAGTCATGTCAATCTAGTTTTGCTCTTATGATGTCCAACATCTCAGCTCTACAACAACTGCAAAGCACTATTTGATTTCAACAACAATCCTGATTACATAAATGGATTATAGTGTGCCCCTCTCAGTAGACCAGTGGACAATGGTCAATGACCTGTGGGACCCAATCTTTCTGAACGTATTTCATCGATGTCGTTGATCCATCTGTACTAATCATTTGGTACGATGTAGTAATCAGTGAGGAGTCTTAGTTTGGTATCAACGTGGGATAATATCATGATGATGTTTCATTCATGTTGTATGGTCCACAACATATTTGGAAATGCTTCAATTTTTGGAATCAGCACTATATGGTGGACCACATATAAACGGATGTGTAGTCTGGATAAATCGACACTGGAAGTGAGGTGGCTACTAACACTGGAATAAAATGTGGCAACATAGGAGCTTACTTGTTCTCCCCAATGTAATGTATTGGACCACTTGAGTCCAATATGTTGTTTCTAGGCCCTGCAAAGATAAAGTTCCCTGTAGATGTGGGATCAACAACCCCTTGTAGATATTATCTGGTGGTAAGCTTGAAATTGTGAAAATATATGGTATATGTCACGCCCCAAATCCGGAAATCGGATTCACTGGAATCCCTATCACCGAATCTGATGCCGACAACCTCCGTAGTACCCCATTCTCGGATCCTAGCGTCCATACGCCAGATTCCGATCCTAGGATCCTACAAGGAGGATTTTTTTTCCAATGTACATTTAACTCAAAATAAGCATAACCACAAGATTACCCAATTCACAAAGGCAACATCATCATCACATATCCACTAATATAATCATTTGAGTACAATGCTGAAAGAGAAATACATAAATCGAAAATTAAGCTCCAGAAGACCGTTGCATGCTCCAAGCTCGACACTGCTGCAACCTAACATCACCTGCACGCATCTATCGTGCATAAGCATATAGAAAGCTTAGAGGGTGGTGTAAGTGTGTGCACAAGGTAAGTGCCAAGTATTCAATACAATGCCATCATCATACAATACCGAAATTACAGGTAATCCATAAATCGTACATTATCGGAATAAGCAGAAATACTGACAAGTGCAAGAATTATTAGAGTAAACAGAAATACTGGCAAGATCATAAATTATACGATAACAGAGTAAGCGGAAACACGGACAAGTCCATGAGTCAATCAATATCAGAATACGCAATATAGAATAGCTATGCAAATGAGGAGTCATGAATGACCAATTATCAAATGTCGAGGATACGATTCAGTATATAGTTCCCGATGAGTCCATGAATAACATCAACTATATCTAGACCATATATATGTATAAACATAGTAACCCAAGATGCAATATGCCGCAGATGTAATGCAATATGCGGTGTGAATGGAATGGCCATGCTTGAGTGTGAAGTCGGGATGATAGTACGTAGTATCGCAGGCTACGAGGTTCACCATAAGGGACTTCTATCCAAACCAGTCCCATACCTAAATTTGGATAGTCAGACTCAACGTGGTAAACTCCTGATCTCAAGTTAGTCGTGCGCCCAACCGAAATCCTTGCCATAACGAACGTACACAACAATTAGTTGCGCACCACCAGCCCGAGTGGATAGTGAATGAATGAATGAATGAGCATGCAACTCCTACTCAATAAGTCCACATATCAGTACGGTTCCTCTCTGGGAAATCACCGGGGTCTATTACACTCCAAACCAGATTGCCGGCCCATCTCGCGCAACAAGGTGAGTGGAAGAGACCTCACTATCCGCCTGCCAATATCGGGCTCGGCTCGTCGATAGCGGACCCATTCCTCGAGCTGGTCAGACTCAGCCTAGCATTGCCCCCTCCTCTCGGGCAGGTAAGGCCGTACGCCCTTTCAACCGACCACGACACAGTGAGAGACGCGGCCTAACGGTATATGGCCCTCATGCGCTCATGCATCCACTCGGTCTAGACGTTGGAGCAACCTCTGAAACCAAGAGGGTTTAAGGACTCTCACCCAGGGATATCTATAGCACCCCATGTAGAACAGATTTTCGGTGTCCCATCTGGCCATCCACGAAATACCTGTGGAGGCTACGACCCCGATGTCGCTAGGGCATACAGTAATCATAACACACAATGCAAGATGCATGAGTCAAACAATCCAGTCATGCATCAATCCTGTGCATGTCATGCTCTCATATGGGGCAACTCCACCTATCAGGGAGCCTTATGAACAACCTGCCCTATGGCATATGCAATGGTCAATCACATCTCATAACAAACATACAGATGATGCGTATGGGCATGTATTATGATGTTATGTAGTCACATACTCATAATCGGTATCAATAACCGGTATCAACAATCGACCTCGACAATGTGGACATTTAACCAACATTGTCCCCAAGGAATGCCTCATACAAATCCAAACATATAATGGGCACACGGCCTCACACAAAGGCCTAATATACAACACAATGGGCCTTACGTAAGGGCCATATATATACAACGAGTGGGCCCTGCTCATGGGCTTTAAATACATGACATGTGGACCCTACACATGGGTCTCGAATACATCAAATGGGTCATGCATCATGGGCCTAATACATATCACAATGGGCCTTGCCCATAAGCCACGAATACATCACAGTGAGCCCCAACTACGGGTCGCATATACATCATATAGGTCTCGACAATCGGCATCGGCCTCAACAATCGAATTGACACTCGGAATCGGCCTCGATACGCGGCCTCGACAATCGAAATCAGCATCGGTACTTGACTTCGACAAACGGAATCGACCTATACAATCGGCCTCGACAAATCAGAATCGGCCTCGATAATCGGAATCAGAATCAACCTCAATCGGCCTTGACAATCGGAGTCAGAATCAATAATCGGCATCGACATCGATAATTGGCCTCGATACTTAGCCTTAACAATCAGAATCGGCATATACAATCGGCCTCGACAAATTGAAATCATCGGAATTGGCCTTGATACTCGAAATCAATCGATAATCGGAATCGGCAAATCGGTCACGTCAATCGAAATCGGCAATCGGTCACGACAATCGCACCGATCGACAGTCAGGATCAGCAAATCGGTCACGTCAATCGGAATCGACAAGCGGTCAAGATAATCAGAATCAACAAATTGGTGACGGCAATCGCACCGATCGATAGTCGAAATCGGTAAATCAGTCACGTTAATCGGAATCAGCAATCGGTCAAGGTAATCAGAATTAGCAAATCGGTCACGACAATCACACCGATCGATAATCGAAATCGGTAAATCGGTCACGTTAATCGAAATCGGTAATCGATCAAGGTAATCAGAATCGATCGATAATTGGAATAGGCAAATCGGTCACATCAATCGGAATCGACAATCGGTCATGATAAACAGCCTCGATCGCTAATCGGCAATTGTCCACAACAATCCGGAATCGGTCAATAATCAGAATCGGCAAATCGGTCACGACAATCGGATCGATCGATAATTAGAGTCGGCAAATCGGTCACGTCAATCGACAATCGGCCACGACAATCGGGATCGGCACAAGGGAAGGTCATAATGAGGACATTTAACCATCATTGCCCATCAATGTGGTCATCTAACCAACATTGCTCCTAAGGAGTGACCTACATAAGGTATTCATACAGAACGTTATGGCCACACATATGTCCCATTGGGCCTCACTCATGGGCCTCGAATGTATTACAATGGGCGTCGGATAGTCACAATGGCCTCGTCCCATGGGCCTCCAACGTATCGCAATGAGCCTCATCAAGTGGGCTGCAAATGCATCACCATACCTCATATGTGGGCCTTATATATAACAAGTGGGCCGCACTGCTTGGGCCTCATATGCATCAAATGGAACACGCTACATAGGTCTAACAATACAAACAGGTGGACCCCATACTTGGGCCAAAACACATCATGATGGGCCCCATGGATGGACCGCACCAATGGGCCACAAGTGGACTTGGACCACAACAAAATCATTTCAACGGTTGTAGGTGTAACATGTGCATCACTGTACACTATTATAGGGGTACAAGGTTCACTAATGTGATTAGCACTATTCAAACATTTTCCAAGTAAATCAGCACCACCCAAACATGTCCAGCACAGTCCAGAACTGTTTGGACGGTGTGGATGAACAAGTACATCATGGTGTGATCCAAGCGGTAGAGTGATAGACGGCATGGATATACGGCACATGCAATAAGGCGGCTCACGTACATGTAATGGACAGTGTGAATAAAACCCATACATCAGTGGGTATAAAACACATACATTGAGTGGGTCCCACATAAGGACAATGTGAATAAAATACATACATCCTTGCACGGTAGTGGGACCCACCATGTCTGCTGATGCTCACCACAACAATAAGGTGGCTGGGATGTGGTGGCCAATCAATCATCGAGTAAGGTGCGTCCCACGGCATTTGAATGGACGGCGTGGGTTGAACAACACACCAAGGTGGGGCGCACAAGATATGTTAGATGGATGGACGGTTAGATATAACATAATACCTGGTGGAACCCACAAGCTGCAGAAGTCAGCTGATACCTGTAGATTATATAATATACTATAATATACTGTAATATCATATCAAGGTAATATAATATATAATATAATATTGTATTATAATATAACATGGGGTATATAGGAAGAGCCACCGTCCAGAGACCCCTGGATGCTCTGGACGGTGCTGATCTAACGCACCAAAATCAAGCTGGGCTCCACAACTAGCTATAGCAGCTCAATAGCTAGTTTGTACCAGCCAACCACGTCCAAAAGAATGGACGGTGGGGATACATCCACGTCAGTGGATCCCATCACAAATTGATGGACGGAACTGATAAAATACATAGATCATGGTGGATCCCACCGTCTCTGATTGACGGTGAGGATACAACAATACATCAGGGTTGGTCCCACTACACGTGTGGGGCCATGACATATACATGGTAATATATATTATAATATATACATGTGTAATATATGTATTATATATATATATATATATATATATATATATATATATATATATATATATATAGTCTGCCAACGTCCAGCCCTGGACGGACGGCCTGGACGTGGCGCATGTACAACGTGGTGGTCCCCACTACACGTGGGGGGCCCAGACGGTTGGGATCTAATTACGTATGTATCATGGTGGGTCACCACAGATGGACGGTGTGTACATGACACACGTGTGCTGAGATGGGTCCACGTGTGGGTAGCCCACCAGCGCTGAAACGAGCTGACATTTGTATTTCACTCCATCCAGCGAGCTGACATTTGTATTTCACTCCATCCAGACCTCTTGGGTGTCCAGCGGACGGACGTCTGGATGGAAGGCATCATCAAGGTGGACCCCACACCAGGAATGTAAGGCGTGAGCTTTAAAGCACATACTCATGTGGTGCCATGAGGGTGGGCCACCACGGTTTGGATCAAGCTATTATTTGTTTTTCCCCTTCATCCGGGCCTGTGTGACCGACCGGTCATGCAGGCCCCAAATCGGGATCAAGGTGGCCCACTTGTTGGACGGCATGGATAAAATACACACATCATAGGTGGCCATCATACAAGGGAGAAAAAGAGAGAGAGAAACGTGATGGAGGGGAGGGACCCCGCTACTATGGCCCCTCCCTTTCAAATCATACATCTATATGGGTCCCACCACAAGTGGGCTCTCAATCAACGGTTGAAAATAAATGAAAGAAATAAGAATAAAAATCACCCACCTTATGATCTTTTTGGTCCTCCACTTCCATCAACGCATCCCAAAGCTCCGAGGGACGCATTTCAACGGTGGAGATGATCATTGGAGGGTGGAGATGGGAGATAGGAAGGTGGGCCACACATGCTCTCCATGGAAGTCATGGACGATTGCTCCATGGGAGTTGCTTGAGAAAAAAAGAAGAGAGAAATGAGAGAGAGAGAGAGAGGATGGGATGTGAGTGATGGATAGGTGTACTTGATGGGTGGAGAGAGAGTGTGTGTTGACTTTAGGGGTTGCTTGGGAATGGGTAAAAAGGTGATGTGAGTGATGGGTACTTAATTGATGTGATTGATAGGATTGATGTAATGTCTTCTAGGGATTGCAACGCGCGGCATTTATCCTCGAACTGGACGCGGGCCCACATCTCCTGGCCTGGGTATTGCCTCATCGTGTGAGACGCGGCATCGGAACCGCGGCGATGGCGCGGTCGCTAGGGTACAAGTCTCAGGTCAAGCCAACTCTAAAATATGGGATATGACTCAGGGTTGCGCGCAATGCTGATAACAGATCACGGGTTGCCGGAATTCGACCGGAAGAACCGCGGAAGCCTACGGAACGGTACGGGCTAGGATACGGGTCTTACAGTATACCTGAAGGAAGATACAAAGTTTAATCCATAATGAATATATGTCAGTTATGATATATGTCTATCATCTACACAAATAAACATGGAGAACCAATATCAGGGTTAACCCGACAGTTTCCACATTCTTCCATACTAACCTACCGACGCAAATCAATGTCCAAAACAATCCTTTTTAAACATCTACAATAAAAAAGCTACTTAAGTGACCACTGTATCCAGCAAGCCTTAGCACCAAGACATGAGCTAAATGGTGAGGATTATAACCAGGCAAGCGAAGATTATCCTAATCAGGGCCACAAGTGAACGCGATGTATCTTCAACACCTTTTCCAGTATGTCATTGCCACCACTAGATGGACAGTAATAGGATGGTGCTAGGGAGGTTGCTGAAGGGTTCATGCAATTGGCAACGCAACACCACGCTGTCCATGCGTCGACCCCCGGTTGTCATGATCGTCCTCCTTTTCCCTACTGGTGCATTCGTAAGCTCTAAAGTCTCGCAATAAGCTATCCATGGAAAAAATGCCTCTGACGCCGATTTGTATCCACGGAAGTGGGCCATTGGAATATCCCTCAACCTGTTCACGGTACTCCTCCTAGGTATAGCAGATCCCAGGTCGGCGTCCATTGAATACAACATACATCTTTTTACCCATCTGCGCATAACGAAATATTATGTACAACGTCAGGAATATTGTATTAATAATGGAACATATTACTATAAAAATCATTACCTGTATCCAACTATAGCAGATAACTGGTGATATTACGATGAAGATGACATCATACCTGATGTTGTGAGTGTAAGTGTTAAACCTGTGTAGTTATCATACACATTATGCAAATATAAGCAGCATCGTCGTAAATTAAATCAAAATTTCCAGTAAATTAAAAACAGGTAATGCGGGTTAAAAGGCATCAAAGGATTATGCATTAAATATAGGCACATAGGAATCCAAAAATACAGTTATCATCCAAAACTACCCACATTAATCCAGATACTAGTCAACATAACTAGAAGTATAGCAAAAAAAAAAGTTTCATCCAAAAAACCAATGGCTGACCAGCCAAAGCTCACATAACCCCATCGACCAGGTGGAGGGTACTGCAATCAGTCAGACAACTGATCTAGTGAAAGCAGCATCATCATAAAGTCTAACCTCCTATGCTCAGGAAGAGAAAGGAATGAGGTAGATTGTTGTTCATGTTTTGATAGTATCCTTGTTACGCGCATGATCTCATGACCTGTGAGGCCCTCAATCTGCTCCAGGGCCGGTACAATCTGCGACATATATACCATGTCCTTTCCTTGGTGTATAGTTATAGCTAGTGACTTGACAGCTTCAGCAATGTCACTCATTTCTTTACCTATGATGTCGCAAGGGTGATCCATTCTTTATCTCTTCCTTGAATTGGATGTGTTGCTTGTGTTCACCGAGTGGTTCCCGTTTACATTCGGACTACAGTTTACAATATGTGTACCGTCACGACTTTGAAACGACCACTGGATGTTAGGTACACTGTCCCCTACATCGTCACTCAATAACACGAGTGTATCATCATTCAGAACAACTGATGTTGTCAGTAAAATATCAGTATCCCTAGACCTTGTCGAACGCACAGTATTATGCATGTTTCCTATGGAAGCACGCAATCCAGTAGCTCGGTCATTTTCAAATATGTACATTAGGTTATCGTACCTTCGCACCACTTTCCCTCGAACATGTTGTGTGTAAGGATGTGACTATTGACAAAAATGAAGTAAAATCGGTATTAGTAAACAAACATGAAAAGATATGTACAATTATTAAAGGAAATATTTTGTTGAAGTTACAAAAAAGTTAAGTCGATATTAATCTCACCCTTATGTAATCCTCCCAGACATCATCTAGAGCGGCCACTAGCTTCTTATCATCATCCCATCCAAACCCACTGGTGTTTAGGGTGTCATGAACCTCGAAATACAGCCTCTTCAACGTGCGAAGGTGATTCCCAACATTGTTCTCTTGAACTGATATCCCTAATGCAATCCTCATAGTTTCCACGACCATTTTGTAGGTCTCCTTCTTAAATTCATTAGTACTCTTACGGCCATTTGCAATTACATCCATCAGCGTATTAATAAGGTAGTCATTCATTTCATCGGTCCAATGCATTACACCACTAGACGATCCAGTTTCATCAAGTGATTTTAATTTATATTTCCTTGGCATCCTTCGTAGTGTAACACACAGGTCTTGACCGGTTTGTTCCGTTGGGGTTGATTGGTTGTTTTGCTTGTTCGGTGACATTTCCCATCACTAACTTCAATTATTTACAAATAGTGAAATGAACATATTTAATAAACACTACAACCTTGCATAAAAGTCATATATGTACAATATTTTAGCAAACTTGAAGGAAGATACATACATTCCAAACATGATATAAAAGTTGAAGAAAGAGGATTATCTTTTTTCAAACATCCAAAATGATGGTTATCTAAACACATGCCTGTAGGTAACGGAGTACAATCCTGTGAGGCTATTACCCACTTCAAAATGACAATTTATAATGTGTATATTCAAACACTACGAATCACAGGATGAGATTCATTCCACATTCTCGAAAAAATATTGTCTCGTTATGTTGCCCATTCATCCTTCTCACGTTGTGTGACATTAATCTTAGATGGTGATAGATCTTATGCTCTCCGTTACATCCGTTAATGCAACTTCATCTTCAACCAAACCATCTCCTCCAGATAAATGGATAAAGTTGGGTAACACACAACTTGGGATCACTATCTTCATTTATGTTTGAGGGTTGTATGGTGGAGCTGATTTGAGGATTGGAAAGCGAGCTTTAAATACTCCAAAAATTCGCTCTATAATGTTTCGTAATTGAGCATGCCGGTAGTTGAAAAGTTCTTTCTTATTGGAAGGATTGCGGCCCGTGCGGTATTCATTGAGGTGGTACCGTACACTGCAGTAAGGAGCCATAAATCCAGGAGAATGAGCATAACCAGCATCAACTGCGTAGTACTTACCTACAATTAATTACGAGTAATTATTAATATAATTTCATGAGAGATCATATTATCAAGATGTTCAATCATATAGATTTACACGAAGTACCCTAGGCGATAGTAAAACGATCAATGGATTATGTCAATGCACTTTGTAAGACGGATGCGTCAGATGCATATCCCTCCCATCCGACAAGCACATATACGAACTTCATATCAAATGTACATATGCCCATTACGTTCTGAGAGAGGACCCCTTTCCTGTTATGGTAGGTTGCAATTTCCAATGCAGGTACATAGGCGGGTACATGGGTCCCATCAATTGCACCAATGCAATCCTAATTTCAACATGAATTATCAGGAAAAAATATATAATAATCTTATGACAAGACTGGAGTTTGTTGTAGGGATTCTTCTCTGCTACTCCACGTGCTTAACTATCACTTCCGTATCGCTGTTCCAGCGATTCCGACGCCGTTCTTAAGTAAGGAAAACCTAACCCTAATCTGTTTTAGGGTTTCAAATAGCATAAGTGATGAAATAGCTAACCTACTTCATGATATAGGTTGTCGTTGTGCCATAGACACAGACTCGGTATACAAACTGAGTTTGATACTTATTTATCGGCGAAAGGTGTGGACTATAAACGTTTAGGTTATGGTTTTTGAGGCTTTCAATGTCGGTTAATGATTTATAACTGATTTGGGTGCCATTTCACATGCTAAATGCAATGTTTTCTTCACTTTACAGATATATATATGAACTATGTTTAGTATAGTGTATCCCATGTATTAGTTGAAATGACTGCATGGGTATAGAATTTGGATTTGTGCTTGCCATGATTATTAACGATGAATATATGCTTGTTGAGTATGTGGCAACTCTTTTGTAAAAGAGCTTGCCCGGATATATGTTATGTCTAGTCTAATCTGTGTATGTTGAAATGTGTAGCCTATGTGTTTGATAAAATGCCTCAATAAGGAAATACCTGTTGAAGAGCATGCAATGAGGGTGTTGAGATAAGATTCTCATTTCCCTTAACTATGGTTATAGTTTCCTTTATGTATCTTATACTATTACTACGTGCTTTATGGTTGAATGCCTATGTGTGTCAACATGTATACTATGTGTTTGTTGAAATGCTCAAATGAAACTTATATTTAAGTTGGTTGCTACATGCTATTTTGGACTAACACATATGTATTCATATCTTATTTAAAGTGTGTTTGGGAATATGATGTAGTCCAGGTAATCGATAACGGATCCTGATTTGGTGGCTAAGATTGTTTCGCCACACGGGACGTGTTCGATGAATTCGAGCCGCACTTTAGTTGTCGACAGTGATTAGGCCACACGGAGTGCTTACGCACTTCATGTCGATCAATTCGATGTGCGCTCGTACCAGTCGAGCTCGTCAAGTAACCCGATTGACCCGATGTATGTTCATCATGTATGGACATTACTGCTTGAATCCAAGTTACCAAATTCATCAGTCCGTTAACCTTGGTACCTAGATCCGCTAAGACTCATGAGCTGGACATGGTGGTATGGGACACCGTGGTCGAGCTGTCGCCCTACACTGGGGCGACGAGCCTCCCCGTAGTGACCAGTGAGCAACACTGTCTCGTGAGCCGAATATTGTGGTATGGGACACTGTATTCGAGCTGTCGGCCTACACTAATCAGGTGACGAGTCCTTTATAGTGACCTCGAGCATAATCTGAGACTGCGTTGAGGCGATGAGCCTTTCCGTAGCAACTAGAGTATAAACTAGGCTTACACTGATCCGATGACGAGCCCTTTGTAGTGACCTAGAACCGCAACATCGTATGATATTTACTAGGACTGACGACCCTAGAATGGATCATTATTTGGAAAATGATATAAGGGAGGTACCTTAGCTTCCCAACATTGTTGTATGAATCAATCTAATTAAGTATTGGCTAACATGAGCATGCACCGCATTGCATGTGATTTGGCGAGGAAGAGCACTTTCGGGAGTTTGCCATGTGCGCCGTGAGATGAAGACGCTGAGGGAGTGTAAGCGAGAGCATGCATCATCTTCGCATACCATTCTTGCATTAACAAGAGTATTTAGGACATGATTGTTGTACTGCTTTATCATTACTGCTTAATTGAATTGATAACATATTAACCTTTGCCTTATAGATCCACTGAGTTGATCACTCACTCCCACGTTTTGGGACGGTATTTTTAAACACCAACCAGACTCTGTTGTAGTTTCAGAGGATGACATGATTTATGAGACGGAGCTAGACTTCGCGGATGATTAGGAGGTGTTCTCCTACATGCAGCTAGCAGGTGGGTTTATGTAGGCCTGGATTTGCACAGACGGGGCTACAAGGGCATGGATAGATGACACAACACTTCATTATTTTGTTTATTTTGGAAACACACTTGTAATTATTTTAACCTGGTGACGTTCATACTCTGAAGGCTTACGCTCAGTTATACGGTTTATATACATATCACAGTCTTCCGCTTGCGTCATTTAAATGCCTTTGGAGTATGACATACTGTTTTAGTTTAATCCCACTCATGTTTAATGCACTAATATGGACAACATTAAATCATCATTTTCTATGTTGCATAAGTGATGCGTTGGAACTCGGGAGTTAGGCTCCTGCTCGACCCTTAATTTTCAGGGCATTACAACTTCTTTACATGATCAGCTCGTCCACGAGGTTATTTCACCTGCATTTGGGGTTCCATGTAAAATATGTAGAACGTCATAGAAAAATGCACTTTTTATTTAAGGCGTAAATTTACTACAAATAGGGCTAACCCTTACATTATTTTCCTTAGGAGTAGTAGATCTTCAAGTGCTCGACATTCCATGGGTGTGGCAGTGGACGCCCTTCTAGGTCCTTGAGACAATATGAGCCGGGTCTATCTGAGCTGGCCACTCGGTAGGGTCCCTCCCAGTTTGGTCCCATGGATCCTAGTCCGGGTTCCGCAGTGTTTTGGAATACCCAGCGATGGACAAGGTCTCCCCTCTGGAACCGCCTCATCTTGACCCTGAAATTGTAAAAACGAACGACCTGCTGATGCCGAGCCGCGATCCGTAGATCAGACATATTCCTCAATTCCTCAAGTCGAGGCTTGTCGTCATCTGGTGTAAGACCCGTATCCTAGTCCATACTGTTCCGTTGATCTCCGCAATCCTTTTAGACAAATTATGACGATTCGTGACCGATAATCAACATTTGCGATCGATCCTAAGTCATATCCTGTAGATTTAAGTCGGTTTAATCCGAGACTTTATCATTGCGACCGCACCATCATCGCGGTTCCGTCGCCGCGTCTTATGTACCGATCCGATACCTTGGCCAGAAGATGCAGGCCGACGTTTATTTTGAAGAAACACCGCGCGTTTACAATCCCAAGAGAATCTCTACAACATATCCCATCAATCAATCACTCAAATCAATCAATCAATCACCTCATATCAAGTACACACACCCATGCTTTCTTTCTCCATAAGTCAAGCAACCACCAAGTTAACTCTCTCTCACCCTCTATCTTTCACACCTATATATGTGAAGTACACCATCACCTCACCCATCACTCACATCCATCACTCTCTCTCCTTACAACCCTCTCTCTCCCTCTCTTTCTCAACACACAATTCCAAGCATAAAAAATGTGGACGTCCATGCATTCCTAAGTGAGAGAAAAGAGTGTGTTGAGAGTGGCCCATTCCCATCACAAGATCAATCATCCTAACCATTCAAACCTCATCTTGCACCATCAAAGTGAGATACAAGGAGATTAGCTCTCCAACGGACCAAAAAGATTGAACGGTGGGTGCTTCTTAGGCTAGATTTTCATGTTTTTATGATGGGCCAAGTGAGGCCTACAGATTGATGGTATGGATCTCACTTTGGACCCTAGATGTGGCCGATGGCCCATCTTGATTCTCATGATCATTCCATGATGGGGCCATTTTCCATGGACCCATCATGATATGGATAGGGTCATCTAGACCTTGCATTTCAGTGGAGAAAGGATCTCCACCGTTGGTTTTGATTGGTGGGCCCATATGTAAGGGGACCAACTTGAGGTATGTTGTAAATCTTGGAAGGGAGGGCCCATAGTGCCGGGGTCCCTCCATCACTCGATCTCTCTCTTTCCCTTTCTCTCTTTTTCCCTTGTTGATGGCCCATGATGTGTGTATTTTATCCAAGTCGTCCACCTTTGTGGGACTCACTTGATGGACGTGTAGGATCTAGACCACCCAAGTCATGTGGGCCCTACCTTGGGGTAATGAGAAGATACAAATATCAGTTTGATCAAAATCAAGTGGGCCACGTCTATGTGGTACCCACCTTGATATTTATTCACGTCGTCGTCCAGCGTCGCTGGACGCTGGATGTATTTTTTTTAGTGTGAGCAACAGTGGGATGTACTAATAGAAAAGGGCCACTCATACAGGCCCCACCTTGATGTATGGACTTAATCCACGCCATCCATTCCTTTCCACACTTCATTTTAGGCGTTGAGCCGAAAAATGAGGTTGATCCGAGTATCTTATGGGCCATAGCATTGAAAATGGTGTCATTACCGTTGAAATCTACCCTGATATTTCTATACACCGAAACACATTGAATATTGGACTCATTTGGTTGAATCCAATGGCCAGGGTGGATTCTTCTGATGAGGGCCCCAAGCATGAAAGACCTTGAGATTTCGCGATTAAAAAAATAAATAAAACAATGCAGCAGACGTTGTTGCTGCTAGAGGTGCGCAAGCAGCACCTGTGGCATTTGGGCGGAAGGATAGCAAGACCCACGGTCCAGCCGTGGCCCCCACCATGATGTGTGTTTTGTATATCCACACCGTCCATTTTGTAGGCCCTTAGGGCAGTGGACCGCCCTCCAAAAATCAGCCACATCCAAAGCTCAGGTGACCTACGTCATAGGAAACAGTGGGGTTGAACTGTCTGCCATTGAAACCCATTTTTGGGTTCACAGAAGTTTTGGATCATATGAAATTTTTTTTTCCTCTTCATTCCATGTCTGTATGACCTTACCAACGGATTGGATGGCATATAAATGTTATGGTGGGCTCCACATGGGACCCACAATGATGTATGTGCTTTATTCACACCGTCCAGGCGGACGGTGGAACCCACCACGGTGTATGTGTTTTATGCACGTCGTCGACCCATTCTGTAGGGATGCTGGGTCCCACTGTTGTTGACATCAGCAAGGTTTGTGGGACCCACGTATGATGTATGTATACCCACACCGTCTGCGATTGAAATCCTTTTGGATTTACAAAAGTTTTGGATCATTGTGAAATTTGTTTTTACTCTTCATCTGGGTTTGTGTGACCTTCTCAACAGATTGGGTGGAAAATAAATGTTATGGTGGGCCCCACAAGGGACCCACTAATATATGTATTACATCCACAGCTTCCATTAGTGTGGCCCCACCATGAGACATGTGCTTTATTTATGTTGTCCATCCTTATGGGACCCACCATGATGCATGTGTTGCATCCAAACTGTCCACCATTTGACAAGCTTGTCTTAAGTCTTGAGGCTAAAAATAAGATAAATTTCGGATCAGGTGGATCACATTATACGAAACAGTGGGTTTGATCGTCCACCATTAAAACTCTTGGACTATAGGGTTTAGACCATTATGATACTCTTAATCCAGGTCTTTATGGCCTTATGGTTAGATTGGTTGGAAAATAATCTTTATAGTGGGCCCTGTGATTTATTTACCTGTGAAAATTATTATCTCTATTGCTATTTGTGGTATGGCCCAAATGATCCTTTAATATGACTCATTCTGGGAATTTATGTGGCCCGTTGTTGAGGCCCACCTTGATATTTATAAGGCCCATTTGAGGAGGCCCACCTTGATGTATTTATGGTCCGTTCTTTAGGCCCACCTTGATCTATTTGTGGCCCGTTGTTGAGGCCCACCTTGATATATACATGAGGCCCCTGTTGTGAGGCCCATTTGATGCATATGAGGCCCATGTGCAGGGCCACCTGTGATGTATAAAGGCCCATGTGTAGGGCCCACCTGTTGCGTATTCATAGCCCATTTAGGAGGCTCATTGCGATGTATTTAGGGCCCAAGGGTTAAGGCCCATTGTGATGTATTTAGGGCCCAAGGGTTAAGGCCCATTGTGATGTATTAGGGCCCGTGGGTTGAGGCCCATTTGATGTATTTGAGGCTCATGGGTCGAGGCCCAATGGGATGTATATAAGGGCTATTGCATCGTGTGATTCTACCATGGTTTATGTAATGATATTTATGGCGGGCCGTGCCTTAGAAGCAATGATGGTTTGACGTCCACGTTGTAAGTACAATGTTGGTTAAATGTCCACATTGTAACTCTCCTTAGGACCCATTGATAGACCCATACTTGTTGATAATTTATCACTTTATAACATGCTTAGTATAACTCCTTGATTCATGCCCATACGCATTATATGTATGCTTGATATGAGGAATGTTTGATCATATCATACGCCATTGGGTAGACCATTTACAAGACTCCTTATGAGATAGAGTGCCCCACATTATCTCGCAGTACACGCAGGATTGCTGCATGACTGGATAGTGTGACTCATGCATCTCGCATGTGTGACTTAATCATTGTACGCCCTAGCGACATCAGGGTCGTGGCCTCTAAAGGTACATCGTGGATGGTTAGATGGGACACCGAAAATATTTAGTTCTAGCACTTGGGCACTTAGGATGTCCTTAGGTGAAAATCCCAGAACCTCCGAGGCCAGGAGGAGCCTCAACGTCTAGACTGAGTGGAACATGAGAGCTCGAGTGTCGAATACTAGTAGGCCGTATCTCCCACTGTGTCGTCGTCAGTTGGGAGGGGGTGTGGCCTTATCCGCCCGAGTGAGGTGGCTATAAACTACTTTGAGTATGACCAGCTCATAAATGGGTCCGCTATCGACGAGCCAGGTAGGTATTGACAGACTACTGGTCAGGGTGATAGTGAGGTCTATTCCGCTCTCTGGGCTGTGCGGCTAAGGAGGAGGCAATTGGTGTCGAGTGTAATAGACCCCTGCGATTTCCCCCAGAGAGCAACCGTACTGATATGTAGACTTATTGAGCAGGAATTGGATATCCATTCATTCATTCATTCATTCACTATCCACTCGGCCTGGTGGTGCGTAACTATTTGTTACGTGTACCTTCGCATGGCCAGGATTTCGATTGGGCCCGCGACTAACTTGAGATCAGGAGTTTACCACATTGAGTCGGACTATCTAAATTTAGCTATGGGACTGGTTTGGATAGAATTCCCTTGTGGTGGACCCCGTAGCCTGCGATACTACGTACTATCATCCCGACTTCACGTTCCTGCATGGTCATTTCATTCGCACCGCATATTACATTGCATCCTCAGTACTTAGCATTTTGGGTTACTATGTTTTTGCACTTATATGGCCTAGATGAGGTTGATGGTATTCGTGGCTCGTCAGGATTTATATATTACATTGCATCCTCAGCATCTGTTCTTGTCTTATTATGTTTTGCATCGCATAGCCTTGCTACGACTGATAACACTCATGATCTTGTCAGTATTTTCGCTTATTCCGATGATGTATGATTTATGGACTTTATGGTATACTTGACACTTATCTTGTACACACACTTACACCACCCTCTAAGCTTTTTGTAAGCTTATGCACGATAGATACATGCAGATGATGTTAGGAAGCAGCCGATCTGAGGGAGGAGCTTGTGGTGAAGCTTTTGGAGTTTTCTTTAATATCTTCATATTGTATTTCCCTTCTTGCATTGTACATCAAGTTTTGGATATAGTGGATATGTGGTGATGTTGTTTTGTGACATGGTTATGCTCCATTACTAAAAAAAGTCATACTGAAAATCCTCCTTATAGGATCCCAGGATCGGAATCTAGCATATGGGCGCTGGGAGTCGAGAATGGGATACTACGGAGGCTGTCGGCACCAGATTCGGCGATTGGGAATTTTGTGAGCCTGTTTTAGAGTTTGGAGCATGACATCTGGTTAGCGTTATCTCCATCTTAATAAGATCGTACCCGAGTGGTGAGGAGTGCTATTTGGATGGGGACAACCGCCTCAGCGCCATAAGAAAGGGAGAAAGGGGTTTTCCTGTTGCTGACTAAGCCGTAGTTCGATATGTCCATAATACGAACGGGAGTTCCTCGGCCCAGGCACCTTTTGCTCTCTTGAGCTTGTTCTTGAGATGATTTTTTACGATCTTGTACACCGCCTCCACTTGACCGTTGGATTGAGGATGCTGAGGCGATGAGTATGTGTTTCTGATGCCGAGTCCTTGACCCATGCCCTTGAACCTATCGTTGTCAAATTGTTTTCCATTGTCTGACACAATGGTGTGAGGAATGCCGAACCGGCGGACAATATTCTTCCAGACAAAGTTTGTCACTTTCTACTTGGTGATCCTGGCCACAGGCTTAGCTTCAGCCCACTTTGTGAAGTAATCAACGGCCACAATTGCGTACTTAGTTTGTCCTTTACCCTGGGGCAGTGGTCGGATGATATCAATCCCCCACTAGGCAAATGGCCAAGACCCGCTCATGGGAGTCAGTTCCTCTGCTGGTTGCCTCGGGACGACCGCATACCTTTGGCATTTATCATATTTCTGGGTGAAGACTCTGGAGTCTTCTTGAATTGTTGGCCAGAAGTATCCTTGATGGATAATCTTCTAGGCCAGAGCTTGGCCACCAGAATGATTCCCGCAGATCCCTTCATGGGTCTCTCGGATCACGTACTTTGCCTCGTCTGGTCGGAGACACCTCATATATGGCAAATAAAAACCTTTCTTGTACAATGTATCTCCTATGATTGTATATCGTGCTGCTCTGAGCCTAAGACGCCGAGCCTCCAGCTTATCCTCAGGGGTCTTGTCATCCTTGAGGTATTCAACTATAGGATCCATCTAGCTTGTGGTTGTCTGCACAGGGTGAACGATGAAATAGCGGTGAAGACCGCACTAGTTGAAGAAGGAATATGCCAATATGTCCTAGAGGGGGTGAATAAGACTTTTTAAGTTTTTATGATTTATTTAAAAATCCTACTTCACTAATCCTATGAATATGCAATTATCAGGATTACTCAACTGTAACTCTACTGGCTTCCAAGCCAGGTAGAGGATCCAATCACAAACTATTTAAGATATAACAATATGCAACTTATTTTATGTTGGATGTGACAGTGTATGTGTGTGAGGTGTGATCAGATATATAAATATGAATACATTGACATAAATCACACACACAGAAGAACAATCACAAACAGTCATTTTTGTAGTGGTTCGACTACTTGTCTACTCCACTCCCGGTAACCGCACTCAACCCTTGAGTGTAATGGATTTCACTAAGGAGGTTTTACAATAGTTCACCTCTAACCTAAGGTTTTAAATCAGGTTCACCTTCAACCTTTACAACCTACACTGAGGTTGACTGTTTATGCTCTCACGAGCAAGGGTCAACACAACGCACCCGCTTTTAGGCACACTGGCCAAGGATCTTCCATAAGACCCTACTGGAGGTTTCTACACGGTTGACCTCAGATCCTAAGGTTTTACTCGGTTGGCCTAAAACCCAGAGTTTTACTGGTTCACTCCTAACCAAATGTTTATGCTCTCCACAGAGCAAGGGTCCATACAACGCACCTACCACGTACACTCCTGTCGGAGGCCTCCTTGAGGATTTCAAAGGGTGAGAACCACTTAAGACCCAATCCTAGAAAGGAATGATCACAAGTGTCCTCTTGGACTCTGGATACTTACAAATAAGCTGATGAGTCCCATTTAGCACAGTGCCGAAGATCTCCTCCTCTTTATTGACGAAGATTCTTCTGCTCCCTTGATCCGCAACACAAAATGATGTACAAATACTTGGCTTCGGGTTGGGTCAAGGTGAAGATGGAATCCTACTCTCAAAATATTTTCCTATCAGGATGATAGAGCGATTCTAATCTTATGCAGTCAAGGCATCCCAGCTTAATGATTTTCCATTAAGGTAGTAGCTGGAGGATCCTTGAATGCAGAAGTTCATTCCCCAATCCACTCTATTGAATATCAATGATGAGGGTGGATTGGAGGATGAACTCCCTCGAGAGAAAGGGCTTTGGATATAAGATGTAAGTTGAAACACACAAAAGCTCTATCTTCTTTCTCTCACAGCAACAAAAGACAAGTCCTCTATAAATAGGCAAAGAGTTCCAACTGATATAAAACGGTCACATTTATGATAGAGTTCGATATCATCGAGCGGGTACGATATCATCAAGCGTATACTCTCGATAGCATCGATGGTTTGCTCGATGACTCGGACTCAATGTCATATACTTTTGATACTCTTTTTCAATTGGTCGATGAATCGAAACTATTGTCGATGTCATCGGATTTCGATTTCCGATTCCATCGATGACAGGTTTGATCCATCGATACTTGAAAAATGAGAGACACTTGACTTTGAAAGATTTCAGGTTTTCATGAATGATCAGGGAACCATCCAGATCATCGGAATTTGAATGTCGATGATATCGAGATCAGAGTCGAGGCATCGATAAATCCAGTTGATTTGTCTTTAAGCTTGTTAGACAGTTTATGACCTTGTTCGATGCAATCGACCTGGTGCCGATATCATCGATATTTGAATATCGATTCTATCGAAGGGCCCCCGATCATAGTTAAAAACAACCTGAAATATTTGTTGTAAGAAATGTGCGCCCTCGATCGATATCATCGATGGACTTCCGATGTTATCGATATTTGATTTCAGATCATATCGGAAGAGCATTGATATATCGAAGGAATTTGAGATTTTCATTAAAAAAACAGGGGCGCCGGAAATCTGTCCGTCGATCTTATCGAGCCACTTTCGATGGACTCGAGTTTTGAATATCGATGATATCGATAGGGGAATTGATATATCGATAAATCAGTTCAGATGAGTATTTAGTTGCTGGACATTTTTAGTTCTTATATCGATGATATCGATAGTTGTATATCGATAAATCCGTCCAGATGAATATTTAGTTGTTGGACACTTTTGGTCCTCACATCGATAATATCGTTAAGGTATCGAGGACATCGACAGAGTAGGTCGATCATTTCAAGGGTGTTCCGATAAAATCGACAAAATAAGAAAAACTTAGAGATTTTCCTATTTTGAAAAAAGTTTTCTCACCTTAAAACCCTATGATTTCTAACTTATTTTTAAGGGTTTTCTTTACCTGGTGTTTTGGGTCATGAGATGTGAGGCTTTAGTTTTACCTGTGACGAACTTGCACACATCCGGTTAAGGCAGACGCTTGAGTTGATCTTCCTATCAGGCTCTGTAGACACTCCGACTCAACATTCACGTAGCTTGACAAACCAGGGCACTTTCAAACGATTCCTTGGTCGAGGCGATCGTTGCTCGACTCATTGAGGAATTCTACTAGGATAATCCTCGGAATGTTCCCTTCAGTCGCCGAGGCTAGTTTTCCGAGAGCATCAGTCCAGGAATTCTCGGCCCTTGACGTTTGATTGATGTCACATTCCCGAAACTTATTCATGAGTTTTTGTGTCTCGCCTAGATAGGCTATTATTCTGGCTTCCTTAGCTTCATATTCTACTGATAATTGGTTCACGACGAGCTTAGAGTTGCACCGGACCTTAAGGAATTAGACTCCTAAGGCAATTTCTAACCTAAGTCCAACTAACAAAGCCTCGTGCTCTGCTTCATTATTTGAGGCTCGGAAACAGAGACTTATGGCATGCTGAACAGTTGTCGAGTCAGGCGTGATTAGGACAATTCCTACTCCCCCTCGTTTCGAGTTTGATAATCCATTTATGAACAGGGTCCAGTTGTCTGCTGTCTTCGTCTTCGCTTTGGGATCCTTGGCAGGCGGAGAAGTTTGGACAATCATGAGGTTCGCTTCCGAGCAGGCGAGAGCGCCTGGATTGGATGTTTCGGTTTCACTATTCTGGAAAATGAACTCCGCTATGAAATTGGCCACCACTTGGCCCTTGATGGTAGTCCTCGATCGATATTCGATGTCGAATTTTTTGAGTTCCATAGCCCACTTGGTCAAGCGCCCAGATACTTCAGGCTTCTAGAGTACCCGTCGAAGTGATTGATCGGTGAGGACGATTATCGAGTGTACCTAAAAGTATGGGGTAGCCGTCATACAGACACGACCAAAGCCAAGGTGAGCTTCTCCATGCTTGGATATCTTGTCTCTGCTCGGACCAGTGCTTTGCTGACATAATATATAAGGTGTTGTTTACCATCGAATTCTCTAATGAGGGCCGAGCTTACAGCCGAGGCTGAGATCTCCAAGTAGAGGAATAGTAGTTCTCGTTTTTTGGATTAAACAGCAACGGGGGCGACCCTAGATATTACTTTAATTGCTGGAATGCCTGCTCACAGTCCGAGGTCCATTCTGCTTTCTTATTACCCTTTAGATGTTAGAAGAAGGGGAGGCACTTGTCTGTTGCTCTGGAGACGAATTGTCTGAGGGTGACAACTCTTCCAGTGAGGCACTAGATCTCTTTCAAAGTTCGATGCGAGCTCAGGTCAAGGAGGGCCTTGATTTTGTATGGATTTGCCTCGATGCCCCTCTGGCTAACTTGAAAGTTGAGGAATTTACCCAAGCCCACACCAAATGCACATTTGTTCAGGTTCAACCTCATTTGATACTTCCGTAGGATGGATAAAGTTTCACCGAGGTCTAATATGTGGTTGGCCGCTTTAATGCTCCTCACTAGCATGTCATCGATGTAGACTTCCATGGTCCGGCCAATCTGACGAGCGAACATCTTGTTTACTAGCTGCTGATATGTGGCCCCAATATTGTTCAAGCCGAAGGGCATGACTCAGTAATTGTAGAGCCCTTTATCTGTGATGAACGTCATCTTCTACTTGTCCGGGGGTGCATTGCTATCGGATTGTAGCTAGAGTATGCATCCATGAACATGAGAAGCTCATGTCAGGCTGTATTGTTGACTAGCTAGTCAATCCTGGGGAGGGGGATACTGTCTTTGATACAGGCTTTGTTTAGGTCTGAGTAGTCAACACAGACCCTCCATTTTTTGTTGGCCTTTTTGACGAGCACAATGTTTGCAATCCAATCCGGGTAATGGACTTCCTCAATGAAACCTGCGTCGAGTAGTTTGGTGACCTCCTCGGCGATTGTTGCGTACCTCTTGGGCTCGAAGGCTCTTCTCTTCTGCTTGATCGGTCTATGCTCCGGGTTCACTTTTAGCCTGTGAACCATTACTTCAGGAGCGATGACGTCCTTGTGTTGGCATATAAACTCCAACATTTGTGCTCATTGATCTGTGGTTAACGATGATCCGAGCTGGACCGTTTTAGTCGTATCGACATCGTCAAGTGGAATGGTCAGGAGATCCTCCATAGGGGAACTTCCCTCCAAGGTGTCTTTTCTGGGGTTAAGCGCATCGACTGTAAGGGCTTGTTTCACCAAGCCCTTTCTAACGGCTATAGAGTAACAACGTCGAGCCTCCCACTGATCTCCTCGGAGTTAGCCGATTCCTTCAACAGTGGGAAACTTCATCATCAGATGTTATGTGAATACCACTGCCCTCATGGAGTTAGGTGATGGCCGTCCGAGGATGATGTTGTATGTCGATGGTGTGTTCACCACCAAAAAGTCTACCAACAAGGTGACTTAGTTCTGTCTGTCTCTTGCCGTGACCGGGAGAGAGATCGCCCCTTCTAAGATAACTTTATCGCCCACGAAGCCGTGCGGCGGGGTCCAAACAGGTCGAAGGCGGGACCTGTCGATATCCATCTTATTGAATGTCTCAAAGTACAAGATGTCAGCCGAGCTTCCCGTGTCGATCAGGATGCGGTAACCTTCTGATTGACTATCATCATGGTTACCACCAAGGCATCGTCATGAGGGTGCTAAATTCCACGTGCGTCATCCTCTATGAAAGTTAAGCTACACGGACTCATCCAAGGTTCCTTACTCAGCCTATCAGCTAAGTGGATGTAGTGCTCGGGATTAGTACTTTAAGCATGAGCCTTTCGAGCTTGGTTTGAGTCCCCACCTCCCGACGGTCCCCCACATATTATCCGGATCTTGGTGCCATAGTCCGCAACTCTGCTCGGCGGCTCGTCCTTCCGAGCTTATTTTTCTTCATTTACGTACTGACGCAAGTGTCCCTTGCGAATGAGAGTCTCGATCTCTTCTTTTAGGTCGACACAGTCACTGGTGTTGTGCCCATGGTCGTAGTGGAAGCGACAGTATTTGTACTTGTCCCACTGGTCTGCATCTATTTTCATGTAGCTCGGCCACATCAACAGTTTCTTGTCTCAGATCTCTAAGAGGATCTGCTCCAGAGATGTATTGAGAGGGGTGTATGAGGTGAATCGGCTTTCAAGATTTTTGCTTGGCCTTTGGGTGCGTGATCCATCCTCGTCTGACCTCTTTCTGCTCGTGCTTAGTTGGAATGGGGCATCTTTTCATTTTTTTTGTCTTAGGAGGAGTTTTCCGCATGTTGAGCCCCCTTCCAAGAGCTGAAGAAGTCCTCGGCATTTGAGTATTTTTGGGCTCGATTCATGAATTCTCCCAACGTGGTCAGAGGGTTTTTCCCTATCGAGAATAGGAACTTCCCCTCCTTGAGCTCGGAGATTGTAGTGGCCAGAGCCATCTTGTCGAAGTAATCGTTGACCTGCATTGCCTCCCCATGGAATCAGAGAGTGTAGTCCTTCAACGCTTCCCCATCCTTCTGCTTGATGGTGAGTAGATGTGCAGAAGGTTTCCTACGCTGCTTCCCTATGATGAACTGTGTGAAGAATGCTTTACTGAGCTCGACAAACGAGCCAATCGACTTTGGCTTTAGCTGTCGATACCAATCTCGTGCGACTCCAGTAAGTGTTATTGAAAATGCTC
Source organism: Magnolia officinalis (assembly GCA_021015155.1). Classification (NCBI taxonomy): domain Eukaryota; kingdom Viridiplantae; phylum Streptophyta; class Magnoliopsida; order Magnoliales; family Magnoliaceae; genus Magnolia; species Magnolia officinalis. Next base: position 67,333,769 of record JAJHSJ010000001.1, read on the forward strand.
GGCACATGATTGGTCCGGAGGTTGATTAAAGCTCCATCCATGAACGATAGGATTCCATGTGCTCGGTAGGATCCCCAGAACCCGAATAGGGCGTAATTGGGAGGCATTCTAAACCTCGGGCATCACCGCACCCATTATTTCGCTAGTGAACGGGGGCTTTGTCTCCTCCATCATCGCTTCTATGGTAGCCGGGGTCTGAGTTTGGTACGTTCGACGCATTGCGTCGATCTACGCTCGCTGCTCTTCTAGCTAAATCTCCCAGGGATCTTTGTTCTCGGCTACTGCTTCCCAAGCATGATCAAGTTCAGAGTTCTTTCGCATCTTCTTCATTCCAGTTCGTGATGGAGGTCGGTCGGAGCCAGTGCTGAGGTCTCAGAGACATGCGTTGGGGCTCGGTTAGATGGCTCCCGTGCTCGCGTCGGGATCCGACCAGATGGTCCTCCCGAGATGTCTCGGGACGCTGCAGGGGCTGGATATTCTGCAACCGTTGGAGCATTCACCTCCTGATCAAGAAGTGGATGTTGTCTATTCATTTGTTGTCTCATCTGGCTGACATCATTGACCAACATTTCCATTTAGTTCTATAATGCTTAGTATTTGCCTCCTCGATTCCTAGATCGTTGAGTAGGCTCTGTAGGCGTAGACTCTATTTGCAATCCATAGGTCGAATTTCGTGCCCTGGACGGGTCAGGATTAGCCGCGACAATTGGTGTATGAATTTTCTTCTTCCCTTTCGTTGTCTCTCCTTGGTAAAGTAGGAGTGGTTTTTATGCGAAAATTCCCACAGATGGCGCTAAAATGTTGATGCAGAAATCTGGCTCACCTTCTCCAAGCTCCGAGTGCCTGTACCAAGTCCTGTAGGCCTGCACAGAACGAAAACAAAGGAGACTTGGCTAGGACAGGGGACCCTCCGATGCCAAAGTCAAGCTAGGAATCTGTGTCTAAGTAGTGTAGATGGGGTTTAGGTGAGAGATTTTGCGTACCTATTCCTGTAAACATGTTTCCTATTTATACCTTCTACTTGAAGTAAATGCGTTTGTCATTCTCGACATGATTCCTACCAAAAGTGGGAGCAATGCATGCGCTGATGTTGGCAGTTACCATGAGATCATGCGCTGGATGTTACTCCATACATGTGTTACTGGAGTTGATCCTTGAGCGTGATTGTAGGCCACATCTTCCTTCAAGCCGACCCTGTAGTCTGGGTCTTGTCTATGATAGTCCGAGCCCATAAGTGGGCTGAGCCTGGTCGCTTGTCAACGAGGGTCTGGTCGAAGTCAACGGATGGGGTGTGCAATAGCTTCTTCTGGGTTCCAAGCTGATGTGAAAGCTCTACAAAAGAACTTGGTAGTTGGACACTAATTGTCGGGACTTAATCAGAGTAGACGAGCTAATACTGTACCGTGGGTCCACTTATCTAGCTCTGCGGTAACCTGCCTTGGCGAGGCCACTCAACTGGACGAGCCAAGCTTACCTCAGTTGGGGTCGGCTCAAGTTCTCCCATGACACTACATACCAACCGGATTTCCCCCCACAACAGACCCCACACAACCTATTCATTTTACCATGTAAACAAATATTGTAGTGTAATCCTACAAATTCTCCTGCCCTGGGAGTGCCACGGAAACTGAGGTGAATGACTAATCATTCTAGAATACTTCATAGATGGTACGCAAGTACTTAGACCGGCTTCTAAAATGAGAAATGCTGAGGCAATTTGCTCGTCGTGACAATGAGAAGGCCATCACGGTCAATGTGTGCAGAGGATTTCTAGGCCACTCATCAAATGGGTCCAACGTGGACAATCCCTGGCTAAGAAATCAAGACAAGGTAAACGTCCAAATGTAGATTGTTTGTACTCTTTTCTGAACTGTCCCTTTTATCGTATGTGGGTGGCCCAACTGTATTCGATCGACGGATGCTTTTAAAAAATGGCATAGATGTTTCGCACGTGTGCAACGTCGGCATTTAGGCAATCTCTACTCGAGGACAACCCTTGTCACTTGTCTTACCAAACTAAAGCTAAACCGAGGAACGAACACATGGTGGGGCCATTACAAAACCTACTCCTCCCTTATTTACTTGTGCAGCCTTTCTGTTTATAATCTGGATCCAACGCAATGGCCGAGCCTTTAATTACTTTAGGAGCATTTGAGAGAGAGCGTGTGGAGCTAGACTGTTATGATATTTCACCACCATCTTATAATGGTAATAGCTCATCAAGTGTACATTTGTGGACGGAGCGTAACCCAAAAGTCATATTAAGAAGATGATAGCATCCGATCTGATTCTGCCTATTGAATTTGGAGCATCAATTATATTATATTCAAACTTATATTCAACTATCCATAGCCACCAATTGGAGTGTTAGCACTGCTCAATCATTATGAATCTCAAGCTATGCTCCATCCATCATGTGACCAACGGCTTTGATGGCCCGGATAGATGAGCCAACGCCACCTTCTAAAATGGTGAATTGCCGCGCCTAGATGGATTGGCTGATGTATGTGTTATATCTATGCCGTCCATCCACTTTTCCAACTCATTTTAAGGCATGAGCAAAAAATTGAGGAAGATCCAAAGCTCAAGTGGACCACAGTATAGGAAATAGTGAGGATTCAATGTCTATTGTTGAAAACTTCTTGGGGCCCACCGCAATGTTTATTTTCAATCCAACCCGTTCATAAAGTTACATAATCCTGGATGAAGGAAAAACACACATATCAAACTTCCGTGGCCACAAGAAGTTTTCAACGGTAGGCGTTGAATCCCTATATCCTATGGTGTGCTCCTTGGATCTACCTCAGATTTGGGCTCATGCCCTAAAATGAGCTGGCGATATGTATATGTATAGTGATGTAGAGCAGGTCGCAGACACTTTCATGGCCAAGATGGATCAGAAAAGGCCCGGTCGACGATAAAAGTGATCCAGACCGTCAAAACTTAAAACGGACGTATCTAGCAAAACAAGATGAGCTATCATAAGTACCATATATGATTTTGAGATAAGAAGAGCTACTTTAGCCACCCAACCCATATAGGCCAGGTTGCGCATGCGGAATTTGCGAAATATGATCAGATCGACGGTCGAATTCCTATTTTAATTTCGTTTTTACTATTTACAGTAAGCTTTAGTTTGAGTATAACTCTTCATCCGTTGGGTTTTAGGAGTTGCCTCCAACATGAAAAGTGCTTAGAATAATTAGGAGAATAACATGGTTGAGCCAAATAGGACACTTACTATTTTTGGCCGAAAACCATGAGGTCTAGTGGAAATCACGGCCGTCTATAATAGTAAGTTATAGTAAGTCACGATTTCTAGGGTTTATGTTATAGTATGAGTCTGAAACTTCTTCCTAGGGTTTATGTTATTATTTAAGAGGTAAACTTGTTTTTTCATCATTAATCAATTTATTACGAATTTTCTAGAATTATTCTATTTTGTTGTTTTTCCTTGTCTGGATTCGAGACATCTCTGTGAGGAGTCTAGAGAAGTTCTGTAGATTTAGAATAGTTATCCCCCCCAAGGAAGATGGTGCTTGACCTCCCATACTTCCCGGTGTCATATGGACAATGTGGATAAAACACATACGTCATGGTGGGGCTAATAGAGGTTTTCCACCAGCCACGTGGCCGGTGTATGAGAGAGAGGTTATGAAATTCGCTATAGATGATCCACTCAGTTGTTAATTACAAAAATATATAATACAGGATCCAGGTCTATCTGTATTCCCTTCTTTATTTCCTAACTTATGGGTGGCACATGCCACCCACTCAATCAGAAGCAAACACGTGGGGTTGTAAGTAAGCTGGGCCAGGGAGTGGCCCACTTTTTGCAACCGCTTCTGGTCTCCTCTTTCTTATGTCTTACATGATGCTTAATATCTTTTCACATGCAATGCACGTCCCATCTCCACTGGTAGATGATCAAAGCAGCTCGAGATTTGGAAGTGAGGTATTATATGATGCAAAACACAGCGGGTCTACTCGCGAAGTCGACTCGGTTCAACTTAATCTTCCTCTTCTTTCATTTTTTATTTCTCTTCTTTCTTTCTTCTCTCTTTTCTTCTTTTATTTTCTTCAATTTCTTCTTCTTTTCTCATTCTAACAACGTCCAGCATGGACACTGCACCTGGCTGAAACTGCATGACTCAACAAGTCAGCAACTCGCAGGGTCTCATCTCCCTCTTGATCGCTCTCTCGATTGGACCTCTCTCTCTCTTTGTTTTCTCTCTATTTCTCCCCAGTTCTCTAATTGCTTAAAAGGTTTCATAGGCCTTTCCCCATCTCACTATGGCTTCTGTAATTAGGGTTTGCACAGAGGTCTTACGTAAACTGTTATGGTTTTGGTCTCAGAACAAAAGTTGGTTTCGTGGGTGTATAGGATCTTGCAAACAACTCTGATCTTAGTTGGGATGGGTATGTTAACTAGATTTACAGAATTAAAGGACCGTACAGTGCATAGAAGATGGAGATTGAAAAAACTTAATCAAAATTCATAGATGATTAACAATCTTCCGCACCTTACACCCTATAGAGAAACACCGAGATGGGAATAAAAGCTTCAGTCGTCCGTAGGATTGGTGACCCAGCCTTGCTTTTATGATTTACAGAATTGAGGAGTTTGAAACCCATCAAAACTCCTATACCTCAAGCTCCACACAAATTTGATAATCCTAGTTCAACTAGAACAATGTGCATGTGACATAGTTATAGCACACCACCCCTTACACAATTTTAGATGAATCACAACTCTATGGGTTCCACTAGTATGCCCGATCACATTATCCAACCCTTAGGGAGACCATGACCATTTATTAATAAGGCCCACCTTATAGAATTCTTACATTCTTGTAACGTCTCAGAAATTTTCATACAAAGACCCGAGTACCACCTCAGGCAGAAATCACTCAGGACCAAATCCTTTAGAAATTAGACGAGGATTAACTAGTGTTAAACTAGATTACATACAAAATCCGCACTAATCACTTTAAATACGATCTGCAAGACCCAAAACTTTTGGAATCGTTGATGCTACATTACCCAAAAATCTAGGATCAATCTCATTACCCGGCTGCTCTTGGGAGCATCACGGAACTCCGTATCAAATTTGGACCGCACATCGAAAGTCTGAATATTACAAAGTTATAGAATTAGGACCGCCTTGCTGGGCTTGACAACCATCTCGGAAATCAAAACCAGATAGTGTCCTTGGGCTATTAGCTTGAGCCCGGAGCGAGGAGTGTGAGAAAACATGGTTTTCTTTAGAAATTAAATCTAATTTAAGTAATCTGAGACTTGTCGCTTGTGGGCCAAATATAAGCAATCAGACCGTCGGAATCTGACCTAAATACACCCTCGGATCAGGGAACATTTCTCATACATGTCCGTGTACTTGTAACCCTGATCGAGTTTTAGTGACCGTTGAACTGAAACTAGTCCGCCACGTGTGATCTGGGAACCCAACTGGAACGAAAACTTAACTCAACCTAGATCCAAGGTTAGTGAGCTTAAGTCCGACCTTTGGCTCAAGGGGGACTCCAGAAGTTCTCCGTTGAGACGGAACAACCTCACTTTGGCTATAACCTAGGTATACCATGACCCTGGGTCTAATTTATTGAGTTTTAAGCCTATATAAGGTCCTTAAACCCTCTCTCATTCAGCCCATACGAATTTGAGAGAAACCCTATGAGAGAGAAGAGAGAGAAAGTGTGAGAAGAGTGAGAGATTCTTCCTGATACTCTACCTTGCTACCATACGTGCTTAACCATCACGATCTAATCGCTTTTCTGGCGATTCCGGCTTCGTTCCTAGGTAAGAAAAACCTAACCCTAATTTGTTCTAAGGTTTCCAATGTTGCAAGTAGCGAAATAGCTGACTCAACTCGTGCTTTAGGTCGTCATATCAACCTCGATGAAGACTTAGAGATTCTATCGACTTCGTTACGCTTCTACGATGTAAGGTACGGACTATAGATGTATAGGTTATGGTTATCAAAGCTTTCAATGTCAGATAATGATAGATTCATGATCTGGATGCTATTTCACATACAAAATGCACTATTCGTTTTGCGATTCAGTTACGTATGCAAATTATGGCGTTTAGTGTATTTGGTATATTTGTAGAAAATACCGTATACGTACAATATATGAAAGTGTGTTTGCCATGATTAATTACTATGTGTATATGCTATATATGTGTGTAACACTTTCTCGGTGAAGGGATTCGCCCTAATACATGTTTTGGCTAATATACGTTATGTATGTTAAATAAGTGTAGTCTAAGTGTTTGTGAAAATGCTTGTATGAGTAAGTACTTAGAAGATAGTGCTTTAGGTAGGTGTTGAGATGGGATTCTCAAATACCTTAGAGATGTGTATAATTTCCTCCATGCAAATTGTTTAATTTAATCGTTCACTTATGAAATGTATGTGTTGTATTTTCTGCTTACATTGTGCTTTATAACATGCTTGTTAACATGTTTGAATTACTTGTTAATTATGCTTTGACTACTATACATGCTTTCTGGTTATGGATTGAATGTGATTGGGGCTAGGTTATAGTCCGGGCAATCGATAACAGGCTTGAAGTCATGGTTGAGATTCATTCGCTACGTAGGGCGTGTTTGACGAACCCGAGTCGTGTATTGGTCGTCGGCAGTGGTTAGGCCACACGAAGTGCTTATGCACTTCATGTCATTCGATGCAATGTGTGGTCGTATTAGTCGAGCTCGCCAAGTAACCTGATGTGTCATTGTATGTTCACCATGTATGGACGCTACTGTTTGAACCTAAGGTACCAAACTCACCAGTGGAACCCGTTAACCTTGGTACCTTGATCCGCTAAGACTCATGAGCTGGGCATGGTGGTATGGGACACCGTGGTCGAGTTGTCGGCCTACGCTGGGGCGATGTGCCTCCCCGTATTGACCAGTGACTAACCCAGACTCGTGAGCCGAATACGGTGGTATGAGACACTATATTCGAGTTGTTGGCCTACACTGATTAGGTGATGGGGGAGCGGTGCAACGAGTGCGTGTAACAGCCCTGACAACCCTTTGTAGTGACCTCGAGCATACTTTAAATCTGCGGTGAGGCGACGAGTCTTCCCATAGTAAACTGAGTATAAACTAGGCCTGTATTGATAAGGTGATGGGAGAGCGGTGTAACGAGTGCCTGTAACAGCCCTGACAGCCCTTTACAGTGACCTAGAACCGCATCATCGTATGAGATTATCAAGGACTAACGACTCTAGAATGGATCATTGTTTGGGAATGATATAAGGGAGGTGCCTTAGTTTCTCAATACTGTTGTATGAAAAGGACTAATAACAACTCGGTAATCACGCTCATAACATAGCACTGCATGTGCCTGGCGTTGTGGAGCACTGAGGGATGAATGCATGCCGCGAACGTAAGATGGTGTCGCACGAGGGAGCATTGGCGAGGGCATGCATCATGACTGCATTCCATACTTGCATTAATAAGAGTATTTAGGAGTGTTTGATTGTACTGCTTTATCATTACTGCTTGACTAAATTGGTAACATGTTAACCTATGCTTTATCATTCCACTGAGTTAGCTACTCACTCCCACGTTACGGGGCGGTGTTCTGGACACCCACCAGACTCTATCTTAGATGTAAGTATCGACGAGACGCATGAGGTTGTGCCTGATTACTATGACGATCAGGACAAGTTCTCCTACATGCAGTTCTCTGGAGGCTTTGCTTAGGCCATTCAGATGACGGGGCTACAAGGTTTACCATTATAGTTGTACCACTTTTTTTTGGCATTTTGATTTTGAAACTAATACATGTATGTGGTGACTCAGTAAGGTGTTCATACTCTGGAGACCGATTGTGACCGTTTCTGGCTTTATATACATTTATATACATCTTTCAGTCTTCCGCTTGCGTTTTATAACTTGATCTGGAGTATGAATTACTGTTTTGGTATAATCCCACTCATGATTAATGCACTAACACAGACAACATTCAGTCATAAGCATTTATGTTGCATAAGTGATGTTTTGGAACTCGGGTGTTGAGTTGCTACTCGACCCCCGATTTTCAGGGCATTACAATTCTCCCACTTGGGCCATATTAATCAATGTCAATGTTTAATTTTAAAAACGTTTTAAAAAAATATGTTCTAATTTTAAAAAAAATATCTAAATGGGAAACATTTTTATAATCTGGTCCATTAAGACCACTAGTATTAGATCGTGGTAGCCATCACAATATTTAAAACATTTAATCTAGGCGGAGTGATACTAAACACAGTCATGAATACTACCAGTATTAACGACATAAAGTAGGAACAAGGAAGTGTGGTATAAGGATTACACATAAACTATGATGATATGTATTTATCCTTAAGAGCTATAGGAGGTTTCACATGTTTCCAATGAAATATTACTATAAATTTGCTTTCTCAAAATAAACTATACACATATAAAGAGAAGCAGAAATTAATTTTATATCAGAATCATCAAAACTTTATAACTGATATTTCTTCGATGTATGTAAAAATAAAACGCACTCAACTCCCACTAACTGAATACATCTGTGGGGTCAATGACTCCTATGGATGTTACATGCTTCTAAAATAGCATGATAGGGAGTCCTTTACTGAGCGAATTCACAATCATTCTCTTAATACCGGTGAACTCCACAGACACTAGATAATTTTGAACTCTTTCCTTCACAACAAGATACTTGTTGTCGATATGCTTCGACTTATTGCTAGAGAAGAAAACCACAGCTGAGTTATCGTAAAAGATTCTCAATGGTTTCGAGATATGATCCAATACTCGCAAACCTAAGAAGAAACATTGTAACCATAATGCTCGATTTAATGCTTCATGAGAAGTAATGAATTCTACTTCCATGGTGGATAAAGTTGTCGTTGATTGTTTCATGCTTTTTCAAGACAGCCCCACCAACCATCATGAAGACATAGCATGAGGTGGACTTCTTTGTATTAACGTAACTAACATATTTGCATCTGAGTATCCAACCAACTCTAAATGATCAGATCTTCTGTATATGAGTCTGAAATCCTTTACCCTTTGTAGGTAGTGCAACGCCTTCTTTGTAGGTATATTTAATGACGCATTCTTAGATTAGAGAAATGCTTACCCAACATTTCATTTGTAAAGGCAATATCTAGTCACGTACAAACTTAAACTTATATGATGTTCCCTACTACTGATGCATACGGAAAATCCTTCATTCGATTCTTTTCCAAATCATTCTTAGGACACTGGAGCTTGTCGAATTTATCACTATTTACAATGATCGATTGCCCATGAGCACAGTTGTGCATGTCATACCTTTCGAGTACCCTATCAATATAGGCCCATTGTGATAAGCTAAGTAGTCCGTGTGATTTGTCATGGCGTATCTCAATGTCAACAACATAAGAGGCATCACCAAGATCCTTCATCCCAAACCTTTGAGATTTGAATTTCTTGGTAACACTCATCATCCTAATGTCACTGCTGGTCAATAAAATGTCATTAACATACAAAAGTAATATAACAAACTTGCTTCCACTGATTTTGACATAGATACACTCATTCACGATGTTTTCCACAAAATCATATAAAAAAATCACTTCATAAAACTTCAGGTACCACTGTCGTGGTACCTGTTTCAACCCATATATGAATTTCTTGAGTTTACAAGCATATGTTATAAGTCATTGGCCACAAAAACTACAAGTTGCAACATATATACACCCTTGTCTAGATCTCCATTGAGAAATGCAGTCTTTACATTTATCTGATGTAGCTCTAAATCCATCTAAGCCACAAGAGCCATTATGATCCCGAATTAGTCTTTCTTAGATACCGATGAGAAAGTCTCCTTAAAATCAATACCTTCATATTGGATAAATCCCTTGCCAGCAAGTCTGACTTATATCTTTCAATATTATCCTTGGAGTCCCATTTGGTTTTAAATATCTATTTACAACCAATCAGCTTTATTCCTTAGGGTAACTCATCAACATTCCATACTTTATTGTCTTTCATGGATTTCAACTTATCCTTCATGACATTAATTTATTGAGAATGGTTATCACTTTGTTTGGCTTGTGTAAATGCTTTAGGATCCTTTTCCACTCCTATGTCAAACTCGTGCTACTACAAGTATACGATGTAATCATCTCGAATCACGGACCTACTATTTCTTTCAGATCTTCTCAATCGCTCACCATCTTAAGTGCAATCTTGATTTCCTTCCTCAGTGGATTATATAGGAGGTTCATTGTGGTGGTCTAGAACAACTATCGGCTTAACTGTAGGATTCATACCCACGTGGTCCAGAATGAACGCGACGAGTTTCATAGTCATTTCTTCATCGAATACAAAATTTCTAATGTTTGCGCTTTCACTATTTTCAGTATCTTCAATGAATATGACATTCTCAGACTCGGTAATCCTGATGGAGTGGGAAGGACAGTAGAGTCAATAACCTTTTGACATTTCTGGGTATTTTATAAAAAATAAATTATAGTTCTGGGATCGACTTATGAACTTTGGCCTCAGCAGGGCATCCCCAAATGTCTAGATATCGCAGACTTAGTTTTCTCAAAATCCACAACTCAAAAGAAATTTTACTTACAGCTTTGTTAGGGACCTTGTTAAGGATATAAACTACAGTTTTGATTGTATCACCCCATAGAGATTCTGCTAATATCGAATTCCTTATCATGCTATGCACCTTATCCACAAGGGTGTGATTGCATTTTTCAGCCACATCATTCTTCTTTAGAGTTCTAGGCATGGTGTACTGACCGACAATGCCACAATCTTGAAGGTATCTAGTGAAGGGTCTTGGATTGCAACCTGATTCATCTTATCTGCCATAGTATTCACCACCATGGTCAGACCTAGCGACTTTAATTTTCCTATTGAGTTTATTTTCAACTTTGGTTTTATAGATTTTAAAGGCATATTAGGCATCCGATTTTTCATTTATGAGATAAAGGTACCCATAATATCAGTATTCATCTATAAATATGATAAAATATTTGTGCTCACTCTAAAATACTACATGTAATGACACACAAATGTCCATGTGTATCACCTCTAAGAGTCCTACGCTCTTTGTTACACATTTCTTTTTAGTTCTAGTCTATTTACCCTTAATATAGTCAACACATTTATAGTCGAAGAAGTCTAAAGAATGAAGAATCTAATCCCTCACTAGCCTTTCCAATCTCTCACGAGAGATATCATATAATCCCTTATGTCACAACACGGAGAAATTTTCATAATTTAATCTTCGCTTAGATCCTACTTTATTTCTATGCAGGGATTTTATATTATATATGTTTGAGGCATTAAAGTCTAGTTGGTCTAGGTTGTTTATTTTGAGGGTCAAATATTGCATATTATCCCCCATTTATTACTTGGTTTTATGAACATGATAATGCTTAATGTTCTATTTTAATCATGTTTGTGTTACAAGGTGAATTTAAGAGCTTGGATTGAAAAGGATGCTAAAAGCATGGATTTAACGCTCAAAAATCACCAAAGTCAAGGATGGATCTTATGAGACTAAAAATGAAGAATTCACATGCCAAAGATCCAAGAGAACCAAGTGAGGAATGAAAAACATTGAAGACTTGAAGTGAAGAAAAAGAACCCTAAAAATTTGCATCCTTCGGCTAGTCTAAGCCCATCTTCGACTAGTCGAAGGCCCCTGCTCGACTATTCGAAGATTCCTCGACTCGAAATCTAGTGAAAAAATCCTCTAAATTTCAGTCATCCTCGACTAGTCGAGGGTTATGTAGAGTTTGCGTGGACTGCGTAAATTTAAGACAGTTTCTGAATTTTTCCAAGTTGATACGAAAGGAGGTGATGCACAACTACAAATAGGAGTCCCCAGGGCATCCCTAGGCATCATATAGGGTTTGAGGAGTGGAGAAAAAGTGTAAAGAAGATGTTGCCAAGAGTTTTTCTTCCTTTTCCTTAGTGGTTTTTATGCTTTTCTTAAGAGATTTTAGTTAAATCATGTCTATGGTTGGCTAAACCTCTTAGGTAAGTTAAGAGGTGAAGCTTGTAGTGTGATGGAATGTTTTCTATTGCTTTGATTCATGTTTAAGTTAAACTATCTTTGATTCTAGTTTGATATTTAAGAAATACTTTCAGTTTTTAATGGTTTGTTGTGACTCAAATTACATTAGATTTGAGATAGCTTTGAGTATGTTCTTTTCATGTATTGAGATTGTGAAATTAGGAAATCTTGTTGTTCATCATCGTCCCATGGGCATGGTTGGGTGATGGAATCCTGCCTCATCTTCCCAATTCTGTTATGACTGGTTGTGAGATTGGTAAATCCTGTTGTTTGTCTTGTCTCCTGGGAATCGTTTTGTGATGGAATCACTTCCAGTTCTCACACCTCTCATCCATTGAAAATTAGGTCAAAGGAAGTTCAGATTTAGTTTTAGTGAGATATCTTCCAATTGGATAAGATGGGACTCTGATTCCAGATGTGTCCTTGAGTCAAGTATAGATCTCCCTGATCTCTATAAGTGGATCCTTGGAAATCCTAGTTACCACCTTTGAATTTGTTAGTTTTAATCACTTTAATCACAATTACTCTCTCAATTAATTTAGATTTAGATTTACATCTTTTTCTAGTTTCAGTTCTAGCTACTTTCAAAATACACACAAGATTAGTCCCTATGGATTCAACTTCGGTCTCACCGAGATTATTACTACATCGCGACCTTACACTTGGGGTTATGAATAAGTTTTTGACGCCATTGTCAGGGACTAATAGTTGTATTTTTCCGAGATTAACTAGTTTTAGAATTAGTTTAAGATTAGGATTTTTCTGTTTTCTAGTTTTAGGATTAGGGTTTTTCTGTTTTATTTTAGAAACTAACCTAGCTTCCTAATTCTAGGTTTAGAAATTTTCTTAATTTGATTTTAAAAACTAACTTTCTCTCTTTTTAGAAACTTTCTATTTTCTCTTTTTTGGAATTTTTGCTTTTTATTTTTTATTTTTAGAAACTAGATTGCTTTTTTTTTTTTTTTTTTTTAAGAAACTAATTCACTTTTTTTTTTCTTTTGCAGGATCCTAACATGGATCTCCTCCAATCTGGTAACTTCCTTCTAACTTCTCCTCTACTTACTTTCCATATTGCTATAGGATTTTTCTTTTATTCTTTTTAGATTAGATTCAGAGTTAGGGTTTTACTATGCAAGAGTGGGAACGTCGGTATGTTGAGATAGCTAAGAGACATTGGGAAGGGATATATGATGATCATGATAGGAAACAACCTATGTCTTAAAAATTTTCTAGAAATGTAATCGAGAACCAAATGAAATACAATGTTCCACCGGTTAAGAAGTCCTTGCGCGATCATATGCGGGAGGATAATTACACCCCACGGATTAAGAAAATAGTACGTGAGTGTTGGGGTTATCATAACTATGGGAGTGAGAATTATTATCATCTATCAGACAAGAAGAAAACAATGAGAGATTATATTATGGGTGATAATATGTACCACAACCATCATATTCTCCCACCTATTACCCGTATGACTACAATCAATGGAAACATCAATGTTAGGAAGATGAACTAGTAATACATCATAGTGACAATTCTCTTGGGTCTTCTACCTTTGAAATCTAACAAGAAACGATCCAAGAGGATTCACTTCAGGGTTACATGGACGATTTTGCTGGCATTAGAAAATGATAAAAGTGCTTGAATTACGCCTCGATAAGCAAAATTAGGCTAGTTCACCCTAACCTCAACCCAATTCAATTCTTTATTCCCAACTCCCTACTTATGATCAGTGGAAACATTGAGGTTGGGAAGTTGAATCAATAATGCATCATAGTGACAATTCTCTTAGGTCATATACCTTTGAGTTCCATCAAGATATGATCCAAGAGAATTCACTTCAGAATTCCACACAAACTCTAGAGCTCACTGAGCAAAACACACTCGAAAGATTTCAAGAACTTATAAAAGATATACAACAGTGGGGTTCACATGACGGGATTATGAAGAATACTGAAATTGAGAATGAAGAGTTGGATTGTGTTAATAAGCATATGGTTCAATTTCCCAAAGAGTCGATCTCGATGATAGACCAAAGGAAGGATTAAAAGATGTGGGTGTCTTTCAAATATAATGATAATGATACACTTCACTCACATGACACACTTGGTTCCAATGATGAGGAAGAGGTTAGTTTATTCGAACCTCAACCCAATCTAGGAACAAAATATAAGGAAAGCGATCCCATTCCATATGTGTAATGCACTGAATTGGAAGATGATGAGTATTGGGATGACAATCATGAATGTATAGCTCAAATTTCCCTGGATTCAATCTCAAGTTTGGCCCATATCAATGATCAAGAGGTTCATGAAGTTGTTGACCATAGTGATCTACTCCTCCCATCTGACATGACTGTAAATGCTATATTGTAAATCTAGCACCCAGTGTTGTCAAATTTTGCTATGCCAAATCATTTAGAATCTGTATCATGTATTGATGAGATGAATAGATCAACTTCGTGCATTTTAAAGTTGTCCAAGTCTTCGTTGAACTTCTCTATGTATTCAACTTGAAGAAGCGTTCTCGAAGTTCAAGATTTCAAGCTAAAGTACAATTACAAGTTCAAGGCTCAAGTTCAAGTTTAATCTTCAAGTTCAGTACTTTAAAGACTCAAGAACTCAAGTAGTTGCTCTAGCTCAAGTTCAAGATTTGAAGACAAGCTTCAAGTATTTCAAGTGTATGAATTAGTAGAGCAAACGATGTTTCAATTGTTCAATCTCACAAACAAGGTATGGATGACCCTAGATTGACCATAGGTTAGGTCATATTCATTGCATATGCTATGTGGGTCGTTTCATACTTTTATAGATCATTTCCTAGACCAGTCCTAGTATTTGTTTGATTAGTCCAAGCTCTGGATCGACCAGTCCAAGAGTTTTTTGACCAATCCAAGATTTGTTGTAAAATTTTAAAATTTTCTTTTGGACCCTCGACCAATCGTGGATACTGCTCAACCAGTCGAGTGAACAGTGCTGGACCAGTTGTGCAGGCTCTACTCAAAGTCCAGCAAGGTTTTTTGGTCTCACTCGACCAGTCGAGTACATTGCTCGACCAGTCGAGCAGGTCAGTCGACCAGTCAAGCAAGCCACTCGACCAGTCAAGTAACGACCTTATCTTATCACGCTAGAAAATTTGAAATTTGGTTGGTACTTCAACCAGTCGAACCGACTCTTAGACCAGTCGAGAGAATAATATTTTCACATATAAATAGTGAACTAATCTTAGAGTTTTTCATTCATTCCAAGCTATATCAAACCATCACTCTGAGAGATAAGTTCCTACACTTCTTAAGCTATATTGTGTTCATTTTAAATTCTCTTAAATAGCTTTTTACATTTGATTTTGTGATCTCCATTCAACTTAATTTCATTAAAGAAGTGAATTGTGATTTTACCCTTTTGAGATCAAAATCAAATCAATTTAGCCCATGCTTAATTAATCTAAAAATCATTTAGATCTATAACCTTTCATTTGTGAGACTGGACATTGAACATCTTCATTTACATCGGATTGGTTCTACTAGGCTTCTTCAGAAGGAGAATTTTCCAAATAAGTATTATTTATTCTTTGTGTATCTTTTATGGTTTGTGAGGTTATGCCAGAAAATTTCATTTTTGATTTTGTTTGAGGTAATCCAGAAAATCTCAGAGTGTGGGGTTTTTGTAATTGTGTATGTCACGCCCCAAACTCGGAAACCCGGCTCACAAAATTCCCGATCGCCGAATCCAGTGTCGATAGCCTCCGTAGTGCCCCATTCTCGGATCCCGGCAGTCACATGCCAGATTCCGATCCTGGGATCCTATAAGGAGGATTTTCAGTATGATTTTTTTTAATGGAGCATAACCACAAGCATAACTAAGTCACAAAAACAACATCACCACATATCTACTATATCAAAAACTTTAAGTACAATGCGGAAAGAGAAATACAGGGTGATTAAAAACTCTAAAATAATCTGATGTGTGCTCCTGCCTCAGCGCTGCTACAATCCAATGCCACCTGCACGCAACGGTCATGCATAAGCTTACAAAAGCTTAAAGGGTGGTGTAAGTGTATGCGCAAGGCAAACCCCAAGTGTACAATATCAGAGTAATGCAGAAATATGTGGTAAGTCCATGAATGCTATCAGCTATACCAAAACTATGTGATGCAATGCATGAATGCTATCGGCCATACCAAGGCCATGCAATGCAAGGCCTATGTAGCCAAATGTCATATGCAAGATGCAAAGCAATCATGCCAGTACTCATCAAGTACACGTATCAGTACAGTTCATCTTTGGATATCACCAGGGTCTAATATACTTCACACTGACTGCCTCCTCCCTTGCTGCACAGCCAAGCAAGTAGTCTGCCAATACTACCCGGCTCATCGAAGAGACCACACTATCCGCCTGACCAGTAGTTTGCCAATACCTACCCGGCTCATCGATAGCGGACTCATTTGCGAGCTAATCAAACTCAGCCTAGCTTATAGCCCCCTCACTCGGGCGGATAAGACCACACCCCGTTCCAACCGACCACGACATAGTGGGAGATGCGGGTTACTGGTATTCGACACTCGGGTGCTCGTGTATCCACTCGGTCTAGATGTTGGAGCATCCCCTTGTACCAAAAAGGTTCTGAAATTTTCACCCAAGGACATCCTAAGTGCCCACAATGCTAGAGCTAATATTTCCGGTATCCGATACGACCATCCATGATGTGCTTGTGGAGACCACGACCCTGATGTCGCTAGGAAGTGCAGTGATCACGACACACAATGCGAAATGCATGAGTCACACCGTTAGTCATGCAGCAATCCTGCGCGTACCGCGCGATCATGTGGGGGCACTCCGTCTCATAAGGAGTCCCGTAAATGTCTTAGCCCAACGGCTTACATTATGATCAAACATTCCTTATATCAAACATGCATATGATGCGTATGGGCATGAATCATGGAGCTATACTAAGCATGTTATAAAGTGATGAACTGTCCTTACAATGAAGATGGGCCTAGATGGCCTACACACAACAAGTACGGGCCTATCAATGGGCCCTAGGGAGAGTTATAATGCGGACATTTAACCAACATTATTCTTACAATGTAGACGTCAAACCAACATTGCTCCCAAGGCATAGCCCGCTATAAATATCATTACATAGACTATGGTGGAATCACACATTGCAATGGACCTTAGGTACATCCCATTGGACCTTAAATACATCAAATGAGCCATATCACATGGGCCTTATATTCATCAAGTGGGCCACATCAATGGGCCGCACCAGTGGGCCTTATGTACATTGCAATGAGCCATAACCCATGGGCCTTAGAATACATCACAATGGGCCTCATAACATGGGCCTCATATATATTAAAGTGGGCCTCAACAGCGGGCCACAAATACATCGAATGGGCATCATAACATGGGCCTTATGTATATATCAAGGTGGGCCTCAACGGATGGGCCATAACTACGTCGAGATGGGCCTCCTCAAATGGGGCCTATAAATATCAAGGTGGGCCTCAACAACGGTCATAAATACATCAATATGGGCCCCATCACATGAGCCTCATATAAATCAAGGTAGGCCTCAATGAACGGCCACACGTACATCAAGATGCATAATATATATATATATATATATATATATATATATATATATATATATATATATATATATATATATATATGAATCATATCAAAAGATCAGCTGGACCGCACTCCAAATAATAGTACTGATAGTGATTTCCACTGTTAAAATCCTACAGGGCCCAATAATGGAAATAGATGAAGTGAAGGCAGAAACATTAGCTTGATTGGAACTATCGTGGCCCTTAAGAAGTTTGAACGGTGAATGTCACTATCCCCGCTATTTATTTTCAGTGGTGGGGGCCCACCTGAACTAGGGATCTGACTTATTCTTTAGCTCATGCCATAAATTGAGCTTTCAAAATGGATGAACAGTTTGGATGTAGCACATGCATCATGATGGGTCCCATAGATGGATGGACTGGATGAGACAAGGGCACCCATGGAGCTTGGTGACGCCACTCCAGCAGCTATGACTGGAGTGACGTACACCAGCTGTCCCACCAAATGGATGACGGTGTGGGTATACATGCATACACCAGTGGGTCCCATGTGGGGCCCACCACAATGTCTACTTTCCATCCAAGCTGTTGATAAGGTCACGCAAACCTGGATTGATGTAACATCCCGGATTTTAGCCAACCTGGGATTAGACGTCCTTAGGCAATGGGTCGATCCTAACACCTTATTAACTTGTCAGAACTAAATCCCACAGTCTAAAATCGCTCCTTAACCATTTTCTTCACAAATTCCACCCTTCACCACCTTGATCTTTCAATTTTTCAAAGTACTTTCACCCTAGACACTATCTTAAACTAGCCAAGTAGTATAACTTGGATCACTTTATATACAAACTACAAAGGACTAAGTACCACCTCAGATAAAAATCTTACAGGACTAAATCCTTTAGAAATTAGGCGAGATTTAGCTAGTGTTAAACTAGAGTGCCTGTGAAATTAGCACCAATCACTTTAAATACGATCTGCAAGACCCAAAAGTTGTAGAATCATTGACGCTAGGTTACCCTAAAACCTAGGATCAATCTCATTACCCGGCTGCTCACGGGAGCATCTCGAAACTCCGTATCGAATCTGGACCGCAAGTCGGAAGTCCGATTAACACGAAGTTAAGGAACTAGGACCGCCTCGCTGGGCTTGACAACCATCTCGGAAATCAAATCCAGGTAGTGTCCCAGCGCTATTCACTTGAGCTTGGAGTGAAGAGTGTGAGAAATGTGAAATTAATTCAAAATAAATATCTTGAATAGTAATCTGGCACCACTCGCTTGCGGATCAGTATTAAGCAACCAGACCGTCAGAATCAGACCAAATTACACCCTTGGATCAGGAGAAATTTCATACACATTTACATGTACTCGGAATCTCCGATCGAGATCCGCTGACCGTTGAACTGAAACTGGTCCGCCACGCGTGATCTGAAAATCCCACTAAAACGAAAACTTAATAGAACGTAGATCCAGCGTTAGTGAGCTTAAGTCCGACCTTTGGCTCAAGGAGGCCCGCCAGAAGTCCTCCGTTGAGCTGAAACTGACCCGCTTTGGTTATAACCTAAGTATACTTTGACCTGGAGTCTGTTTCGGTGAGTTTTTAGGCTATATAAGGACCTTAAACCCTCTCTCATTGCAACCATACGAATTTGAGAGAAAACCTAGAGAGAGAAGAGAGAAAAGAGAGAGAAAGTGTGGGAGCAGTAGGAGAACCTCCCTGCCACTCTTCCTGCCGCTATACGAGCTACACCGCTCCGTTCTAATCGCTTTCCCGGCGATTCCAGCTCCGTTTCTAGGTAAGAAACCCTAACCCTAAATTGATTTGGGGTTTTGATAGTAGTAGGTTATGAAATAGCTAACCTATTTCGTTCTATAGGTTGTCAAACTGTCGAATACGGAAGCTTAGCAAACCTATCGACTTCGTTACGATTCTACGACAAAAGGTGAGAACTTTAGGTGTATAGGTTACGGTTTTCAATGTTTTCAATGTCAGATAATGATAGATTCATGATCTGCATGCAATTGCACATGTACAAAGTGCTTTCCATTTTCTGTTTCGATTAAAGTTGTAAAATATGGAATTTTACATACTCTAGGTATACGTAGAAATACCGTATATGTATTTTTTTTGGAAAAGTGTTTGACATGTTTATTTGATATATGGTTATATGATATATGGATAAAATACTTGTTTGGCGAAAGGAATCGCCGTAATACATGTTTGCTTATAAACACTATGTATGTGGAAATTGTGTATTCTAGAAGATACCGTATATGTATAAATTTTGGAAATGCAATTGTCATGATTATTTGCTGTATGATTATGATATACATGGATAACATACTCGCTTGGCGAAAGGATAGCCCTAATACATACTTTACTAACATACATCATGTATGTTGAAATATTGTACTCTAAGTGTTGTGTAAATGCTTGTGAGAGTAAATGCTTAGGTGTTAGTACCGTAGATCGGTGCTGAGATGGAATTCTCAACTACCTTAGAGACATGTATGATTCCCTCCATGTGGTTGTTTGCTCTAACCACTCACTTATGATGTATATGTATTTGTATCCCTACTTGTATAATGCTCTATAACATGCTTTACAACATGCTTTATATCATGCTTTATACCATGCCTTATGACAGGCCTATTAGCATGCTTGTATTACTTTGTTTATCATGCTTTACTCCACATGCTATGGATGAGAACTGATTGAGTTTGGGACTATGTCTATAGTCCAGACATTCGGTACCAGACTTGAGATTGTGGCTGAGATTCATGTCGCCACGAGGGATGTGTCTGACGAACCCGAGTCGTACTTCGGTTGGCGATAGTGGTTGGCCACACGGAGTGCTTTTACGCTTCATATCGCCCAACTTGTTGTGCGCTCGAGCTTGTCAGGCTCGTCAAGTAACCCGATATGTCGAATGTGTGTTCACCATGTTTGGTCATTACTGCTTGAACCTAGGGTACCAAACTTACCAGTGACAATCCCGTTAACCATGGTACCTCGATCCACTAAGACTCATGAGCCAGACATGGTGGTATGGGACACTGTGGCCGATCTGTCGGCCTATGCTGGGGCCACGTGCCTCCCCGTAGTGACCATTGAGCAACCCAAACTCGTGAGCCGAATACGGTGGTATGGGACACTGTATTCGAGCTGTCGATACTTACGGCGAGAGCAGAGTACTGTGAGACCTGAACTCGTGCTGACAGGCGACGAGTCCTCTGTAGTAGCTTCGAGTATACTCCAAGGTCTGTGATTGGCGACGAGCCCTTCACAGCAACTAGAGTATGAGTTGAGTCCAGTACGGTGAGACCTGTATTCAAGCTGATGGCCAGCGATTGAGCCGAGTACGGTGAGACCTATACTCGAGCTGACGGTCAGCAATTGAGCCGCATACGGTGAGATCTGTATCCGTGCTGACAGGTGACGAGCCCTTTGTGATGCCTTCGCTATGCCTCTCAAACCATAATATCGTATGAGATTAACTAGGATTGACGACCCTAGAATGGATCATGTTTGGGAATGATACAAGGGAGGTACCTTAGTTTCCCAATACTAATGTTTGAAATGGACTAATAATAACTCGGAAATCATGCTCATTATCGCACCGCATGTGCCTAGTAGATGTGGAGCACTGAGGGAGGTATGCATTCGCGAACGTAAGATGATGTCGCATGAGGGTGGTTTGGTAAGGGCATACATCATCATGTCATTTCATACTTGCATTTAATAAGAGTAGTTAGACTTGTTTGATTGTACTGCTTTTCATTACTGCTTGATTGAATTGATAACATGTTAACCTATGCTTTATTGTTCCACTGAGTTAGCTACTCACTCCCACGTTACGGGACGGTGTTGTACACACCAACCAGATTTGTTGAGTTTCAGGTGATGGCGTTGCTTGTGAAGCAGAGCCAGACTACTTCTATGATGATAGGAGGAGTTCTCCTATCTGTATCTCTTTGGCAGGTCAATGAAGACCTGATATTGTATTGATGGGGCTATGGTACTTGGGATAGAAGACATTACACTTCCTCACATTTGGTATATTTTAGAACTGTACTTGTAATTATTTAACCTGGTAATGTTATCACACTCTGGAGACTCATCATAGTTTATATATTTTATCTATCTATCACAGTCTTCCGCTTGCAAATTTAACTGTCTCTGGAGTATGATATGTTGTTTTGGCTTAATCTCACTCATGTTCAATGCACGAATACAGTCAACATTCAATCATCATTTATTTTGTTGCATAAGTGATGTTCTGGAACTCGGGAGTTGAGTTTATGCTCGACCCCCGATTTTTAGGGCGTTACAAGATGGTATCAGAGCATGATTTGGATTAAACCGGACCTGGGTTATGGTCACACGATGCACACTGATGCACTCTAACTTAGGAGGGAGCGACGGAACATAGAAACAGTCATAGGTATTCCGATTTCGCCAATCGGATAAGTTCACTAAAGTCGAACGCCGAAATCGAGTCCGTATTCAACCATGGTCGCACGGGTCGACCTTAAAACATTCCTAGACCGTCTATAGATGCTTCTAGATTACAATCCACCTCACCCCAACCGTTGAAAATTGGTAGAATACGGGATAAGAGTGATGATGATAACTACTCCGAATCCTCGGAGCTTCTCTGGACTCCTCACAGAAACTTCCCGAATCCATGAGGAAAGAAAGCAGACAATATAAATAAATTCTAATACATTCGTAATTGATTAATGAATGACTACAAAAATTGAGTTCACAACCCTTTAAATAGGGATACCAAGTAATGGGAAAAAAAAAATTAGAAACAAACTACAACTAAAACTCCTAGAATTCACGACTTACTATAAGGTCGTGATGTCTATTAGTGCTTAAGGGTTTCAGCCAAAAATAGTAAGTGTCCTATTTGACTTCACCAAACCGTTCTCCAAATTATTCTAAGCTCTTTACGCGATGAGCGTAACTCCTAAAGCCAAACAGATGAAGAGTAATCAAACTAAAACTACTATTTTAGTAAAACGAAATTGAAACAGGGAAACGACCATCGATCGAGGGTTTTTTTTCACAATTCTGGGCTGCGTAACCCGGCGTAGCAGGGTTGGTTGGCTTTATTAGCTCGTTCTACCCCAAATTCATATATTTTACATAAGATAACTCATTCCGGATTGCAATATATGTCCGATTTTACCCGAAACGATTCGAAACGGAGTCGGGGGTCACACGCGTCAATTCGGGGGTGAACCAAGTGGACCCAGGGTGCATTTGACACCTTGGGGGGATGGTGAACACTGCCCCACTGCGGTGGCGCGGTGCCGGGCAAGGTGGACCGCGGCGGAACTGCGGTCACCGCGGTCGACCGCGGTCAGGTTGGCCCGCTCGGGTTGGGCCGGGTCTGGTCATGGTCGGCCGACCTTTGGGCTTGTGTGGTGGGTGTGAAATTGCGGGGGGACCCCTATTCCACGTCGTTTTGCCCCCCTCTCTCTCAAACGCCCCTCCAAGCCCCCTTTTCTCTTTACGGTTGCTATTTTCCCTCTCAAACCTTCCCTCTAATCACTCATTTCATCGTTTCCTGCCCAACTCATCCTCCTCCAACGTTTACAACATAACCTACCCCCTACCCTCTCCATTCTCTCTCATTTGAGCACTTACATGCCTCATTTGGAGCTCAAATTCGGGTAAGCTCTCGACCCATCCCATCTACTCATTTTCCTCCTTAAATCCCTGTCCGTTGGGGCCTTTACAATCTTTGTTGAGGCTCAAACTCATGGAGGAACAAACCTCCAACCCTTACATTCTCTCCCCTTCACTTTTCATTCACTTTCCATGGCCCTATTCGAATTGGTTACTGCCATTTTCTCGATTTCATGGGGTTTGGGTGCATCCCATGTTTTCCAATACCATATTTGGAGTGTAGGCAGTTAAACGTAAATCCCAGAATTTTCTTTCAAATTACACTTAGAAATTCCTCATCGTGGGATATGGAAATCCCATCTCACACTTTCCAACACATGGCTCATTTTCCAAAGCCTATAAAATTAATTTTTATCCCACCCACCCTCCTACCAACTATGCAATTCCCAATCCCAAAGTAGAATTAGTAATGCAGTCCTATTTAATATAACTTAAGACTACTGGCCAAATAGTGTTGAAGTGATAAAGTCCCTTGATATACATTAACCCACCGTACTCTGATAGCTTAAGCTTTTGGAGTAAATGGTTGTTTGACAAATAGACCCTTGGAGTTTTGGACCTAGAGCAATGCTCCTAGATTTCGACAGACCTGACCGTAGAGGAAATCCAACAAATTAATAATGCGAACCTTAGAATCCTCTTAGCTGGTATGAGCATATGTGAAATGCTTGGGCGTAGTTAAATTCAACTACAGGCAATTCAGTTCCAATTAGACAACTTTGACCCTAAGTGATAAAACCCTTCCTTGTATTAGAAATGAAGTGAAATCATCTAGCGTATAAGCATAGACTTTGGACTCACCTATGGATTTCCGCTACTCCTAAATTAAGACTAGACTACTGGTTAGGCTAAGGAAAGTAAAAGACTAATTAATTATGCTAAGCCAATTGAATAATAAACTTAGTTATTCGGCTTAACTGACTCAGACCCACTATACAATTTTCTTTCCGTGTTGGCCCGACCATTTACAACTAAAAGTTTATCCCTTTGCTCTTGAGGAGTGTTAGGAGTATATAGCCGATAGAGACTTTGTCTTTTAGGCCTAAGGAATTGCCCAAATGGGCAACAGACAGTTAGGAATTAGGTCCCAAATCGCATGCCATGTCAGCATACATATTGTGATTATGAACGTAGAAAGATAGCATGCCTGTTAAGCTAGACATGATTAAATAGGATAAGTCTGGACCGCGACAAAACTCCTTGGTAGAATTAGGCATCTTGCCCCAAACTCACACCTGTCCCTGCAATCAACCACAATACCCATCATCTTTAGCTCCTTTCTGTAACCATAGGTATCAATGCCATAGTACACATCGTCGATGAAAGTCAGACCAATGTATTTCCCATTTCATGTCAAGGATAGGTTATAAATTACACCTTGTTCCGACATACGAATCAGGACATAGCTCTTGAGCCTTGAGGGTGAAAATAAAATTTTAAGGGGGGTAGAACATTATGAGCCCACTCTAGTTAGGTCGGCTAATACACCTCTTTAATCTGGGTAGCGCAGCGGAAGCGTGGTGGACCCTACCCCACTGGCCCAGGATCAAAACGGTGCTCGCTAAATACAAACATTATAGAAGTCCTAGCAAGTTCTACTATGAGAAACCGTTTTAAGATGATCTAGTAAGATTTGATTCACCCTTTCCATGGACATAGATAATATCGAGGACTCTCTTAGACTAAGACCTAAAGGGCAACCTTAGAAATAGACAATTTGAGTCTTTCAATGATGGACATTCCCTACGTTTCCAGAGTGATCGGACTACGGAGTTACTGAAATATACAACTGCGAAACAATCGCGGCTTGACCCAATTCTTAATCCTGGGCGACTACCAATGGACTCACTACTTGGCCGAGCAGAAGACCAGGATCCACCAGGATTCGGAAGGGATACGATGAGCTTCCTACCCTGGCCCGGTAGATGATCGATGTATCGGGATCAAGCCCACTATTACCGTCTCTCCGTGTTGGTCAAATAATGAAAACAACTTAGTCTAGATAATTGGGATTTGTCGTCGAGACTCCAAATAGGTAAAGAAATAAATTGTAGCGAACCATCAG
The DNA here is from genome assembly GCA_021015155.1 of Magnolia officinalis. NCBI lineage: Eukaryota > Viridiplantae > Streptophyta > Magnoliopsida > Magnoliales > Magnoliaceae > Magnolia > Magnolia officinalis. The sequence continues at coordinate 67,359,208 of JAJHSJ010000001.1, forward strand.
GGTATGAGAAATGGATAAAGAAATAAGTTTTAAGGGGGGTAGACTAAAATAAACCAGGCTTGTATATACCCTACCACGCGTAGAAACTCGAAATAAAAAAAACTTAGGCAAAGGAAATAATTAAATCTTTCCTTATTACCCTTAGCCAATTTTGGGGACGAAATTTTGTTTTAAGGGGTGTAGATTGTAACATCCCGGATTATTACCAACCTGGGATTAGACGTCCTTAGGCAATGGGTCGATCCTACCACCTTATTAACTTGTCAGAACTAAATCCCACAGTCTAAAATCGCTCCTTAACCATTTTCTTCACAAATTCCACCCTTCACCACCTTGATCTTTCAATTTATCAAAGTACTTTCACCCTAGACACTATCTTAAACTAGCTAAGTAGTATAACTTGGATCACTTTATATACAAACTACAAAGGACTAAGTACCACCTCAGATAAAAATCTTACAGGACTAAATCCTTTAGAAATTAGGCGAGATTTAGCTAGTGTTAAACTAGAGTGCCTGTGAAATTAGCACCAATCACTTTAAATACGATCTGCAAGACCCAAAAGTTGTAGAATTATTGACGCTAGGTTACCCTAAAACCTAGGATCAATCTCATTACCCGGCTGCTCACGGGAGCATCTCGAAACTCCGTATCGAATTTGGACCGCAAGTCGGAAGTCCGATTAACACGAAGTTAAGGAACTAGGACCGCCTCGCTGGGCTTGACAACCATCTCGAAAATCAAATCCAGGTAGTGTCCCAGCGCTATTCACTTGAGCTTGGAGTGAAGAGTGTGAGAAATGTGAAATTAATTCAAAATAAAATATCTTGAATAGTAATCTGGCACCACTCGCTTGCGGATCCGTATTAAGCAACTAGACAGTCAGAATCAGACCAAATTACACCCTTGGATCAGGAGAAATTTCATACACATTTACATGTACTCGGAATCTCCGATCGAGATCCGCTGACCGTTGAACTGAAACTGGTCCGCCACGCGTGATCTGGAAATCTCACTGAAACGAAAACTTAATAGAACGTAGATCCAGCATTAGTGAGCTTAAGTCCGACCTTTGGTTCAAGGAGGCCCGCCAGAAGTCCTCCGTTGAGCTGAAACTGACCCGCTTTGGTTATAACCTAAGTATACTTTGACCTGGAGTCTGTTTCGGTGAGTTTTTAGCTATATAAGGACTTTAAACGCTCTCTCATTGCAGCCATACGAATTTGAGAGAAAACCTAGAGAGAGAAGAGAGAAAAGAGAGAGAAAGTGTGGGAGCAGTAGGAGAACCTCCCTGCCACACTTCCCTGCCGCTATACGAGCTACACCGCTCCGTTCTAATCACTTTCCCGGCGATTCCAGCTCGATTTCTAGGTAAGAAACCTTAACCCTAAATTGATTTGGGGTTTTGATAGTAGTAGGTTATGAAATAGCTAACCTATTTCATTCTATAGGTTGCCAAACTGTCGAATACGGAAGCTTAGCAAACCTATCGACTTCGTTACGATTCTACGACAAAAGGTGATGACTTTAGGTGTATAGGTTACGGTTTTCAACGCTTTCAATGTCAGATAATAATAGATTCATGATCTGCATGCAATTGCACATGTACAAAGTGCTTTCTGTTTTCTGTTTCGATTAAAGTTGTAGAATATGGAATTTTACATACTCTAGGTATACGTAGAAATACCGTATACGTATTTTTTTTGGAAAAGTATTTGACATGTTTATTTGATGTATGGTTATACGATATATGGATAAAATACTTGTTTGGCTAAAGGAATCGTCGTAATACATGTTTGCTTATAAACACTATGTATATGGAAATTGTGTATTCTAGAAGATACCGTATATGTATAAATTTTGGAAATGCAATTGTCATGATTATTTGCTGTATGATTATGATATACATGGATAAAATACTCGCTTGGCGAAAGGATAGCCCTAATACATACTTTACTAACATACGTCATGTATGTTGAAATAGTGTACTCTAAGTGTTGTGTAAATGCTTATGAGAGTAAATGCTTAGGTGTTAGTACCGTAGGTCGGTGCTGAGATGGAATTCTCAACTACCTTAGAGACATGTATGATTCCCTCCATGTGGTTGTTTGCTCTAACCACTCACTTATGATGTATATGTATTTGTATCCCTACTTGTATAATGCTCTATAACATGCTTTACAACATGCTTTATATCATGCTTTATACCATGCCTTATGACATGCCTACTAGCATGCTTATATTACTTTGTTTATCATGCTTTACTCCACATGCTATGGATGAGAACTGATTGAGTTTGGGACTATGTCTATAGTCCAGACATTCGGTACCGGACTTGAGATTGTGGCTGAGATTCATGTCACCACGAGGGATGTGTCTGACGAACCCGAGTCGTACTTCGGTTGGCGATAGTGGTTGGCCACACGGAGTGCTTTTGCGCTTCATATCGCCCAACTTGTTGTGCGCTCGAGCTTGTCAGGCTCTTCAAGTAACCCGATATGTCGAATGTGTGTTCACCATGTTTGGTCATTACTGCTTGAACCTAGGGTACCAAACTTACCAGTGACAATCCCGTTAACCATGGTACCTCGATCCGCTAAGACTCATGAGCCGAACATGGTGGTATGGGACACCGTGGCCGAGCTGTCGACCTATGCTGGGGCCACGTGCCTCCCCGTAGTGACCATTGAGTAACCCAAACTCGTGAGCCGAATACGGTGGTATGGGACACTGTATTCGAGCTGTCGATACTTACGGCGAGAGCCGAGTACGGTGAGACCTGTACTCGTGCTGACGGGCGACGAGTCCTCTGTAGTATCTTCGAGTATACTCCAAGGTCTGTGATTGGTGACGAGCCCTTCACAGCAACTAGAGTATGAGTTGAGCCGAGTACGGTGAGACCTGTATTCGAGCTGATGGCCAGCGATTGAGCCGAGTACGGTGAGACCTGTACTCGAGCTGACGGTCAGCAATTGAGCCGCATACGGTGAGATCTGTATCCGTGCTGATGGGTGACGAGCCCTTTGTGATGCCTTCGCTATGCCTCTCAAACGATAATATCGTATGAGATTAACTAGGATTGACGACCCTAGAATGGATCATGTTTGGGAATGATACAAGGGAGGTACCTTAGTTTCTCAATACTACTGTTTGAAATGGACTAATAATAACTCGAAAATCATGCTCATCATCGCACCGCATGTGCCTAGTAGATGTGGAGCACTAAGGGAGGTATGCATTCGTGAACGTAAGATGATGTCGCATGAGGGTGGTTTGGCAAGGGCATACATCATCATGTCATTTCATACTTGCATTTAATAAGAGTAGTTAGACTTGTTTGATTGTACTGCTTTATCATTACTGCTTGATGGAATTGATAACATGTTAACCTATGCTTTATTGTTCCACTGAGTTAGCTACTCACTCCCACGTTACGGGACGATGTTGTACACACCAACCAGATTTGTTGAGTTTCAGGTGATGGCGATGCTTGTGAAGTAGAGCCAGACTACTTCTATGATGATAGGAGGAGTTCTCCCATCTGTATCTCTCTGGCAGGTCAATGAAGACTTGATATTGTATTGATGGGGCTATGGTACTTGGGATAAGAGACATTACACTTCCTCGCATTTGGTATATTTTAGAACTGTACTTGAAATTATTTAATCTGGTAATGTTATCACACTCTGGAGACTCATCATAGTTTATATATTTTATCTATCTATCACAGTCTTCCGCTTGCAAATTTAACTGTCTCTAGAGTATGATATGCTGTTTTGGCTTAATCTCACTCATGTTCAATGCACGAATACAGTCAACATTCAATCATCATTCATTTTGTTGCATAAATGATGTTCTGGAACTCGGGAGTTGAGTTTATGCTCGACCCCCGATTTTCAGGGCGTTACAATTGAAGTGGAAAAACAAATTTCAAAATGATCCAAGACCTCTGGACGCCCAAAAGGGTGCCACTGGCTGACGTTCAATCCTGCTGTTTCCTATGATGTGGGCCACCTGAGCTGCATATATGGATGATTTTCGGGGTGGCCCACTACCCTGAGGGGGCCTACAAAATGGACGGTTTGGATATCCAACACACATCACAATGGGGCCATGAGTGGGACCCTGTCCCGCCAGTCCATCCATAGCGTAGGACGCCTGCGCGTCCTCAGCCCTGACAGCAGCAACAGGCGCTGCTGCTGCTTATATAATTTTTGTTTAAAACCATTTTCTTGTGGTTTTTCGTATGTGCAGCCCGCATCAGGTAAATCCACCCCAGCCATTGGTCTTTACTGCTCAAGACAGACTAAACGAGCCCAATATTCAATATATTTTGGCGCATCAAAACATCAGGGTGGATTTCAACGGTAAACACACTGTTTGCTATGCTATGGCCCACCCAAAATTCGGATCAGCTTCATTTTTTTGCTCAACGCCTAAAATGGTCTAAGGAATGGAATAGACGGCTTGGATTAAAAACATACATCAAGGTGGGGCCTGCATGAGTGGTCCACCCCAAAACCAAAGAAAACCCCTTTTTTTTATATCACGTCCAGCGTCCCTGGACGCTGGACGGCTTTGGCAATACACATATGTAAGGTGGTCCCCACGTGGACATGGCCCACCTAGATAAATCCGATATATGTTTTCGCATCTCCCTAAGGTAGGGCCCACATGGTTTGGACGGTGTAGATCCTACACGTCCATCAAGTGGGTCCCACAAAGGTGGGTAACTTGGATAAAATGCATACATAAAGGGGCCAACAACAAGAAAGAGAGAGAGAGAGAGAGAGAGAGAGAGAGAGAGAGAGAAAGAGAGAGATTGAGTGATGGAGGGACCCCGACACTATGTGCCCTCCCTTGCATGATTTAAAACATACATCAAGTGAGTTCCATTTCATATGGGCCCACCGATCAAAATCAATGGTGGAGATCCTTTCTCCACCGAAATAGAAGGTCTAGATGACCCCTTTTCAAACTAGAAAGTAAACATCATGATGGGGTCCATGGAGAATGGCCCCATCATGGAATGATATTATGAATCAAGATGGGCCATCGGCCACATCTTATGGTCCAAAGTGAGATCCATACCATTGATCGGTAGGCCTCACTTGGCCCATCATAAAAACATGAAAACTAGCCTATCGAAGCACCCACCGTTCTATCTTCTTGGTCCGTTAGAAAGCCGATCACCTTGTGTCTCACTTTGATAGTGGAAGATGATGAATGAATGGCTAGGATGAAGGTTTTTGGGGTGGGAAGTGGACCACATAAAACCACTTTCTCTCCTTAGAAATGCATGGACGTCCACCTCTCTTTTGCTTGGGATTTGTTGCTTGGGAAGTGTGTTGAGAAATGAGGGAGAGAGAGAGGGTTGTAAAGGAGGTGATGGGTGATGGAGTGATGGATGTGAGGTGATGTGGTACTTGACATGTATGGGTGTGTAAGAGAGAGGGTGAGAGAGAGTTGACTTGGTGGTTGCTTGACTTGGGGAGAAAGAAAGCACGAGTGTGTGTACTTGACATGAGATGATTAATTGATTGATGGGACATGTTGTAGAGATTCACTTGGGATTGCAAATGCACAGTGTTTTCCTCGAACTAAGCGTGGGCCCACATCTCCTAGCCAGGGTATCGGATAAGTATGCAAGACGCAGCATTGGAACTGCGGCGACGGTGCGGTCGCAATGGTACAAGTCTCGGATTAAGCCGACTCAAATCTACAGGATACGACTTAGGGTCGCGCGCAAACATCAATTATAGTCGTGGATTGCTGGACTTCGACGGGAAGGATCGCGAGAGTCGACGGAACAGTACGGACTAGGATTCGGGTCTTACAGTATAAGCCCATCTAAAGACACAATTGTGACGGTTTTAAGGTGAACCTTGGAAAACCTTTTTCATAGTGAATATTAATATCCCGAGGGAGTGGATACTAGGAGTGGAGTAGTTGTGTAGCTATTTTTCTAACAGTTGGTGTACACACAAACGAACCACTATAATTTTTGGAGTTGTGGTGGATGATTGAATTTGGTTATGTGTGTGAATGTTGTAATTTACTTTATGCACTTGTGGTGAATGGTGCAATTTACTTTATGCACTTATGATGAATGTTGTAATACTTTAGTTTATTTTCTTTGCCTCTTTATTGGTTTGGGTTTTTGATACTTACAAACGTCCTAGTAAGGTTGTCCTGCCATAAGCCTTTGGTTTTTGGTATTAGGTTGTCCTTAGAACTAAGTTTGTATCAACCTCTCAAGACTGGTACATTTGAGGTTGCTATTTATTTGTACTATTTTATTATTTGATTGTGCTATCTATCTTTGTATTCCGCATTTATTTTTAATTTGGCATAGTCACCCCCCCCCCCCTCTAAGACTTTAGCTCGACCTTTTCAAGTGGTATCAAAGCCTAATAGCTTTTTTATTTGGATTCATTTCCTGAGCTAACCGATTTGAGCTTATAAGATGTCAAATTTTGATAGCCTCTTAATTACTAGGCCTCCACCTTTTGATGGCTCCAATTATGCCTATTGGAAAGCCAAAATGAGGATCTTTTTAAGGTCCATAGATGAGAGAGTGTGGCAAGCCACAATGACTAAATGGACCCCTCCTACTCTTGAAGTAACTGACACTAATGGAACTAAGACTATAAAAGAATCACCATATTTTACATGGACCACTCTTCAGAAAAATGAAAGTAGTGCCAATGCAAAGGCTTTAAATGCAATCACTTGTGCACTATCATCGGATGAATTCAAAAGAATTATATCTTGTGATACTGTAAAGCAAGCCTGAGACATTCTAAAAATGACACACGAGGGTATGACTATAGTCAAGAAATCTAAACTTTAAATCCTCACCACTCGGTTTGAGGGAATACATATGTAAGAAAGTGAAACTTTCATGGACATCTATACTAAGTTAAATGACATAGTCAACTCTATGTGGGGTCTTAGTGATAGTATCCTATAAAATAAAGTCTATGCAATGATATTGCACTCATTGCCTAATAGGTTCAATACTAAAGTCACTATCATTCAGGAACTTCTTGATACGGATAATATGAGGGTTGAAGAGCTTGTTGGTTCTTTACAAACCTACAAGTTAAATTATAAGGCTCCTAAAGGTAAGTCCATAGCCCTTAAGTCTTCTAAAAATATTTCTCATGATAAAAGCTAGTAATTCTGATTGTGAAAATTCTGAAGATGATATGACACTATTACCTAAGAGGTTTTATAAAAATTTTATATGCGAAAAGAGGGTAGATTTTCAAAAACCTTCTGAAAAGAAAAGGACTAGATCTAAAAATTAGAAATCTATTAAAGAAAGACAATGCTTTAACTGCCATGAATATGGGCATCTGACAAACAAATGTCTAAAGAGGGACAAACCTAAGAAGAAAGGTATGTTGGCCACATGGGATGAGTCATCTTGCTCTGAAGCTTCTTTTGAGTCAGATGATTCTGAACCTGAGTCTACTAATGAGGCCAAGGCCTTAATGACTCTAGCCAGAGTCACTTCCTCAAACAGTTGTAATTTAACTTATGATGAAAATCTGAGAAGCGACCCTGAAAATGATCATGATTTAGAAGATGCCTATAATGCCTTATATAGGGAAAGTTGCAAGAAAGCTGTAAAACTAAAACTTCAAAAAGAAAAGTTTTTAAAGTTAAAAGAAGATTTTGATAACTTAGTTTTAGAAAAATCACAATTTTCTGATTGTTTTGAAAAAGCTAAGTGTGATTTAGATTTCAAGACATCCCAAGTTGAAAACCTTAAATAAAAAAAATGTAAAACTAAAACAAGAAGTCTCCTCTCTTGAGTTTGAAGGATACTTGTAGGTATGTCTAGGGTGATCCTAAACTAGAAAGACTACTAACTAGATCAAGGAAATGTGGTGATAGATCTGGTCTGGGCTACGATAAGAATACACCTCCTGAAAGTAAGTCCACTCCACATAACTTTGTTAAAGGGGAGTCCTCTAACTCAAAAGGTAAAAGTCTGAATCAAAATAGTTTCAAAAATCTTAAAACTTTTCAGACTATGAAACCTAAAAGCAACCATATCAATTATAATAATAAGAATCATAACCCCTTAGTTGAGAAAATTATAGATTTACTCAAGGAGCTTTTAAAATCTAACTCAAATGGTAGAATGTATAATAACTATAAGCATAGAAAAACCAACTATGCTTCAAAACCCAAAATAGTAATGAAATGGGTCCCTAAGGTTGTTTGTCTGGTTGCTCACACTACTTTCAAGGCTTTGAGTCAATCAAAGTGGTAACTAGACAGTGGTTGTTCTAGACACATGACAGGTGACAAAGATTTGTTTGTCAATCTTAAAGATATGACTAATGGCTCAGTCATATTCGGTGATGGTAGCAACTGCCAAATTGTTGGCCAATGTACGGTTCAACTCTTTAATCTTCCTCCATTTGAGAATGTTTTGTTTGTAGAGGGCCTTAAGCATAATCTCTTAAGCATTTCTCAAATATGTGATAATAAACATAGCGTCAAATTCACCAACCAAGAGTGTGAGATTTCTAATGAGAATGGTTCTGTGATATTAACTGGTCGTAAAACATCTGAGAACTGCTATATAGTCAGTAATTCAAGCTCGTCTAAGTTATCATGTTACATGGTCCGTAGTGATCATGGTGAAGTAATAAGACCGAACTATGACATAAACGCCTAGGACATGTACACTACCGTAATCTTTATAGACTGAGCAAAGGTGAAGTAATAAGAGGTCTACCCAAGTTAAAGAAAATTAATAAAATTTATGGTGAATGTCAGATTAGAAAATAAACTAGGAGTGCTCATAAGAAAGTAAACTCCAATGCCACATCCAAACCCCTTGAACTCCTCCACATGGATCTCGTTGGACCTACTAGAACGGAGACTCGAGGAGGTAAGAAATATATTCTGCTAATAGTAGATGATTTTACCAGGTATACATGGGTAGTTTTCATGACAGAGAAATCTGAAACTCTCGATGAAGTGAAAATGGTACTCAAGCGTATCCAAACTGATAAGGAATCACATGTCTCTAAAATTCGTAGTGATCATGGTTCTGAATTTGACAATAGTAGTTTTGAGAAGTTCTGTAGCGATCACGGTATATAGCATGAATTTTCTGCTCCTAAGACACCTCAACAGAATGGGGTTGTTGAAAGAAAAAATTGTGTGCTTCAAGAAATGGCTAATGTGATGTTAAACAGCATGAAACTTCTTAAAAATCTTTGGGCTAAAGCAGTGAACACGACTTGTTATATTATTAACCGTGTTTATACTAGAAACTCAAATAACAAGACTGCATATGAACTCTGGTTTGATAAGAAGCCAATAGTCAAATACTTTTGAGTTTTTAGCAGCAAATGATGTATTCTACGTGACCGGGAAAATCTAAGAAAATTCGACACTAAAAGTGACGAGGATATTTTCTTAGGATATGAGTTAAATAGTCGAGCGTATCGTGTTCTCAACAAGAGGATGGTGTAATTCAGGAGTCCATTAATATGGTTATAGATGATCACCTGAATACACCTATCTCAAGTTTAGAAGACGATGAAGTCTCTTTATTTGATAAACTAGCCTCTTCATCTAGTCAAAATGACATTGAACTACGGTCAGTTAAAGACCATCCAATTGATCAAATTCTAGGGAACTCTTTCACTGGTGTGCGCACTCATAGACAATTAGAAAACATTTGTAATTATGTGTGCTTCACATCCCAGATTGAACTGGCCAATGTAAAAGAAGCACTTGCTGATGAAAACTGAATAGTGGCTATGCAAGATGAACTTAATCAATTTGTAAGAAATGATGTATGGTACTTAGTTCCTAGACCTAATGATAAACATATTATTGGAACTAAATGTATTTTTAAAAATAAGTCTGATGAATTAGGTAACATTACAAGAAACAAGGCTAGATTGGTTGTACAAGGGTACACTCAGATAGAAGGCATCGATTATGATGAAACCTTTGCCCCAGTAGCTTGTCTTGAATCTATCAGACTGTTTATATCAAAATTTTCAAAATCTATCAAATGGATGTTAAGAGTGCTTTCTTGAACAATGATTTGCATGAGGAAGTATATGTAGAACAACCTACTGGTTTTGAAGACCCTAAACATACTGATCATGTTTATTGCTTGAAAAAGGCACTCTATGGATTAAAACAACCTCCCAGGGCATGGTACAAGAAATTGACTAAGTTTCTACTGAATTATAACTTTGTAATGGAGAGTGTTGATAAGACACCGTTTGTAAAGAAAAACAATGATCACATACTGATAGTACAGATATATGTTGATGATATTATCTATGGATCTACTTGTTCTAACATGTTTGTTGAGTTTGTAGATTTGATGACTTCCAAGTTTGAAATGAGCATGGTTGGAGAACTGAATTATTTTTTAAGTCTGTAAGTAAAATAGCTTGAAGACGAGATCTTTATTTCTCAAACCAAGTGTGATCTAAACTTGATGAAAAAGTTTGGATTCGAGAGGAGTAAAAACTTCGATACTCTTATGAGTACGACACTTAAGCTCTCTAAGGATTCAACAGGTAAAAGTGTAGATCCTAAGTTGTATCGCAGTACAGAATGATAAATAGTTTATTATATTTAACTGCGAGCTGACCTGATAATGTATTCAGCATAGGAATCTGTGCTAGATATCAATATGAGCCTACAGAATCTCACCTGATTGCTGTGAAGCATATTTTAAGATATGTCGCAAGTACGGACAATCTTGGTCTTTGGTATCCTCATGATACTAATGTTCAATTAGCCGGTTATACGGATGTTGATTGTACTGGTAATATTGATGATCGCAAGTCTACCAGCGGTGGATGTTTTTATGTCGAGAACTGTCTTGTTTTGTGGCATAGTAAGAAACAGAGTTCCATATCGTTTTCCATAGCTGAGGCTGAGTATATTGCAGCCGGTAATGCATGCACTTAGCTTGTGTGGATGAAGAGGATGTTAAATGATTACGGATTTACATAAGATTCTATGGTTTTGTATTATGATAATTCTAGCACAATCAACATTTCTAAAAATCCAATCCAACATTCACGAACTAAGCATATTGACATTAGATATCATTATATTCGTGAATTAGTAGAAGAAAAGATTATTTCATTGGATTATATTCAAAATCAACTTGCAGACATTTTCACAAAAACACTTGACAGAAACAAGTTTGCTAAATTAAAATTAGATGTTAGTATGTGTAATGTGATCTGAGTTAATTGTGTTTGCTTATACTATATTGCATATTTTTATTTTTTATTTTTAGAATGTTTAAATAAAAAAATTGCTGAAAAATGGAAATTTTTAAGGTTGTACGACCAGTCGAGTACACACTCGACCAGTTGTGGCACGACCGGTTGAGTATGTACTCGACCAGTCGAGTAGATCGGGTTTGGGGGTTTTAAATGTGCAAAAAGTAACTTTTTCTTCATTTCTCTCATCTTCTCCAACAAACCCTTCCACGACCAGTCAAACCCACCTTCGATTGCTACTTGGTTAGTGCATTTTTTCCATTTTCCTTTTAGATTTAAGATCTTTGCACTTTTATTTCCTTGATTTTGAAGTTTATTTTAAGTTTTCTTGTGGTTTCATTGGTTTTCTAGCTTAAAATTTGATTTGGAAAAAATCCTCCATTCCTTTCTTGTATTCCTTTTTTTTTTTTTTTTTTTTTGCATTGTATAATGGAGAGTAGATACAAGAAGAGATCCTCTCATGGTCCCTCTTCTTCCCGTTCTGCACCGATTACGATGCGTACTATTCGACCACCTAAAGAGGACCCCGAATACGTGCGGGATATTCGTCTCCACAATGTAATTGTTGAGCGGACAGCTAACTCTAATCATTTGAGTCCTTTCAATATCGTTCTCTCCTTAAAGCTGTAGGATGGGCTAACATTTTGAATTGGGGCAGTCCTGCATACCGGTCCATTGCACAAGCCATCTTTGCTTGCATAAGTGACTTCTCTAGTGAAATTTAACTTTTACTGTGACAACTAGAGAATGTCCAGTTGATGTTGACTGTCACTTGATATCTGGTTTGATGGATATTCCTGTGAATGATAAAGGAATACCTATCTCTACGTTAGTTGCGAGACCATCTGAATCTGAAAAATGTATGCTAACTAGAGTGTTATGCAACATGAATGCGGAATGGAACTCTGGTATTGCGCTCAGTTCCAAAAATATGTTACCCAGATACAGGATTCTTCATCGTATTTTCATTTCTAATGTGTATCCTCAATCTGGTAACAAAACTGAGTTAACTTCTTTCATGTCTCGCATACTTCACTCAATTATTTCTGGTGTTCAAATATGTCTTCCTTCTCTTATTTGTTATATCATTATTCAGTTTCGTCTCCATCCTGGCCATAGTGATATTCCCTTTACATATTTGATGACCATGCTAGCTATTCATAGTCTTGTGATTATGCCTGTTGGAGAAGCTCATATTTCTCATCTACCCTTCAACAATTCCAACATTAACAAGATTCATCTAAGGTTGGTACTCGGCCAAGTTGATAGGGATGATGTAGGAGCTGTTGAAGAAGTTGGAGAGGAAGATGTTTTACCTCCTGATGATGTAAACATGGATGATTTATTTGATGAATTAGAATCTAATTCTGAGGCTGATCCTAACCTTCAGCCTTCTACTTTTGATGAGCGGTTAAGAACCTTAGAGGAAAAGGTGGAAGGTTTGCATGTATCCCAGGAGACTAAATTCAAATATATGCGCAAATACCTAAGGCGCATTAACAAGGGATTACATCAGATTGATCCTTCTATCACTGCTCTTTCTTCTAGTTCTGATTAGACTCTTTCTATTTTGGACATGTATTAACTATTATCTTTATTTGCGTTTGAATAGTATTTGGGCATGTGAACATGACTTTATGTTTCCTGAATATATTTTGCACTTGGATAATATTTGGGAATGTATTAACTATTATCTTTATTTGCGTTTGGATAGTACTTGGGCATGTGAACATGACTTTATGTTTCCTAAATATATTTTGCTGATCACGTTTATGTTATTTACTCTCTTATTTCTTATACTTCTCATATCTCTTTGATTATATCATCCGATTGTATTTCTTTCCTTTGTCATATTGTGACAAAAAGGGGGAGAAAATGTGGAATGTTATTAATGCTTTATGATGATTGGGGATGTGTGATTATAGATATAGTGTATTTTTTAGATTGGACAAGTATTTGATTTATACAGGTTCTACATATCACATCACTTGGATTAAGGGGGAGTAATTGATTGAGGGGGGGAGTATTTGTTGTACATTTGGTGCATGATTCTTCATTGTGCATGATTCTTTTCTGTGGTAACTGGTGCATGATTCTTTATTTGGTTTTGTCATGAATTTGACAAAGGGGGAGATTATAAATGCTATATTGTAAATCTAGCACCCAATGTTGTCAAATTTTGTTGTGCCAAATCCTTTAGAATCGGTATCATGTATTGATGGGATGAATAGATCAACTTCGTGCATTTTAAAGTTGTCCAAGTCTTCGTCGAACTTCTCTATGTATTCAAGTTGAAGAAGCGCTGTCGAAGTTCAAGATTTCAAGCTTAAGTACAATGTAACGACCTGTAAATTTCTGTACATTGGGTCGAGTACCACCTCGACCAGAAATCACGTAGAATTAAATCCTTTAGAAATTTAACAAAGTTAATAAGTACTAAACTCGGTTAGCCATGAAATCCGTTGGGATCGCTTTAAATACGATCTGCAAGACCCAAAACTTGCAGAATTAGTGACTCTAGGTTACCCTAAAGTCTAGAGCCAAACTCATTACCCGGCTGCTCTCGGGAATGAAACGAAACTTCGTATTGGGTCTAGATCGCACATCGGGAGTCCGATTAACACGAAGCTAAGGAACCAGGACCGCCCCACTGGGCTTGACAATCATCTCAAAAATCAGATGATTCCGATGTCCCACGGCCATTCTTTTCGATCCGGAGCGAGAGAGAGTGTGAAAAAAACATAAATTCCATCCCAAAATAAATATTTGGAATAGTGATCTGGCATCATTCGGTTGCGCGTCAGTATTAAGCAACCTGACCGTCGGAATCCGACCAAATTACACCGTCGGATTAAGAAAAATTTCAGGAACATTTACATGTACTTAGAATTTCTGATCGTGGCCCACTGACCGTTGAACTGAAAGTGGTCCGCCACGTGCGATCTGGGAATCCGATCGAGTCGAAAACGTAATCCCACATAGATCCATAGATGGTGAGCTTAAGTCTGACGTTTGGCTCAAGGAGGGCCACCAGAACATCCCTTTTGAGCTTGGAAAGTGGCGAACTGCCTATATATGCAGCCACCCTTGAACCTGAGTCTATTTTGGACATGATTTTGGCTATAAAAGGGGCTTAGAACAGCCCCTCTCACAGCCATACAAATTTGGGAGCAAACCCTTAGAGAGAGAGAGAGAAAAGAGAGAGAAGGGCTTGGAGTTCGTAGCCGATCTTCCTCCTGCTGCTTCCACTCATCACACAGCCTACACCGCCTTATTCCAGGTGTTTTCCCGGCGGTGTCCATCCCATTTGAAGGTAAGAAACCCTAAACCTAGGTCTGATTTGAGGTTGGATAGTGGTAGGTTATGGAAAAGCTAATCGGTTATGCTCTTTAGGCTAGGAAACTCCCGTATACGGAAGCTCCAATATCCTTGCTGATTCGTTGGAATTCCAAGGGCTGAGGTGAGGACTTTAAATGTATAAGTTACGTCTTTCAACGCTTTCAATGTCAGATAATGATAGATTCATGATCTGCGTGTAAATGCACATGTACAAAGTGCTTTCCGTTTCCTGTTTCGATTAACGTTGTAGAATATGGAATTTCACATACTCTATATATACGTAGAAATACCGTATACGTATTTTTTTTGGGAAAATGTTTGACATGTTTATTTAATGTTTGATTATATAATATGTGGATAAAATGCTAGTTTGGCGAAAGGAATTGCAAAAATACATGTTCACGTGTAAATGTCATGTATGTTGAAATTGCGTATTCTAGAAGTACCACATACGTGCGAATTTTGGAAATGCAATTGTAATGATTAATTGTTGTATGATTGGGAGATACATGGGTAAAATACTCACGTGGCGAAGGGACAGCCCTAACACAAATTTCGCTAACATACGTCGTGTATGTTGAAATAGTGTATTCTAAGTAGTTGTGTAAACGCTCGTGTGCGCAAATGTTCATGTATTAGTGCCTTAGAGAGGTGCTGATATGGGATTCCCGACTCCCTTAGAGACAACTAGGCTCCCCTCCATGCGGTGGTTCGCTAGAACCACTCACCTGTAATGTGTATGTAATTGTATCCCTATGTGGATAGTGCCTTACTACATGCTTCACAACATGTTTTACAACATGCCTTGTAACATGCTTTACTTCATGTTTTACTTCATGCTTTATAACATGCCTACTAACATGCTTGTATTGCATGTTTATCATGCTTTACTCCACATGCTATCGATGAAAACTGTTTGAGTTTGGGACTATGTATATAGTCCAAACATTCGGTACCAGACTTGCGATTGTGGCTGAGATTCATGTCGCCACAAAGGACGTGTCTGGCGAACCCGAGTCGTACTTCGGTTGGCGATAGTGGTTGGCCACACGGAGTGCTTTTGCGCTCCATATCGCTCAACTTGTGGTGCGCTCGAGCTAGTCAGGCTCGTCAACTAAACCGAAGTGTATCTGTGTGTTCACCCTGTTTGGTCGCTACTGCTTGAACCTAGGGTACCAAACTTACCAGTGGCGATCCCCGTTTAACCATGGTACCTAGATCCGCTAAGTTGCATGAGCCGGGCATGGTGGTATGGGACACCGTGGTCGAGCTGTCGGCCTACGCTGGGGCCATGTGCCTCCCCGTAGTGACCATTGCGCAACCAACTCGTGAGCCGAATACGGTGGTATGGGACACTGTATTCGAGCTGTCGATACTTCGGCGAGAGCCGAGTACGGTGAGATCTGTGCTAGTGCTGACGGGCGACGAGTCCTCCGTAGTATCATCGAGTACACTCCAAGGGTCTGTGATTGGCCACGAGTCTTTCACAGCAACTAGAGTGCGAGTTGAGCCGAGTGCGGTGAGACCTGTACTCGAGCTGACGGTTAGTGATTGAGCCGAGTACGGTGAGACCTGTGCTCGAGCTAACGGCCAGCAATTGAGCAGCATACGGTGAGATCTGTATCCGCGCTGACGGGTGACGAGCCCTTTGCGATGCCTTCACTACGCTTCTCACACCATAATATCGTATGAGATTACCTAGGATTGACGACCTTAGAATGGATCATGTTTGGGAAATGATACAAGGGAGGTACCTTAGTTTCCCAATACTGCTGTTTGAAATGTACTAATAAAAACTTGGTAATCATGAGCATCATCGCACCGCATGTGCTTTGTAGATGTGACGCACTAAGGGAGTTAGCATTCGCGAACGTAAGATGATGTCGCTTGAGGGTGGTTTGGCAAGGGCATACAGCATCATGTCATATCATTTTTACACTTAACAAGAGTAGTGAGAAATGTTTGATTTGTACTACTTTATCATTACTGCTTAATTGATTTGATAACATGTTAACTTATGCTTTATTGTTCCACTGAGTTAGCTACTCACTCCCACATTACGGAACGGTGTTTGCAACACCGACCAGACTCTGTCGCAGGTGTAGATGGCGCCTTGGTACAGGAGCCGGAGCCCGACTTTGATGAGGACCAGGAGGAGTTCTCCTTCATGCAGTACTCTGACGGCTTCGCTTAGGCAGGCTGCATCGCGGGATTTTCAGGGCTTCTCTTGAGGATTGTATTTTGGTTTTTGACTTAGGAACACTACATGTATAGTGATACTCAGCTAGTACTCATACTCTGGAGTTCAGAAAATTTTGTTACTTTACATACTTTGAATATAAAATTTCAGTCTTCCGCTTGCCTTTATACAATTGAACTGGAGTATGATTTACTGTTTTGGTATAATCTCATTCATATTTATTGCGCTAACTCAGACAACATTTAACCAGCATTGTGTATGTTGCATAAGTGATGCGTTGGAACTCGGGAGATGAGTTCATACTCGACCCCCGAATTTCAGGGCGTTACAAGTTGGTATCAGAGCATGATTTTGATTAAAACCAGACCTGATTTATGTCCCCACTACGTACGCTGACGCATTATACTTAGGAGGGTGCGCAAAATTTTAGAAATAGTCCTAGGGTCCCGCGATTTCACCGTTCGGTGAAATTCATTAAAAACGGACGCGTTGATCAAGTTTGTACTCGATCCTGACCGCACACATGGACTCTCAAGCACTCCTAGACCATCTATTGACATGTCCAGGCCATGGGTCACCCATAATCAGTTGCTAAAAATTACAAAAAATCAGATTGGTTCAGAAATTCCCCAGAACTGACCGTTCTGGAGCCGAACTGAGGTTGGGGGCCCCCCACGTTAATCTCTCAACTGCTCAGACCAAACCAGGGTGCATTTGGTACCCTGGGCACGTGGCAAAGTGGTCCCCACAGAGGCGGCACGGCTCCGGCCAAGTCCGGCCGCGGCGGCGCCGCGGCTCGAGTGGCGGACCGCAGTCCGGCCGGTTTTTCGGCGGGATTCCGATCATGAGGTGGGTCGGTTTGACCCCCTCTACATCATGGCATGTGCCATTTTGGCATATGGTTGGGATAAAAGGGGCTGGAGCACCCTTCTCCTCATTTCACCCCTCTTTTCAAGCACCTCCACCCCCAAATCCGATTTTTCTCAAAACCCATCCCTCCAAACCTCCAAATCTTCCATTTTTCTTCCACAACTCACACACCTCAACCTTCCACAACAGCCCTAGCTTCCTCCCTTCCCCATTTTCTCAAGTTGGAGCTCTCATACCCCTCCTTGGAGCTCAAAATCGGGTAATCTACTAACCCATTCCACTTCCTTCTTGTTTCTTCTACATTTCCTACCTCTAGTGCTCCTTCCACACCCATGGATTGATGTGTTGTGGTGGAGCAAAGAGATCAGCCCCTTGTTCCCCCATTTTGGCAATTTTTCATGGCCCTCCTTGGTGTAGTGGCCACCATTTTCTCTTTTTCCTCCATCCTATCTCTCATGGGAAAGAGAAAAACCGCGGCCGATGATGTCGGCCCAAGTAGGCCAGCCCATTCCCGAAGGAGATCCGATGTTGGAGGCCAGCTTATGGTGGGACAGTGTGCTGCGCACGGTCGCAGTGGACTTCATGTGGACCTGGGAGGCTTTCGAGTCTCGGTTCCACGAGAAGTACTACCCGCAGACGTATCGGCATGAGCGGGAGGACGAGTTTCTGTGCCTCAGGCAGGGAGGCATGACGGTGACGGAGTATGAGTACCGATTTAATGAGTTGGGCCGCTTTGTCCCGACCATCCTCGTCAATGAGCAGATGAGGATGCGACGATTTACTGGGGGCTTGCGACCTGACATACAGTCGAAGCTATGCTGCCACACTATCCCTACGTATGCGGCGTTGGTCCACATGTCTATGACGGCCGAGCAGGATGTGGACCATTTGGCCCGATCAAGCGGTACTATGGTTGCGAGACCGCGACAGGATTTACAGAGCAGGCCTATCTTAGGCAAGAGGCCTCGGGCTGATTCTCCCCCCAGGGCGCCGCAGCGCCAGTTGTTCCCATGAGACGCCCGTTGGTGACTTGCACGTTTTGCGGGAGGAAACCAGGACACCCTACCGAGAGCTGCTCTCGCGCATGAGGGCTAGAGGATTTGCGCCACCGCAGAGATTGGGTCGCCCTTATCCAGAGGCCATATCAGCTCCGCCGCTACAGACCGCTCCTGCACATCTTCATTCCGACCTCCTGTGCCGTTCTTCAGGCCGCCACAGCGACCCCTGGCTCCTCAGTCGAACCGCCAGCAGCAGGCTCGGGTACATACACTTGTTGCTGAGGCACCAGAGACGTCGATATCGGCACCAACGGCTTTCAAGGGTACGACACATATCCATGGTACTCCCGTTTCTTTACTGGTGGACACTGGGTCCACTACCTCTATCATTTCTTGTGGGGCGGTGAAACGCCTATCTTTGCATACTGTTCCCACTAAGGGAACGAGACTCACTACGACCACTGGGACCTTCTCGGATGTCACACGGTTATGCGAGGGTTGCGCGATAGTTTTGGGTAGAAGCATAGAGCTCGTCGACCTTATTGTTGCTCCGCTATGGCACTACGACGTTATACTTGGCATGGATTGGCTCGCCAAGATGAGGGCGGAGATAGATTGCGATGCTCGGATCGTGACTGCCTATGAACCTGACGGCACAGCTTTCACATTCCCAGTGCAGGTCAGTTGGCCCTGCCGCGTTGATTGTTATGCCGCTTTACTTGTGCCGATTGATGGTCCGACATTAGAGGGTACGCCGGTCGTTTGGGAGTTTGTTGGAGTCTTTAAGACTATCCCTAGTTTACCTCCTCGGCGTGAGATTGATTTTTCGATTGACCTTACGCCTGGTGCGATGCCCATCTCGTTGCCGACTTACCGTATGCCTCCATGTGAGATGGAGGAGCTGCGGAAACAGATCGACGAACTCGTAGAGAAAGGTTTTATTCGACCCAGTGTGTCTCCTTGGGGGGCACCTGTGTTGGTCGTGAAGAAGAAGGACGGGTCGCTACGGTTGTGTATTGATTACCGTAGGTTGAACCAGGTCACGGTGAAGAACAAGTATCCTTTGCCCAGGATAGATGATCTATTTGATCAGTTGAGGGGGGCGAAGTATTTCTCGAAGATTGACCTTCAGTCAGGGTACCACCAGTTGCGCGTGAGAGAGGAGGACGTGCAGAAGACAGCCTTCAGGACGTGCTTTGGGCACTATGAGTTCTTAGTGATGTCGTTCGGTCTAACGAACGCGCCAGCCGTGTCATGGATCTGATGAACTGAGTATTTCGGCCCTTCCTTTACCGATTCGTCATCGTCTTTATCGATGACATCTTGATATACTCCACGAGTCGGGAGGAGCATGAGGAGCACCTGCGAGCAGTATTGGGTACGTTGGAGAAGAACCAGTTGTTTGCGCAATACAAGAAGTGCGACTTCTGGCAGGAGGAAGTCAAGTTCGTGGGACATGTTGTGTCCAAGGATGGGATAGCAGTGGACCTTGCTAAGGTAGCCGCGGTTCAGGATTGGCAGCAGCCTGAGTCGGTTACTGAGGTGAGGAGTTTCCTTGGTCTGGCTGGGTATTACAGACGTTTTATTCGGGACTTCTCGAAGATTGCCAGGCCATTGTCGCAGTTGACTCGGAAGGATCTGAAGTTCGCCTGGAATGAGAAGGCGGAGGCAGCTTTTAAGGAGCCGAAGGACAAGTTGACGTCCCCCCCTGTGCTAGTATTGCCAGAGCAAGGGGTGAAGTACACGGTATATACTGACGTGTCTCGCGTTGGTTTGGGTTGTGTTCTAATGCAGAAGGATAGGGTGATTTCGTATGCCTCGAGACAATTAAGGAAGCACGAGGAGAATTACCCTGCACATGACCTGGAGTTGGCAGCTGTCATCTTTGCATTGAAGCTCTGGAGACATTACCTCTATGGTGAGGAGTTCGAGCTTTTCAGCGACCACAAGAGCCTTAAGTACATATTCACACAGCGGGATTTGAATATGAGACAGCTCCGATGGATGGAGACCTTGAAGGACTTCAAGTTTGAGGTTTCCTACCATCCTGGCAAGGCGAACCTTGTGGCAGACGCGTTGAGCCGCAAGAAGGCGATTGCATTTGCGGCACCGCTGATGATAGCCAAGTGGGACATGATGGAGTTTGTGCGGGACTTCGAGCAGAGACTCACTGTCGAGGAGCCTTTTGAGTGTGTTACGCACGTTTGGGTGCGGCCACTTATTGACGACAGGATTGTTGAGGCCCAAAAGGGCGATATACGGCTGTCTGAGCTGCGAGAGCAGGCTAGCGACGCCGTGGACTCCGAGTGGAGAGTTGATTCTGATGGGGGTTTACGATTCCGTGGCCGCCTATGTGTTCCTGATGTGGCTGACTTGAGACGCGAGCTTCTCGAGTCTGCCCATAACTCGAAGCTTGCGATGCATCCTGTAGCACGAAGATGTACCAGGATATGAGACGGACTTATTGGTGGGATAACATGAAGGCCCACATTGCTGAGTATGTATCTGGTGAGAGAGAAACATGTGATCAGTAAGTGAAAACACACGCCCACGGCAGAACATCGCTACAGGGAGTGTGATGGTACTTCAGTCTCCTAGAGTAGATGGGGAGCCGCAGTCGAGGAAGGGACTTCCATAGTCATATCAAGGATTGCCGAAGCGAGGAAGGGTGATTCTATTGGGTGATGTGGACCGGTTGACCAAATCGGCCCATTTCCTCCCTATCAGAGTTACGAACTCTGCAGACGAGCTGGTTAGACTGTACATCAGAGAGATCGTCCGTCTGCATGGAGTTCCTTAGAGATCGTGTCAGACAGAGACACGCGGTTCACATCCATCTTCTGGACTCGTATCCAGGAGGCGATGGGTGTGAAGTTGAAGTTCAGTACAACGTTTCATCCTCAGACTGATGGGCAGACAGAGCGGGTGAATCAGATTCTGGAGGATATGTTGCGAGCATGTGTGTTGGACTTCAAGGACAGCTGGGATGACTGTCTTCCGTACGCAGAGTTCGCCTACAACAACAGCTTACAGGCGACTATTGGCATGGCGCTGTATGAGGCTCTATATGGTCGACCTTGTAGGGCACCGCACTGTTGGGCAGAGGTTGGCGAGCGTAGCCTGATTGGCCCGGAGTTGGTCCAGACGACTACAGAGAAGATAGATATTATCAGGCGTCGATTACTCACAGCGCAGAGCAGGCAGAAGAGTTACGCCGATACGAGGCGGCGACCGCTGGAGTTCGAGGTCGGGGATCATGTGTTCCTCCGAGTTTCCCCTATGAAGGGAGTCTTCGGTTCGGGAAGAAGGGGAAGCTCACACCGAGGTTTATCGGTCCATTTCAGATACTGGATCGAGTGGGTGATGTGGCGTATCGTCTCGCCTTGCCTACACCACTTGCTTCTGTACACAACGTATTTCATGTCTCTATGCTGAAGAAGTACGTTCCTGATCCTGCGCATATCATCAGATGGGAGCAGGTACAGTTGAGTGAGGATGCTACGTACGAGCTGCGCCCGACGCGTATCCTTGACAGGAAGGAGCAGGTACTACGTAGCAAGGTCATCCCACTTGTGAAGGTACTTTGGACACATCATTCCGAGGAGGAAGCTACCTGGGAGACTGAGGCCGAGGTCAGAAAGAACTACCCTCAGATTCTCGAGGACTACGAAAAGGTATAAATTTCGAGGACGAAATTTTTTGTTTAAGGGGGGTAGATTGTAACGACCTGTAAATTTCCGTACATTGGGTCGAGTACCACCTCGACCAGAAATCATGTAGAATTAAATCCTTTAGAAATTTAACAAAGTTAACTAAGTACTAAACTCGGTTAGCCATGAAATCCGTTGGGATCGCTTTAAATACGATCTGCAAGACCCAAAACTTGCAGAATTAGTGACTCTAGGTTACCCTAAAGTCTAGATCCAAACTCATTACCCGGCTGCTCTCGGGAATGAAACGAAACTTCGTGTTGGGTCTAGATCGCACATCGGGAGTCCGATTAACACGAAGCTAAGGAACCAGGACCGCCCCACTGGGCTTGAACAATCTCATCTCAAAAATCAGATGATTCCGATGTCCCACGGCCATTCTTTTCGATCCGGAGCGAGGGAGTGTGTGAAAAACATAAATTCCATCCCAAAATAAATATTTGGAATAGTGATCTGGCATCATTCGGTTGCGCGTCAGTATTAAGCAACCTGACCGTCGGAATCAGACCAAATTACACCCTCGAATTAAGAAAAATTTCAGGAACATTTACATGTACTTAGAATTTCTGATCGTGGCCCACTGACCGTTGAACTGAAAGTGGTCCGCCACGTGCGATCTGGGAATTCGATCGAGTCGAAAACGTAATCCCACGTAGATCTATAGATGGTGAGCTTAAGTCTGACATTTGGCTCAAGGAGGCCCACCAGAACATCCCTTTTGAGCTTGGAAAGTGGCGAACTGCCTATATATGCAGCCACCCTTGAACCTGAGTCTATTTTGGACATGATTTTGGCTATAAAAGGGGCTTAGAACAGCCCCTCTCACAGCCATACGAATTTGGGAGCAAACCCTTAGAGAGAGAGAGAGAAAAGAGAGAGAAGGGCTTGGAGTTCGTAGCCGATCTTCCTCCTACTGCTTCCACTCATCACACGGCCTACACGCCTTATTCCAGGTGTTTTCCGGCGGTGTCCATCCCATTTGAAGGTAAGAAACCCTAACCCTAGGTCTGATTTGAGGTTGGATAGTGGTAGGTTATGGAAAAGCTAATCGGTTATGCTCTTTAGGCTAGGAAACTCCCGTATACGGAAGCTCCAATATCCTTGCTGATTCGTTGGAATTCCAAGGGCTGAGGTGAGGACTTTAAATGTATAAGTTACGTCTTTCAACGCTTTCAATGTCAGATAATGATAGATTCATGATCTGCGTGTAAATGCACATGTACAAAGTGCTTTCCGTTTCCTGTTTCGATTAACATTGTAGAATATGGAATTTCACATACTCTAGATAAACGTAGAAATACCGTATACGTATTTTTTTTGGGAAAATGTTTGACATGTTTATTTAATGTTTGATTATATAATATGTGGATAAAATGCTAGTTTGGCGAAAGGAATCGCAAAAATACATGTTCATGTGTAAATGTCATGTATGTTGAAATTGCGTATTCTAGAAGTACCGCATACGTGCGGATTTTGGAAATGCAATTGTAATGATTAATTGCTGTATGATTGGGAGATACATGGGTAAAATACTCACGTGGCGAAGGGACAGCCCTAACACAAATTTCGCTAACATACGTCGTGTATGTTGAAATAGTGTATTCTAAGTAGTTGTATAAACGCTCGTGTGCGCAAATGTTCATGTATTAGTGCCTTAGAGAGGTGCTGATATGGGATTCCCGACTCCCTTAGAGACAAGTAGGCTCCCCTCCATGCGGTGGTTCGCTAGAACCACTCACCTGTAATGTGTATGTAATTGTATCCCTATGTGGATAGTGCCTTACTACATGCTTCACAACATGCTTTACAACATGCCTTGTAACATGCTTTACTTCATGTTTTACTTCATGCTTTATAACATGCCTACTAACATGCTTGTATTGCTTGTTTATCATGCTTTACTCCACATGCTATCGATGAAAACTGTTTGAGTTTGGACTATGTATATAGTCCAAACATTCGGTACCAGACTTGCGATTGTGGCTGAGATTCATGTCGCCACAAAGGACGTGTCTGGCGAACCCGAGTCGTACTTCGGTTGTCGATAGTGGTTGGCCACACGGAGTGCTTTTGCGCTCCATATAGCTCAACTTGTTGTGCGCTCGAGCTAGTCAGGCTCGTCAACTAAACCGAAGTGTATCTGTGTGTTCACCCTGTTTGGTCGCTACTGCTTGAACCTAGGGTACCAAACTTACCAGTGGCGATCCCCGTTTAACCATGGTACCAAGATCCGCTAAGTCGCATGAGCCGGGCATGGTGGTATGGGACACCGTGTGTTCGAGCTGTCGGCCTACGCTGGGGCCATGTGCCTCCCCGTAGTGACCATTGCGCAACCAACTCGTGAGCCGAATACGGTGGTATGGGATACTGTATTCGAGCTGTCGATACTTCGGCGAGAGAACCGAGTACGGTGGTGAGATCTGTGCTCGTGCTGACGGGCGACGAGTCCTCCGTAGTATCATCGAGTACACTCCAAGGGTCTGTGATTGGCCACGAGTCTTTCACAGCAACTAGAGTGCGAGTTGAGCCGAGTACGGTGAGACCTGTACTCGAGCTGACGGCTAGTGATTGAGCCGAGTACGGTGAGACCTGTACTCGAGCTGACGGCCAGTGATTGAGCCGCATACGGTGAGATCTGTATCCGCGCTGACGGGTGACAAGCCCTTTGCGATGCCTTCACTACGCTTCTCAAACCATAATATCGTATGAGATTACCTAGGATTGACGACCCTATAATGGATCATGTTTGGGAAATGATACAAGGGAGGTACCTTAGTTTCCCAATACTGCTGTTTGAAATGGACTAATAAAAACTTGGTAATCATGAGCATCATCGCACCGCATGTGCTTTGTAGATGTGGCGCACTGAGGGAGTTAGCATTCGCGAACGTAAGATGATGTCGCTTGAGGGTGGTTTGGAAAGGGCATACAGCATCATGTCATATCATTTTTGCACTTAATAAGAGTAGTTAGAAATGTTTGATTTTTACTGCTTTATCATTACCGCTTGATTGATTTGATAACATGTTAACTTATGCTTTATTGTTCCACTGAGTTAGCTACTCACTCCCACGTTATGGGACGGTGTTTGCAACACCCACCAGACTCTGTCGCAGGTGTAGATGGCGCCTTGGTACAGGAGCCAGAGCCCGACTTTGATGAGGACCAGGAGGAGTTCTCCTTCATGCAGTACTCTGAGGGCTTCGCTTAGGCCGGCTGCATTGCGGGATTTTCAGGGCCTCTCTTGAGGATTGTATTTTGGTTTTTGACTTAGGAACACTACATGTATAGTGATACTCAGCTAGTACTCATACTCTGGAGTTCAGAAAATTTTGTTACTTTACATACTTTGAATATAAAATTTCAGTCTTCCGCTTGCCTTTATACAATTGAACTGGAGTATGATTTACTGTTTTGGTATAATCGCATTCATGTTTATTGCGCTAACTCAGATAACATTTAACCGGCATTGTGTATGTTGCATAAGTGATGCGTTGGAACTCGGGAGATGAGTTCATACTCGACCCCCGAATTTCAGGGCGTTACATACAAGTACAAGTTCAAGGCTCAAGTTCAAGTTTAATCTTCAAGTTCAGTACTTTAAAGACTCAAAAACTCAAGTCTTTACTCTAGCTCAAGTTCAAGATTTAAAGATAAGCTTCAAGTATTTCAAGTGTATGAATTAGTAGAGTGAATGATGTTTTAATTGTTCAATCTCACAAAGAAGGTATGGATGACCCTAGATTGACCATAGGTTAGGTCATATTCATTGCATATGCTATGTGGGCCATTTCATAAGTTTATATGTCATTTCCTCTACCAGTCCTAGTATTTGTTCGACTAGTCCAAGCTCTGGCTCGACCAGTCCAAAGTTTTTCGATCAGTCCAAGATTTGTTGCAAAATTTTAAAATTTTCTTTTGGACCCTCGACCAATCGTGGATACTTCTCGACCAGTTTAGTAACAGTGCTCGACCAGTCGTGCAGGCTCGACTCAAAGTCTAGCAAGGTTTATTGGTCCCACTCGATCAGTCGGGTGCATTGCTCGATCAGTCGAGCTTCAATTGTTCATTCTCACAAATAAGGTATGGATCACTCTAGATTGACCATAGGTTAGGTCATATTCATTGCATATGTTATGTGGGTCATTTCATAAGTTTATAGGTCATTTCCTCGACCTGTCTTAGTCTTTGTTCGACTAGTCTAAGCTCTGGCTCGACCAGTCCAAGATTTGTTGCAAATTTTTGAAATTTTCTTTTGGACCCTCGACTAGTCATGGATACTGCTCAACCAGTC
Source organism: Magnolia officinalis (assembly GCA_021015155.1). NCBI lineage: Eukaryota > Viridiplantae > Streptophyta > Magnoliopsida > Magnoliales > Magnoliaceae > Magnolia > Magnolia officinalis. The sequence goes on from JAJHSJ010000001.1 coordinate 67,385,913, forward strand.
GAATGAACAGTGCTCGACCAATCATGCAGGATCGACTCAAAGTCCAACAAGGTTTTTCGGTCTTATTGTACATTGCTCGACCAGTCGAGCAAGCCACTCAACCAGTCGAGTAATGACCTTATCTTATCGCGCTAGAAATTTTGAAATTTGGTTGGTCCTTCGACCAACTGACCCTTGGACCAGTCGAGAGAACAGTATTTTCACCTATAAATAGTGGACGAATCTCAGAGTTTTTCATTCATTCCAAGCTATATCAAACCATCACTCTGAGAGATAAGTTCCTGCACTTCTTAAGCTATATTGTGTTCATTTTAAATTCTCTTAAATAGTTTTTGCATTTGATTTTGTGATCTTCGATCAACTTAATTTCATTAAAGAAAGGAATTGTGATATTACCCTTTTTTAGATCAAAATCAAATCAAGCTAGCATAGGTTGAATTAATCTAAAAATCATTTAGATCTAAAATCTTTCATTTGTGAGACTGGACATTGAACATCTTCGTCTACATCGGATTGGTTCTACCGGGGTTCTTCAGAAGGAAAATTTTCCAGATAAGTATTATTTATTCTTTGTGTATCTTTTGTGGTTCGTGAGGTTGTGCCAGAAAATCTCAGAGTGTGGGGTTTTCGTAATTGTGTAAGCCTATCTAAAGACACAATTATGAAGGTTTTAAGGTGAGCCTTGGAAAACCTTTTTCATAGTGAATGTTAATATCCCGAGTGTAACATCCCAAAAAAATCGAGGGTCGAGCATAAACTCAACTCCCGAGTTCCAGAACATCACTTATGCAACATAGATAATGATGATTAAATGTTGTCTGTGTTAGTACAATAAACATGAGTGAGATTAAGCCAAAACAACATATCATACTCCAGAGACAGTTAAATTGCAAGCGGAAGACTGTGATAGATATATAAAATATAAAATAGTGGTGAGTCTCCAGAGTGTGATAAAGTTACCAGGTTAAATAATTACAAGTATAGTTCTAAAATATACCAAATGTGAGGAAGTGTAATGTCTCCTATCCCAAGTACCATAGCCCCGCCAATACAATACCAGGTCTTCATAGACCTGCCAGAGAGTCACAGATAGGAGAACTCCTCGTCAACATAGTAGTGGTCCGGCTCTGCTTCATAAGCATCGCCATCACCTGAAACTCAACAAATCTGGTTGGTGTTGCAAACACCGTCCCGTAATGTGGGAGTGAGTGATCAACTCAGTGGAATAATAAAGCATAGGTTAACATGTTATCAACTCAGTCAAGCAGTAATGATAAAGCAGTACAATCAAACAATTCTAACTGCTCTTATTCAATGCAAGTATGAAATGACATGATGTATGCCCTTGCCAAACCACCCTCATGCGACACCATCTTACGTTCGCGAATGCGTCCATCCCTCAGTGCTCCACATCTACTAGGCACATGCAGTGCGATGATGAGCATGATTACCAAGTAATTATTAGTCCATTTCAAACAACAGTATTGGGAAACTAAGGTACCTCCCTTGTATAATTCCCAAACGTGATCCATTCTAGGGTCGTCAGTCCTAGTTAATCTCATACGATATTATGGTTTGAGAGGCATAGCGAAGGCATCACAAAGGGCTCGTCACCCGTCAGCACGAATACAAGTCTCACCGTATGCGGCTCAATTGCTGGCCGTTAGCTCGAATACAGGTCTCACCGTACTCGGCTCAATCGCTGGTCGTCGGTTCGAATACAAATCTCACCGTACTCGGCTCAACTCATGCTCTAGTTGCCATGAAGGGCTCGTCGCCAATCACAGACCTTAGAGTTTACTCGAAGGCACTACGGAGGACTCGTCGCCCGTCAGCACGAATACAGGTCTCACCGTATTTGGCTCTCGCCGTAGGTGTCGACAGCTCGAATATAGTGTCCCATCACCATAATCGGCTCACGAGTCTGGTTGCTCATTGGTCACTAAGGGGAGGCACATGGCCCCAGCGTAGGGCGACAGCTCGACCACGGTGTCCATACCACCATGCCCGGCTCATGAGTCTTAGCAGATCGAGGTACCATAGTTAAAAGGGATTTCACTAGTAAGTTTGGTACCCTAGGTTCAAGCAGAAGCGTCTAAACATGGTGAACATATATAAGACAGATCGGGTTACTTGACAAGCTCGGCTAGCTCGAGTGCACAATAAGTTGAACGACATGAAGTGCATAAGCACTTCGCGTGGCCAACCACTATCGTCAACCGAAGTACGACTCGAGTTCGTCGAACACATCTCACGTGGCAAATGAATCACAGCCATGAATTCAATTCTGGTACTGATTGTCTGAACTATAATCATAGCCCCAAACACAATCATTTGCAGATAGATAAAGCAGTAATGAATCAAGATTCAAATCATACAATCAAAGTCTGGTATTTTCCGTTTAGGGCTGCCAGGGCTGTAGCACGCACTCGTTGCTCCACTCCCCCATCACCCATGACGGATCGTACAACGTAAACATGAATTTAAGCATATGCATTACATAGATAAAATCATACAATCAGTTGAGCATGTTATGAAGCACACACAAGCATGAGTTTGTACATATTCAATTCCTAATCACACAGCTATCCAAGGAAATCATACACATAGTTAAAAGAGGTTGAGAATCATATCTCAACACCCTTATACATTACAATTTGCTAACTACTACTCATTCAAACATTTCAACAAACACTTTAAAAATACATACATCAACATACATGACATATGTTGATCACATAGGCATGAGGCCAAATCCTTTCACTAGGGAGTTGCCCCAATCATAGCACGCGTACACCCACGACGGATAGTCATGGCAAGCAGGAATCCAAGTTCCATATTCATTCAGTCATTTCCACAAACACTTGGCCCACACATTTTAGCATATATAGTGTATATTGGCCGTGGTGTGATTTAGGGCAAATCCTTTCTTCAAAGGGGTATCGCCAATACAACAATCATATATCCATGACAATTAGTCATGGCGAGCACGAATGAGAATTCTATACTAATTCAGCCATTTTCACAAACACTTAGAATACACTATTACAACATACATGGTGTATGTTAGCAAAACATGTATTAGGGCTATCCTTTCGCCAAGCAAGTATTTTACACATATATAATATATTTATACAACAAATAATCATGGCAACCACATCTCTAAAATATATATGTATACGGTACTTTCTACACTACAGTATTTCTACATACATCGTGTATATTAGCAAAATATGTATTTGGGCGAATCCTTTCACCAAATAAGTATTTTATCCATATATCGTATATTCATACAACAAATAATCATGTCAAACACATTTTTAAAATTTATGCATATACGGTATTTTCTACGAATACCTAGATAGAATATGTAAAATTCCATAATCTACATCTTTAATCGAAACAGAAAACAGAAAGCACTTTGTACATGTGCAATTGCATGCAGATCATGAATCTATCATTATCTGGCATTGAAAATGTTGAAAACCATAACCTATTACACCTAAAGTCCACACCTTTTGTCGTAGAATCGTAACGAATCCAATAGTTTGCTAAGCTTTCGTATATGGCAGTTTGGTAACCTATAGAACGAAATAGGTTAGCTATTTCATAACCTACAACTATCAAAACCCCAAATCAGATTAGGATTAGGGTTTCTTACCTAGAAATGATGCAGGAATCGCCAGGAAAGTGATGAGAACGGAGCGGTGGAACTCGTATAGCGGCAGGGAAGAGTGGCAGGGAGATTCTCCCACTGCTCCCACACTTTCACTCTCTTTTCTCCCTTCTCTCTCTAGGGTTTCTCTCAAATTCGTATGGCTTCCATGAGAGAGGGTTTAAGGTCCTTATATAGCCTTAAAACTAACCGAAATAGACTCCAGGTCAAAGTATACTTAGGTTATAACCAAAGCGGGACTTTTTTAACTCAACGGAGGACTTCTGGCAGGCCTCCTTGAGTCAAAGGTTGGACTTAAGCTCACCAACACCGGATCTACGTACCATTAAGTTTTCGTTCCAGTAGGGTTCCCAGATCACGCGTGGCGGACCAGTTTCAGTTCAACGGTCAGCGAATCTCGATCGGAGATTCCGAGTACATGTAAATGTGTATGAAATTTCTCCTGATCCGAGGGTGTAATTTGGTTTGATTCTGACAGTCTGGTTGTTTAAAACTGATCCGCAAGCAACACGTGCCAGATTACTATTCAAGATATTTACTTTGTAAAGAAAACAAGTGTTTTCACACTCTCGCTCCGGACTCAAGCGAACAGCCGTGGGACACTGTCTGGATTTAATTTCCGAGATGGTTGTCAAGCCCAGCAAGGCGGTCCTAATTCCTTAAGTTCGTGTTAATCGGACTTTCTACGTGTGGTCCAGATCTGATACGGAGTTTCGAGATGCTCCGAGAGCAGCCGGGTAATGAGATTGATCCTAGATTTTAGGGTAACCTAGCGTCAATGATTCTACAAGTTTTAGGTCTTGCAGATCGTATTTAAAGTGATTGGTACTAATTTCACAGGTACTCTAGTTTAACACTGGATAATTCTCGCCTAATTTCTAAAGGATTTAGTCCTGTATGATTTCTGTCTGAGGTGGTACCTGGGCCTTGATAGTTTGTATATAAAGTGATCCAAGTTATACTACTTAGCTAGTTTAGGATAGTGTCTAGGATGAAAGTGCTTAGAAAAATTGAAAGAACAAGGTAGTGAAGGGTGGAATTTGTGAAGAAAATGGTTTGAAAAGGATTTTGAGGCTTTAATCGAGTGTTTGAGAAGTTAAACCGGTGTTAGGATTGACTCATCGCCTAAGGACGTCTAATTCTAGGTTGGGAAAAATTCGGGCTATTACATCGAGGGAGTAGATATTAGGAGTGGAGTAGTTGTGTGTCTATTTTTCTAACAGTTGATGTACACACAAATGAACCACTATAATTTTTGGAGTTATGGTGGATGATTGAATTTGGTTATGTGTGTGAATGTTGTAATTTACTTTATGCACTTGTGGTGAATGGTGTAATTTACATTATACACTTATGGTGAATGTTGTAATACTTTAGTTTATTTCCTTTGCCTCTTTATTGGTTTGGGTTTTTGATACTTACAAACGTTCTAGTAAGGTTGTCCTACCATAAGCCTTTGGTATTTTGTGTTAGGTTGTCCTTAGAACTAAGTTTGTATCAACCTCTCAAGACTGGTACATTTGAGGTTGCTATTTACTTGTACTATTTTATTATTTGATTATACTATCTATCTTTTTATTCCGCATTTATTTTTAATTTGGCATGGTCCTATTCACCCCCCCTATAGGACATTTAGCTTGGCCTTTTCAATGACCAATTTAAATGTGAAGGATTAACCACTTGCAACTAACCCTTCCAACCTTTGTGAGGTATGTTTAGGCCACTCCTTTGAATTGAATGATGATATGATTTGAGAGATGGACGAGTTACTCGATATGACTCTGGAATTTGAAACCACCTAGTTGAAGTAACCATCTGAGCTGTACACTTTTGACGATTTAATGCCTCCACTGAGAAGCTTTAATGACAGAGTCATCACATCAATGCTATCACATCAATGCTTCACCTATTGATCCTCAATCTGTCTGTGAAGGGCAAGAGCAAGAGAGCATGCGTCCATCCACTTTCAAAGATGATGGAATCCTTAGGCGGATCATCACAAACTTCGATGTGGAGAATGAGCCACTCTCAACTAAATTTCCCAACTCTTCAGAAGATTGCTTAGCATGCTGTGCAGATTCAAATGACCTCATGATACAAGATGTAGTGAATGCCTTGCAAGACAACATCTCTATAGTTGTTACTGATCGAGAGAACCCTTATTCTGAAACCTTTCCTTCCACAGATCCTGAATGTTTTCTATCATAGGAGGGAGAGCTGACAATTGAACCAAAGTCTGAAACTTTAGAATGTATTGAGACTACATCATAGGTTGAGAATTTTTCTGAATTTTATCTACTTGAAGTCTCTGATTCACGAAGGGGTACTAACTCTGAAATTTTCTCTGTCACATGTGAATCATATATACTTTGGATACCTTAAGAGATTAAAAGGAAACCTTATGCTGAGGTTCATAAATTTCTTTGGAAATTCATGCTTCAGGGCATCTAAGATTATTGCAAAAAAGGGCTTTTGGATGATCTTGTTGATAAACCTACTAAGAAATTTATCTAGATATTGGCCGGAGGAGGAACCTTGTGGCATGACTAAGTAGCTTTTCCCTTGCTTTCCTAGTTTAAGATTAGCTATTACTTTCATAGGATAGTTTGCTTTTGTTGTTTTAGGATAGTTTGTTTATCGTCTATTGAGTCCTCCTGCTAACCCATCTTCACTTTGAGACCCTTGGAAAAGCCTCTAGATTCCTTCTTCAGGTACTACCTTTCCATCACTTCTCCTTTACTTTCATTGTCTCATGTGCATTACATGATTATATATTTTACATTGAAGACAATGTAGATTTTAGGTTAGGGGGTGTGGATTAGGAAAGCTAATAAGTGTTTTCTTAGTCTTTAAGCAAAAATTGTGCAAATTTTTCTGAAAATTTTGGAAATTCGAGTGATTTTGAAGTTCATCCATGATTAGAAGTTTTAAACATTAATTGAGTCATGATTTCACATGTCACATCCAACTTACACATTAAAGTGTCAGTTTGATATTGAATTGTTAACTTGATAATTATTAAGCATGAAAGGAACCAACCTGGGGAATTTGTCCATCATGTTCGATGAGAAGAATTTAAAAGAATGAAAAATAAATAAATACTCAGCTAAAAAAAAAAAGTTGTCATCGAAAACGGCTACCTATTAAAGATCTTTAAAAAGGTTGACATCGCGTGAAATCCATCGATTGAAAAATCAAAAGCTGGAAGAATGAAAAGATGAACTGTAAGGCAAGTTTTGGTTTAGGTTTTGGTTGTCTTAAATACTCTTTTGATTATCAATGTTATCATGAAAATAGAGAATTGAACCTTTGAGTGTGATAAGTCTAAGCTTTACTATATACTCATGGAACTCAATGTTTAGAATTGTTCTAATTGAAGGATTAAACTTTGAACTAGATTGTGAAATTTAGCGAGTGCAAGGGTTGAGGAGAAGGTGATGTTCAACATTGATGTATTTTGAAACTCTATTATCTGGATTGTTTCTAAAACCACTTAAGTATATAGAAATTGTCATGTTGTTCTCGAAATAATTTTCGCATACTTTGCTCGGGACTAGCAAAATGCTAGTTGGGATTGTGTTGAGGGTCAAATATTGCATATTATCCCCCATTTATTACTTGGTTTTATGAACACGATAATGCTTAATATTCTATTTTAATCATGTTTGTGTTGCAAGGTGAATTTAAGAGCTTGGATTGAAAAGGATGCTAAAAGCATGGATTTAACACTCAAGAATCACTAAAGCTAAGGATGGATCTTATGAGACCAAAAATGAAGAATTCACATGCCAAAGATCCAAGAAAACCAAGTGAGGAATGAAGATTATTGAAGACTTGAAGTGAAGAAAAAGAACCCTAAAAATCTGCATCATTCGACTAATCTAAGCCCATCTTCGACCAATCGAAGGCCCCTTCTCGATTAGTCGAAGATTCCTCGACTCGAACTTCAGTGATAAAATCTCTAAATTCTAGTCATCCTCAACCACTCAAAGGAGACCCTCAACCAGTCGAAGGCTGTCCTCGACCAGTCGAGGGTTACGGAGAGTTTGCACGGACTGCGTAAATTTGATATGGTTTTCGGATTTTTTGAAGTCGGTGGGAAAGGAGGTGATGCACAACTATAAATAGGAGTCCTCAGGGCATGCCTAGGCACCATCTAGGGTTTGAGGAGTGGAGAAAAGCATGAAAAAGTTGTCACCAAGAGTTTTTCTTCCTTTTCCTTGGTGGTTTTTATGCTTTCTTAAGAGATTTTAGTTCAATCATGTCTATGGTTGGCTAAACATCTTAGGTAGGGCTAAGAGGTGAAGCTTGTAGCGTGATGGGATGTTTTCTATTCCTTTGATTCATGTTTAAGTTGAACCATCTTTGATTCTAGTTTGATATTTAAGAAATACTTTCCGTTTTTAATGGTTTGTTGTGACTCAAATTACAATAGATCTACGATAGCTTTGAGTATATTATTTTCATGTATTGAGATTGTGAAATTAGAAAATCCTGTTGTTCACCATCGTCCCATGGGCATGGTTGGGTGATGGAATCCTACCTAATCTTCCCAATTCTCTTATGATTGGTTGTGAGATTGATAAATCCTATTGTTTGCCTTGTATCCTGGGCATGGTTTGGTGATGGAATCACTTCCAGTTCTCACACCTCTCATCCATTGAGAATTAGGTCAAAGGAAGTTCATATTTGGTTTTACTGAGATATCTTCCAATTGGATAAGATGGGACTCTGATTCCAGTTGCCTCATTGAATTAAGCTTAGATCTCCTTGATCTCTACAAGTGAATTCTTGGAAACCCTAGTTAACACCTTTGAATTTCTTAGTTTTAATCACTTTAATCACAATTACTCTCTCAATTAATTTAGATTTAGATTTACATCTTTTTCTAGTTCTAGTTCTAGTTACTTTCAGAATACATATAAGATTAGTCCATGTGGATTCGACCTCGGTCTCACCGAGATTATTACTACATCGCGACCCTGACCTCGGTCTCACCGAGATTATTACTACATCGCGACCCTACACTTGGGGTTGTGAACAGTTTACCATAAAGTGAGTGCCAAGAATAATTGAAGAAAAGTAAATACTCAATTTTTTATTCTCAAATATGAAGGAATATCCTAATTTGTCCAAACAAGAAACAAAAATTAAACTATGCCTTATAGAAGGTACACAAAATGTATCAATTAGATCCAATGAAAGACTTAACCCTAACCTAAGGCTATAGACTTTAATTGCCTCCACGTCAACTTTAACGTCATTGCCTATGTATATTAAGCATTCCGCATCAGTTGGTGTCCGGCTTTGTAACGAGTCATACACAGAAGTACAAATGTGAATGGTTGTTCTCAAATATATCCATCAAGAATCTACTGACACATCAATTAGATTAGATTCAAAATAAATTAGGATAGAATTATTAACTTTCCTTATGAGTTACTGCTTGTACTTTATGTAGTCTTTCTTCTGATGGTTCGGCTTATTGTAGAAGAAGCAGTTAATCTTTTTAGCCCGCTTATGACTCGATCAGTTCCAGGTTGATGGCCAATCAGAGAACCTAGAGGACCTGAATAGCGCTTCGATCGACTCTATAATATACTCACGAATGTTTTCTTTTCCATCATATGATGAGCGGGTTAATTTGTTCAGTAAGACACTCACTTCAGTCTTATCCAATTTCTTGAATTGATTTTCCATCTCGGTGAAGAAAACTTTGGCCTTATCCATATTAGGCATGGCACCCCTCATTATCTCAGAAATTGAGTGCTTTATGATTTTGAGAGATACTATTGGATCTGGATCATGTCTCATAACAATTTACCTTTAATTCAGTAGCATTTTCAGATGGTTTTAGAGGTTCAGATTTTTTTTAACGCAAGGTCCAGCTGTAAGCACCCTAGGATTATCTCTATGGACTCTTTCCATTGAACATAATTGGATCCAGTTAAAGGTAGGAACATGATGCATTTGATTTGTAATTGTAACTGGTTACAAAATATACTCTCATTAGTAGATTGTTTACATTAAAAAAACTCATGAATAAAACTGAACATAAGGCAAATTTATCAATTCAGTGGGGCTTTTATCTGAATTATACAAGATAAAGATGAGCCCAACCAAATTACTCCTAGTGAGAATCAGTCACATCATCATTACTCCAATGGGAGAAAGTCATGAAATGTAAGCAACTCTCCTGAACATGAAGCTAAGTAATGCCAATCAAGTAAATCTAAGATACTCAACACTTGTGGGTAAGATGAGTGTTTAAGCCTTCATCACCAGCACTAATTACTCCACACCGTTTATGTCCCTGCCAAATGGTGATCGTCTACATTTTCGTCACTATCTGTATTGAACATAAACGCAGCTGCAAACAATCATATATTTGAATCCCAATATCACAAGTGTCGATTCATAAAAAATTTCACTGATTGAGGTCACTATAATGGCTACCACAATCAAATTCAATTCCACAAATTTAGACTCAAGATTGTGATTTTAATCCTACTCTCAACATATTATTTTAAATTGCTAGATTTGGCCCAGTAAGTAGTTAGAATTAACCGTTGAAAGATAGAAAATCCATAAAAAAGATAAATGGTTTGGTTTCGCTTTTCATTTTAACTGTCCATGTCAGCTTTTAAAGAATGGATACTGGGCCCATGAATGAGCCTGATCAAGGTTATATCTATATGATCTTTACATCATCCATAAGCATTCCTAATCTTGGCAAAATGTTCACAAGATGGATGATCAATCTAATTCAAATGGACAGTTAGATCATACTCCATAGTCCACATAGATGGATGACCATGATCTTATTAAATGGTCCATATAATGGTGTATCTATGTTCTTAGTCATAAACCTAGCGAAAAATCCAGATGGCATGCCTACTATATATATATATATATATATATATATATATATATATATATATATAATAGATGATTTAGATATAAAGCTTATGTCTGGAATGGGTTCAGGCCCATAGACAAGGCTCATCAAGGGACCAAAAAAAACAAAACAGGCGCTAGCCCACCACAGGTAGGGCCCACAACACTGAGAGGACCTGCTGGTGACCAAAAAAGGGAGAAGGAAAAGGGGCATTGGCCCATTCTATTAAAAAAATGCAATAACCAAAATAAACAGAAAATGGGATGAAACCCTAACCCTAAATCTCTCACCCCACTTCCTCCTACACCTATGTCCTATCATGGCCCCAACACCATTGTCAATCACACAACTAGAAATCCGAAAGTCACACAACAACCATTCCATCTTAAACAACCAAGCAGTGGAAAACACTAGTCATCACTCCCTTTACAACCGCCTAAAGATGAAATCGATGGCAGTCGATGACTGTTATGGCGAATGAGAAAGGTAATGCAGTCTCATCCAGCCACAACGATCTCCACCATTTCTGGAATATGATAGTTATGGACATGATGGGTTCGAGTCCCTCTAACTATGAAGGGTAGAAAACAAAGGTCAAGGTCAGGACCATGGTTATAGTAGACTTTTTTAAGCTTTATACCAGCGATAATGGCAACTCTTACCACTCCCACAATGGCTGCCGGAACCAGAGAAGATGGGTTACAAAAATCCTATTGTCCACCGACTTTAATGGCAGCCCAAGTTACTACCACGACTCAATACTAGAATAGAGGGTGGTTCGACTTTCAACATCTATGACTATCTGACGCAGGGATGAACGTGATGAGGATAACTACTCCGAATCCATGGAGCTTCTCTGGACTCCTCACAGAGACTTCTCGAATCCACGAGAAAGAAAGTAGAAAATAAAAATAAATTCTAAGAAATTCGAAAATGATTAATTGATGACTAAAAATGAGTTCACAACCCTTTAAATAGGGGTACTAGGCAATGAGAAAGAAATCAGAATCAAACTACAAATAAAACTCCTAGAATCCGCAACTTACTATAAATAGTAAACTTAATATTTATAGTCGGTCGTGATGTCTACTAGTGCGCAAGGTTTTCGGCCAAAAATAGTAAGTGTCCTATTTGGCTTCACCAAACCGTTCTCCTAATTATTCTAAGCTCTTTTCACGTTGGGCGCAACTCCTAAAGCCCGATGGATGAAGAGTTATAATCAAACTAAAGCTTATTATTTATAGTAAAAACGAAATTAAAACAGGGAAACGACCGTCGATCCAGGGGTTTTTCACAATTTCGGGCTGCATAACCCGGCATAGCTAGGTCGGTCGGCTAAAGTAGCTCGTTCTACCCCGAAATCATATATTTTACGTCAGCTAACTCATTCCGGATTGCGAGATACGCCCGATGTAAGGTCCGATGGTCCGGCTCACTTTTGTCGTCGACCGGGCCTTTTCTGATCCATCTTGGCCATGAAACTGTCCGTGACCCGCTTTACATCACTATCGTTCCTTAAGGGTTACTGATCATTAATCTAGCATCAAGAATCCTCAATGGGTTTTGTCCCCAGTAATAAACCAGAATCCGACCACCCCTTACCGGGATTTTAGAAGAATCACAACTTTATGGGGTCCATTAGTATGCTTAATCACATTATCCAATCCTTAGGGAGACTAAGATCATTGATCAATAAGGCCTATCTTATAGAATTCTTACAGGTTATGATTTGATGATGATAAGGTGAGCCACATAGCAGTCAAAATGGATTTCGAATCCAATGTGTTTCATGAACTCACGGTCGACAACTTTTGGCGAGGAAGTCATGGTCATTAATGACAGATTGTCATGCGATGGGTCTTTCTCCATTCTAATGATTGTGGACAGTCTATATGGGTTATAAGAAGCTTATGGGGACCACTTTTTAAATGTATGAATTAGTTTATCTAGTGGGTTCCAAACTTGGAGGTCATGTTGCCACACTCATGCGATTTACAAAGGAAACAGTAAGTAAAAGTAAGGAAGCATTAGGTTCTTGGTAGCATCTTGTTGTAGGTTTTCTCAATGATGTGACAATCTGGATTTTCCCATATGAGCAGTTAAGATGCCTAATTCGGGTGTCACATTATGACTCTTCCGAAACGAGAAAGAATAGGAGTGTTGTTTTACTTGTGGAGGAATGGGGTTTACTTTGGAAGGATGGAAAAGCTAATTAGCTAGGTTGGTGGGCTAAAGTAGCTTGTTCTACCCCAAAATCATATATTTTACGTTGGCTAACTCATTCCGAATTACATGATACACCCGATCTAAGGTCCGACGGTCCGAATCACTTTTGTCATCGACCGGGCCTTTTCTAATCCATCTTGGCCATGAAATTGTCCGTGACCCGCTCTACATCAGTCCCCTCCACTTCAAAAGAATTTGTCCTTTAGTTCTCATCGTGCGCTGGTTCATGATACTCGGTAAGGTCTGCGACGTTGAAAGTCTATGAGATCGCCATGTCATCTGGAAGATCAACAACATAAGCGTTGTCATTGATCTTTTAAATGATTGGGATGGGTCCAATCTTCTTATTTTTCAACTTATTGTACGTCCCGGTTGGAAATCTCTCTTTGCGCAGATGGACCATAATGCGGTCGCCCACCTCGAACACTTTTTGTCGTCGATGCTTGTCCGCTTGTTTCTTATACTTCTCGTTCGAGGCATGTAGCTTGGTCTGCACTTTCGCATGGATGCCCATGATCTTATCTGTCATATGTTCTGCTGCAATGCTCGTGCCTGGGTGCTTGGGCAGAGGGACCAAGTCAAGCGTGTGGCGAGGCACTCGTCCATAGATAATCTGGAACAGTGATTTTCCTATAGAACGGTTCACCATGTTGTTGAATGCAAACTATGCTTGAGATAAGGTCAAATCCCACTACTTCAGTTTTTCTCCTGAAATATAGCGAAGGTGGTTTCCCAACATGCACTTCACAACTTTAGTCTGTCTATCAGTCTGTGGGTGGTAAGCACTACTGAATTGAAGTCGTGTATCGAATCGAATCCACAAAGTCCGCCAAAAGTGGCTAATGAACTTCGTGTCACGATCAGAAGTAATGGTCTTGGGGACCCCGTGTAGCTGTACGACCTCCCTGAAGAATAGATTCGCCACGTGTGTTGCATCGAGGGTCTTCTTGCATGAGATAAAGTGTGTCATCTTGGAGAAACGATCTACCACCACGAACACCGAATCCATACCGCGTTGTGTTCGTGGAGACCAAGCACGAAGTCCATTGATAAATCCTCCCAAGAACTGTCAGGCACAGGTAAAGGGGTGTAGAGGCATGTATTCTAAGATTGCCCCTTGGAGGTCTGACAAACATGACAAAGTTGTACGGCTTTTCCCACATCACGTACTAATTGCGGACAGTAATACCACGCTTCCACAAGAGCTCGAGTCTTGTCTCACCCAAGGTGTCCACCAAGGCCATATCCATGTAACTCTTGAATAATCTGCTCCCTCAGAGAACTTTGGGGGATGCACAATCGATTCCCTTTGAAGAGAAAATCATCCTGTGTATGAAGGTCACTGGAGTGACCTTCTTGGTACTTCACCTAAGAATCTTTGAAGTCCTCATCCTCGGCATACAACTCTTTGAGACAATCGAAGCCGACCACCTTGTTGCTCATCGTAACAAGTAGTGATGTACGACGGCTAAGTGCATCAGCCACCTTATTCTACTGCCCTGACTTGTGCTTCAGAACGAACGTGAATTCCTGTAAAAGTGCAACCCATCTAGCATGCACACGATTCACGTTAGTCTGACTATTAATAAACTTTAATGCTTGATGGTCAGTGTATAAAACAAACTCTCTTTGAATTAGATAATGCCGCTAATGTCGTAGCGCCTGAACAACTGCATACAACTCAAGCTTATAAGTCGACCACTTCTTTCAGGCTTCGCTGAGCTTCCCGCTGTAGAAGGCAACCGGCCTGCCTTCCTATGATAATACTTCCCCAATTCTGACGTATGAAGCGTTACACTCAACCTCAAATAATTTGTCAAAATTAGGAAGCACCAAGACCGGTGTTGTAGACAAACGATGCTTGATTTCATGAAAGCTCTTGTCAGCTTTATCGGTCCACTGGAACGGTCCTTTTTCCATGCAATCTGTTATAGGCACGACTATGGTGATAAAATCTCGCACAAATCGACGATAGAAAGTCGTCAACCCGTGAAAACTCCTCACCTCATGAATGTTTGTCGGGATCGGTCATTCCCTAATAGCTCACACATTTTCATCGTCCACACGAATGCCTGTGGACGTTACAACAGATCTTAGAAATAACAGGCTGTCAGTTAAAAAACTACACTTCTTCAAGTTGAGGTACAACTTGTTAATTTTTAGGACCTACAACACCTACCTGAGATGTTTCCTGCACTCTGCCTCATCCTAGCTATATATCAATATGTCATCAAAATATACTACCACAAATAGGCTAGTGAACGGTTTTAGAACTTGATTCATCAAACGCATAAAAGTACTTGGTGCGTTCAATAGGCCGAAGGGCATGACCAGCCACTCATACAACCCTTCCTTGGTCTTGAATGTCATTTTTCACTCATCACCGGGTCGCATACAAATCTGATGGTACCCGCTCCTTAGATCTCGTTTATAGAACACCTTGGCCCCTTCTAGCATATTGAGCATGTCGTCCAACCGTGGTATTGGGAACCGATATTTGATGGTAATTTTGTTGATTTCCCGGCTGTCGACACACATGCTCTAGCTTCCATCTTTTTTTAGTGTTAATAATGCTGGTATGACACATGGGCTCATGCTCTCTCTCAAGAGACCCTTACGGATCAATTCCTCCCCTTGCCCTTGAAGTATCTCGCACTCCTTCAAACTCATCCGATAATGAGGGCGGTTGGGTAGGTTATCCCCATGGACGAGGTTTATATGATGTTAGATGTCCCTCATGGGGGGTAATTCATCAGGTAAATCCTCAGGCCAGACTCCTTTAAATTTGTTTAGCAACAGTCTTAAAGTTGGAGGGATATTTGAGGGTTCCTCTTCCTCGCCCTTCACCACTATGGCGTATACCTCGTCGATTTCCTTGGATTCCTCCATGAAATTCCGAATGGTCAAGAGGGAACTCCCCTCCACTTTAGAGGATTCAGGGTGGTTCTCTGGTGCCATAGGGGCAAGGATTATTTTTTGATTATCTTTGATGAATATGTAGACATTATCTCGTCCCCAATGGGTCACATCACGATCCGACTGCCAAGGTCCACCGAGTAACATATGACAAGCTTCCATGTCGACCATGTCACAAAGTATTTGATCCCTATAATTTTTGCTAATTGAAAACGAGATAGTGCATTGTTCAGTTACCTTGGTCTCATTCACCTTTTTTATCCAGCCAATTGAGTACGGGGAAGGATGTTTCATCGTCAGTAGCTGCAACTTGTTTAACATCACTCTCGAGACGATATTCTCTCTACTACCATGTCTATGATCACATCACAGACCTTTCTGTTGACAGTGCACCGAGTACGAAATATTTTGTGTCACTGTGGATATAATTCTTTTCATGGGGCATACAATAATCGCCTCATAAATAGAATTTTGCCACGATTCTCTCCCATCACTTCATCACCACCTGCTATTTCTTTAGTGGTTTGTTCATGTTCATCAAATCCATGGTCTTCTTTTGCGGCCTCATCTTCAGTGCCCCCTTCGTTTATAGTCAAGTGTGTTGTGGGACGTTGAGGACAAGTGTTTGATAAGTGGCTTGGCTGGCCACAGCGGTAACAATTGTTCGACCTTAGCTGAGCATAAGGATTTGGAATCCTACTCGGGCCCACTGTTGTGGGTAATGCACGTTGAGGTCTAGATGAGTTGCTCCCCATATCAAGGTTTACGGTTGTAGGAGGTTGAGGACGTTCTTCTACTGGATCTTTTCCTCGTGCCAGCACTGGATCCTGCGTGGGACCCGTCATGGGGGGTCGAGTTGAAGGATATGGACGAGCAAGAGCACTTGAAGTTGTGTTTCTGCCCTACCTGTCAATTGAATTGCTTCATCCATGGTCCCGACTAGGTACATCTGAACTCGGTCCTGAATGTCGGCCGTAACCCACCTATAAATCGTGCCACCTTCTGTGACTCAGATTCTGATAGATCGTTTCGTGTAGCCAACTGCTAAAATTCTTCGATGTAATCTGTGACGATTCGATTTCCATGTCGGTAATTTTGATATTGCTTGAATAATATCTGCTCATAATCACTGAGGAGAAATCGTGATTGAAGAAGACGTCTCATCCGTGGCCATGATGAGATGAGCGCCTTGTTCTGGTGGGCTCTTGAGAGTTGTAATTGTTCCCACTATGCAGAAGTACCAGATTTTAATTTAAACACTACCAATTTTACCCTTTTATGATCTGTCACGTCCATATAATCAAAATATCTATCTACTTTTGCTACCTAATCGAGAAAATCTTCTATACGTAATAAACCGTTAAAACTAGGAAGTTCAGCCTTACCTCGATAGTCTCTTTCAGCACGATCTAGATGATCACCTCCATGGATTGGTCGTCGGGTAAAACCCTCATTAAGGTCCTCGTCGCTAGAACTTGAGTCATCTGGTGTAGCCCTACGGTTTTCCACTGGTAGCGCTCTACGGAAATTGGGGTTGCGTCGTACTGCAACCATGGGTGGTGGAGCCACCATAGGTAGTGGAGCAACCATAGGTGGTGGAGCACCGCCTAGGGCTCGGGGCGGAAGTAACGCATCCGCAAGACGGTCGAGGGTTACCTACAGCCCTTACATGGTCAACTGACTCTCCCAGTGGAAAGCTTCCATTCTTTCCGAAAGATAACTAATCCCTGGATCACCGTCCATAGGATTTTGATTCATACCTTTATTATTTACCATCGGCCCGAGGAGAATCCTCGCTCTGATACCAATTGACGTAGGGATAAACGTGATGAGGATAACTACTCCGAATCCACGGAGCTTCTTTGGACTCCTCACAGAGACTTCTCGAATCCACGAGGAAAGAAAGTAGAAAATAGAAATAAATTCTAAGAAATTCAAAATTGATTAATTGATGACTAAAAATGAGTTTGCAACCCTTTAAATAGGGGTACCAAGCAATGGGAAAGAAATCAGAATCAAACTACAACTAAAACTCCTAGAATCTGTGACTTACTATAAATAGTAAACTTACTATTTATAGACGGTCGTGATGTCTACTAGTGCGCAAGGTTTTCGGCCAAAAATAGTAAGTGTCCTATTTGGCTTCACCAAACCATTCTCCTAATTATTCTAAGCTCTTTTCACATTGGGCGCAACTCCTAAAGCCCGACGGATGAAGAGTTATAATCAAACTAAAACTTACTATTTATAGTAAAAACAAAATTAAAACAGGGAAACAACCATCGATCCAGGGGTTTTTCACAATTCCAGGCTACATAACCCGGCATAGCCGGGTTGGTTGTCTAAAGTAGCTCGTTCTACCCCAAAATCATATATTTTACGTCAGATAACTCATTCCGGATTGTGAGATACGCCCGATCTAAGGTCCGACGGTTCGAATCACTTTTGTCCTTGACTGGGCCTTTTCTGATCCATCTTGGTCATGAAACTGTCCGCGACCCACTCTACATCACTATCGTTCCTTAAGGGTTACCAATCACTACTTTAGCATCGAGAATCCTCAATGGGTTTTGTCCCTAGTAATAAACCAGAATCCGACCACCCCTTACTGGGATTTTAGAAGAATCACAACTTTATGGGGTCCATTGGTATGCATAATCACATTATCCAATCCTTAGGGAGACTAAGATCATTGATCAATAAGGCCTATCTTATAGAATTCTTACAGGTTATGATTTGATGATGATAAGGTGAGCCACATAGCAGTCAAAATGGATTTCGAATCCAATGTGTTTCATGAACTCACGGTCGACAACTTTTGGCGAGGAAGTCATGGTCGTTAATGACGGATTGTCATGTGATGGGTCTTTCTCCATTCTAATGATTGTGGACAGTCTAGATGGGTTATAAGAAGCTTATGAGGACCACTTTTTAAATGTATGAATTAGTTTATCTAGTGGGTTCCAAACTTGGAGGTCATGTTGCCACACTCATGCGATTTGCAAAGGAAACAGTAAGTAAAAGTGAGGAAGCATTAGGTTCTTGGTAGCATCTTGTTGTAGGTTTTCTCAATGATGTGGACGATCTGGATTTTCCCATATGAGCAATTAATATGCCCGATTCGGGTGTCACATTATGACTCTTCTGAAATGAGAAAGAATAGGAGTGTTGTTTTACTTGTGGAGTAATGGGGGTTGCTTTGGAAGGCTGGAAAGCTAAGTTGGGTCCACTGTGATGTTTACTAGAAATCCAATCTTTCTATAAAGTTTGTTAGATCGAACATGGTCAGAAATCAAAAGATGAGGCAAATGTCTTAACTTGGGTGGGTTATAAGATAGAAAATAGTGGGCTAACGCTAGCCATTGAAGGGAGACTGATGAGCGGTTTGGATGGCCTTAGTCAGTCCCCTAGATGGTGGGCAGTGATGGAGAGAGGAAGAGATTATAAACAAATAGGGGTGCATCTTCATTCCGGTGCACACATGGCAATGCACGTTGCCTATTTGTTCGTTGAATTTGGATCCTCTACTTGCCATAAGCAAGAAAATCCCGCTTGTTGCAATTTGATTGGGCCACATCATCACACATTGCATTTAATGTAGTAGTGCTGAAAACATTAGTGATGACCTGGACCAACCACGATACAGGAAAATAAGATTTTCTTGCTTGTGGCAAGTAGTTAGATTCTTGCTCGTTTGCTTCTTTTTTTTTTTTTTTTTAATGATGGGCTGTGGGGTCGACTAAGATGTTCATGGGTAATTTGTTCCGTCTATTCATTTTGCCAGATCATGCTTGGATATGTGCTAAAAAATGAGGTAGATATGAAGTTTAAGGGGGCCATACTCATGACTAGAAAGGCCCATCATTGAAATTTCTATGGATTTGTTGGATTTAAAAGAAGGATGACCAGAGATGACTTGATCGAGTTGGGTTGATGGTTAATTGGATAAACTAATGGATGATCACATGGTTTACAAGATGAATGGTTAATTGTATAGTTCACTCAGATCAAATGATCATTAGTGTGTTTGTGGCCATTGGAATTTGATTTTGATAGTATAGAATATTAATCAAAGTATTAGGGTCATGCAAGAGGGATTAGAATGATGGATGATCGGGTGTAGATGGATCAAGTTGGTTCTTTCTATATTTGATGATAATGTAATGGTCCATATTGAAATTGAATGGTTGGATAATTTAATAGGTATATGAAAAATAATCTTAATGGTTTAAATTGATGATAGATTAAGTAAATAATTATATAAGGCTCGGGATGTGTAGGAGGGTGTGTATATACATGTATTTGAGAGTAGGGGTCGGTATATCACAATCTTGATAGCTAGATGGTTTTATACATGGGTGATAGATAAGATGCATGAGTCAAATTTCTAAGTGGATAAGTATATGAGCAGATGCGATGATTCTGAAGTTGGTTTACCATGATCAGACAATCCAAAATCAAATTGGATGATTAGATGTCTTCCTCTAAAGATGGGTAGCTATTTCAACAATTGGTATAACAAGTGATCAAGTATACAAAAGTATATTAAAGTTCAAAGATCATTTTAAGGTGTACGAGGGTCTAAGTCTGTGTATGTGAGTGCAAGTTTAAGTGTTATTCTCCGAGAAGTACGGATTCAAATCGGGATGTACACGAGAACAAGTATTAGCATATATAAAAGAGTGCACAAAATTTGGAGGCATTACTGTTCTACCCTATTTCTGCCCGTTCTTACCAGAGCCAATTAGAAAGGGATATGTGTAACTTTATAAGAGTTGCATGGTGTATTCAAGATATGCAGAGATACCTGAAGAGGATTTTGTGGTAATACAGCTGGCATCTATCAAGCGGTGTTATGCCTCCATAAGGCAAGAGTGGGCAAGTGGAATGTGGTCGAATCGATAAGGAACCCTAGAGTGGTTACTAGGACAGGTGGTAAACTTAGAAGAAAGTCTTTGGAAAGTCAGCAGGCTGAAACGTTTACACTAACCATTATAACATGAGAAGGATCCAGATGGTCAATCTGAGGCTATAAATAGGAAGGGAATTCAATATAAGAACGGATCTCATACCAACCAAATCAAATCAAATTTATCTTTTAATTACTTCATGCTCCTTAGAATTATCAGTCATTTACACTCCTTAGTATAATCGGTAACAGTAATCAAGTAGCTTGTAATTCTAATATACGTTCATACGTCGGATTCAGTTTGAATATCAAGCAAGTTGTTCGTTCAAAAAGGTGCTTTACAGTTGTTCTTCGTGGTTAACTGTAAGAATTTCCTTTTTTTTTTATCTATATTGAAAAGTACTTTCATACGAAAGGCAAAGGTGCAACCCATCTTCAGAGGATGAACCCCACTCTCTGATAATCACCTGATAATCTTAAACAACATTGTGCAAATGGTTGAATAGGCTACCGATCTTATTCGATCTTGGTCATATATAAACGATTCCGACGTATCTGCCTATCTTGCCGTTTTGGGTCTTAGTTGTTCGGTTTGAATTGATTGGCACATTCAATTTTAGCACAATCGCACAAACCACGTAACTGAATTTGAAACCGAGAGGCAACATCTTTGGCATGTCTGATGGGTCCCTTTCTCTGGTTTACTTACTGGTGCGACATTGTGAATTGACCAATCGGTAATATGAATAGAATGAGCAATTGAATTGTTGGGGCTAAACTCTTAGCACCAATCGCACCACCTCCAATCAAGGACGTGTTGGTTCAAACGACCCCCAAAATTTTGAATTTAAATACTAATCTAACACTTAGTCCTGTCAAATAGGAAGGGGCATCGACCTTCTCTTGAAGAGGATAATGGTCGAGCTTCGGGATGTACAACTGAGTATCCAGCATGTTCAGGAATATGGGAGAACTCAAGCAGAGTTGGTATACACTCAAGACGAACAATTTCGTGTTCAAACTGAGAATGTTCACAAATGGATGGCTAACCAGAATGTGGCCATACATCGATTGATGGCCATCAATACCAAAAGAGCACCTATGATGACACAATATAATGTCAAAGGAAGTTTTGTCGGTAACATGACCCAGCCACCATTAATACTTCCCCTGTAGCAGAACACACTTCTTGTTCCGATCTAGGATGGATGGAATGCTCCACTGTGTACTGAGTTCAGGTGAACAGAGCAGGAAGTCAGAAATTTTACCCTTGAAGCTCAAGATCAAGGTATGCTGGGAGGACAACCTTTCTAACATTTTCCCATAAATCCATTGTTCCATGAGGGCCGTAACTGGGTAGGTCCTGATCCACCATCGATGGTTGAACCTCAACATGTGGATTGTGACTAGATTATGTAAATGGTCCAAGAGGTGGTAGGCTAAGTCCTCAGTCATAATATTATCCCGGTCTACATTAAGCCATATCCCAAATGGATCGACCGACAACACCCATTACTGAGGAATTATTAACCAGATTTTGCACTATTATTGAGCGATCCTGGTCAATCGACCATCAAACACGTAGTTCGATTCACTATGTAATGTGGTGAACTAGGTAACAATGACTATCACAAGTTGTAAATATTCGATCATTTATTGACTGTGGTGGCCTTCGCGTGGTACTCTAACTTACTGCCAAATTCAATTCATACATTTTAGGAGATAGAGGAAAAATTCCATGCTTGGTTCTTTTTTAAGGACAAGGATATGTCCATGGTCGATCTTGCATGCATCCGACAATTATCAGGGGAATCTTGCGAGAGTTACATTACCTGGTTCAAGAGAGCAAAAAGCCAATGTAAAGTCATCACGACCGAGGCCGAGTTTGTGTAACTTGCCCAAGATGGTCAGGAATACAAAATTCAAAATAAATTCATCGAAACTAAGTTTATGGATTTGTATGATCTAACTAAGAATGTTTTATATATGAAAAACTTCTTCAAGAAGGAGCCATGTAAAAGAACTCGACAATCGGGACATATTATCATGACCCTAAATACGAAGTTGCGATTGCCGAGGTAGTGGCCAAAAAACCACTCTTATGCTTGGTGCCGGTCAAAGCGGAAACAACTACATCGGCCATGCAAAAGGCTTAAAAGATATACATTTTTTTATAATAACTAGGTCGATGAAATATTTAAAATACTATTAGCCAAGAAGTTTATTAAAGTTTTCAATAATCATAAAATACCCACAGCTGAGGAATTGAAAAAGGTTAAACACTACAAATGGCATGGGATACATTCTCATTCAACTACAAGTGTGTTGTGTTCAAGAACATCGTCCAAGATAACATCAATCGGGAATTGGTGAAATCCTCTAAGAAGGGTGAAGAAGCATGCTAATTGATATTGATCCATTCCCACCTAATGCAGACATCAACATAGTCGTGGTGATTCTACATAAATTGGATCGACCATGACAGAGGGTTGATCTTGGTCCTGGTAGTTACCATGGAGAGTCATGATGACCGATGTCAAGATGATATTGGTTCTATGCAGCGATCACAGATTTCGCAGAGCGATCGAGATTAGTACAACATATTGGTCGAGACTCGTAACTATGTAACCAATGTGCCAGAATGATCCAGGACTTAGAAGCTCCGCCTCAGCTAGCAAGGCAGGTCGGATATGTAACTCCAAGAGGGACTAGCAAGAGGGATCCCCATCAACTGTGGAAGGCATTTTCATCACATGACTACTAGCCTCAGCAGAGAACTCTGAGGTAAAGAATGGTTAAGCCTCTACCAACTCAAGAGGAAGTCTGGAAAAGCGTCAGACATCACATATTCCGTACCATCCCTGACGCAATGACTTGAACCTAGAAACGTTGTTGGTAATGACGTTAAGCAGCCAAACGAAGAGAATTGATAGAGACAACGAATGCATCTCGGTCAGAAGCCATACAACCACGTCCATGCTGGAGAATTCTTCAACCAGAGGATAAATTGACCGTAAACATAGTCAAAGCGATCTTGAAACCCGTCATGCACTATCAGGTTATGGAAGATGTTAGCACAACAGTACAACAGAATTGGAGAACATTGACAATCATGATGATTTGTCTAATTATCTCAGTGACGAGTGGTTCTCAGGAGACGATCTGTTGATCGAACAACTAATGGAAGTATTGGAAGTGTCTTCACCCGCTTTCAAGTAGATAGGGGCGACTTTGACGACCAATAAAAACATCGAATGTTCCAATGCATGCTCTAATGAGCAACAAGGTTCAAAAACACTTTGGGAGCAATGTTTGGGTTCAGAGACTTTTTTTTGGGTCATTGTCACCAATTGTGTTTAATTGCAACATGGTATTCACTCTCCTATCTAGTTTTCAAGGCTAGCCATCTCAGCCTAGTAAGATGGTAGGTGATGTAGAGGAGCTCGGTCCTCCTGTAGTGATACAACACACTTATTTTCCCTTAAAAGATGCAATTGAAGGAGCATCAGGAATGAGCGAAACACCACAAGTAAATACTATCACCATGGAGTCAAGGGCATCATCTAAAAGAGTGGTTATTAAAAGGGTCACCCATGTGATGATGTAGCACCTTAAACCGATATACATATCTGACCATTTCGAGGGTTGCCCGGTCACCAGAATTTTGGTCGACAATGGGGCTACCATTAATCTTCTTCTAGTGAGAATGATGCAAAAATTGGGAAAGACTCCGGTTGATTTGATTCCATCTGAAGTAAAAGTCAATAACTTTGTCGGGCATGTCACAAATATATATGGTGTGTTACCGATCAACTTGACTATAAGAACTAAAAGAGTAATGGCTCCTTTCTTTGTGGTCGACTCTTTATCCACTTACAACACTCTGCTCAAGAGAGATCGGATTCACTCCTTTTCGTGTATTCCATCATTCTTGCATCAGTTTATAATATTTTGAAATTAAGATAAAGTCAAGTTTGTACTGGCTAATAATAAGCTATTTTTTACTACATCAAATGCAAATGAGGCCTACTACTATGAGGATGAGGTAGGGCCAATTCGGTCTTCCAAAAGGAATAAGTACGGATGTTTAACTTGGATATCCATCAAGAAGAATTCAGGCAGTATACATGCGAGATACTACTGTTATAATTCACCCAATTAATAACAGGTGATGGATATTGTACCTTATCGGCTTGTCCTACACTACACCATTAAAGAAATCCCATGACTAGTACACTAATAGAAGAGGAATGAATGACTTACTTCATGACTAGAATAAAAAAGCTCGAAGATAGCCTAAAAGATGTTGATAATGGTTTCTTCTTAAATTTGACCAATACAACTATTCTAATTTATGAGGTAGATGGAGACGAAATAGACATGGACTTGAAGAAAGCCCCTGGTAAGATGGAAGATTCCTAAGCTCAGGTTCAGGATCCCTTAGTCGTGGTGAACCTAGGAACCGAGAGGGACCCTAAGTCAACCTTTATTAGTGGATTGTTGAAACCATAAAATAAAGTTGAACTCATTGGTTTGTTCAAAGAGTTTACTAATTGCTTTACGTGGACTATCATGAGATGTCAGGACTAGATCGAAGCCTAGTTGAGCATAGGTTGCTAATAAGAAAATGGTATCGATCGTACAAGCAACTGCCCAAGATAATGACAATAGAGGTAACTTAGAAGATAAATGAAGAGATTGAACGATTACTATAGGTTGATTTCATTAGACCTATTAAGTGTGTCGAATGGATCTCAAATGTGCTCTTAGTGATTAAAAAATGTAAGTTGCAAGTATACATTAATTTTAAGAATTTAAATCCGACCACACCAAAGGACGAATATTCAATGCCCTTGGTTGATTAGTTGATTGACCGAGCAACCAGACAACAGATGGTTTCCTTCATGGATGACCATTCTGGATATAACCATATATATATATATATATATATATATATATATATATATATATATATATATATATATATATATATATATATATTATATATATATATATAGCGCTCGATGATGTGCCGAAAACAAAATTAAGGTGCCTAGGCCTTTAGGAACCTATTACTCGGTGGTTATGTTGCTTAGGCTTAAGAATGCAAGGGCTACATACTAAAGGGCAATAAATGTCATATTCTACAATAAGTTTGGCCAATTTATGGAGGTTTACGTCAATGATATAGTAGTTAAGTCGACTGTTGTGGAAAACCATTTTTCTCATTTACGCAAGTCGTTCGAGAGAATGAGACTACACAAGTTAAAAATAAACCCCCTTAAATGCACCTTTGGGGTATCAACCAATAATTTTCTTGGATTCCTTGTGCATTAGTGAGGGATTGAGGTGGACCAAAATAAAGCTTAAGCAATCATAAATGCACACACATTAAGGAACAAATTAGAACTGCAACGTTTCTTCGACCAGGTCAATTTTATGTGAATGTTTATATCTAATTATATAGGAAAAACTAACGTATTTTGTCCATTAATAAAACTAAGTTAGGGAGTTGAGTTCAAGTGGGAGGAAGAACATCAGCTAGCTTTCGAAAGGATTAAAGATTATTTGATGAACCCGTTAGTGTTAATGCCACCAATCAGAGGTTGACGTATGCCGTGACATCGGAAGAGTAGAGCATTATTAGCCCAAGATGACGATGATCGAAAAGAGCGTGCAATCTAAAATCTTAGTCGGACACTCCTCGATACTGAGAGATGATACTCTGCGATAGAGAAATTATGTTTATCTTTATACTTTCCAGCTAACGAACCAAGGCATTATTTGTTGGTTGAAAGAGTTAATGTAATAGCATTGACTGACTTAGTAAAATACATGTTGAACCAGCTGATTTTAAGAGGCTGAATCGACAAATGGGTTTTAGCTCTATTTGAGTTTGATCTTAAATATTTACCCCAATAAGCAGCAAAGGGTCAAATCATAGCTAATTTCTTAGCCGACCATCCATCCAACTTGAAAGGCCAACTTTCCTCAGAGATTTTAGACTTGTATTATACATATTTAACACCCTAAAAGTTTATCTTTGATGACTCAAAGACATAAATTTTCAAAAATAGGATTATCCTAGTCGCACCAAATGGAAACATGCATGAATTCGCATTCCAATTAGAATTCGAATGTACCAATAATTAGGTCAACTAGGAGACTATGATAATTGGTCTACAATTGCTGATGGAACTAGGTGCGCGAAGTGTGATAGTAGTAGGCGATTCATAGTTAGTGATGAATCAAATGATGTGAATGTTCAAGTGTAACAACTCAGTACTTTTACCATACTATGCCTTGGCATCCCAGATGCTGGACAATTTTGATGAGGTAGAATTAATGCACATAACTTAAGATCACAACGCGGACACTAATGACATGGTGTAAATGGCCACAGGGATGGACATCTTAAAAGGATCGATCAAAAAAACGATCACTTTACAAAGGAGGTCCTTACCCTCAATCTTTGAGGGGGAGATAATTATGGAAATATGTTAGGTCGAGATAGAGGATGACTGGAGATCTCCCCTTATGGGTTATCTTCAAAGTCTGCAGATCAAGGCTGATAGAGATCTAAGGAGATCGGTTGTCAATTATGTCATGATTGATAATGAATTATACCAGAAAGTAGCTGATGGTGTGCTATTGAGATGCTTAGCTAAAGGAGAAGGCATGTTGGTTATGGGAGAGGTCCACGAAGGGTTGTTTGGAGCTCATTAGGTTGGGAGGAAAATGAGGCCTACACTTAGGTGTTAATGGATATTTCAGATCAACAATGATGATTGATTGCATTTAGTATGCCAAAGGGTGTGAGGCATGCTAGAAAAACGGGTCAATACGGCACATGCCCACAGTCGAGATCCATCCGATTATCAAGTCATTACCTTTTCGAGGATGGGTATTTGATTTGATTAGCTAAATTCATCCACCTTCATCGCGCATGAATACTTTTATCATTGTGGCCACTGATTATTTCACCGAGTAGTTGGAAGCAAGACCCATAAAAGAAGTCGGCCACCAGAAGATTATTAAGTTCATTGAAACTCATAGCATCCATAGATTTGGAGTTCTAAAATCAATCACTATGGATTAAGGTGAGGCATTTTCAGCGAAAGAATTCAAGGTTATAGCCAACCAATACAAAATCAGAATTTTACACTATGTCATATTATGTGCCGGAAAATGGTTAGGTCGAGGTTAGTAAGAAAGTAATAAAGAACATATTGAGGAAGATGATGAAAGAAAATTCCCATGAGTGGCATATGAAGCTGTCTAAGGCACTTTGGGCGTACATGAATTCTCCCTGCACTAGTACTAGAATGAATCCATTTGCATTAACATATGGACATGATATAGTGGTACCTATGGAGGTCATTATTCAGTCGTTAAGGGTCACACACCAAGCTGAGTCGACCCCTCCCAAGTTCATGAAAGCCATGCTAGTTGAGTTTGAATGGTTGGACGAGACCATCATGAGAGCCTTCTACTCTATAGTCACCAATAAGGCCAAGGTCGCCCGGACATATAATAAGAGAGTGAAAGGAAAGTCCTTCGGAAAAGGAGATAAGGTATAGAAAGCAGTGTTACCAATAGGGTACAGAGATTGAGTCTTGGGCAAGAAATTGTCCCCTAGTTGAGATAGGCCCTATATTGTCTCCCAAGTTCTCAAGGGTGGAGCTTATGTCTTACGTGATAAAAATGAAAAAGTTGCAAGAACTCTAATTAATAGCCAATTCTTAAAAACTTACTACCCTTCTTTATGGGAGGTAGTGTAGGGTCGAACCGAGTAATAGAAAAGAAGTAACCAATAAGTATCATACCATTGATCATGGAAAGAAAAAGGATTTCATTGCTGCAAGAAGGGAACTTATGCCATTGCTCATTTAAAAAATGTAATAAGGAAAGATACGACTTCAGTTAATCGAACAACTCATACATAAGCTGCCTTGATCTCCTCGAACTCCTTGAGTGTGGATGCTCTAGCCTCCTTGGCCTATTTCTTCTTTCTCCTCCTAGCTTTCTGCCCACTTACAACATGGTTGAGGAAGCTTAGGACTTCATCGATACGGTGGCCAATCATAGTAACCTCGCTTTCAGCCTACTTCTTATAAGCAGCACTCCCTTGCGATCGAGCCTTGTAAAGGTCGATCTAAGATTCAATAAAGGTCATGTGCTCTCGAGAGTCGGGGTGATCCCTCCGGGGATAGAGACGCTCAGTCTCATTGAGGTCATCGGCCAACTTCTTGTTGAAATGATGTTGACAAGTCTAGTGCAACCGATGGTTCCATACAATGTTGTAGTGGGTGGAGAGGATGTGAAATTCCATGTAAATGGTATATCACTCCATCATCAGGTCAACATGCTTCTGGATCTCAAAGCTGACTTTGAAGTAAATGTCCTCAAGACGCTATAGTTTGGTCAGAACCTCTAGAAGTTCTTTCAGAGGTTGTTTAGTCTGAGATGCCTTTGTAACAGCCCTAACAAAAGGATAAACATCGTGGAGGATGGTAGATTAGGAAAAATATTCAATTCCCATGGAAAGGATCTCATTCAGGAAGGCTAAGGATTATGAATAGATGATGGAGGAAGACATGAGGGTTAGAGTCTGGTGTCTGAGTCCAAAGGTAGAGGAAGTAGTAGGGAAGATGCAGGATATGGAATAGGAAGGAATGATGATTTTACAAGCATCATCGGAATCAATTAATGCCCAGGTTCAATAAATATGGAGGTTATGATAATTGAATTAAAGTATGAGGCACTAGATTGGTTCTTAATAAGTCAGAATGTGTAGTCATAATAACTGTCAACTCCTTGAAAAATGGTGCGTACAACTCCCCATCTTCATATACCCTGTCAGCTGGGCAATTATGACCAAAAGAAAGAAAGGAAAACACCAAGTCTTGACAACTATCATGCTAGGTAATTGGCACTATATCGGTCAATTTTATCAAGCAAAAAATCGTCAACAAGCCGACCAATGACAATATTTTGCTCTGCATGGATTTAATTGTAAGGTAAATTTCAATGAAAGTAGTGAACTTGATCCTTTTCACATTCGTTTAATGGTGCACACTCAGCAAGAAGATTCTCATCGGCTAAGTATTTAAGATTGGATACGATCGATCATAATGACAATACCATTGTCTAGTATCTTTGTTCTGAAATGTCGAATGTCGATATCGCAATGGCAACAATATTGTTCTATGTTGGGAATTACAAGGTCGAGTAAATGGCATTACATGTATGATACGCAAAATATGAAAAGAAAGTGATTTTATTAAAGAAAGGTAGGCCATGGCCGAATTACATACAAACAGAGAGAGAGAGAGAGAGAGAGAGAGAGAGAGAGAGAGAGAGAGAGAGAGAGAGAGAGAGAGAGAGAGAGAGAGAGAGAGAGAGAGAAATGGCCATTGGCAGAGAGAAGCTATTTAGGCATATTCTGCCTTGATTTTCTCAAATTCACAGATAATGCACATCTTATTAGCCTCCAGGGTATTCTTCTAGCTCTTTCAGTGAAACCCATCAGTCATGAAGACGTTCAGGAAGTGCAAGAATTGATCAACATGACTGCCGATCAAGGAAACTTTGTCCTCTATTTCCCTCTTGCAAGTGAGACTCTATAACATCCCGGATTTTTTGCCAACATGGAATTAGACGTCCATAGGCAATGGGTCGCTCCTAACACCTTATTAACTTGTCAGAACTCAATCCCACAGTCTAAAATCGTTTTTTAACCCTTTTCCTTCACAAATCTCACCTTTCACTACCTTATCCTTCAAAGTTAACTAAGTGCTAAACTAGATTAACTACGAAATCCACTTGATCCACTTTAAATACGATCTGCAAGACCCAAAACTTGTAGAATCATTGACGCTAGGTTACCCTAAAATCTAGGATCAATCTCATTACTCGGCTGCTCTCGGGAGCATCACGAAACTCCGTATCAGATCTGGACCGCACATCGAAAGTCCGATTAATGCGAAGTTAAACGGTTAGGACTGCCTTATTGGCCTTGACAACCATCTCGGAAATCAAATCCATATAGTGTCCCAGTGCTATTCGCTTGAGCCCGGAGTGAAGAGTGTGAGAAACGTGAAATTAATTAGAAATAAAGTCCAATTTTAAGTAATCGGAGACTTGTCGCTTGTGGGCCAAATATAAGCAATCAAACCGTCAAAATCTGACCCAAATACACCCTCGGATCAGGAGAAATTTCATACACATGGCAGTGTACATGTGGCCTTGATCGAGTTCCGGTTACCGTTGAACTGAAATTGGTCCGCCACGGGCGATCGGGAAATCCGACTGGAACGAAACCTTAACTATACTTAGATCCAAGGTCAGTGAGCTTAAGTCCGACCTTTGGCTCAAAGGGGGGCCTCCAGAAGTGCTCCGTTGGATCAAAATAGACCCACTTTGGATATAACCTAAGTATACCTTGGCCCTAAGTCTAATTTCGTGAGTTTGGGCCTATATAAGGACCTTAAACCCTCACTCTCTCATCCCATACGAATTTGAGAAAAACCTAGGAGGGAGAAGAGAGAAAAGAGAGAGAAAGTGTGAGGGACATGGGAGCATCTCCCTGCCACTCTACCCTGCTGCTATACAAGCTTAACTATCCCTTTCTAATCGTTTTTTCGACAATTTTGACTTCGTTTCTAGGTAAGAAACCCTAACCGTAATCTGTTTTGAGGTTTTGATAGTTGTAAGTTATGAAATAACTAACCTAAAGCATGTTATAGGTTGCCACATCACTGTAGACAGAAGCTTAGCAAATCTATCGAGTTCATTACGCTTCTACGGCGTAAGGTGCGGACTTTAGACGTATAGGTTATGGTTTTCAATGCTTTCAATGTCAGATAATGATAGATTCACGATCTGGATGCTATTGTACATGTACAAAGTGTTGTCTGTTTCGTTTTTCAAATATACGTTAACTATGTTGAATATACTGTATTCCTCGTATTTGTAGAAAATACCGTATACGTATGAAATACGGATTTGAGCTTGCCATGATTAATTGTTGTCTATGTATGCTAGATACATGTGTATCAACTTCTGGGTGAACGGATTAGCCTAACACCTGTTATATTAACATACATCGTGTAGGTACTAGTTGTAGCCTAAGTGTTTGCAGAAATGTTCGAATGAATATGGAACTATGATTTATGCTTGCCATGACTATTGGTCATGAATGCATGATTGTGGTTCATGTGGCAATCCTTTGTGAAAGGATTAGCTACGACTTGTGTTTTAACTAGCACATTATATGTACGTTGGAGTGTGTAGTCTAAGTGTTTGTGAAAATGCTTGTATAGAGATGTACTTAATCTAGTAGTGCCTTGAGTAGGTGTTGAGATAGGATTCTCAACTACCTTAGTGATATGTATGAGTTCCTTCATGTAAGTTGTTTAGTTTAATCACTTACTGGTTTATGAAACGTATGTGTTTGGATTTCCTGTTTGCGTTGTGTTTTATAACATGCTTATTAATATGTTTGAATTACTTGTTTATTTAATTCTACTCTGACTACTTCACATGTTTAAGTTGTATTCCATAAAATCCGTGAAGGGTGATAGGGGATTGGTGTAACAATTCCGTGCAACAGCCCTGACAGCCCTAACCGGACAATATTGGATATTTGATTGTATGATTTGAAATCTTGATCCATTAGTGCTTTAACTGTTCCATAATTGAATGTGATTGGGGCTATTGTATAGTCCAGGCAATCGGTAACGGGATTGAATTCGTGGCTGAGATTCATTCGCCACGTGAGATGTGTTCAACGAACCCGAGTCGTACTTCGGTTGGTGATAGTGGTTGGCCACGCGAAGTACTTATGCACTTCATGTCGTTCAACTTATCGTGCGCTCGACCTAGCCGAGCTCGTCAAGTAACCCGATCTGTCTAATGTATGTTCACCATGTCTGGATGCTACTGCTTGAACCTAAGGTACCGAACTTACCAGTACAACCAGTTAACCTTGGTACCTCAATCCGCTAAGACTCATGAGCCGAACATGGTGGACATGGTGGTATGGGACACCGTGGTCGAGCTGTCGGCCTACGCTGGGGCGATGTTCCTCCCCATAGTGACCAGTGAGCAACCCAGACTCGTGAGCCGAATACGGTGGTATGGGACACTGTATTCGAGCTGTCGGCCTGCACTGCTTTGATGGGTGATGGGGGAGTGGTGTAATGATTCTATGTAACAGCCCTGACCGTACCCGGTGTAGTGACCTCGAGCATACTCTGAATCTGCGGAGAGGCGACGAGCCTTCCTGTAGTAAACAGAGTATCAACTAGGCCTGTATTGATAAGGTGATGGGGGAGTGGTGCAACGATTCCGTGTAACAGCCCTGACAGCCCTTGCAGCAACCTAGAACCGCATCATCGTATGAGATTATCTAGGATTGACGACCCTAGAATGGATCATTGTTTGGGAATGATATAAGGGAGGTACCTTAGTTTCCCAATATTGTTGTATGAAAAGGACTAATAACAACTCGATAATCATGCTCATCATCGCACTGCATGTGCCTGGAAGATGTGGAGCACTGAGGGATGAACGCATGCCGCGGACGTAAGATGGTGTCGCATGAGGGAGTATGTTGGTGAGGGCATGCATCATGACTGCATTTTCATACTTGCATTAATAAGAGTATTTAGGAGTGTTTGACTTTACTGCTTTATCATTACTGCTTGACTGAATTGATAACATATTAACCTATACTTTATTGTTCCATTGAGTTGATCACTCACTCCCACATTACGGGACGGTGTTCCGGACACCCACCAGACTTTGTTTGATTGCAGATGGCGACGCTACTCCTGAGGCGGAGCCAGACTTTTGTGATGACGAGGATGCTTTCTCGTATATGCTGTTTTCTGGCGGCTTCATGTGAGCCGTGTCTTGATCGACGGGGTTACAAGGATGTCGACTAGATGACCTTACACAACTTGGTATATTTTGAAATTATACTTGTAATTCATTAACCTGGTAACATTATCACACTCTGGAGACTCACCACAGTTTATATATTTTATATATCTATCACAGTCTTTCACTTGCAATTTCACTTGTCTCTAGAGTATGATATGCTGTTTTGGTATAATCCCATTCATGTTTCAATGCTCTCATCATGATCATCATTATCTATGTTGCATAAGTGATGCGTTGGAACTCGGGAGCTGAGCTTTGCTCGACCCCCGATTTTCAGGGCGTTACAGACTCACATGCGACTAAGCTTGGTAGTCGACAATTTGCTAGTCCAGGAAGAAAATGAGATCCTCTGAGATGATAAGATCCTTTACAGTGTAGTCACGCTCTTCTTCCTTGATGTCGTCCATGAGTTCTGTGTGTTGAGCTTGGAGTACTCGCAGCATGGTCTAGTTAAACTGGTGTAACCTGTTCCAGTAAACACGATCATTCTATGCTTTCCCATAAGCGCCCAGAGAATCAGATTCTTCCTGAACAGAGGCTTGTTGTCTCAGATATTCAGCAACCCTTTGTAATTCGAACTCAAGCCAAAAGTATCTCTCTCTAAGATGATGGAGTTTCCTAAGAATGTCCATGATTTCTCTTAGAGGTTTTTTTAGTAGTGGTGGCCTTAAGGGCAGTGTGAATGAAGAAAGTGGTGTCGAACAAAAGGAAAGATTGGCCGTAATCAGTAAGGCTGAGATTGAAAATCTACTTCAAGTAAGCCTTGGCCTGATTAAGGAAATGAGAATATGACTGGTTGGAAGCCATACTCATAAGTCAAAGATAGGAGAAGTTTTATGAGGAAGTGTGTGGGTTTTGGTGAGCTACAATGGGGGATTGAATGTTGTTCATATAGCTGATTACACCTCCCCCATATTTGATGCATCACAGGTAATAATGGTTGTTCAGTGTGAAATATTGCATAATTTTCCCCTGTTGTAACTTGGTTTTATGAGAATTAATATGCTTAATTGAACTTATTACGTGTGTTCTCACTTGTGAGGTGATTTCGAGAGCTTAAGGTGAAACAAATGCTAAAATAATAGATTTGATGCTCAAGAATTACCTAAGCGAGGATTGGATCTTTAGTGGCCAAGATTAAAGAATTCAAGAGTCCAATATCCAAGAAAACCAAGTAAATAAGGAAGAAAATTGAGATTGCAAAGTGCATAAATCAATAACTGCTAAACTTGATAGTTCGATGACATCGAACACAGCTTCGATGCCATCGAAGTAAGTGTTCGATGCCATTGAAGGAGGCTCGATCACATTAGAAATTCAGGAAAATCAAGTTTGGTTGTTGGACGAAAAGATGCAGTTATCGATTTCATTGAACACCCATTCGATCCCATCGAAGACACGTTCGATGCCATCGAAGCCAGTTTGATGACATTGAAATTATCAAGAAATATGTTACTTGTTGGACTGTAATTCCATCGAACACATGTTTGATGACATCGAAGCCAATTCGATGTCATCGAAGGTCAGGCGATCTCATCAAAGGACTTATGCAGGCGGTTACTATCAGTTTCCAAATTCGAATCAAAATCAAAGACAAGGCTTTGATGTCATTGAAGTCCCATCAAAGCTGTCTAAAGCTACATAAATTGAAGTCGGTTCTGAAGTCGGTCGGAACAAAACTTATAAATAGTGGTTTTCTGTTCACAACCCCAAGTGTACGGTCGCGATGTAGTAATAACTCGGTGAGACCGAGGTTGAATCCACAGGGACTAAACTTGTATGTATTCTGAAAATAACTAGAACTAGAACTAGAAAAAGATCTAAATAGATATCTGAATAATTGAGAGTAATGGTGAATAATGTTGATAAACTTATGAATTTAAAGGTGGGAACTAGGGTGCCAAGGATCCACTTGTAGCTATCAAGATAATACATTACTTGATTCAAGGAACAAAATTGAAATTGGAGTCCTATCCTATCCAATTGGAAGATAAAGTAATTTAAATCAAATATGAACTTTTCATTGACCTAATTCTCAATGGAGGAGAATTATGATGACTGGAAGGGATTCCATCACCCTAACATGCCCAAGAAACGATGGTGAACAACAGGATTTACCAATCTCACAATCTCAAAACAGGAAAATAAGATATCCAAAGCTATCACAACATTTATTGTAATTTGAGTCACAATAAATCATAGAAAACTGAAAATATTCCTTTAATATCAAACTATAAATCAATGAGGTTCAATAAGAACAAGAATTAAAGCAAGATAATCATCCAAACACACTACATGCTTCACCTCGTAGTCCTAGCTAAAAGGTTTAGCCAACCATAGACATGATTGAAACCAAATCTCTTAAACAAAGTATGAAAAATAAACTAAGGAAGAAGAAAAACTCTTTGGCGGCTGCTCCACCCCTGTGATATGTTCCTTGAGACCTTTCCAAACCCTAGAAGATGATTTAGAGTATCCTAGGGAGTCCTATTTATAGTTGTGAAACTCCAACTTTCGCACCAAGTTGGAAAAATTTAAAAACTACCTCAAATTTACGCACTCTACGCAGTTTGCCAAAATATACTTCCAGAGCATTCATTTTTTAGACTCAGAGTTTCAGAATATATTTTTTCAGGACGAATTTCAAAAATATATTTTTTATAAGACAATTTTCAGGATTTATTTTCTTTTTCTTTGTTCACACCCCAAGTATAGGGTTGTGATGTAATAATCATCTCGATAAGACCGAGGTCGAATCCATAGGGACCAAACCTTGTACGTAATCTGAAAGTAACTTGAACTAGAACTAGGCAAAGATGTAATCTAAATCAGGGAGAATTAGGAGAATAATGGTGAACGGTTTAACTAAAATTTGTAAAATTCAAAGGTGGGGAACTAGGGATTCCAAGGATCCACTTGTAGAGATCAGGGAGATCTATGCTTGATTCACGAACACAACTGGATTCAGAGTCCTATCTTCATCCAGTTGGAAGACATATCATTAAAAATCCAAATCTGAACTTCCTTTGATATAGTTTTCAATAGAAGATAGGTATGGGAATTAAAGTTGATTCCATCACAAAACCATGCCCATGAGACAAAGAAAACAACAGAATTTAGCCAATCCACATCCAATCTAAGAGAGTTAAGAACATTAGGAAGGATTTCGTCACCCTACCATGCCCAGGGGACGATTGTGAACAATGGGATTTCCTAAAATCACAATCTCAATATGAAAAGAACAAACTAAAAGCTATCACAAATCTACTATAATTTAAGTCACAACAAACCATTAGAAATCAAAAGCATTCCTTATAATCAAACTATATTCAAAGACAGTTCAACTTAAACATGAATCAAAGCATAGAAATCTGTCCATCACACTACAAGCTTCACCTCTTAGCCCTATCTAAGAGGTTTAGTTCATCATAGTCATGATCAAACTAAAACTCAAAAAAATATCAAAGAAAACAAGGAAAACTAAATAAGGGGAAGAAGAAAACTTAGTCGACCCATGCTCCACGCTCTCTCTCTCTTTCCTCCTTGCATCTTCATATCCCAAGATGGCCTCTCCACGTCCTCTCTCTCTCCTTTTATAGGTGTTTAGGTCGGTTGGAGTGGAGAACCGACTCCACTTTCACAATAAGAGACGGTGACACAACAAAAATGCGGAAGCAGTTATGTTTAGATGAGATTTTAGAACGGTGATCATTGCAAACATGGATTCTTACTCCTTGGTGGGGTTCAAGACCCCCCTCTGAAGGTTCTGAAAGGTTTAGATCACCCATCTAACCACAAATAGTGGCCCACAACTCCCCGCGATGTCCAGGAAAACTGGACGTGCATATGGTGTGAAAGAACCTACGCTGACGTGTTCGGTGGGCCCCACAGTGATGTTTTCGATGAAATCCACCCCATTCATTGGATTTCTCGCAAATTTTCAATTGGAAAGGAGTGGTTTTGGTCGAGTTTTGGTGCGGTCCACTGTATCAAATCACCTTGTCGTTCATCCTGCATTTTTCGGTGATCCACGTGTGTACATGTGCATGGGACCAAAATGCCACTATGACCGGGGTCGTGCCCCCCCCCCCTTTGGAGCATATAGACAGTCTGAATCATCCATTTCGATGATGGGTGGGTCCCACTACTCAAAACAGGTCGGACAACGTTCACCCGCTGCCGGACGCTGTTTCTTTATAAGAAGAATGTCGGACAATGTGCGCTGACCGACCTTATGCATTCCGGTGCACATTTGGATCTCGTGTACATGGTGTACACGCACCGCAATGTGGGGTCCACTGTGATGTTTACGCAAAATTCGCTCCATCTATCCATTTTACCACCTCATTTAAGGGGTTGAGACAAAAATTGAAGCATATCCAGATATCAGGTGGGCCCCATATCAATGTTTTATGGGCCGATCTGTTCGTTGGGCCACTTCCACAAGGATCCAATGGGTAAAATTCGACGTGTATGATTATTATAGGGTCCTTAGTCCAGATATAAAGTTTCAAGCTAAGTGGATGGTGGGAACCCTGTGATCTTGCATTTAGATGATTTTCAGGCCTCTTTAACGTGAATTGCTTGATTTTCTCGAATTTCAGATGTGTAAATTCTTCGATCTCGGTCCCCTAGCGTCCGTCCCTTGGCTTGATGATTTCTGAGCATTAAATTCATGCTTTTAGTACCATTTTTCAGTCCAGGCTCCTAAATTTACCTTGCAACACAAACACGATTAAAATAGAGCGTTAAATATTATCATGTACAGGCAATAATTGGGGTCTAATATGCAATATTTGACCCTCAACATTCTTCACTTCAAATCTTCAATTCTCTCCATTCCTTACTTGGTTTTCTTGGATCTTTAGCATGTAAATTCTTCAATAATGACTTCCAAATGTCCAAATCTTAATTTAGTATTCTTTTAAGCATAAATCTTTCTTTTATCATCAATTTCACCTTAAGCTCTCAAAATCATCCCGCACATGAAAACATGTATAATTAGATCGATTAAGCACTATCATGTTTATAAAACCAAGGTATAAATAGGGGGAAATATGCAATATTTCAAACTCAACACACACCCCAACAAGCATTTTGCTAGTCCCGAGCAAAACATTCGTGAAAGAATTCTCAATTTTCAATGTTCAAATCACTTTTAGAAAACAATATTTTGTGCAATCAAGTACGAATGAGTATAATCCGAAGAAGTGACAGTGAAAATTTGAAAAACTAGAGCCGAAGAACACGAGCAATCAATCAAATCGGTTCTTTATCAACCACTTAAGAGCATAAGTTCATATATCAAGTTTCTCAATGTGCTCAGTGAATTTCAACTTACCTTCCATAAAAATACTATCATTTCATAATGTTAGCCATGCTCATCACCTCAAGATTGATTGAATAATCAAGTGTTGATTCCAAACTTATCCCCATTTTCTTCTTTTTCCAGTTTTTTATATCGATAGTCACTTTTATTTATTGATTCTTTTTAATCTTTTTATTCTTTTCATTCTTTTCCAGTTTTTTCATCATACATGACCTTTTTGTCGATCTCTCTATTTTTTTAACTGGTTCTTTTCATTTCTTTTAAAGTGGATAAAATTCTCCAAACTCAATTCTCAATATCTTTCAATAATATACATACTTACGATAAGAAATTCTAGTTCAATTAATAAAAAGCATTTTAAATGTGGCTTGTGACTTAGATTAACATGATATTCAAACTTCATATTAATTAATTAAATGAAAGAACTTAAGCAATAGTTTTACTCAGTTGATCAAACTTTAACAATTTTAAATTCAATCTCTTATCTTATCGTCATACTCAAAGCATTCTTAATTGCACAAATTATCATTTCTCAAACATGTTTTTATCTTGAAAAATTGAAAATTTTCACAATTTTTGCTCAAAACTAAGAAAACACTAATTAGTTTACCTAATCCACAGCCCTAACCTAAAACCTACATTGTCATCAATGTAAAAGATATGAGAATGCAATGCACATGTGAAAACAAAAAGAAATTGGAAGTGATGGGAAGATAATACCTGAAGATGGAGAATTAAAGCTTTTCCATAGTTCTTAACATGTAAATGGTTTAGCACAAAGACTAAACAAACTGAAAACAAACTATCATAATCCTAAATTCTATGAAAGCAATAAACCTAACTACACCTCCATCAAACCAGGAGGTCAATCCTGGTACACAGGATCAGTCAGAGGCATAGACATGTCCTTGGAATCAAACGTCTCAACAAATGGCTTGAGACGATGTCCATTCACTTTGAAAATATTACCATTTGTCAGATTCTTTACCTCAACGGCCCCATGAGGATAGACATTAGTAACAGTGAAAGAGTTGGTCCTGTCAGACCCATAACCTAGTATTCATTCCATTCTGTTAGGTCCCGCGGGCCTTCTGGTCGAATTTCAGCGACCTGCGACCTGTAGGTAGCATTTGTGATCATCCATAAGTTCCGCCCTATAAACCCGAACCGATTCGAATCGAAACCTATGCCATTGCGACTGCATCATCGCCGCGGTTCCAACGCCGCGTCTCGTGCGCCAATCCGAGATATAGATCAAAAGATGTACCCCGCACAATATTTGGACCATTGATCATGATGTGGGAACCACCTTGTTGCTTGTGCACATTTTCCTAGATGGGTAACCTCACCCTAGTTTCATCATTACATATAGCTACCTAAGCTACCTATAATAGCTACCTAGCCTATTACCTATAGCCCTAACCTAGCAATCTCATTATGGGTTTTCTTCACAAAGCCATCATTGGATTCTCTACCCCATGTGATATGATGGGTTCTCTTACCAAAACTCATAATGGCCTTACATCCTCATCATTCCACTTCTACAACTCTCTCTCTTTCTCTCATTTCTCCTTCATTTCATAGGTATCTAAAACTATCACAACATCTATTGTAATTTGAGTCATAATAAATCATAGAAAACTGAAAATATTCCTCAAATATCAAACTATAAATCAATGAGGTTCAATAACAACAAGAATCAAAGAAAGATAATCATCCAACTACGCTACAAGTTTCACCTCTTAGCTCTAGCTAATAGGTTTACCCACCCATAGACATGATTGAAACAAAATCTCTTAAACAAAGCATGAAAAATAAACTAGGGAAGAAGAAAAACTCTTTGGCGGTTGCTCCACCCTTGTGTTATGCTCCTTGAGACCTTTCCAAACCCTCGAAAATGCTTTGGAGCATCCTAGGGAATCCTATTTATAGTTGTGGAACTCCAACTTACGCACTAAGTTGAAAAAATCTAGAAACCGCTTCAAATTTACACACTCTGTACAATTTCCCAAAATAAACTTCTAACTCAGAGTTTCAAAATATGTTTTTTCAGGATAATTTTTAAGAATATGTTTTGAAAGTGCCCTAGTTTGTCGATCGGCAAGACAAGTGAGCCTCATAGGAAGATTGTTCAAGCGTTTGCCTCAATAGGATGTGTGTCTGAACTCGTCAAAGGTAAACCTTACCTCACATCCCTTGTCCCAAAACACTAGGTATATAAAACCCTTAATAATGGATAGAACATCTTAGGGTTTCTAGTAAGAAAACTATTTTGCAAAATCAGAAAAAATTTTAAGTTTTCTGCCTTTGTCGATTTATCGACACGTGGTTCGATGAATCGAACCCGATTATCGATGTCCTCGAAACTATCTCAATATTATCGAATAGAGGACTTCTGATGTCCAACACTATAGAGAACTCTGGACTGAATTATCGATGAATCGATGGACTGTTCAATATCATCGAAATTTGAATCTCGAGTCCATCGAGACGTCTTGATAAAATCGGCATCTGGTTAGTTGTGTCTAATATTTTTCTAACGTAAATCTTGTGATTCTCGATATATCGAAGAGATCCTCGATTTCCTCGAAATTCAAATCTCGATGATATCGATAGACCTTCGATGATATCGGATTGGGACACAAATCTATCCAGCAAGTTTTCAAGTTAAAATTTTCATGTATCGAGGATCACTCGATAAAATCGATATTCAAATATCGATCATATCGAGGCATGGTCGATGTCATCGAAATAGGACATAAACTGTCCAGCAAGCTTAAAGGAAAATTCCTTGAAATTATCAATGAATCGACACTGTCATCGATATTATCGATATTCAAATTCCAATGATATTGAGTGTTGCTCAATCATATCTTATACCTGTTAAGTTTCAAAGGCAAGTGCTCTCTCATTTTTAAATGTCGAGGAATCGAACCTCGTTTCAATATCCGATGACATCGAAGCATGCTCGATTCGCTCTATCAGTTGGCAAAAAGTTTCAAAAGCATTTGACAGATTGAGTTCATATCATCGATGATATGGAACCCTGCTCGATGATATCGAACTTATTTAAAAATATCACTGTTTTATATCCATTGGAACTTTTTGCCTATTTAATGAGAGCTTGCCTTTAGTTGTTGGTAGAGAAAATAAAGAGTGCTTTTGAGTATTTAAACTCAGATCATATACCCTAAGCCTTTTCTCTCATGGGAGTTCATCCTCCAATCCACCCTTATCATTGATATTCAATAGAGTGGATTGAGGAATGAACTTCCGCATTCAAGGATCCTACAGCTACTGAAAGTGCCCTGGTTTGTCAAGTTACATGAGTGTTGAGTCAGATTGTTTACAGAGCTTGATAGGAAAATCAATTCAAGCTTCTGCCTCAGCCAGATGTGTGCAAGCTCGCCACAGGTAAATCTAAAGCTTCGCATCCCATGACCCAAAACACCAGGTGAAGAAAACCCTTAAAAACAGGTTAGAAATCATAGGATTTTGAGGTGAGAAAATTTTTTTCAAAATAGAAAAATCTCTAAGTTTTTCTTGCCTTGTCGATTTTATCGAAACACTCTTGATATGATCGACCTGCACTGTCGAGTCCTCGATGCTTCATCGATACCATCGAAAAGAGGACCAAATGTCCAGCAACTTCACAACATATCTGGACGAATTATCGATGTATCGATACACCTATCGATACTCAAAACTTGAGCATATAGAAAGTGGCTTGATAAGATCGACAGACAGATTTCCGGCACCCCTATTTTTTAAAGAAAATCTCAAAATCCTTCAATATATCGATGCTCTTCCCGATATGATCCGAAATCAAATATCGATAAGATCGGGAGTCCATCGATGATATTGATCGAGGGCGCGCATTTCTTCCAGTAGATATTTCAGGATGTTTTTAACTTTGATCGGGGGCCATTCGAGGAAATCGATATTCATATGTTAATGATATCAAGGCCGAGTCGATTGCATCGAAACTAGACACAAACTGTCCAGTGATTTTAATGGTAAATCTAATGGATTTATCGATGCATCGACACTACCTTCGATATCATCGATATGCAAATTTCGATGACATCGGCTGACCCCCGATCATATCAAAAAAACTTGAAATATTTCTAAGCCAGTCTCTCTCATGCTTCAAATGTCGATAGATCGATCCCAGTTTCGATTGGATTAGAGTTGGAAATCCGATGTAATCGACACCTGTTTCGATCCCATCGACAAGCTGGCAAAAGGTTTTAAAAGCGTATGACATCTGAGTTTGTGTCATTGAGCGGACCATCGATGTTATCAAGAGTATACGCTCGATGATATCGAACTTTGTCATAAATGTGACCGTTTTATATCCGTTGGAACCTTTTGCTTATTTAAAGAGAGACTTACCTTTATTGCTGGTAGAGAAAGAAGAGAGTGCTTTTGTGTGTTTCAGCTTATATCTTATATCCAAAGCCCTTTCTCTCAAGGGAGGTCATCCTCCAATCCACCCTCATCATTGATATTCAATA
This sequence comes from Magnolia officinalis, assembly GCA_021015155.1. Taxonomy (NCBI): domain Eukaryota; kingdom Viridiplantae; phylum Streptophyta; class Magnoliopsida; order Magnoliales; family Magnoliaceae; genus Magnolia; species Magnolia officinalis. The sequence goes on from JAJHSJ010000001.1 coordinate 67,429,332, forward strand.
GAGTGGATTGGGGAATGAACTTCCTGACTTAAGGATCCTCCAGCTACTAACTTAATGGTAAATCATTAAGCTGGGATGCCTTGAATGCATAAGATTGGAATCGCTCTATCTTCCTAATAAAAAACATTTTGAGAGTAGGATTCCATCTTGACCTTGACCCAACCCGAAGCCTAATATTGGTACATCATTTTGTGTTGCAGATCAAAGGATCAGAAGACTCTTCGTCAACAAGGAGGAGGAGATCTTCGACATTGTGCTTATCGGGACTCATGAACTTATTTGTAAGTATCTAGAGTCCAAGAGGACACTTGTGATTATTCCTTTGTAGGATTGGGTCTTAAGTGGTTCTTGCCCTTTGAAGTTCTCAATGAGGCCTCCGGCAGGAGTGTACGTGGTGGGTGCATTGTGTGGACCATTACTCTGTGGAGAGCATAAACATCTGGTTAGGAGTGAACCTGATTTGAAACCTTAGGTTTGAGGTGAACCGTTGTGAAACCTCCTTAGTGAAATCCGGCACACTGAAGGGTTGAGTGCGTCTGCCGGGAGTGGAGTAGACTGATCATCGAACCCTTATAAAAATGACTTTGTTTGAGATTGTTATTCTTTTGATTGTGTGATTTACTTTAATATCTGAATATCTAATCACACCTCACATACCTACATAGTCATATCCATTATGAACTAGATTGCATATTGTTTACTGGGTTCGATCCCCAGCAGAGTCGCCATTTTGTTTCGACAAGGAAACGAAAGTATTTAGTTTGGGGAAGCTATCTTATTCAAACATAACAACGGAAAAAGTATAAAGACAATCATCACATTTTATTGATTCTGAATTCATTTACATCCTCGAATATCCCTTGATTCTAAGATAGATTACAAAGAATTCAATATAAGTTCAGTTGTCCTAGTTAAATGTAGATTTCGGCAGCATAACGGCAATGGTCCCAATCATCCCCTAGGACTTAGGAGGAATTGGTGAATCAACCAACAGTCTTTAAGAAAAATAGAGATTTCGGCAGCATTCCGGTACTATTTCAGTCATCTCCTGGGACTTAGGAGGAATACGTCTGTCTGTCGATGACTCTTCCTTCTCTCTTGAATAGGAAGAATTTGAAGATTTGAAGATTCCGGCCATTTCAGCAGCATGACAGCCCATTGCTCTTATAGACTGCAGAACAGTCGGTTTGCGCGGTCCCGCGCAAACCATACTGTTTGCGCGGGTCCGCGCAAACTATAAGAGCCCAATGCTCGTTTGCGCAGGTCCGCACAATCTGCTGGAGCCCGATGCTCCGTACCTTCTGTCTTCTCTTTCGTTCTTCTTTCACTCTAAAATCTTCGTACCCCCCCTTAGAGAGAGAAAGGGGTATTTATAGGCATTTTTATAAGCATAAATCTTCAACTTGGGCGATGTGGGACAAAACAACTCACAACAATTTTTACATCACTGTTATATGGTTTGCGCGGATACGCGCAAACAGTATGCTTTGCGTGATCCCACGCAATCTATATTCTTTGTGCGGCCTCGCGCAATCTGTATACTTTGTGCGGTCCCGCTCAAAGTGTTCTCAGAACTTCATTCTTGATTCCTTTCTTCCAACTTTCTCCTAAATGCCTTGATCTTTCCCTACTTCAATTTTTTATCTCATTTTATGCCTCAACAATTAGATCCTCTACCGAGCTTGGAAGCCAGTAGAGTTATTTTTGAGTAATCCTAATGTGTATCTGTTGTTAAGAGTGTAATAAGATTTGAAATAAATCATAAAAACTTTTAAAAATCCTATTCACCCCCCTCTAGGACATATTGGCATATTCCCTCTTCAACTAGTGCGGTTTTCACCGCCATTTCAGCTACCATTTTAATGGAAAATCATTAAGCTGGGATGCCTTAAATGCATAGATGATTGGAATAGCTTTGTCTCCTTTATAGGAAAACATTTAATAGAGTAGAATTCCATCATAACCTTGACCCAACACGTAGCCTTACATTGGTACATCATCTGATTTGCGGTTCAAGGGAGCTGAAGATTCTTCATCGTCAAAGCAGATCTTCTTCAACGTGCTACAATGGGGCTCATCTACTTATCTGTAAGTAATTAAAGTCCAGAGAACCCTTGTGATCATTCCTTTTGTAAGATTGGGTCAAAGGTGATTCTCACCCCTTTCAAGTCCTCATAGGAGGCCTTCGACGAGAGTGTATGTGGGGGTGATGTGTGTTGACCCTTGCTCTGTGGAGAGCATAAACTTAGGTCCTTGTGTAGGTCCTTGACCTGTGTGGTATAAAACCCGGGTGTAATGTGTTGACCTTGCTCTGTGGAGAGCATAAACTTAGGTCCTTGTGTAGGTCCTTGACCTGTGTGGTATAAAACCCGGGTGTAATGTGTTGACCCTTGCTCATGGGAGCATAAACTGATAGGTTCATTGTGTGGATCCTTGGCCTGTGTGGCCTAAAATTTGGGTGTTGTGTGTTGACCCTTGCTCGTGGGAGCATAAAGTGGTAAGTTCCTTGTGTGGATCCTTGGCCAGTGTGGCCTAAAATTTGGGTGTTGTGTGTTAACCCTTGCTCCTGTGTGAGGCATAAACTTGTGTCATATAGACACGTTAGAGTCAGCCTAGTGTAGGTTGTACTGGTTTGAGGTGAACCTAATTTGAAACCTCTATTAGTGAGATCCGGTATACTCAAGGGTTGAGTGCGTCAGCCGGAAGTGGAGTAGACACGTAGTTGAACCACTATAAAAACGACTGTGTTTGAGATTGCCATTTACTTCTTTTGCTTATATGATTTCTCTGAATATTCTCATATTGCATGAAAACATGATTATCTGGAACTAAATAGAATCACACCTCACACACAGTCACATCCATGATAAACTATGTTATACATCTTGTTTAGCCTTTGAATAGTTTTGTGATTGGGTCCTCTATTTGGCTTAGAAGCCATTAGAGTTATTTTGAAGAAATCCTGATACTTGTATATTTATTCAGGATAGAGTTGATAGGTTTTTAAATTATCATAAAATATTAAAAAGTCCTATTCACCCCCCTCTAGGACATATTGGCATATTCCTACTTCAACTTAAGGGGTCATTACCGCAATTTCAATTGGTATCAGAGACTAGTCTCTCTTAAGGGCTTCACCGCCTAGAGAGTGATCTTGATTGAAGTTGGAAATATAGCTAAAGGTGAGGGATCATCTGTAGCTAGACCTCCAGTATTTGATGGATCAAATTATGCGTACTAGAAGGCTAGGATGCATTACTTTCTAAGATCTTTGGATCATGATGTTTGGGACATTGTTGAAAGAGGATATGTGCCACCAACTGATCAAATAGTACTTGAAAATGGCACAACTATCACTAAACCAAAATCCAAAGAAATTTGGACAACAGGTGAGGGTTCATCTGTAGCTAGACCTCTGAAGCTAAAGCAATGAATGCTATCTACTGTGATGTGTCCCAAGAAGTCTTCAATCAAATCAGTATGTCTGGAACAGCCAAAGAAGCATGGGACTTGTTGGAAACAACCCATGAGGAACCAACATAGTGAATAGATCCAAACTACAACTCTTAACATCACAATTTGAAAGTCTCAAAATGGAAGAGCATGAGACCTTCATGGAGTTTTTCACAAAATTGAACATCATTTGTAACTCCATGGGTGGATTAGGAGAAAAAGTTCTGGTTCCAAAACTTTGTAGGAAAATTTTGAGATCCTTATCAGAACAGTTCAATTCTAAAGTCACAACTATTGAAGAATGTAGAAACATGGATGAGATGAAAGTAGAAGAACTTGTAGGCTCGCTGCAAACATTTGAACTACACTTCAAGCAAACTCCTAAACCCAAAAATACTGTCCTCAAAACTTCAAAGATCACTACAAATGAGGAAGATGAAAGTGAAAGGGAGAATGAAGATGATGAATTGGCTTTGTTGGCTCAACAGTTCAGAAAATTCTTTCATAAAAATCGTGGCCGACCATCTAAAGAGAGACAGATGGACAACAGACATTTTATAGGTAAAACTGGTAAAAAGTCCAAAGAACCACAATGCTACACCTGTCGAAAGTTTGGTCATTTGTCCACTGAATGCCTAAATAGGAAAACCAAAGGAAAGACAATGGCAGCCACATAGGATGATACTAATGAGTCAAAATCAAAATATAGTGACTCAGAGAGTGATGGAGACCAAAAATCCCTGAAAATTCTTATGGTCTCTGCAACCTCTATCATTCCCATAGAAACTGAGAAAATCTAAGAACCTCAAGCCATTGAATCATTTCCATCTGATAATGAGGAAACAGAGAAAGAAGAATAAGAAAAGGATAAACTGCAGGATGCCTATAATCAACTCTATATCCATAGCATCAATATCCTTAAAATACTTGGAATAACTAAAAACAAAAATAAATTGCTACAAAAAGATCTAGACAAAACATTGGAAATCAATACACACCTGATTAATGATCTACAACAATACCACTCAGAAAATGATAGGCTCGAAAGAATCAATATTTTTCTTAAATCTGAGTCTGAAAAACTGAACAAATAGATTGAACTATTAAAAGATAAAAACATGCATCTTCAGAATGAAAATCACACACTCAAGTTTGATATAGAGAAATTTAGAAAATCTATTGAACTGAATTATAAATTTTCCCAAAGTAGTGAAAAATTAGAAAAACTCTTAGGGATGGGAAGACCTGGGAAAGACAAGAGTGGTTTAGGATATGACAAGTTCAAAACAAAACCAAGAAATACAACACCAATGTTTGAAAAATTTGTTGCATCAGGAAGTAAAACAAAAACTACTCCTGTTTGTCATTCATGTGGAGATTTTGGCCACTATAAATTTGAATGCATGTCTCCTAGGAGGACTCAACTCAATTCTGGTCAAAATCATACTGATAAATACAGACAAACCAGAAGAACAATACAAAATGTCAGGAGTCCGCCTAGGAATATGGCTAGAAGTAATACACATCCATCACCACCCAGAATGACAAAAAAGAATGAAGGAGCTATTGAATCAAGTGGCTGAATTAAATCAAAAAACTAATGAATTTGTGAAACAAGGAAACATGATTCAGTTACCCAACTTGATTAATGAAGCAAAAACTACTATAATAAAAAATCCTGTCACAAAATGGGTAGTAAAAGAAAAAGAAAATTTGCATTGTTATTCACTCAAATCATATAACTGGCAATGATGCTAAGTGGTACTTGGATGGCGAATGCTCAAGACATGTCACAGGTGACAAATCCTTCTCTCAAACTATTCAGATCTTAATGATGGGATAGTCACTTACGGAGATGGAAGCACTGCTAAGGTAATAGGACAGGGAACTATCAAAGGAATGAATATACTAAAAAATGAGAGTGTCTTTTGTATAAAAGGATTGACACATAATCTTCTACACATCTCTCAAATATGTGACAACGACCATGTGGTTACATTCAACAAGAAAGAATGCGAGATCCTAGACCTATCAGGTAAACCAGTAATAAAGGGTTATTTCACAAGTTACCACTGTTATGTCATTAAAGGCAATGGAAAGGTTGATCCATATGCTTAGTAACAATTGAGCATGGAATACATGTCTAGGTCATGCATTTAGATCTGGACGGTTGTTGAAATGATGCAATTTTGATAAGTTTCATGATATATCTGAGGACTCTCCACCTCATTTTTTTTTTTGCATAAACATTATTAATGGTTATAATTTTAGATGGTACAATGTTTGTACAAATTTTAATGTGTATACTGTGTGATATGAAAATATACTAAGTTATACATATATGAAAGATCGTCGAAATGCTGAAATGAAATATACATCTTCGATATGTTTGTCGATGAATCGTGTGGATCCTCGATCAAATCGAACTAAAATTGATATTATCGATGCCCCTTTGGAATCAGAAGAGTCACATGTTCGAGAATGTTATCGAGGACATCTTCGATAACATCGAATGGGGTATATCGATATCATCGAAACCATGTTCGATGATATCGAAGTTTGCCACCCGACAAAAGGCGAACGAGCGGAAAAATTTCCCTTTCATTCCTCAAAGCTCATTTTCTCTCCTCTGGTCGCCTTCCTCAGCCGTTCTACATGATTCTTCATCTGTGAGTCTCCAAGATCATCAAAATCCAGTAATACCTCATCTATTTCCTTAATCCTCAAGATTATATCTTGTGTCTTTTGGTATTTCTAGATTATTGAGAGAAGTGTTGTCTATAAGATCATCAATTCATCAAATCTCTCTCTCTCTCTCTCTCTCTCTCCTCTCTCTCTCTCTCTCTCTCAGTAGTTACTGGTCAATGGGAAAGGACAAGGGAAAAACGTTCGGTCCTGGAGAATCCTCAAGATTCTCCAGACAAAAAGTTTTTGCTCCAAAGAAAAAAGCTAGGGCATCTGATCAAGGGACCCCAACACGCCAGCGAACAAGACAAACATTGCGTGGTGGGTCCCAACATGACGTAGTGGTCCCTCCTCCTATTAGGGTAAATCCTGTTCTGACCAAATATACTGGAAGGAAGTTGGTCCATGAATAGAAAATTGACAGGGAGTGCCAGAAACCGTACAATCTAGAACTGCTGTTAGCTGCAATTGATTGGTTGCCTCTCCTCGACTTTGGCAGCCCATGTCATGCTGAAAGAACCTACAACTTCTTTGCTTCCAGCCACTCCCCAGTCACAGAACCTTTGCCCCTCACTGTATCGATTGGGGATATCGACGTATAAATTACTCCTGAATCTAATGCAAGGATCTTTGGTCTCACTTTGTCTTCCATTTGTCTTTCTGATTTGGACCTTGAAAATGCTGACACCCGATCTAAGGTCACGAGATTTCTTTGCCATGGTAGAGATATACCTTGGCACCAAGGTAATGCGCTAAAGAAAAATTTATGGAACCTAAGTATCGTGTTATGCATGGCATCTTCGCCACAAACGTGTACCCTAGGGGTACAAATCAAGAAGACCTTACAGGATTCATGGCCATGGTCGTATATTGTGTATCAACTGGGATCAAGATATGCCTTCCCACTCTAATTGTTCACCAGTTAGTGTATGCAATTCACACTTCTCGAGACGTCCATTTACCCTACCCTCAGATTATTCACGTGCTATGTGATATGAACGGTATTCTGAGAACAAATGATCGGGAACGTCCTCTCCAGCACTTTAACAAAAAGAACATTAGAAAAATGGATTTGAAGTTCCACCGATATCCCGAAGATTAACTTGAGGAAGGGATTCATGAAGAAGGCGAACTGGGTGAAGGGACCGCACAAGCCGAAGGAGCAGGAATGGTCGAAGGTGACCCTCTCGCATTGCAGCAAGCTCCGTCTCCATCCGACCCCGTGTAGGCAAAAAGATTCAAACTACATCAAGATCAGATTGGAACGACTTTGCGAGAAGTCACTCAGATGAAGGAGACGATGAATGCAAGGTTCACTGCTCTGGAAAGGTCGGTGGCTGGGGTGCAGCAATCGGTGCAGCAACTAGTTGATTTGATAACTTGCCGACGAGATGATACAACACCATCTTCCTCAGCCCCTCCACCATAGTATCGATAGTCTTTGTTCCATCACATACACCTAATACTCATCTCAGCGTTTGGGCATGGATATCTTTTTGAATGCCTTGCGATCTTATGTGTGTATGTGATGGCTACCTAACATGATAGGTCTGACAGTTTTCTTTTATTTGGGATGGCTTATGGAAATCCTCTGCATGAGGAAAATACTTATTTGTTTTTGGTTGCCCATGGATGGGCTAGATATTTGTGTCCATTGGTTTAGATGGATGTTACGATACTGCCAAGCTTGGGCAGTTTCTATTTTGGATATTTCTATTGATAGCCGGTTTATAATTCATATATCTTTGTTGCCATATCTCTTTGCTCTCAATTATGCGTTAAAGTTTGAGGAATACTAGTCTACATTGTGTTTGCTTACTTCTGCATGTTTCTTATCAATTGAGAATGGATTTTGAGAGTTATGATGCTATTGTCTATTCAATTTATAGCTCTCCTTTGACCTGGTATGCATAAATGTTTCCTATAAGAAATGTCATTATCTGACCTGATTCTGCATTTTATTTTGAAATACTATTTGAGTTTTGGTTCTCCCATATGCTTCAACTTCAGTCAACATCTATGGTTAAATTTCCCTTTGCCAATAACTAACAAAAAGGGGGAGAACAAATCCCACCGCGGAGGAAAATTGTGTGTATCTCTTTTGGTGGTACAGGTGTTAGGGGGAGCAGCTGCAAGAAGCTAGGGGGAGCAGCTACTGAAGGATACAGTCGTGTATATGTGTGAACTCAATAGTTTTGTAAAATAGTGTAAAGTTCATGTACATATAATTTAGGGTGTTGGTCTAGAAGTTTGCAAAGCCCTGAAAATTGGAGGTCGAGCAAAAGCTCAACTCCCGAGTTCCAACGCCTCACTTAGGCAACATAGATAATGATGATTAAATGTTGTCCATATTAGTGCATTAAACATGAATGGGATTATACCAAATCAGCATATCATACTACAGAGATGGTTAAATTACGTAAGCGGAAGACTGTGATAGATATATAAAGCATATAAGTGGTTGTAAGTCTCCAGAGTACGAACGTGTTACCAGGTTAAATAAGTACATGTATAACTTCAAAATTTACAAAATGATAAAGTGTAATGTCATTTAGTCCATGTCCCTATAGCCTCGGTGATGCAACTCCAGGTCTACATAGACCTGCCAGAGAGTTGCAGGTAGGAGAACTCCTCATCATCGTAGAAGACAAGCTCCGCCTCATAAGCCTCGCCGTCACCTACAACTACAACAAAGTCTGGTTGGTGTTTTAAAACACCGTCCTAGAGTAGGAGTGAGTGATCAACTCAGTGGAGCTATAAGGCAAAGGTTAACATGTTATTAATTCAGTCAAGTAGTAATGATAAAGCAGTACAACAATCATGTCCTAAGTACTCTTGTTAATGCAATGATGGTATGTGATAATGATGTACACCCTCGTTTGCACTCCCTCAACGGCATCATCTTACGATCGCGAATGCAACACTCCCGGTAAACGTGCGCTTCTTCGCCAAAGGACATGCAATGCGGTGCATGCTCGTATTAGCCAAGTTCTTATTTAGGCTTATTCATACAGCAGATTCAGGAAGCATAGGTACCTCCCTTTTTATCACTTACCCAAACAATGATCCATCTAGGGTCGTTAATCCCAGTTAATCACATATGATAGGCAAGTTTGCAAGTTTATACTTTAGGTTGCTACGGGAGGCTTGTCACCTCAGCGTGGTCTTAATTCATACTCGAGGTCACTACGAGAGGCTCGTCACCTGATCATAAGCCTATTTTATACTCTAGGTCACTACGGGAAGGCTCGTCACCTTAGCATAGGCCGATGCTCAAATACAGTATCCCATACTACCGTATTCAGCTCACGAGTTTGGGTTGCTCACTAGAAACTACGGGGAGGCTCGTCACTCCAGCGTAGGCCGACAGCTCAACCACGGTGTCCCATACCACCATGCCCGCCTCATGAGTTTTAGCGGATCGCGGTACCAAGGTTTAAACGGGCTTTACATTGGTAAGTGGTACCTTAGATTCAAGCAGTTGCGTCCATACATGGTAAACATACATTAGGCCAATCGGGTTACTTGATGAGCTTGATTGGTACGAGCGCACGCTGAATTAATTGACATGAAGCGCGTAAGCACTCCACATGGCTTAACCACTGTCGACAGTCATTGTACGACTCGGATTCCTTAAACGTATCCAATGTGGCTAAACTAGTTCGACCACTCAACCGGGATCCATTAACGACCGCCTGGACTACGTAGTAGTCCCAATTACACTCAAGTATACTAGGTAATCACATGTGATAGTCAGAATAGTATTTAGCAAGTCATCCAAATATAAATTTCATTCGAGCATTTTAATAAACACATAATGATTATATTACCATACATATGTATTTCATCCATAAATCACACCGTAGCAAGGTGGGTTACATGAAAGAATTATACATGTAGATAAGGTAGTTGAGAATTCTATCTCAACACCCTTAATAATTACAATTCAACAAAAAGTTACTCATTCAGGCATTTTATCAAACACTTAGCCTACACATTACTACATACATACCCTAACTTAGTTATAGCTTATATTATAGCAAATCCTTTCACAAAGGAGTTGTTATACATACAACAAACATGTATTCAAATTAATAGTCATGGCAAGTACAAATCATAATAATAATTTCGCTCAAACATTTCATCAAACACATGGAATGCATTATATTCAACATAATTCATATATATGTGTAATATGCGGGAAACATCGCATCTAAGTGCATGTGACAACAATCAAGTCAGTCATAAATCATTAACTGACATTGAAAGGCATGAAAACCATAACCTAAATGTTTATAGTCTGCACCTTCCATCAGTAAGCTCGTATCGAACTCAATTCGAACACTATGCCTTCGTCTACGGCACAACGGCTACCGGAATCATGAAATAAGTTAGCCATTTCGTCAATTCTTCTACTTGGATACCTAAAACAGATTAGGTTTAGGATTTCTTACCCAAAAATAGATTCGAATTCGTCAGTGTAACGATACAGGTAGGATGATTCAGCACGTGGAGTGGTGGGATCGAATTCCAGCAATGATCTCACACACTCTCTCTCTTCTCCTCACTTTTTCCTCTCTTTTCTCTCTTCTCTCCCTTAAGGTTTTGGAAATTCATATGTAATGAGATAGGGGTGGGTTTAGGGCTTTATATAAGCCCAAAAGTGATGTCAATGGCCCTAGGGCCATGGTATACTGAAGTTATAGCCAAAAGTCGACTGTTTCGGGCCGACGGAGCTCATCTGGGGGCCCATTACTTGCATACGGTCTGGAAAAAGTTCCTTGACGATGGATCTATAGCAGGTTAAGATTTCGGTTTGATCGGATTTGTGGATTGACAGTGGAGGACCAGTTTCAGTTCAACGGTCATCATCACTCGATCAGGGCCGCAAGTACACTGACCTGTGTAGAAAAATTTCCCTGAGCCAAGGGTGTATTTGGGTCAGAATCTGACGGTCTGAAACCTTAAATTTGGCCTGCAAGTGAACGACCCAATTCACTTAAATCTGAGTTCATTTTCTAAAGATATTCGCGTTTCTCACACACTTCACTCAGGGCTCTAGTTGTGCATTTCTGGACATTATTCGGGCTCGATTCTCGTGATGGTTGTCAAACCCAATAAGACGGTCATAACTGTATAGTTTCGCGGTAATTGGACTTTCGATGCATGGTACAGGTCCAATACTGAGTTTCAATGTGCTCCCGTGAGAAACTAGGTTTTGAATTTGATCCTAGGTTTTTAAGTGATGTAGAGTTAGTGATTCTACAGGTTTTGGATCTTACAGATTGTATAGAAAGCGGTTCAAGCTAATCTACCGATTAATTTAGTTTAGCACTTAATTAATTTTTCGTTTAATTCCTACATAATTTGATCCTTAGCGATTTCTGCCTGAGGTGGTACTCGAGTCTTTGTATGGATTTTTCCGAGACGTTACAATCTACCCTCCTTAAAGAAAAATTTCATCCTCGAAATTAATACCTTTTTGTACTCCTCGAGAATCTGAGGGTAGTTCTTACGGACCTCGGCTTCTATTTCCCAAGTAGTCTCTTTCTCAGTGTGATGTGTCCATAATACCTTCACAAGCGGGATACCTTTACTGCGCAACACATGTTCCTTCCTATACAATATACGGGTCAGTTGTAATACATAAGTAGCATCTTCACTCAACTGTACCTGCTCCCATCTGATAATGTGGAAAGGATCATGAACGTATTTCTTCAGCATCAAAATGTGAAATACGTTGTGCATGCCTACGAGTGGTGTGGGCAAAGAAAGGCGATACGCTACCACACTCACTCGGTCTAGAATCTGAAATGGACCAATAAACCATAGCGTGAGTTTCCCCTTCTTGCCAAATCGAAGGACTCCCTTCATGGGGAAAACTTTCAGAAACACGTGGTCCTCATCCTCAAACTCTAGCTATCCTCGTCTCATATCGGCGTAACTCTTTTGTCTACTCTGTACTGCAAGAAGTCGACGGTTGATAATGTCGATCTTCTTTTGAGGTCGCCTATACTAACTCTGGGCTTATCAAGCTCTTCTCGCCAACCTCTGCCCATCAATGCGGTGCTCTACAAGGACGCCCATACAGTGCTTCGTAGTGAGTCATGCCAATGCTCGCCTGAAAGTTGTTATTATAAGCGAACTCAGCATAGGAAAGACAGTCATCCCAACTGTCCTTGAAATCAAGCACACAAGCTCGCAACATATCCTCTAGCACCTGATTCACTCGTTCCGTCTGCCCATTCGTTTGTGGGTGGAACGCGGTACTGAACTTTAGTTTCACACCCATTGCTTCCTGGATACGAGTCTAGAAGATAGATGTGAATCGCATGTCCCGATCCAACATGATCTCCATAGGAACCCCATGCAAACGTACAATCTCCTCGATGTACAACCTAGGCAACTCGTCTACTGAGTTTGAGACTCTAATCGGGAGGAAATGAGCCGACTTCGTCGATCGGTCCACGATCACCCAAATGGAGTCATGCCCCTTCCTCGTCTTCGGCAACCCTGAAATGAAGTCCATAGAGATGAAATCTCACTTCCATTCAGCTATGGGCATAGGCTTAAGTAAACCAGGAGGTCGGCGATGTTCGGCCTTGACCTTCTGGCATGTGAGATAACGTGAGACATAGTCTGCTATGTGGGCCTTCATGTTGTCCCACCAGTACGACCTCCTCATGTCCCGATACATCTTCATACTACCAGGATGCATCGTCATCCTCGAACTGTGAGTGGCTTCTAGAACTTTCCTTCTCAAGTCATGAAGGTTTGGGACGCATAGTCGGCCACGATACCTTAAACCTCCATCTAAGTCAACCCTCCATTCAGAGTCTTCACTATCGCTCGTTTGCCCTCTCATCTTTGTCAATAGTTCATCGCCTTTCTGAGCCGCAATGATCCTGTCATCAATGAGTGGCTGCACACGAACGTGTGAGACGCTCTCGAATGGCTCTTCTACTGTGAGCTTCTACTCGAAGTCTCGCACAAACTCGACCATATTCCACTCCTCTATCATTAGCGAAGCCGCAAATGTTATCGTCTTCTTGCGGTTCAATGCGTCTGCAACAAGGTTGGCCTTGTGGGGATGGTAGAAGACCTCGAACTTGAAGTCTTTCAAGGTTTCCATTCATCGCCGCTGCTTCATATTCAAGTTTCTCTGTGTGAATATGTATCTGAGGCTCTTGTGGTCCAAAAGGCTCGAATTCCTCTCCATAGAGGTAATGTCTCCAGAGCTTTAATGCAAAGATGACGGCCGCTAACTCTAGGTCGTGTGTAGGGTAGTTTTCCTCGTGTTTCTTCAACTGTCGCGATGCATAGGAGATCACCCTGTCCTTCTGCATAAGGACACAACTCAAACCAACACGAGATGCGTCAGTGTATATCGTATACTTGACCCCTTGCTTTGGCAATACTAGCACAGGGGCGGACGTCAACTTATCCTTCAGTTCTCGAAAAGTTGTTTCTGCCTTCTCATTCCAAGCAAACTTGAGATCCTTCCAAGTTACCTGAGACAACGGTCGATTATCTTGGAAAAGTCCCTAATAAATCGACAATAGTACCCTGTTAGGCCAAGAAAGCTCCTTACTTCAGTAACTGAACCGGGCTGCTCCCAGTACTGAACTGTAACTACCTTAGCAAGGTCCACAGCTTTCCCTTCCTTGGACACCACATGTCCCAGGAACTTGACTTCTTCCTTCAAGAAGTCGCACTTCTTATACTGCGCAAACAACTGGTTCTTCCTGAGAGTATCAAAGACTGCTCGCAGGTGCTCCTCGTGATCTTCCCAACTCTTGGAGTATATCAGGATGTCATCTATAAATATGATGATGAATCGGAACAGATACGGCCGAAACACCCGGTTCATTAAGTCCATGAACATGGCTGGTGCATTTGTGAGTTCAAATGATATCATAAGGAACTCGTAGTGCCTAAAGCTAGTTCTGAACGTTGTCTTATGCACATCCTCATTCCTGACGCGCAACTGGTGATGCCCTGACTGCAAATTGATCTTAGTGAAGTACTGTGCCCCTTTCAACTGATCAAACGGATCATCTATCTTTGGCAAAGGATACTTGTTCTTCACTGTCACTTGGTTCAGCCTTCGATAATTAATACATAATCACAGTGATCCATCCTTCTTCTTCACAAATAACACAGGTGCTCCCCAAGGAGACACTCAGTCGTATGAAGCCTGCATCCAACAGATCATCGATCTGTCTCCTCAGTTCCTCCATCTCACATGGAGGCATGCGATACGTCGGAAGACATATAGGTGTCGCACCTGGCACCAGGTCAATAGTAAAGTCGATCTCGCGCTGAGAAGGCAATCCAGGTATTGTCCTAAACACATCCGTGAAATTCTGAACTATTAGCGTGCTCCCAAGTGTTGGACCATCAACATTCTCTAGCAGGGTAGCATAACAACTAATGTGGTAGTACCAACTGGCCTGCACTGGGAATGTAAAGGTCATGCCCTTAGGTCCATGGGCTGTCACCACCCTAGCATCACAATCGATCTCTGCCCTCATCTCGGTGAGTCAGTCCATATCGAGGATCACATCGTAATGACATAGCGGGGCAATAATCAGGTCGTCGAGTACTGTTCTGCTCCCTAAAGTCTATCGAACAACCCTTACACATCTTGGTAGTATCTGAGAAGGTCCTTGTGGCGGTAAGGAGTCTCAACCTAACCATAGGACTAGTTTCCAACCCCAGTCGCTTGACTGCTGCGCATGATATTATAGATATAGTGGACCCGGTGTCCACCAATAAGAAGACTGGTGTACCTTGAACATGTGTTGTAACTTCAAAAGCCATCAGTGTTGTAATTGCTGTCTTAGATGCCTCAGCTGCAAGTGAGTGCACACGAGCTTGTTGAGAACGGTTCGACTGTGGTACCATAAGCCGTTGAGGCGGCCTAAATCGAGGTGCAGGTGGCCTATACGAAGGCTGTGCGGGTAGTACAAAATGTAGAGGTGGAGCTGAGACAGCTAGTGACATCTGACAGTTGATCCTCTGAGGGGGCATAAAGCCGTTGTCCCTCATCCAGGTAAAGCAATACGTGTCAGCATGGCCCGACCTCTTATAGTAAGTGCACCTCATGTCAGGTCGTCTCGGCTGTGTTGGTGGAGCCATAAACCGAGGAGGCGAATCTGCACATGGCCTCTTGCGGAGGAACGGTCGGCTCAACAAATCTAGTCGAGGCTTAGGAACCATAGGTATGCGTGTATGGGATAGCCTATCCCCATCCTGCTCAACTCATAGGGACATACTTATTAGCTCAGCAAAGTTGTTAATGTTAGCGCAACATGAAATGGCTGTAAAGACCGCACTAGTTAAAGAAGAAATGTGTCAATATGTCCTAGATGAGGGTGAATAGGACTTTTTAAAGTTTTTATGTTTTATTTAAAAATCCTACTTCACTAATCCTGTGATCATGCAAATATCAGGATTACTCAAATGTAACTCTACTAGCTTCTGAGCCTGGTAGAGGATCTAATCATAAACTATCTTAGAAGTAAGCAGTATGCAAGCTAGCTTATGATGGATATGGCTGTGTAGGTGTGTGTGGTGTGATCAAATATTCAGATGAGGAAGTATTAAAGCAAATCACATAATCATAAAAATAACAATATCAAACACAGTCATTTTATAGTGGTTCGACGATAAGTCTACTCCACTTCCGGTAACCGCACTCAACCCTTGAGTGTACCGGATTTCACTAAGGAGGTTTCACAATGGTTCACCTCAAACCTAAGGTTTTAAATCAGGTTCACCTTCAACCTTTACAACCTACACTGAGGCTGACTGTTTATGCTCTCACGAGCAAGGGTCAACACAACGCACCCACTTTTAGGCACATTGGCCGAGGATCTTCCATAAGACCCTACTAGAGGTTTCTACACGGTTGACCTCAAACCCTAAGGTTTTACACGGTTCACCTAAAACCCAGAGTTTTACTGGTTCACTCCTAACCAGATGTTTATGCTCTCCACAAAGCAAGGGTCCACACAACGCACCCACCATGTACACTCCCGCCGGAGGTCTCTTCGAGGACTTCAAGGGGTGAGAACCACTTAAGACCCAATCCTAGAAAGGAATGATCACAAGTGTTCTCTTGGACTTTTGAAACTTACAAATAAGCTGATGAGTCCCATTTAGCACAGTGCAGAATATCTCCTCCTTGTTGACGAAGAGTCTTCTGCTCCCTTGATCCGCAACACAAAATGATGTACCAATACTCGGCTTCGGGTTGGGTCAAGGTGAAGATGGAATCCTACTCTAAAAATATTTTCCTATCAGGAAGATAGAGCGATTTCAATCTTATGCATTTAAGGTATTCCAGCTTAATGATTTGTCATTAAGGTAGTAGCTGGAGGATCCTTGAATGCGGAAGTTCATTCCCCAATCCACTCTATTGAATGTCAATGATGAGGGTGGATTGGAGGATGAACTCCCTTGAGAGAAAGGGCTTTGGATATAAGATATAAGTTGAAACACTCAAAAGCTCTCTGTACTTTCTCTCACAGCAACGAAAGACAAGTCATCTATATATAGGCAAAGAGTTCCAACGGATATAAAATGGTCACATTTATGACAGAGTTCGATATCATCGAGCGTATACTCCCGATAGCATCGATGGTCTGCTCGATGACTCGGACGCAATGTCATACGCTTTTGAAACTCTTTGCCAATTGGTCAATGAATCGAAATTATTGTCGATGTCATCGGATTTCGAACTCCAATTCCATCGATGACAGGTTCGATCCATCGACACTTGAAAAATGAGAGAGACTTGACTTTGAAATATTTCAAGTTTTCATGAATGATCGCGGAACCATCTAGATCATCGGAATATGAATGTCGATGATATCGAGATCAGAGTCGAGGCATCGATAAATCCAGCGGATTCGTCTTTAAGCTTGCTGGATAGTTTATGACATTGTTCGATGCAATCGACCTGGTGCCGATATCATTGATATTTGAATATCGATTCTATCGAAGGGCCCCCGATCATAGTTTAAAAACATCCTAAAATATCTGCTGTAAGAAATGCGCGCCCTCGATCGATATCATCGATGGACTTCTGATGTTATCGATATTTGATTTCAGATCATATCGGAAGAGCATCGAGATAACGAAGAATTTTGAGACTTTTATTAAAAACAGGGGCACCGAAAATCTGCCTGTCGATCTTATCGAGCCACTTTCAATGGACTCGAGATTTAAATATCGATGATATCGATAGGGGAATCGATATATCGATAAATTAGTTCAAATGAGTATTTAGTTGCTGGACATTTTTAGTTCTTATATCGATGATATCGATAGGTGTATCAATACATCGATAAATCCGTCCAGATGATTATTTAGTTGCTGGACACTTTTGGTCCTCACATTGATAATATCGTTAAGGTATCGAGGACATCGACAGAGCAAGTCGATCATATCGAGGGTGCTCCGATAAAATCGACAAGACGAGAAAAACTTAGAGATTTTCCTATTTTGAAAAAAGTTTTCTCACCTTAAAACCCTATGATTTCTAACTTGTTTTTAAGGGTTTTCTTCACCTGGTGTTTTGGGTCGTGGGATGTGAGGCTTTAGTTTTACCTATGATGATCTTGCACACATCCGGTTGAGGCAGACGCTTGAATTGATCTTCTTATCAGGCTCTATAGACACTCTGACTTAATATTCATGTAACTTGACAAACCAGGGCACTTTCAATCTCCCCCTTTGTCAATTACGTGACAAAATCCCCCAAACACCCTAGAATGTTCTAGACAAACACACCCTGAATTGTGTGTACATGATTTTACACAATTTTATAATTTTTTAACCCATGTACACACCCAGTAGCTGCTCCCCCTTTCTTGTAAACTCCCCCTTGTTTGATGCAGCTGCTCCTCCTAACACCTGCAACAACATAGATAAATACACAATTTTTCATTCGGGGTGTTTACAAATGTTCTCCCCCTTTTTGTCAGTCATTGACAAAGATATCTCAGGTGATATTGACTGAAGCTTGAAATACTTGAGAGAACCAATCAGATAGAGGCAAATCAAGTGATGTATAATAGGTAATACAATTTAAACAAACATCAATTTCAGAACCTATGGATGCATTTTAAAGCAGTTATATAGCAGTTTTCAATCATATGCAATCCATAACTTGATAAACCAGGGAAACGTAACACAAATATGGCAGGAAAAAGTTTAAGCATTATATTCAGCCATATTTAACAAAAAAAAAAAAAAAACAAACTACCCCAGACAATAGTAATTAAGCAGTATATCCCAAGCCAACAAAAAAAAACTGTTCAGTCCAATCAAAAAAATATACTGCTCCACACAGCAGTAACCGATCAACCATCAAACAGAAACATCAAGCCCATGTATGGGCGCCCAAAAGTATCCATCGTTAGCCCAATTGTGGGTAAAAACAATATAAAAAAAACTTTGCATGTTTAGAAGACTGTCATACACACCAATGATAGTGAAGAACATCCAAGAAAAAAACTGATGTTCAAACGCGAGACAAGAGTAGGATGTGTATGATAGCATGCATGAACCAGCCTCACGGGGCAGAATGAGATGGCATCGTGTCGTCCGGTTGGCACGTCATCAGATCCACCAAATGTTGAACCATGCTCTGCACTCCTTGAACCATTCTTTCCAGGACTGTAAGCCTTTCTTTAACTGAGTGGATGTCCTTTTGAATCACCCTAATCCTGTCCAGCTTGAACCTTTTACCATACCTAGCTGTTGACGTGAAAGCAGCTGGATCGGGTCCAGGAGGTGCTTTTTCAACCGTCGCAGTCCCTTCCATGGGATCACCACCTTCTCCTTCAACTTCTTCCACCTGGATTTCTTCCTCGGGGTTCTCCTTATACTCATGAAACTCCAAATCCATTTTCCGGACATTTCTTTTATTGAAAACTTGGAGCAGGAGTACCGGATCAGTAGTCGATGGGAATTCGATTTTGTTGCTTATCATGCTGATAATCCAGGGGTACGACAGATGGAGTCGCTGGATGTGTGGATGGCGTTTACCAACTGAGAAACAAGAAGAGTTGGAAGGCAGATCTTTGACCCTCTGGCAACTGAGTATACGATCACGGTCATGAGGCCGGTGAGATCGGACCGGTTGGTACTTCTGGGATAGATGTTAGTAGTGAAGATACCATGCAGAATCCAAAATATGGGATTCATATACCTAGATTTTAATGCATTCCCTTGATGTCAAGGGATGTCCCTACCATTGCAAAGATACTTAGTGACCCTGGATCGAATGTCCACGTTATCAAGATCCATCTCTAGGATACCTTCCGGGACCATGTTGAGTCCGATAGTTTCAGCTATTGTAGCCAGCGTGATAAACACATCATCACCACCTAAAGATACCATGAACGAAGGAGGGTCAGCCATCGGTGAATGACATGCAGCAAGGAAGTTGCGTGTTCTCTCAAGTTGGCATGGCCCACCAAAGTTCAGAACGGGCAGCCAATTTATTGCGGCAAACAGGGGTTTCAATTTGAATGGTTTGAGGCACTCCCTGTCTACCCTTCTCTCTTGAATAAGCTTCCTGCCCATGTATTTGGGCGGTCGTGAACTTGCTCCAGTTGGAGGAGGTGGTGACGGAGATTCAGTCTGGGACCCACCATGTGGTGTCTGTCTTGTTCTTTGCCATGTGGGAATCCCACTTTCTGGGGCCCTCGCCCTGGCTCTCGAGGTGAGTACCTTTTGTCGGGTGGCATTGAAGATTCCCCAGGTTCGGATGCTACCCCTTTGTCCTTTCCCATATGGACAGATGGAAACTTGAACGATTTGGGAAGGACGACAAAAACGACAAATACCAAAAAGAGAATGGACTGTTGACGTGTTAGAAGGATATTACCCGATTTGTGGAATGATTTGCCTAGTCCGACGTGGCTCCAACTGATTTGGTCGAGAGGATCGAGCAGAGAAGGTGACAGTGAAACCCTTGAGAAAATAACCCCCTTTTTCGTTTCGCTGGCTTTTATCGGGCGGCACTGTCAATATGATTAACCATTGTTTCAATAATATCGAGAGATTGCTTATCGATTCTATCGAGTCTGTCTTCGATATCATTATTGGCCACCCAACAATCCATATCCTAAGGAACCGCCGATAATATCGACCTTCTATCGATAAATCGAGAATGTCATATCGATAGTCATATCGAAGATGAAGATTTTTAGTTTTCAGCATTCAGACGGATCTTCAAGTATACTTTTCGTATCTATATCAATAGTATACTCAGCAAAAATTATATGCACACACTGTACACAACAAAATTATAAACATTTGAATGTTTATATATAAATAATGGAGGTGAAGTACCTCAGATATATCATTTGAAACTTAGCAAAAATATTTCCTCATTTTAGCATTGGTTCAGATTCTGATACATGATCTGAACTAATTCTTCCTTACCCATTTTACTTTGTTAATTGATTTGGGTGGTGATGCATGGGCATTGCTTCTATCCATATCCTTAAGAGGACTCTTGAAGTTCTGTATTTCTCTGGTTGACAATTTGCTAACATGATTCTGACCAGAGTTAGGTTGAGTCGTCCTAGGAGTTATGCATTCAAAATTATAATGACCTAAATCACCACACAAATAACATGCTGGAGTTGTTCTGGTTTTGCTTTCAGAAGTAGCAGATTTTTCAGTTTTGGGAGTTGCATTTCCAAAATTTGATTTATGTTTTTCATATCTAAGACCGCTTTTATCCTTTCCAGGTCTTCCCATTCCTAACAGTTTTTCTAGCTTTCGCCACTCTAGGAAAACTTGTAGTTTATCTTGGCTATTTTCTTGGATTCTTCTAGATCAAACAGGAGTGTATGATTTTCGTTTTGAAGAAGCATATTTTTGTCTTTTAATTGCTCAACCTGTTTGTTCAATTTTCAGACTCGTTTTTAAGAAGAGTATTGACTTGTTCAAGTCTATTATTATCCATATGATATTGCTGCAGATCATTTATTAATTGTGTGTTGATTTCCAATGCTTTATCCAAATCTTTCTGCAGCAACTTACCTTTGTTTTCTCTTATTCCGAGTCTCTTAAGGATATTGATGTTATGAATATAGAGTTGATTATAAGCATCTTGCAGTTTATCCTTTTCAATTTCTTCCTTTTCTCCATTGTCGGATGAAGATGATTCCGTGGCTAGCTGTTCTTTCTCGTTTTCTGATTCGGTGGGAATGATTGAAGCAGTGGAGACCATGAGTATTTTTAATGATTTCTGATCTCCATTGCTTTCTGAGTCACTGGATTCTGAATTTGACTCATCTGTAGCATCCCACGTGGCAGCCATAGCCTTGCCCTTAGTTTTTCTATTTGGGCATTCAGTAAATAGATGTCCATACATTTGACAGGCGTAGCATTGTGGTTCTTTAGTTCTTTTATAAATTTGCCTGCAGAGGGTTTGTTGTTCACCTTTCTTCCTTTGAAAGGCTGACCACGATTCTTTTGAAAGAATCTTCTGAATTTTTGTGCCAGCAAATCCACTTCTTCATCTTCATCTTCCTTTTCACTTTTACTGTCCTCATGAATTGTTTTCTTTAAAGTTTTTAGGACAGTGTTTTTGGATTTTTGGGATTGTTTGAAGTGTAGTTCAAAAGTTTGTAGGGAACCTACGAGTTCTTCTACTTTCATTTCATCTAAGTTCCTACACTCCTCAATTGTTGTAACCTTGAGATTAAATCATTCTGCTAGGGATCTTAGAATTTTCCTACAAATTTTTAGTACCAGAACTTTCTCTCCCAATCC
The DNA here is from genome assembly GCA_021015155.1 of Magnolia officinalis. Taxonomy (NCBI): domain Eukaryota; kingdom Viridiplantae; phylum Streptophyta; class Magnoliopsida; order Magnoliales; family Magnoliaceae; genus Magnolia; species Magnolia officinalis. The sequence continues at coordinate 67,451,274 of JAJHSJ010000001.1, forward strand.
ACCCATGGAGTTGCAAATTATATTTAACTTTGTGAAAAACTCCATAAATGTCTCATGCTCTTCCATTCTGAGACTTTCGAACTCTGAAGTCAGGAGTTGAAGTTTGGATCGCTTCACAGTGCTTGTGCCTTCATGGGTTGTTTCCAATAAATCCCATGCTTCCTTGGATGTCCCACACATACTTATCTGATTGAATATATCCTGGGACACGGCACAGTAGATAGCATTCATAGCCTTGGCTTCAGATGTTTGCCTTTCTTTGTCAAATGCTGTCCACTTTTCTTTGGGTTTGGGCTTTGTGATTGTTGTGTCACTGTTCAAGTATGATTTGTTCAGTTGGTGGCACGTATCCGCTTTCAACTATGTCCCAAACGTCATGATCCAAAGATCTCAGAAAGTAGTGCATCCTAGCCTTCCAGTATGCATAGTTGGAACCGTCAAATACTGGAGGTCTAGTGACTGATGAGCCCTCTCCTTTGGCCATATTCCCAACTTCAGTCAAGATCACTCTCTAGGCGGTGAAGCCCTTAAAGAGAGACCCGCTCTGATACCAATTGAAATAGCAGTAAAGACCGCATTAGTTGAAGGAATGTGCCAATATGTCCCAGAGGGGGGTGAATAGGACTTTTTAAAGTTTTTATGTTTTATTTAAAAATCCTACTTCACTAATCCTGTGATCATGCAAATATCAGGATTACTCAAATGTAACTCTACAGGCTTCCAAGCCTGGTAGAGGATCCAATCACAAACTATCTTAGAAGTAAGCAGTATGCAAGCTAGCTTATGATGGATATGACTGTGTAGGTGTGTGTGGTGTGATCAAATATTCAGATGAGGAAGTATTAAAGCAAATCACATAATCATAAAAATAACAATATCAAACACAGTCATTTTATAGTGGTTCAACATAAGTCTACTCCACTCCCGGTAATCGCACTCAACCCTTGAGTGTACCGGATTTCACTAAGGAGGTTTCACAATGGTTCACCTCAAACCTAAGGTTTTAAATCAGGTTTACCTTCAACCTTTACAACCTACACTGAGGCTGACTGTTTATGCTATTACGAGCAAGGGTCAACACAACGCACCCACTTTTATGCACACTGGCCAAGGATCTTCCATAAGACCCTACTGGAGGTTTCTACACGGTTGACCTCAAACCCTAAGGTTTTACACGGTTCACCTAAAACCCAGAGTTTTACTGGTTCACTCCTAAACAGATATTTATGCTCTTCACAGAGCAAGGGTCCACACAACGCACCCACCACGTACACTCCCGTCGGATACTTCCTTGAGGACTTCAAGGGGTGAGAACCACTTAAGACCCAATCCTAGAAAGGAATGATCACAAGTGTCCTCTTGGACTCTGGATACTTACAAATAAGCTGATGAGTCCCGTTTAACACAGTGTCGAAGATCTCCTCCTCCTTGTTAACGAAGAGTCTTCTGCTCCCTTGATCTACAACATAAAATGATGTACCAATACTCGGCTTCGGGTTGGGTCAAGGTGAAGATGGAATCCTACTCTCAAAATATTTTCCTATCAGGAAGATAGAGCTATTCCAATCTTATGCATTTAAGGCATTCCAGCTTAATGATTTGCCATTAAGGTAGTAGCTGGAGGATCCTTGAATGCGGAAGTTCATTCCCCAATCCACTCTATTGAATATCAATGATGAGGGTGGATTAGAGGATGAACTCCCTTGAGAGAAAGGGCTTTGGATATAAGATATAAGTTGAAACACTCAAAAGCTCTCTCTACTTTCTCTCACAGCAACAAAAGACAAGTCCTCTATATATAGGTAAAGAGTTCCAACGGATATAAAATGGTTACATTTATAACAGAGTTCGATTTCATCGAGAAGGTTCGATATCTTCCAGCGTATACTCCCGATAGCATCGATGGTCTTCTCAATGACTCGGACTCAATGTCATACGCTTTTGAAACTGTATCGATGACAGGTTCGATCCATCAACACTTGAAAAATGAGAGAGAGATTTGATGTTGAAATATTTCAGGTTTTTATGAATGATCGGGGAACCATCGAGATCATCAAAATTTGAATGTCGATGATATCGAGATCAAAGTCGAGGCATCGATAAATCCAGCGGATTTGTCTTTAAGCTTGTTGGACAATTTGTGACATTGTTCGATGCAATCGACCTGGTGCCAATATCATCGATATTTGAATATCGATTCTATCGAAGGGCCCCCGATCATAGTTTAAAAACATCCTGAAATTTCTGCTATAAGAAATGCGCGCCCTCGATCAATATCATCGATGGACTTCCGATGTTATCGATATTTGATTTCAGATCATATCGGAAGAGCATCGAGATATCGAATAATTTTGAGATTTTCATTAAAAAAACAGGGGCACCGAAAATCTGCCTGTTGATCTTATCGAACCAATTTCGATGGACTCGAGATTTGAATATCGATGATATCGATAGGGGAATCGATATATCGATAAATTAGTCTAGATGAGTATTTAGTTGCTGAACATTTTTAGTTTTTATATCGATGATATCGATAGGTGTATCGATACATCGATAAATCAGTCCAGATGAATATTTAGTTGTTAGACACTTTTGGTCCTCACATCGATAATATCGTTAAGGTATCGAGGACATCGGCAAAGCAGGTCGATCATATCGAGGGTGTTCCGATAAAATCGACAAAACGACAAAAACTTAGAGATTTTTCTATTTTGAAAAAAGTTTTCTCACCTTAAAACCCTATAATTTCTAACTTGTTTTTAAGGGTTTTCTTCACCTGGTGTTTTGGGTCATGGGATGTGAGGCTTTAGTTTTATCTGTGACGAGCTTGCACACATCCGGTTGAGGCAGACGCTTGAATTGATCTTCCTATCAGGCTCTGTAGACACACTGACTCAACATTCACGTAACTTGACAAACTAGGGCACTTTCTCAACACATCCTCGAGCAGATCTTGGGCCGCAAACCCTCATCGACTCATTCGCTAGGATAAAAGGAGCATACCTGGCCAACTCCGTGAACCTATTCTCGTACTCTACCACGGTCATTCCTCCCTGACGGAGGTGAAGGAAGTCACTCTCCTTCTCATGGAAGCGAGTCTTAAAGGCTTCCCATGTACATACATACGTAGTAGGCACTGTCCGTAGGACGCTATACCACCAGTGGTTGGCCTCCTTTTCGAACATGTAGGTGACCAACTCAACCTACTCTGCCTCAGTGCAGTGCAGCGGCTTTAGCATCTTAGAGATGTGGTCAAGCCAATACTCGGCCTCCTCGAGTCTGTGAGTACCCAAAAAAGTAGGTGGTCGGAAGTACTGGAATCGTTCGAATAAGTCGCTGGCTTTCATGTTTCCAGCAAGCTGCACAAGTGGTGCAAGCAGGGCTGTATGCATGTTCTGGGCAATGGCCCCCGCAATGGTGGCAAAAAACTGTTGTTGCTGCATAAGAAGCATCATCTGCTCCAACCTATCAGGAGGAGGAGCCGCCTGAGGCATGTGTGGAGTCGAGGTAAACACACGGTTCGGCTCTGGAACCAATGGTACAACAAGTGTTGGCTCATTTGTGGGGCCAGTGGTTGGCTGTGAATCCGGTATAGTCTCGTGATTCGGGCCCAAACTGGGGTCCGTATGGCTATTGCTTAGGGGAGGTGCCCCATCACTCCATTCGCCAAGTGTAAGACGTGTCGTACTCAGAGTGGCCTTAAGTGGCATTCCCTGTATACAACATAGGGTGCAACCCGTGTAAGATTTAGCATATCAACACTCAATTTCTCAAGCATCCTACACATTTCATGGCAAAAGGAGCTACATGCATTTCATTTAACAAAATTTGTCACAATACATGAGATATAGCTTTACATGGATCATGATAGAAGATGCATGTGAGCTAATTTAAACAAAGCTTCAAACACCCAAACACACAACAACTCTACCATACTACTCAGCCTATCACGGCTACAACACAGAAACAAAAAAAAAAAAAAAAAAAAAAAAAAAAAAAAAAAAACAACAGTAAACTAAAAGACGACTATACGTATGACTAGTTGTCCGAATCTGGTGATGGTGGAGGAGCACCCTTGTCCTGCAGACAACACAGGAGAGCCTTCAAGGTGCGAGAAACTTTCTTAAATTTTCACTTCATGAAGGCCTGATTTTCTTCAAGCTTGACCAGGGTCTCTCTGACCTCGTGTCGCAGAGCGACTTGGCCCTCCTCAATCTGAGACAAGCGGGCTTCTAAAGCAACCTGATCACTGTCGCACTCATGTGTAGCAGGAGGAGAGCCCTCATTAGTGTCTTGGGCCTCCTCTTCTTCCTCTTCCTAATCTTCCCCTTCCTCACTTCCTTCCTTTATTTCATCTCCACCTTCTTCTTCACTCTCTTCCTCTTCACTTCCTATCTCATCCTCACTCTCATCAAGTCGGGCTTGACATTGTCATGGCCCAATATTCATATGTTGAGAGTAGTATCATTGATGAAATGGATCGATGCAAGCCTTTTTTAGCCAAGTCTGTAGCCGAATTCATGAGCAAGCTTGCATATGAGTCGGCCAAATGGGAGTGAAATGTCTGTCCTAGGAGAGTGTGTGGTTTGAACTATCTGTAGTAGTACATAGGTAGGCAGGCACAACTTGTCTCCTTGCCTCGCTCAGTATAGGAAGTCTACCATCAAACGCGTGCATTTGCTGCGATTGCTCCACCTGGGATACACATTGTGCCTGAAGATGTGGTGGAGCAAGCAAAAATTGTGAGTCATTTTGGTCACTGAGAGGCAGTTGCCTCGATTCTAGTGGACCAGTCGGCCACAAAGAAATCGCGTACGTCGATCTCTTTCACCTACACTCCTGAGACTCTTCTCGCTATCATGAACCTCCCCATGCGGCATCCCCATGATCTGGGCTATCAAGTCCACATTGACAATGTATTCCCGCCTTCCCATAGGGATAGAGAACTGTAGGGGCTCCAGCGATGGGTCTCGTATGTGTACGTAGAAGGCTCGGACAGTGCCCTCATTCGCACAGGACTTGCCCTTAAATATGGGACCCCACCCAACGTCCGTCAGGAGGTCCATCACCAGATATAGCCCAAACAGTTTCTCGTCCACGTGTGCTTCAAAGAGAACCCTGCGGCCTTGTAATCTTCCATGTGTCATATCCGCCAGTAGAGATCTTTCGAGAGGAAGTTGGGGATCGAGCTCCTACTTCATCCTTAGCTCTCAATCGACGCTTGTGCTAGCCTTGGCGCCTTTCTGCCTCCGTGAACGGGTAGGATGGCTAGGCCCGGCTTCATCCATGGAAGCCCTCTTATTCCCCATGAGAGAAAGAAGTGTGAAAAGTGAAAATATGGCTGCCTCGAGCTCAAAAAGAGCCATGAGAGTGAAATAAAATGGAGGGATAGGATGGGTTGTTGGACTTTGAGATTTTTGAGACACAAAGTAGGGTTTGTGCACTCAAACGGAAGGAAATGAGGGAGATATGAGAGGAGTTTGAAAGGTATGGTGAGAGGTGTGTATGTAGTGATGAAGAAGAAGATGAAATGAGAATGGAGGAGTGCTTTGAGAGAGAAAGATGGGATTTTGAGAGATTTGGAAAGCTTGAAGGGGTGTAAGAGGAAGAAAGGAATCAAATGGGGGTGTTATAGGGGCCCCCACACGATTTCGTGGGCCCCACTAGCGTGCACATGCATCGACCCAACCGACCCGGTGCGGCTCGACGGGCCCGTTGTCTGTGGACCTACCGACCCCGGCGCGGGTAGCGCGATGCCATCGCGGTCCACTAGACCAAGGGCGATGACATCGCCCTATGTAAGACCCGTATCCTAGTTCGTACTGTTCTGTCAACTTCCGCGATCCTTCCCATCGAATTCCGGCAACTTGCGACGTGTAATCAACATTTGCGATTGACCCTAAGTCGTATCCTATAGAATTAAGTCGGCTAAATCCGAGACTTGTATCATTGCGACCACACCATCGCCGCAGTTCCAACGTCGCGTCTAACGCATCGATCCGATACCCAATAGGGGGATGTGGGCCGATGTTTATTTTGAAGAAAACGCCGCGTGTTTGTAATTCCAAGAGAATCTCTACAACATGTCTCATCAATCAATGTCAAGTACACACCTAACCCAAGTACAACAACCCATCCCTTCCCATTCCTAAAGTCAACTCTCTCTCACCCTTTCTCTTACACACCCATACATGTCAAGTACCACCTCACCTCACCCATCACTCACCTCACATCCATCACTCCTTACAACCCTCTCTCTCTCTCTCTCTCTCTCTCTCTCTCTCTCTCTCTCTCTCCACACTTTCCAAGCAACACCAAAGAGAGAAAAAAAATGTGGACATCCATGGCTTTTCCAAGTGAGAAAAAAATGTGATGTATGTGGCCCACTCCCTATTCCAAAACCCATCATCCTAGCCATTCAAACCTCATCTTCCACCATCAAAGTGGAGCACAAGGAGCCGGCTTTCCAACGGACCGAGAAGATCGAACGGTGGGTGCTTTTATAGGCTAGATTTTCATATTTTTTTGATGGGGCCAAGTGAGGCCTACCGATCGATGGTATGGATCTCTCTTTGGACCCTAAGATGTGGCCGATGGACCACCTTGATCCTCATGATCATTCCATGATGGGGCCATTCTCCATGGATCCCATCATGATGTTTATCTTCTTTGCATAAATAGGGTCATCTATACCATACATTTTGGTGGAGAAAGGATCTCCACCGTTGATTTCGAATCGGTGGGCCTATATGTATTGGGACCCACCTTGATTTAAGTTGTAAACATGGAAGGGAGGGCCCATAGTGTCGGGGTCCCTCCATCACTCGATCTCTCTCTCATTCTCTCTCTCTTTTATTCTTGTTGAGTGATGATGTAGTGTGTGGCCCACTCGGATGGATCCCCCCTTAATGTACGTTTTATCCATACCATTCATCCATTTGGTGGCCCACCTAAACAGGGCCCACCTCAATGCATGTGTTTTACCAAAACCGTCCAGACGTTGGACATGAATCAAAGCACAAACATTAGCTTTTTCAATGCTTATTGGGTGAGCCACTCATGTAGGCCCCACCTTGACGTATGAATTCAATCCAAGCCGTCCATTCCGTTCCTCAGATCATTTTAGGCGTTGAACCGAAAAATTATGCTGATCTGAATTTCTGGTGGGCCATATCATGGAAAACGATGTTTTTTACCATTGAAATCCACCTGAAGTTTCCACACACTAAAACCCATTGAATATTGGACTCGTTTGGTTGGTCTCGAGCCGTAAAATCTAATGGTTAGGGTGGATTCTACTGAAGCGGGCCCTACACACGAAAAACCCTGAGAATACTGGATTTAAAAAATAATAATAATAACAACAACAACAGCAGCATTGCTACTGCTGCTGTCAGAGAGAGAGGATGCGCGGGCATCCTGCGCTGGGCGGACGACCAAAGACCCACGGCTCCAGCCGTGGGCCCCACCATGATGTATGTATAACATCCAAACCGTTCACTAGGTGGGCCCCTGCTTGACATGGGCCCCCTCCAAAAATCAGGCCCATCCAAAGCTCAGGTAGCCCACATCACAGGAAATAGTGTGAATTGGACCGTCTGCCATTGAAACCCTTTTTGGGTCCGTAGAAGTTTTGGATCAAGATGAAATTTGTTTTTCCCTTTCATCCAGGGTCCACGTGACCTTATCTACGGCTGGATGCCAAATAAACACTATGGTGGGCCCCACATGGGACCCACAATGATGTATGTGTTTTGTACACACCGTCCGTGGACGGTGAAACCAACCCACCCACCCACCCACCCACCCCCCCTTCTGTGTTCTATCCACACCGTCCAGGAGATGGTGTGTGTGTGTGTGTGTGCGCATGTGTGTGTATGCGTGTGTGTGTGTGTGCACGTGTGTGTGTGCGTGTGTGTAGATATATATATAATATATATATATATATAATATATATATATATATATATCTAATATTATATTATATATAATATTGTATATATATATACTGTATATAAATTATATATTATATTATACATAATATATATATATATATATATATGATGGTGGGCCTTCATGGAACCCACCATGATGCATGTGTTGCATCCAAGCCTTTCAACCATTTGAAATCTCGTTTTAAGGCTTGAGATTAAAAATAAGTTAGATCTAAGGTTCAAGTGGACCCCACCATTTTAAGTAGTGGACAATGGAAACCACCGTTCAAATTTCTAAGGAGCCATAGTAGTTTCCTAGTAAGCTGATATTCGTTCCACTTCATTTATCCCTATGTTAACTTAGGAACAGGTTAGATGGGAAATACATGTTATGGTGGGCCTTGGGAATTTTAATGGTGGGAATCATTATCAGCACTTCTATTCGGGTGTGGTCCATTGTTGTGGCCCATTTGACATATATAAGACCCATGTAATGTGGGCCCATATTAATGTCTTTGTGGCCATTATTGAGGCCCACCCTGATGTACATAAGGCCCATGTGATTAGGCCCCTTCGATGTATTTGTGGCCCACTGTGTAACGCCCTAAAATTCGGGGGTCGAGTAGGAACTCAACTCCCGAGTTCCAACGCATCACTTATGCAACATACATAATGCGGTTTAAATGTTGTCTGAGTTAGCGCAATAAACATGAATGAGATTATACCAAAACAGTAATTCATACTCCAGTTCAATTGTATAAAGGCAAGCGGAAGACTGAAATTTTATATTCAAAGTATGTAAAGTAACAAAATTTTATGAACTCCAGAGTATGAGTACTAACTGAGTACCAATATACATGTACTGTTTCTAAGTCAAAAATCAAAATACAATCCTCAAGGGAAGCCCTGAAAATCCCGCGATGCAGCCGGCCTAAGCAAAGCCGTCAGAATACTGCATAAAGGAGAACTCCTCCTGATCCTCATCGAAGTCGGGCTCCGGCTCCTGAACCAAGGCGCCATCTACACCTGCGACAGAGTCTGGTGGGTGTTGCAAACACCGTCCCGTAACGTGGGAGTGAGTAGCTAACTCAGTGGAACAATAAAGCATAGGTTAACAGGTTATCAACTCAATCAAGCAGTAATGATAAAGCAGTACAAATCAAACATTTCTAACTACTCTTGTTAAGTGCAAAAATGAAATGACATGATGCTGTATGCCCTTGCCAAACCACCCTCAAGCGACATCATCTTACGTTCGCGAATGCTTAACTCCCTTAGTGCGCCACATCTACAAAGCACATGCGGTGCGATGATGCTCATGATTTCCAAGTTATTATTAGTCCATTTCAACCAGCAGTATTGGGAAACTAAGGTACCTCCCTTGTATCATTCCCAAACATGATCTATTCTAAGGTCGTCAATCCTAGTTAATCTCATACGATATTATGGTTTGAGAAGCGTAGTGAAGGCATCGCAAAGGGCTCGTCACCCGTCAGCGCGGATACAGATCTCACCGTATGCGGCTCAATTGCTGGCCGTCAGCTCGAGTACAGGTCTCACTGTACTCGGCTCAATCACTAGCCGTCAGCTCGAGTACAGGTCTCACCGTACTCGGCTCAACTCATACTCTAGTTGCTGTGAAAGACTCGTCACCAATCACAGACACTTGGAGTACACTCGCTGATACTACGGAGGACTCGTCGCCCGTCAGCACGAGCACAGGTCTCACCGTACTCGGCTCTCGCCGTAAGTATCGACAGCTTGAATACAGTGTCCCATACCACCGTATTTGGCTCACGAGTTGGGTTGCGCAATGGTCACTACGGGGAGGCACATGGCCCCAGCGTAGGCCGACAGCTCGACCATGGTGTCCCATACCACCATGCCCGGCTCATGCGATTTAGCGGATCGAGGTACCATGGTTAAACGGGATCGCCACTGGTAAGTTTGGTACCCTAGGTTCAAGCAGTAGCGACCAAACATGGTGAACACACAAATACATTTCGGTTTACTTGACGAGCCTGACTAGCTCGAGCGCACCACAAGTTAGGCGATATGGAGTGCAAAAGCACTCCGTGTGGCCAACCACTATTGCCAACCGAAGTACGACTCGGGTTCGCCAGACACGTCCTTTGTGGCGATATGAATCTCAGCCACAACCGCGAATCTGGTACCGAATGTTTGGACTATAGACATAGTCCCAAACTCAAACAGTTCTCATCAATAGCATGTGGAGTAAAGCATGATAAACAAGCAATACAAGCATGTTAGCAGGCATGTTATAAAGCATGAAGCAAAGCATGAAGCAAAGCATGAAGTAAGCATGTTGTAAAGCATGTTATAAAGCACTATACACATAGGGATACAATTACATACACACTACAAATGAGTGGTTCTAGCGAACCACCGCATGGAGGGGATTGTAACGCCCTGAAAATCGGGGGTCGAGCATAAACTCAACTCCCGAGTTCCAGAACATCACTTATGCAACAAAATGAATGATGATTGGATGTTGACAGTATTCGTGCGTTGAACATGAGTGAGATTAAGCCAAAACAGCGTATCATACTCCAGAGACAGTTAAATTTGCAAGCGGAAGACTGTGATAGATAGATAAAATATATAACTTATGATGAGTCTCCAGAGTGTGATAACATTACCAGGTTAAATAAATGCAAGTGCAGTTCTAAAATTTACCAAATGTGAGGAAGTGTAATGCCTTCTATCCCAAGAACCATAACCCCGTCAATACAATACCAGGTCTTCATTGGCCTGTCAGAAAGTTACATGTAGGAGAACTCCTCCTCCACATCATAAAAGTCCGGCTCTGCTTCATAAGCATCGCCATCACCTGAAACTCAACAAATCTGGTGGGTGTTCGGAACACCGTCCCGTAACGTGGGAGTGAGTGATCAACTCAGTGGAACAGTAAAGCATAGGTTAACATGTTATCAATTCAATCAAGCAGTAATGATAAAGCAGTACAAATCAAACAATTCTAACTACTCTTATTAAATGCAAGAGTGAAATGACATGATGCTGTATGCCCTTGCCAAACCACCCTCAAGCGACATCATCTTACGTTCACGAATGCTTACTCCTCAGTGCGCCACATCTACAAAGCACATGCGGTGCGATGATGCATGATTACCGAGTTTTTATTAGTCCATTTCAAACAGCAGTATTGGGAAACTAAGGTACCTCCCTTGTATCATTCCCAAACATGATCCATTCTAGGGTCGTCAATCCTAGTTATCTCATACGATGTTATGGTTTGAGAAACGTAGTGAAGGCATCGCAAAGGGCTCATCACCCGTCAGTGCGGATACAGATCTCACCGTATGCGGCTCAATTGCTGGCCGTCAGCTCGAGTACAGGTCTCACCGTACTCGGCTCAATCACTAGCCGTCAGCTCAAGTACAGGTCTCACCGTACTCGGCTCAACTCACACTCTAGTTGCTGTGAAAGACTCGTGGCCAATCACAGACCCTTGGAGTGTACTCGATGATACCACGGAGGACTCGTCGCCCGTCAGCACGAGCACAGATCTCACCGTACTCGGCTCTCGCCGAAGTATCGACAGCTCGAATACAGTGTCCCATACCACCATATTCGGCTCACGAGTTGATTGCGCAATGGTCACTACGGGAGGCACATGGCCCCAGCGTAGGCCGACAGCTCGACCACGGTGTCCCATACCACCATGCCCGGCTCATGCGACTTAGCGGATCTAGGTACCATGGTTAAACGGGGATCGCCACTGGTAAGTTTGGTACCCTAGGTTCAAGCAGTAGCGACCAAACAGGGTGAACATGCATAAGGCAGATCGGGTTACTTGATGAGCTCGACTAGCACGATCGCCCGTTGAGCTGCACGACATGAAGTGCATAAACAACTTCGTGTGGCCTAGCCACTGCCGACAGGCAACGCACGACTCGAGTTCGTCGAACACATCCCACGTGGCAAATGAATCTCAGCCACGAGTTCAATCTCGTTACCGATACCTTGCCTGGACTATAATCATAGTCCCAAACACAATCAATTACAGAGATATAAAGCAGTAATAGATCAGGATTCAAATCATACAATCAGTCTGGTATTATCCGTTTAGGGCTGCCAGGGCTGTTGCACGCACTCGTTGCTCCGCTCCCCCATCACCCATGACGGATCATACAACATAAATATAAATTAAATATATGCATTACATAGTTAAAATCATAAAACAGCTGAGCATGTTATGAAGCACAACACAAGCATGAGTTTGTACATGTTCAAATCCTAATCACACAACTATCAAAGGAGATCATACACATAGTGAAAAGAGGTTGAGCATCATATCTCAACACCCTTATATATTACAATTTGCCAACTACTACACATTCAGACATTTCAAGAAACACTTAAACAAACATACATCAACATACATGACATATGTCGATCACATAGGCATTAGGCCAAATCCTTCGCTAGGGAGTTGCCCCAAACATAACACGCGTACACCCACGACGGATAGTCATGGCAAGCAGGAATCCAAGTTCCATATCCATTCAGTCATTTCCACAAACACTTAGGCCACACATTTTAGCATATATAGTGTATACTGGCCGTGGCGTGATTTAGGGCAAATCCTTTCATCAAAGGGATATCGCCATTACAACAATCATATATCCATGACAATTAGTCATGGCGAGCACGAATGAGAATGCTATACTCATTCAGCCATTTCACAAACCTTAGAATACACTATTCCAACATACCTAGTGTATGTTAGCAAACATGTATTAGGGCTATTCTTTCCGCTAAGCGGTTATTTTATCCGCGTATATACCATATTCATACAACAATTAATCATGACAATTAATTTCCAAAATCCGCACGTATGCGGAATTTCTAAAATACGCAATTTCAACATACATGACATTTACACATGAACATGTATTTTTGCGATTCTTTTCGCCAAACTAACATTTTATCCACACATGATATAATCAAACATTAAATAAACATGTCAAACATTTTCCCAAGAAAAACGTATACGGTATTATACGTATATCTAGAGTATGTGAAAATCCATATTCTTTATCGCTAATCGAAACAGAAACGGAAAGCACTTGTACATGTGCATTTGCATACAGATCATGAATCTATCATTATCTGACATTGAAAGCGTTGAAAAACGTAACTTATACGCTTAAAGTCCTCACCTTTGGTCGTAGAATCGTAACGGAGACGATAGGTTTGCTAAGCTTCCGTATTCGGCAGTTTGGCAACCTAGAGAACGAAATAGGTTAGCTATTTCACAACCTACAACAGTCTAACCCCAAAACAGGTTAGGGTTAGGGTTTTCTTACCTAAAACGGGGCTGGAATTGCCGGAAAAGCGATGAGAACGAGATGGTGCAGCCCGTGTGGTGGCAGGGAACGACGGCAGGGAGATTCTCCCACTTCTCCCTCACTTTCTCTCTCTTTTCCCTCTCTCAAATCCAAATTCGTATGGCTGGAATGGGGGGGAGGGTTTAAGGTCCTTATATAGCCTCAAAACTCACGAAATAGACTCATGTTCAAAGGTTACTGCTATATAGGTATTTCGTCACTTTTCCAGCTCAAAAGAGAGGTTCTGGTGGCCCTCCTTGAGCCAAACGTCAGACTTAAGCTCACCACACATGGATCTACGTGGGATTACGTTTTCGGCTCGATCGGATTCCCAGATCGCACGTGGCGGACCACTTTCAGTTCAACGGTCGTGGGCCACGATCAGAATTTCTGAGTACATGTAAATGTGTATGAAATTTTTCCTGATCTGGGGGAGGTGTAATTTGGTCTGATTCTGACGGTCTGGTTGCTTAATACTGATGCGCAAGCGAAAGGTGCCAGATCACTATTCCAGATATTTTATTTTCAAAAGGAATAGTGTTTTTCACACACCCTCGCTCCGGATCGAAATAAATGACCGTGGGACATCGGTCGGAGCTGATTTTGTGAGATGATTGTCAAGCCCAGTGGGGCGGTCCTGGTTCCTTAGCTTCGTGTTAATCGGACTCCCGATGTGCGATCTAGACCTCATACGAAGTTTCGTTTCAGTCCCGAGAGCAGACTGGTAATGAGTTTGGTTCTAAACTTTAGGGTAACCTAGAGTCACATGTTTTACAAGTTTTGGGTCTTGCAGATCGTATTTAAAGCGATCCCAACGGATTTCATGGCTATAGTCGAGTTTGCACTTAGTTAACTTTGTTAAATTTCTAAAGGATTTAATCCTAATTGTTTTCTGGTTGAGATGGTACTTAGGCCTTTGTAGTTTGTATATAAAGTGATCCAAGTTTTACTACTTAGCTAGTTTAAGTTAGTGTCTAGGGCGAAAGTGCTGTTGAAAAATTGAAAAGCACAAGGTAGTAAAGGGGTGGGATTTGTGAAGGAAATGGGTTCAGGAGCGATTTTAGACTGTGGGATTTAGTTTTGACAAGTTGATAAGGTCTTAGGATCGACCCATTGCCCTAGAACGCCTAATCCCAGGTTGGCAAAAATTCGGGATGTTACAGGGATCCAACATGTCTCTAAAGGAGTCGGGAATCCCATATCAGCACCTCTCTAAGGCACTAACACTCATGCATTTTACACACAAGCATCTACACAAACACTTAGAATACACTATTCCAACATACATGACGTATGTTAGCAAAACGCGTATTAGGGCTATTTTTCGCCAAGCGGTTATTTTTTCCGCGTATACCGTATTCATACACAAATAATCATGACAATTATATTTCCAAAATTTGCACATACGCGGTATTTCTAGAATACACAATTTCAACATACTTGACATTTACAAGTGAACATGTATTTCAGCGATTCCTTTCGCCAAACTAGTATTTTATCCATGTATTATATAATCATACATTAAATAAACATGTCAAACATTTTCCCGAAAAAAATACGTATACGGTATTTCTACGTATATCTAGAGTATGTGAAATTCCATATTCTACAACGTTAATCGAAACAGGAAACGGAAAGCACTTTGTACATGTGCATTTACATGCAGATCATGAATCTATCATTATCTGACATTGAAAGAGTTGAAAAAACGTAACTTATACACTTACTGTCCTCACCTTTGCCCTTGGAATCCCAACGAATCAGCAAGGGTAGTAGAGCTTCCGTATACGGGAGTTTTCTAGCCTAAAGGGCGGAATCGGTTAGCCTTTACATAACCTACAACGAATCTACATCAAATCAGACCTAGGGTTAGGGTTTCTTACCTTTAAACGGGATGGATACCGTCGGGAGAGCACCTGGAATGAGGCGGTGTAGGCGTGTGATGAATGAAAGCAGCAGGAGGAAGATCTCCCACAAATGCCAAGCTATTCTCTCTCTTTTCTCTCTCTCTCTCTAGGGTTTTCTCCCAAATTCGTATGGCTGTGAGAGGGGCTGTTCTAAGCTCCTTTATAGCCAAAAACCTCCCCAACAGACTCAGGTTCAAGGGTGACTGCTTATATAGGCATTTCGCCACTTTTCCAACTCAAAAGTGAGGTTCTGGTGGCCCTCCTTGAGCCAAACGTCAGACTTAAGCTCACCATCTATGGATCTACGTGGAATTACGTTTTCGATTCGATCGTCGGATTCCAGATCGCACGTGGCGGACCACTTTCAGTTCAACGGTCAGTGGCCACGATCAGAAATTCCAAGTACATGTAAATGTTCCTGAAATTTTTCTTAATCCGAGGGTGTAATTTGGTCTGATTCTGACGGTCAGGTTGCTTAATACTGACGCGCAACCGAATGATGCCAGATCACTATTCCTGATATTTATGTTAGGATGGGAATAGTGTTTTTCACACACCCTCGCTCCGGATTGAAACGAATGGCCGTGGGACATCGGCCGGAGCTGATTTTTGAAATGATTGTCAAGCCCAGTGAGGCGGTCCTGTTCCTTAGCTTCGTGTTAATCGGACTCCCGATGTGCGATCTAGACCTAATACGAAGTTTCGTTTCATTCCCGAGAGCTGACGGGAAATGAGTTTGGTTCTAAACTTTAGGGTAACCTAGAGTCACTAATTCTGCAAGTTTTGGGTCTTGCAGATCGTATTTAAAGCGATCCCAACGGATTTCATGGCTAACCGAGTTTAGTCCTTATTAACTTTGTTAAATTTCTAAGGATTTAATCCTAATTGATTTCTGGTCGAGGTGGTACTTGAGCCAATGTACGAAAATTTACGGGTCGTTACAATCTACCCCCCTTAAACAAAAAATTTCGTCCTCGAAATTTATACCTTTTCGTAGTCCTCGAGAATCTGGGGGTAGTTCTTCCTGACTTTGGCCTCAGTCTCCCAGGTAGCTTCCTCCTCGGAATGATGTGTCCAAAGCACCTTCACAAGTGGGATGACCTTGCTACGTAGTACCTGCTCCTTCCTATCAAGGATACGCGTCGGGCGCAGCTCGTACGTAGCATCCTCACTCAACTGTACCTGCTCCCATCTGATGATATGCGAAGGATCAGGAACGTACTTCTTCAGCATAGATACATGAAATACGTTGTGTACAGAAGCAAGTGGTGTAGGCAAGGCGAGACGATACGCCACATCACCCACTCGATCCAGTATTTGAAATGGACCGATAAACCTCGGTATGAGCTTCCCCTTCTTCCCGAACCGAAGGACTCCCTTCATAGGGGAAACTCGAAGGAACACGTGATCCCTGACGTCGAACTCCAGCGGTCGCCGCCTCGAATCGGCGTAACTCTTCTGCCTGCTCTGTGCTGTGAGTAATCGACGCTTGATAATATCTACCTTCTCTGTAGTCGTCTGTACCAACTCCGGGCCAACCAGACTACGCTCGCCAACCTCTGTCCAACAGTGCGGTGCCCTACAAGGTCGACCATATAGAGCCTCATATGGCGCCATGCCAATAGTCGCCTGGAAGCTGTTGTTGTAGGCGAACTCTGCGTACGGAAGACAGTCATCCCAACTGTCCTTGAAGTCCAACACAGAAGCTCGTAACATATCCTCCAGAATCTGATTCACCCGCTCTGTCTGCCCATCAGTCTGAGGATGAAACGCCGTACTGAACTTCAACTTCACACCCATCGCCTCCTGGATACGAGTCCAGAAGATGGATGTGAACCGCGTGTCTCTGTCCGACACGATCTCTAAGGGAACCCCGTGCAGACAGACGATCTCCCTGATGTACAATCTAGCCAGCTCGTCTGCAGAGTTCGTAACTCTGATAGGGAGGAAATGGGCCGATTTGGTCAACCGGTCCACAATCACCCAAATGGAATCGTGTCCCTCCTCGTCTTCGGCAGCCCTGATATGAAGTCCATGGAGATGAAGTCCCACTTCCACTCCGCTATAGGCATGGGCTGAAGTAGTCCAGGAGGTCGGCAATGTTCTGCCTAACCTAACTGGCTGGCATTCAGACATCGAGATACATACTCAGCAACGTGGCCCTTCATGTTATCCCACCAATAAGTCCGTCTCATATCCTGGTACATCTTCGTGCTAACAGGATGCATCGCAAACTTCGAGTTATGGGCAGACTCGAGAAGCTCGCGTCTCAAGTCAGCCACATCAGGAAACACATACGCGGCCACGGAATCGTAAACCCCCATCAGAACCAACTCTCCACTCGGAGTCCACGGCGTCGCTAGCCTGCTCTCGAAGCTCAGACAGCCGTATATCGCCCTCTTGGGCCTCAACAATCCTGTCGTCAATAAGTGGCCGCACCCGAACGTGCGCAACACACTCAAAAGGCTCCTCGACAGTGAGTCTCTACTCGAAGTCCCGCACAAACTCCATCATGTCCCACTCGGCTATCATCAGCGGTGCTGCAAATACAATCGCCTTCTTTCGGCTCAACGCGTCTGCCACAAGGTTCGCCTTGCCAGGATGGTAGGAAACCTCGAACTTGAAGTCCTTCAAGGTCTCCATCCATCGGCGCTGTCTCATATTCAAATCCCGCTGTGTGAATATGTACTTAAGGCTCTTGTGGTCGCAGAAAAGCTCGAACTCCTCTCCGTAGAGGTAATCTCTCTAGAGCTTCAATGCAAAGATGACAGCTGCCAACTCCAGGTCATGTATAGGGTAATTCTCCTCGTGCTTCCTTAATTGTCTCGAGGCATACGAAATCACCCTATCCTTCTGCATCAGAACACAACCCAGACCAACGCGAGACGCGTCAGTAATTACCGTGTATTTCACCCCTTGCTCTGGCAATACTAGCACAGGGGTGGACGTCAACTTGTCCTTCAGCTCCTTAAAGCTGCCTCTGCCTTCTCGTTCCACAGGCGAACTTCAAGTCTTTCCGAGTCAACTGAGACAATGGCCTGGCAATCTTCGAGAAGTCCCGATGAAACGTCTGTAATACCCAGCCAGACCAAGGAAACTCCTCACCTCAGTAACCGACTCAGGCTGCTGCCAATCCTGAACCGTGGCTACCTTAGCAAGGTCCACTGCTATCCCATCCTTGGACACTACATGTCCCAGGAACTTGACTTCCTCCTGCCAGAAGTCGCACTTCTTGTATTGCGCAAACAACTGGTAGTTCTCCAACGTACCCAATACTGCTCGCAAGTGCTCCTCGTGCTCCTCCCGACTCGTAGAATTATCAAAATGTCATCAATAAAGACGATGATGAATAGGTAAAGGAAGGGCCGAAATACCCGGTTCATCAGATCCATGAACACGGCTGGTGCGTTCGTCAGACCGAACGACATCACCAAGAACTCATAGTGCCCAAAGCACGTCCTGAAGGCTGTCTTCTGCACGTCCTCCTCTCTCACACGCAACTGGTGGTACCCTGACTGTAACGCCCTGAAATTCGGGGGTCGAGAATGAACTCAACACCCGAGTTCCAACGCATCACTTATGCAACATACACAATGCCGGTTAAATGTTGTCTGAGTTAGCGCAATAAACATGAATGAGATTAAACCAAAACAGTAATTCATACTCCAGTTCAATTGCATTTAAAAGCAGCGGAAGACTGAAATTTTATATTCAAATATGTAAAGTAACAAAATTTTCTGAACTCCAGAGTATGAGTACTAGCTGAGCACCAATATACATGTACTGTCTGTAAGTCAAAAACCCAAACCCAAATACATCCTCAAAAGAGGCCCCGAGAATCCCGCGATGCAGCCGGCCTAAGCGTAGCCGTCAAAGTACTGCATGAAGGAGAACTCCTCCTGGTCCTCATCAACGTCGGGCTCTGGCTCCTGAACCAGGCGCCCTCTAAACCTGCGACAGAGTCTGGTTGGTGTGTACAACACCGTCCCGTAACGTGGGAGTGAGTAGCTAACTCAGTGGAACAATAATGCATAAGTTACATGTTATCAAATCAACCAAGCAGTAATGATAAAGCAGTACAAATCAAACATTTCTAACTACTCTTGTTAAATGCAAAAATGGACATGATGCTGTATGCCCTTGCCAAACCACCCTCAAGCGACATCATCTTACGTTCGCGAATGCTTACTCCCTCAGTGCGCCACATCTACAAAGCACATGCGGTGCGATGATGCTCATGTTTTCCAAGTTTTTATTAGTCCATTTCAATCAGCAGTATTGGGAAACTAAGGTACCTCCCTTGTATCATTCCCAACATGATCCATTCTAGGGTCGTCAATCCTAGTTATTCTCATACGATGTTATGGTTTGAGAAGCTTAGTGATGGCATCGCAAAGGGCTCGTCACCCCGTCAGCTCGATACAGATCTACCGTATGCGGCTCAATTGCTGGTCGTCAGCTCGAGTACAGGTCTCACCGTACTCGGCTCAATCACTAGCCGTCAGCTCAAGTACAGGTCTCACCATACTCGGCTCAACTCACACTCTAGTTGCTGTGAAAGACTCGTGGCCAATCACAGACCCTTGGAGTGTACTCGATGATACCACGGAGGACTCGTCGCCCGTCAACACGAGCACAGATCTCACCGTACTCGGCTCTCGCCGAAGTATCGACAGCTCGAATACAGTGTCCCATACCACCGTATTCGGCTCACGAGATAAATGCGCAATGGTCACTACGGGGAGGCACATGGCCCCCAATAGGCCGACAGCTCGACCACGGTGTCCCATACCACCATGCCCGCCCGGCTCATGCGTCTTAGCATCTATCTAGGTACCATGGTTAACGGGAATCACCACTGGTAAGTTTGGTACCTTAGGTTCAAGAAGTAGCGACCAAACAGGGTGAACACACAACTACACTTCGGTTTAATTGGCGAGCCTGACTAGCTCGAGCGCACCACAAGTTGAGCGATATGGAGCGCAAAAGCACTCCGCGTGGCCAACCACTATCGCCAACCGAAGTACGACTCGGGTTCGCCGACACGTCCTTTGTGGCGACATGAATCTAGCCACAATCACAAGTCTGGTACCGAGTGTTTGGACTATATACATAGTCCCAAACTCAAACAGTTTTCATCGTTAGCATGTGAAGTAAAGCATGATAAACAAGCAATACAAGCATGTTAGTAGGCATGTTATAAAGCATGAAGTAAAACATGAAGTAAAGCATGTTACAAAGCATGTTGTGAGGCATGTTATGAAGCATGTTATGAAGCATGTAGTCAGGCACTATCCACATAGGGATACCATTACATACACATTACAGTGAGTGGTTCTAGCGAACCACCGCACGGAGGGAAGCCTACTTGTCTCTAAGGGAGTTGGAAACCCCACATCAGCACCCCTCCCAAGGCACTAATACATGAGTATTTGCGCACACAGTGTTTACACAATTACTTAGAATACACTATTTCAACATACGCGACGTATGTAACGAGCTGTGTTAGGGCTGTCCCTTCGCCCGGGAGTATTTTTCCCGTGTATATCGTATTCATACAGCAAATAATCATTACAATTTCATTTCCAAAATCCGCACGTATGCGGGATTTCTAGAATACGTAATTTCAACATACATGACATTTACACGTGAACATGTATTTTCGCGATCTCTTTCGCCAAACTAGCATTTTATCCACACATGATATAATCAAACATTAAATAAACATGTCAAACATTTTCTCAACAAAAATACGTATACGGTATTTCTACGTATATCAAGAGTATGTAAAATTCCATAATCTTTATCGCTAATCGAAACAGGAAACGGAAAGCACTTTGTACATGTGCATTTACATGCAGATCATGAATCTATCATTATCTGACATTGAAAGCGTTGAAAACCATAACCTATACGCTTAAAGTCCTCACCTCAGCCCTTGGAATTGCAACGAATTAGCAAGGGTGTTGGAGCTTCCGTATACGGGAGTTTCTTAGCCTAAAGAGCGCATTCGATTAGTCTTTCCATAACCTATCACTAATCAAGCTCAAATCAGACCTAGGGTTAGGGTTTCTTACCTTCAAATGGGGTGGAAACCGCCGGGAAATCCCCTGGAATAGGGCGGTGTAGGCCGTGGGAGAAGTGGAAGCAGCAGGAGGAAGATCGGCCTCGATCTCCACAACTTTCTCTCTCTTTTCTCTCTTTCTCTCTTAGGGTTTGGACCCAAATTCGTATGGCTGTGAGAGGGGCTGTTCTAAGCCCCTTTTATAGCCTAGAACATATCCAAAATAGACTCAGGTTCAAGGGTGGCTGCATATATAGGCAGTTCGCCACTTTTCAAGCTCAAAAGGGGTGTTCTGGTAGCCCTCTTTGAGCCAAACGTCAGACTTAAGCTCACCCTCTGCGGATCTACGTGGGATTACGTTTTCGGCTCGATCGGATTCCCAGATCGCACGTGGCGGACCACTTTCGGTTCAACGGTCCGTGGGCCACGATCAGAATTTCTGAGTACATGTAATGTTCCTGAAATTTTTCTTAATCCGAGGGTGTAATTTGGTCTGATTCCGACGGTCAGGTTGCTTAATACTGACGCGCAACCGAAAGGTGCCAGATCACTATTCCAGATATTTCATTTGGATGGAAAAGTGTTTTCACACTCCCTCGCTCCGAGTGAAACAATGGTCGTGGACATCGGAATCATCTGATTTTTGAGATGATTGTCAAGCCCAGTGGGGCGGTCCTGGTTCCTTAGCTTCGTGTTAATCGGACTCCCGATGTGCGATCTAGACCTCATACGAAGTTTCGTTTCAGTCCCGAGAGCAGACGGGTAATGAGTTTGGCTCTAGACTTTAGGGTAACCTAGAGTTACCAATTCTGCAAGTTTTGGGTCTTGCAGATCGTATTTAAAGCGATCTCAACGGATTTCATGATTAACCGAGTTTAGTACTTAGTTAACTTTGTTAAATTCTAAAGGATTTAATCCTATGTGATTTCTGGTCGAGGTGGTACTCGGCCCAATGTACGGAAATTTTCAGGTCGTTACAATCTACCCCCCTTAAACAAAAAATTTCGTCCTCGAAATTTATACCTTTTCGTAGTCCTCGAGAATCTGAGGGTAGTTCTTTCTGACCTCGGCCTCAGTCTCCCAGGTAGCTTCCTCCTCGGATGATGTGTCCAAAGCACCTTCACAAGTGGGATGACCTTGCTACGTAGTACCACCTGCTCCTTCCTATCAAGGATACGTGTCGGGCACAGCTCGTACGTAGCATCCTCACTAACTGTACCTGCTCCCATCTGATGATATGCGTAGGATCAGGAACGTACTTCTTCAGCATAGAGACATGAAATACGTTGTGTACAGAAGCAAGCGGCGTAGGCAAGGCGAGACGATACGCTACATCACCCACTCGATCCAGTATCTGAAATGGACCGATAAACCTCGGTGTGAGCTTCCCCTTCTTTCCGAACCGAAGGACTCCCTTTATAGGGAAACTCGAAGGAAACATGATACCCGACCTCGAACTCCAGCGGCCGCCGCCTCGTATCGGCGTAACTCTTCTGTCTGCTCTGCGCTGTGAGTAATCGACGCCTGATATTCAATCTTCCTCTGTAGTCGTCTGGACCAACTCCGGGCCAATCAGGCTGCGCTCGCCAACCTCTGCCCAACAGTGCGGTGCCCTACAAGGTCGACCATATAAAGCCTCATAAGGCGCCATGCCAATAGTCGCCTAGAAGCTGTTGTTGTAGGCGAACTCTGCGTACGGAAGACAGTCATCCCAGCTGTCCTTGAAATCCAACACACATGCTCGCAACATATCCTCCAAAATCTGATTTACCCGCTCTGTCTGCCCATCAGTCTGAGGATGAAACGCTGTACTGAACTTCAACTTCACACCCATCGCCTCCTGGATACGAGTCCAAGATGGATGTGAATCGCGTGTCTCTGTCCGACACGATCTCTAAGGGAACTCCATGCAGACGGACGATCTCTCTGATGTACAGTCTAGCCAGCTCGTCTGCAGAGTTCGTAACTCTGATAGGGAGAAAATGGGCCGATTTGGTCAACCGGTCCACAATCACCCAAATAGAATCATGTCCCTTCCTGGTCTTCGGCAGCCCGATATGAAGTCATGGAGATGAAGTCCCACTTCCACTCCGCTATAGGCATGGTTGAAGCAGTCCAGGAGGTCGGCGATGTTCTGCCTTGACCTGCTGGCACGTCAGACACCGAGATACATACTCAGCGATGTGGGCCTTCATGTTGTCCCACCAGTAAGTCCGTCCCATGTCCTGGTACATCTTCGTGCTACTAGGATGCATTGCAAGCTTCGAGTTATGGGCAGACTCGAGAAGCTCGCGTCTCAAGTCAGCCACATCAGGAACACATAGGCGGCCACGGAATCGTAAACCCCCATCAGAACCAACTCTCCACTCGGAATCCACGTCGTCGCTAGCCTGCTCTCGAAGCTTAGACAGCCGTATATCGCCCCTTTGGGCCTCAACAATCCTGTCGTCAATAAGTGGCCGCGCCCGAACGTGCGCAACACACTCAAAAGGCTCCTCGACAGTGAGTCTCTGCTCGAAGTCGCGCACAAACTCCATCATGTCCCACTCGGCTATCATCAGCGGTGCCGCAAATGCAATCGCCTTCTTGCGGCTCAACGCGTCTGCCACAAGGTTCGCCTTGCCAGGATGGTAGGAAACCTCGAACTTGAAGTCCTTCAAGGTCTCCATCCATCGGCGCTGTCTCATATTCAAGTCTCGCTGCGTGAATATATACTTAAGGCTCTTGTGGTCGCAGAAAAGCTCGAACTCCTCTCCATAGAGGTAATCTCTCCAGAGCTTCAATGCAAAGATGACCGCTGCCAACTCCAGGTCTTGTGTAGGGTAATTCTCCTCGTGCTTCCTTAATTGTCTCGAGGCATACGAAATCACCCTATCCTTCTGCATCAGCACACAACTCAAACCAACGCGAGACGCGTCAGTATATACCGTGTACTTCACCCCTTGCTCTGGCAATACTAGCACAGGGGCGGACGTCAACTTGTCCTTCATCCTTAAAAGCTGCCTCCGCCTCTCATTCCAGGCGAACTTCAGGTCCTTCCGAGTCAACTGCAACAATGGCCTGGCGATCTTCGAGAAATCCCGAATGAAACGTCTGTAATTCCCAGCCAGACCAAGGAAACTCCTCACCTCAGTAACCGACTCAGGCTGCTGTCAATCCTGAACCGCGGCTACCTTAGCAAGGTCCACTGCTATCCCATCCTTGGACACAACATGTCCCAGAACTTGACTTCCTCCTGCCAGAAGTCGCACTTCTTGTATTGCGCAAACAACTGGTTCTTCTCCAACGTACCCAACACTGCTCGCAGGTGCTCCTCGTGCTCCTCCCGACTCGTGGAGTATATCAAAATATCATCGATAAAACGATGACGAATCGGTAAAGGAAGGGCCGAAATACCCGGCATCAGATCCATGAACACGGCTGGTGCGTTCGTCAGACCGAACGACATCACCAAAACTCATATAGTGCCCGAAGCACGTCCTGAAGCTGTCTTTGTACATCCTCCTCTCTCACGCGCAATTGGTGGTACCCTGACTGAAGGTCAATCTTCGAGAAATACTTCGCCCCCCTCAACTGATCAAACAGATCATCTATCCTGGGCAAAGGATACTTGTTTTTCACCGTGACCTGGTTCAACCTACGGTAATCAATACACAACCGTAGCGACCCGTCCTTCTTCTTCACGAACAACACAGGTGCTCCCCAAGGAGACACATTAGGTCGAATAAAGCCTTTCTCTACAGTTTGTCAATCTGTTTCCGCAGTTCCTCCATCTCTCATGGAGGCATACGATAGGTCGGCAACGAGATGGGCATCGCACCAGGCGTAAGGTCAATCGTAAAGTCAATCTCGCGCCGAGGAGGTAACCTAGGGATAGTCTTAAAGACTCCAACAAACTCCCTAACCACTGGCGTACCCTCCAGTGTCGGACCATCAATCGGCACAAGTAATGCAGCATAACAATCAACTCGACAGGGCAACTGACCTGCACTGAGAACGTGAACGCTGTGCCGTCAGGTCCATAGGCGGTCACGATCCGAGCAGCTCGCATCTATCCCGCCCTCATCTTGGCGAGCCAATCCATGCCAAGTATAACGTCGTAGTGCCATAGCGGAGCAACAATAAGGTCGACGAGCTCTGTGCTGCTATCCAAATCTATCGCGCAAACCCTCGCATAAACTGTGACATCACAAGAAGGTCCCGGTGACCGTAGTGAGTCTCGTTCCTTAGTGGGAACAGTATGCAAAGATAGGCGTTTCACCACCCCACATGAAATGATAGAGATAGTGGACCCAGTGTCCACCAGTAGAGAAACGGGAGTACCATGGATATGAGCCGTGCCCTCGAGAGCCCGTCGGTGCCGATATCGACGTCTCTGGTGCCTCAGCAACAGGGTATGCACACGGGCCTGCTGCTGGCGATTCGGCTGAGGAGCCAGGGGTCGCTGTGGCGCCTGAAGAACGACACAGGAGGTCGGAATGAAGGATGGCAGGAGCGGTCTGTAGCGGCGGAGCTGAAATGGCCTGGGGATAAGGGCGACCCAATCTCTGCGGTGGCGTAAATCCGCTAGCCCTCATGCGCGAGAAGCAGCTCTCGCAGGGTGTCCTGGTTTCCCGCAAAACGTGCAGGTCACCAACGGGCGTCTCATGGGAAGCACTGGCGCTGCGCCCTGGGGGGAGAATCGGCTCGAGGCCTCTTGCCTAAAATAGGCCTGCTCTGTGTATCCTGGCGCGGTCTCGCAACCATAGTACCGCGTGATCGGGCCACGGTCCACATCCTGCTCGGCCGTCATAGACATGTGGACCAGTGCTGCATAAGTAGGGATAGTGTGGCAGCAAAGCTTCGACCGTATGTCAGGTCGCAAGCCACCAGTAAATCGTCGCATCTCATCTGCTCATTGACGAGGATGGTGGGGACAAAGCGGCCCAACTCGGTAAATCGGTGCTCATACTCGGTCACCGTCATGCCTCCCTGCCTGAGGCGCAAAACTCGTCCTCCCGCTCATGTCGATATGTCTGCGGGTAATACTTCTCGTGGAACCGAGACTCGAAAGCCTCCCAAGTCCACACGAAGTCCACTGCGACCGTGCGCAGCACACTGTCCCACCAATAAGCTGGCCTCCCTCTCAAACATAAAGGTAGCCAGCTCAACCTGCTCTGCTCAGAGCAATGTAACCATCCGTAGCATCTGGAGATGCGGTCCAGCCAGAACTCTGCCTCCTCGGTCTGTGAGAACCCGCAAATGAAGGAGCCTCAAGCGCTGAAATCGCTCGAGTAGACCTCGCGTACCGACATCTCCAGTAGGAGGTGCAACGGGTGCAGGCAGAGGCGCATCCTCACATCGCGCAGGAGGCTCAGAATACTCCTCAGGATGCGCAGACGTAGTAGGTGGAGCCGCATCACCACCATGGGACAAGGCCTCAGCAATAGTGGTCATCAGATCCTGATGCTGCTGCTGCTGTATCTGCTGCTGCTGCTGTATCTGCTCATGCTGCTGCTCATGCTGCTGCTGCATCTGCTGCTGCTGCTGCATCTGCTGCTGATGCATCATCATCATCAGCTGCTCAAATCTATCAGGCTGTGGAGTAGTCTGGGAATCATGCTGTGCAGCAGATGACGGCCGATACTGCTCTCTGACCGGGGGTGTGTAAGGTGGTTGTCCACCACTAGGACCAGCAGAAGGCTGATCAGATCCCAATCCACGGTCCGTAGGACCGCCACTACCAGAAGGAGTCTGGTCCATAGGGCCGGTCAAACGTAGATGTGTCGTGCTCCGCGTATACTGCCGCGCATGCCCTATACAACATAGGGTAGATCATTTGTGAGATATAGCACAATACACATCATGAGGCACTTACGCATTCCACACATCATCAATACAAAGAGGCTACATGCTTTTCATTTACTCAAAATTGTCATAATACATGGACTACAGAGTTACATGAATCACGACAGAAAATCACATGATAGCCATTACATTCATTACATGAAAACATACAAAGCATGCTACTACCTACTACATCAACAACATAAAACATAAACCGCCTATCGCGGTAACCAACCTAAACAACAACACACCCACATGGATGACTAAGCATCCGAAGTAGGTGGTGGAGGAGGAGCATTCTTATCCTGCGCACAGCACAGGATCGCCTTCAACGTACGGGACATCTTCTTGAAACTTCTCTTTATATAGGCGTCAGTCTCTTCAAGCTTGGCTCGAACTTAACCAATTTCTTGCTGCAGGGCGGCTTGCCCTTCCTCAAGACGGGCAAATCGTGCATCAAAAGCATCCCGATCTATACATGCTCCTGAGCATAGGAGGTGAACTCTCCTCGGTGTCCTGAGCCTCAGGTTCTTCTTCCTGTATGTCATCATCGCCCTCCTCATCACTCTCCTCGCCGCACTATCTGACTCATCACCAGACTCATCGAATCGGCTTGCCGCTGTTGAGGGCCGATCTTCATATTCCTGAGTGTCGCTTCACTTATGATTCGGACCGGTGCAAGATCCTCCATATTCAACCTGTAGCCTACATCACGAGCCATCCTGCAGATCAGACGGCCAAATGGGAGTGAAAGATCGTTCCTGGTAGAACGAACGGCATGCACTATCTGAGATAAGATGAACGTGGGCAGGCATATGTCGTCTCCATGTCCCATCTTGTACAAGAAAGTCTACCATCACCCGTAGTACATTCCGTGCGTTACCCGATCGTGGGTACACGTTGTAGGTGAAAATATAGATGGAGTAAACGGAGGTCTTCCGCCATTTTTGTCGACGCAATGCTGTTTCCTCTCCTCCAAGTAACCCGGCGACCACAGAGATATCGCGCGCGGCGATCCCTTTCCCGCGCACTTCTGGAAAGCTCCACTGGGGTGTACTTGACCACGCGGCAGCTTGGTGATCCCGAGCTACTTCAACCACTGTAATCGTGCGTCTAATGCCCCTCATGAAACAGTAAACTGAAGAGGCTCACGGATGCGTCCACGATGTGAGCATAGAAGGCGCGAACCGTGTTCTCACATGCAGGCGACTGGCCATCAAACATAGAATTCCCAACCGATGTCCACCAGCGGTCCATCAGTGGGTGTAGCCCGAACATCCTTTCATCTACATGAGCTTCAAACACAACTTGCAGCCCGCAAAGCGCCCATATTCCATGCCAATCGGGTAAGCATTTCTGGCGGGATGGTCGGGATCCAAGTCTCGCTTTGACCTAAACTCCCGCACGTGCTTAGGGCCGGCCCCGACGTCGGATCTTCTTCGGGAATGGGCTGGCCTACTTGGGCCGGCAATCATCAGCCGCGGTTTTCCTCTTTCCCATGAGAGATAGATGAGGAGAGGAGAAAACAAGATGGTGGCCACCACACAAAGGAGGGCCATGGAAATTGCCCAAATGGGATTTAAGGGCTGATCTCTTTGCTCCACCACAAATAACAATCCAATGGGTGTGAGAGGAGCCCAAGAGGGGAAATGAAGAGAAACAGAACGAAGTGGGATGGGTTAGTATCTTACCCGATTTTGAGCTCCAATGAGGGATATGAGAGCTCCAACTTGAGAAATGGGGAAGGAAAGCTAGGGCTGTTGTGGAAGGTTGGGATGTGTGAGATATGGAAAAAATGGAAGATTGGAGGTTGTAGGGATGGTTTTTAAGAAATCGGATTTGGGGTTGGGGTGGTTGGAAAAGGATGAAATGGTGGAAAGGGGTGCTCCAGCCCTATTATTTCCAACCAAACAGCAAACCGCATGTGCCAGCGTGTGTAGGGTTGGGCCGACCAACCCCATGGCCGGAATCCCACCAGAAAATCGACCGAGCGGCGGCGCGCCGCCCGACCGCGGCGCCGCCGCTGCCGGACTTGCCGGAGCCGCGCTGTCGCGGCCTAGCCACCTTGGCACGTGCCCAGGGTGCTGAATGCACCCTGGCTTGGTCTAAAACTAAGTAGGCTACGTGGGGGGCCCACGGACTCCGTTCGGCTCCCAAACGGTAGTTTCCGGAAATTTCTGACCCAATCTGATTTTCCTGATTTTTAACGACTAATTTTTGGTGGTTGTGATTTGACACGTCAATAGACGGTCCAGGGGCGATTTGGAGTCCATGTGTGCGGTCATGATCGAGTACAAACTCGATCAACGCGTCTGTTTTCAATGAATTTCACCGAACGGTGAAGTCGGGAGACCCTAGGACTGTTTCTAAAAGTTTGCGCACCCTCCTAAGTATAATGCGTCAGCGTACGTAGTGGGGACATAACTCAGGTCCGGTTTTAATCAAAATCATGCTTTGATACCAACTTTGTAACGCCCTGAAATTCGGGGGTCGAGAATGAACTCAACACCCGAGTTCCAACGCATCACTATGCAACATACACAATGCCGGTTAAATGTTGTCTGAGTTAGCGCAATAAACATGAATGAGATTAAACCAAAACAGTAATTCATACTCCAGTTCAATTGCATTTAAAAGCAGTGGAAGACTGAATTTTATATTCAAATATGTAAAGTAACAAAATTTTCTGAACTCCAGAGTATGAGTACTAGCTGAGCACCAATATACATGTACTGTTTGTAAGTCAAAAACCCAAAATACATCCTCAAAAGAGGCCCCGAGAATCCCGCGATGCAGCCGGCCTAAGCGTAGCCGTCAGAGTACTGCATGAAGGGGAACTCCCTCCTGGTCCTCATCAACGTCGGGCTCTGGCTCCTGAACCAGGCGCCCTCTAAACCTGCGACAGAGTCTGGTTGGGTGTGTACACCCGTCCCGTAACGTGGGAGTGAGTAGCTAACTCAGTGGAACAATAATGCATAAGTTAACATGTTATCAAATCAACCAAGCAGTAATGATAAAGCAGTACAAATCACATTTCTAACTACTCTTGTTAAATGCAAAAATGATATGACATGATGCTGTATGCCCTTGCCAAACCACCCTCAAGCGACATCATCTTACGTTCGCGAATGCTTACTCTCCTCAGTGCGCCACATCTACAAAGCACATGCGGTGCGATGATGCTCATGTTTTCCAAGTTTTTTATTAGTCCATTTCAATCAGCAGTATTGGGAAACTAAGGTACCTCCCTTGTCATTCCCAACATGATCCATTCTAGGGTCGTCAATCCTAGTTATTCTCATACGCTGTTATGGTTTGAGAAGCTTAGTGATGGCATCGCAAAGGCTCGTCACCCGTCAGCGCGGATACAGATCTCACCGTATGCGGCTCAATTGCTGGTCGTCAGCTCGAGTACAGGTCTCACCGTACTCGGCTCAATCACTAGCCGTCAGCTCAAGTACAGGTCTCACCATACTCGGCTCAACTCACACTCTAGTTGCTGTGAAAGACTCGTGGCCAATCACAGACCCTTGGAGTGTACTCGATGATACCACGGAGGACACGTCGCCCGTCAACACGAGCACAGATCTCACCGTACTCAGCTCTCACCGAAGTATCGACAGCTCGAATACAGTGTCCCATACCACCGTATTCGGCTCACTAGATAATTGCGCAATGGTCACTACGGGGAGGCACATGGCCCCAGCATAGGCCGACAGCTCGACCACGTTCCCATACCACCATGCCCGGCTCATGCGTCTTAGCGGATCTAGGTACCATGTTAAACGGGAATCACCACTGTAAGTTTGGTACCCTAGGTTCAGGCAGTAGCGACCAAACAGGGAACACACAACTACACTTCGTTTAATTGGCGAGCCTGACTAGCTCGAGCGCACCACAAGTTGAGCGATATGGAGCGCAAAGCACTCCGCGTGGCAACCACTATCGCCAACCGAAGTACGACTCGGGTTCGCCGGACACGTCCTTTGTGGCGACATGAATCTAAGCCACAATCACAAGTCTGGTACCGAGTGTTTGGACTATATACATAGTCCCAAACTCAAACAGTTTTCATCGTTAGCATGTGAAGTAAAGCATGATAAACAAGCAATACAAGCATGTTAGTAGGCATGTTATAAAGCATGAAGTAAAACATGAAGTAAAGCATGTTACAAAGCATGTTGTGAGCATTTGTGAAGCATGTTATGAAGCATGTAGTCAGGCACTATCCACATAGGGATACCATTACATCACATTACAGGTGAGTGGTTCTAGCGAACCACCGCACGGAGGGAAGCCTACTTGTCTCTAAGGGAGTCGGAAACCCCACATCAGCACCTCTCCAGGCACTAATACATAGTATTGCGCACACGATGTTACACATTACTTAGAATACACTATTTCAACATACCGACGTATGTTAACGAAGCTTGTGTTAGGGCTGTCCCTTCGCCCCGGAGTATTTTTCCCGTGTATATCATATTCATACAGCAAATAATCATTACAATTCATTTCTAAAATCCGCACGTATGCGGGATTTCTAGAATACGTAATTTCAACATACATGACATTTACACTGAACATGTATTTTCGCGATCTCTTTCGCCAAACTAGCATTTTATCCACACATGATATAATCAAACATTAAATAAACATGTCAAACATTTTCTCAACAAAAATACGTATACGGTATTTCTACGTATATCAAGAGTATGTAAAATTCCATAATCTTTATCGCTAATCGAAACGGAAACGGAAAGCACTTTGTACATGTGCATTTACATGCAGATCATGAATCTATCATTATCTGACATTGAAAGCGTTGAAAACCATAACTTATACGCTTAAAGTCCTCACCTCAGCCCTTGGAATTGCAACGAATAGCAAGGTGTTGGAGCTTCCGTATACGGGAGTTTTCCTTAGCCTAAAGAGCGCATTCGATTAGTCTTTCCATAACCTATCACTAATCAAGCTCAAATCAGACCTAGGGTTAAGGTTCTTACCTTCAAATGGGTGGAAACCGCCGGGAAATCCCCTGGAATAGGGCGGTGTAGGCCGTGGGAGAAGTGGAAGCAGCAGGAGAAGATCGGCCTCGATCTCCACAACTTTCTCTCTCTCTTTTCTCTCTTTCTCTCTTAGGGTTTGGACCCAAATCGTATGGCTGTGAGAGGGGCTGTTCTAAGCCCCTTTTATAGCCTAGAACATATCCAAAATAGACTCAGGTTCAAGGTGGCTGCATATTAGGCAGTTCGCCACTTTCCAAGCTCAAAAGGGTGTTCTGGTAGCCCTCTTTGAGCCAAACGTCAGACTTAAGCTCACCCTCTGCGGATCTACGTGGGATTACGTTTTCAGCTCGATCGGATTCCCAGATCGCACGTGGTGGACCACTTTCAGTTCAACGGTCCGTGGGCCACGATCAGAATTTCTGAGTACATGTAAATGTTCCTGAAATTTTTCTTAATCCGAGGGTGTAATTTGGTCTTTCCGACGGTCAGGTGCTTAATACTGACGCGCAACCAAAGGTGCCAGATCACTATTCCAAATATTTTCATTTGGATGGAATAGTGTTTTTCCACACTCCCTCGCTCCGGAGTGAAAACAATGGTCGTGGACCGGAAATCATCTGATTTTTGAGATGATTGTCAAGCCAGTGGGGCGGTCCTGGTTCCTTAGCTTCGTGTTAATCGGACTCCCGATGTGCGATCTAGACCTCATACGAAGTTTCGTTTCAGTCCCGAGTGCAGACGGGTAATGAGTTTGGCTCTAGACTTTAGGGTAACCTAGAGTTACCAATTCTGCAAGTTTTGGGTCTTGCAGATCGTATTTAAAGCGATCCCAACGGATTTCATGATTAACCGAGTTTAGTACTTAGTTAACTTTGTTAAATTTCTAAAGGATTTAATCCTATGTGATTTCTGGTCGAGGTGGTACTCGGCCCAATGTACGGAAATTTTCAGGTCGTTACACTGACTGAAGATCAATCTTCGAGAAATACTTCGCCCCCCTCAACTGATCAAACAGATCATCTATCCTGGGCAAAGGATACTTGTTCTTCACCGTGACCTGGTTCAACCTACGGTAATCAATACACAACCGTAGCGACCCGTCCTTCTTCCTCACGAACAACACAGGGTCCCCAAGGAGACACACTAGGTCGTATTAAAACCTTTCTCTACAAGTTCGTCAATCTGTTTCCGCAGCTCCTCCATCTCACATGGAGGCATACGATAAGTCGGCAACGAGATGGGCATCGCACCAGGCGTGAGATCAATCGTAAAATCAATCTCGCGCGAGGAGGTAAACAGGAATAGTCTCAAACACACCCACGAACTCCGAACTACTGGCGTACCCTCTAATGTCAGACCATCAATCGGCGCAAGTAAAGCGGCATAACAATCAACGCGGCAGGGCCAACTGACCTGCACTGGGAACGTGAAAGCTGTGCCGTCAGGTCCATAGGCGGTCACGATCCGAGCATCGCAATCTATATTCGCCCTCATCTTGGCGAGCCAATCCATGCCAAGTATAACGTCATAGTGCCATAGTGGAGCAACAATAAGGTCAACGAGCTCCGTGCTGCTACCCAAAACTATCGCGCAACCCTCGCATAACCGTGTGACATCCGAGAAGGTCCCAGTGGCCATAGTGAGCCTCGTTCCCTTAGTGGGAACAGTATGCAAAGATAGACGTTTCACCGCCCCACAAGAAATAATAGTAGTGGACCCAGTGTCCACCAGTAAAGAAACGGGAATATCATGAATATGAGCCGTACCCTCAAAAGCCGTCAGTGCTGAAATCGACGTCTCTGGTGCCTCGGCAACAAGCGTGTGCACACGAGCCTACTGCTGGCGGTTCGGCTGAGGAGCCAAGGGTCGTTGTGGCGGCCTGAAGCACGGCACAGGAGGTTGGAAAGAAGGATGTGCAGGAACAGTCTGTAGCGGCGGAGCTGATATGGTCTGTGGATAAGGGCAATCCAATCTCTGCAGTGGCGCAAATCCGCTAGCCCTCATGCACGAGAAGCAGCTCTCAGTAGGGTGTCCTGGTTTCCCGTAAAACGTGCAGGTCACCAACTGGCGTCTCATAGGAACAAATGGCGCTGCGGCCCTGGGGGGAGAATCAGCCCGAGGCCTCTTGCCCAAGATAGGCCTGCTCTGTAAATCCTGCCGTGGTCTCGCAACCATAGTACCACGCGATCGAGTCAAACGGTCCACATCCTGCTCGGCCGTCATAGACATGTGGACCAACGCCGCATATGTAGGAATACTGAGGCAGCATAGCTTCGACCGTATGTCAGGTTGCAAGCCCCCAGTGAATCGTCGCATCCTCATCTGCTCATTGACGAGGATGGTTGGGACAAAGCGGCCCAACTCAGTAAAACGGTGCTCATACTCCGTCACCGTCATGCCTCCCTGCCTGAGGCGCAAAAACTCGTCCTCCCGCTCATGTTGATACGTCTGCGGGTAATACTTCTCGTGGAACCGAGACTCGAAAGCCTCCCAGGTCCACACGAAGTCTACTGCGATCTTGCGCAGCACACTGTCCCACCATAAGCTGGCCTCCCTCTCAAACATGAAGGTAGCCAACTCAACCTGCTCTGCCTCGGAGCAATGCAGCATTCGTAGCATCTTGGAGATGCGGTCTAGCCAGAACTCCGCCTCCTCGGGTCTGTGAGAATCCACAAATGAGGGAGGCCTCAAGCGCTGAAATCGATCGAGTAACCAACGAGTACCGACATCTCCAGTAGGAGGTGCGACGGGTGTAGGCAGAGGCACATCCTCAAACCGAGCAGGAGGCTCAGAATCCTCATCAGGATGCGCAGATGTCGTACGTGGAGTCGCGCTACCACCACGGGACAAGGCCTCAGCAATAGTGGCCATGAGCTGCTGGTGCTGCTGCTGCTGGTGGTGGTGCTGCTGCTGCTGCTGGTGCTGCTGCTGCTGCATCTGCTGCTGATGCATCATCATCATCAGCTGCTCAAACCTATCAGGTGGCGAAGCAGCCTGAGAATCATGCTGTGCAGAAGATGATGGTCGATACTGCTCGCGGACTGGGGGCGTATAAGGTGGCTGTCCACCGGTAGGACCAGCAGGAGGCTGATCAGATCCCAACCCACGGTCCGCAGGACCACTACTACCAGAAGGAGTCTGGTCCATAGAGCCGGTCAGACGAAGATGTGCCGTGCTCCGTGTGTACTGCCGCGACATGCCCTATACAACATAGGGTAGATCATTTGTGAGATAAAGCACAACACACTTCATAAAGCACTTAAGCATTCCACACATCATCAAAACAAAAGAGGCTACATGCTTTTCATTTACCCAAAATTGTCATAATACATGGAATACAGAGTTACATGAATCACGATAGAAAATCACATGATAGCCAATACATCTACTACATCAAACACCTAAAACATGCTACTACCTAATACAACATCTGCATGAAAACATAAACCGCCTATCGCGGTAACCAAAGCAAACACAACACACAACAACATGGATGACTAAGCATCCGAAGCAGGCGGTGGAGGAGGAGCATTCTTGTCCTGCGCACAGCACAGAATGGCCTTCAACGTATGGGACATCTTCTTAAAACTCTTCTTCATGTAGGCTTCATCTCTTCAAGTTTGCTCGTACTTGACCAATCTTTGCTGCAAGGCGGCTTGACCCTCCTCGAGACGGGCCAAACGTGCATCCAAAGCATCTCGTATATCATCAGTGCGCTCCTCATCACTCTCTTCCTGGAGGTCAACACTCTCCTCGCCGGCCCTATCCGACTCATCTCCAGACTCGTCGAGTCGTGCTTGTCGCTGTTGAGGGCCGATCTTCATGTTCTTGAGTGTCGCCTCACTTATAACTCGGACTGGTGCAAGGTCCTCCATGTTCAGTCTGTAGCCTACATCACGAGCCATCCTGCAGATCAGACGGCCAAATGGGAGCGAAAGATCGTTCCTGGCAGAACGAACAACCTGCACTATCTGGGATAGGATGAATGTGGGCAGGCATATGTCGTCCCCATGTCCCATCTTGTACAAAAAGTCCACCATCAATCGAGTACATTCCGTGCGATTACCCGACCGTGGGTACACATTGTAGGTGAAAATGTGATGGAGTAAACGGAAGTCCTCGGCCATCTTTGTCGCCGCAATGCAATTTCCTCGCTTCCAAGTAACTCGGCGACCACAGAGATATCGCGTGCGGCGATCCCTTTCCGGCGCACTTCTGGAGAAGTTGTCACTAGGGTGTACCTGGCCAAGCGGTAGCTTCGTGATCCGAGCCACCTCATCCACCATGATTGTGCGCCTTATGCCCCTCACAGAAACAGTAAACTGAAGAGGCTCTACTGATGAGTCCACGATGTGGGCATAGAAAGCGCGAACCGTGTTCTCACATGCAGGGGACTCGCCATCAAACATAGAGTTCCATCCGATGTCCACCAGGCGATCCATCAGTGGGTGTAGCCCGAACACCCTTTCATCCACATGAGCTTCAAACACAACTTTTCGGCCCGCGAAGCGCCCATATTCAATGCCTATCGGATAAGCATTTCCGAAGGGATGGTCAGGATCCAGGTCTCGCTTCGACCTAAACTCCCGAACGGTGCTAGTGCCGGCCCCAACGTCGGATCTTCTTCGGGAATGGGCTGGCCTACTTGGGCCGGCGTCATCGGCCGCGGTTTTCCTCTTTCCCATGAGAGATAGGATGGAAGAAAAGGAAAAAATGGTAGCCACCACACCAAGGAGGGCCATGGAAAATTGCCAAATGGGGGAAAAAGGGGCTGATCTCTTTGATCCTCCACAAACAACAATCCAATAGGTGTGGAAGGGGCACTAGAGGTAGGAAATGAAGGAGAAACAAGAAGAAAATGGAATGGGTTAGTAAATTACCCGATTTTGAGCTCCAAGGAGGGGTATGAGAGCTCCAACTTGAGAAAATGGGGAAAGGAGGAGGCTAGGGCTATTGTGGAAGGTTGGGGTGTGTGAGTTATGGAAGAAAATGGAAGATTTGAAGGTTTGGAGGGATGGGTTTTGAGAAAAATTGAAAATGGGTGTGGAGGTACTTGAAAATGGGTGAAATGAGGAAGAAGGGTGCTCCAGCCCCTTAAAACCCAACCCATTACCAAAATGGCACGTGCCAGGGGGTGTAGGACGTTGGGCCGACCAACCTCATGTTTGGACCCTCGCCGGAAACCGGCCTGACCGCGGTCCGCCGCCCGAGCCGCGGCGCCACCACGGCCGGACTTGGCTGGAACCACGCTGCCGCGGTGGGGACCAGTTTGGCACGTGCCCAGGGTGCCAAATGCACCCTGGTTTGATCTGAAACCTTGATGGATTAACGTGGGGGGCCCACGAACTCAGTTCGGCTCCAGAACGGTTAGTTCCGAGAAATTTCTGAACTAATCTGATTTTTCCTGATTTTTAATGACTAATTTTTGGTGGATAGTGACCTGGACACGTCAATAGACGGTCTAGGAGTGATTTAGAGTACGTATGTGCGGTCAGGATCGATTACAAACTCGATCAACGCGTCCGTTTTTAATGAATTTCACCGAACGGCGAAATCGGGAGACCCTAAGATTGTTTCTATATTTTTGCGCACCCTCCTAAGTTGTAACGCGTCAGCGTACGTAGTGGGGACATAACTCAGGTCCGGTTTTAATCAAAATCAAGCTCTGATACCAACTTGTAACGCCCTGAAATTCGGGGGTCGAGTAGGAACTCAACTCCCGAGTTTCAACGCATCACTTATGCAACATACACAATGCGGTTTAAATGTTGTCTGAGTTAGCGCAATAAACATGAATGAGATTATACCAAAACAGTAATTCATACTCCAGTTCAATTGCATAAAGGCAAGCGGAAGACTGAAATTTTATATTCAAAGTATGTAAAGTAACAAAATTTTATGAACTCCAGAGTATAAGTACTAACTGAGTACCAATATACATGTATTGTTTCTAAGTCAAAAATCAAAATACAATCCTCAAGGGAAGCCCTGAAAATCCCGCGATGCAGCCGGCCTAAGCAAAGCCGTCAGAATACTGCATAAAGGAGAACTCCCCCTGATCCTCATCGAAGTCGGGCTCCGGCTCCTGAACCAAGGCGCCATCTACACCTGCGACAGAGTCTGGTGGGTGTTGCAAACACCGTCCCGTAACGTGGGAGTGAGTAGCTAACTCAGTGGAACAATAAAGCATAGGTTAACATGTTATCAACTCAATCAAGCAGTAATGATAAAGCAGTACAAATCAAACATTTCTAACTACTCTTGTTAAGTGCAAAAATGAAATGACATGATGCTGTATGCCCTTGCCAAACCACCCTCAAACGACATCATCTTACGTTCGCGAATGCTTAACTCCCCAGTGCGCCACATCTACAAAGCACATGCGGTGCGATGATGCTCATGATTCCAAGTTATTATTAGTCCATTTCAACCAGCAGTATTGGGAAACTAAGGTACCTCCCTTGTATCATTCCCAAACATGATCCATTCTAGGGTCGTCAATCCTAGTTAATCTCATACGATATTATGGTTTGAGAAGCATAGTGAAGGCATCGCAAAGGGCTCGTCACCCGTCAGCGCGGATACAGATCTCACCGTATGCGGCTCAATTGCTGGCCGTCAGCTCGAGTACAGGTCTCACCGTACTCGGCTCAATCACTAGCCGTCAGGTCGAGTACAGGTCTCACCGTACTCGGCTCAACTCATACTCTAGTTGCTGTGAAAGACTCGTCGCCAATCACAGACACTTGGAGTACACTCGATGATACTACGGAGGACTCATCGCCCGTCAGCACGAGCACAGGTCTCACCGTACTTGGCTCTCGCCGTAAGTATCGACAGCTCGAATACAGTGTCCCATACCACTGTATTCGGCTCACGAGTTGGGTTGCGCAATGGTCACTACGGGGAGGCACATGGCCCCAGCGTAGGCCGACAGCTCGACCACGGTGTCCCATACCACCATGCCCAGCTCATGCGACTTAGCTGATCGAGGTACCATGGTTAAACGGGATCGCCACTGGTAAGTTTGGTACCCTAGGTTCAAGCAGTAGCGACCAAACATGGTGAACACACAAATACATTTCGGTTTACTTGACGAGCTTGACTAGCTCGAGCGCACCACAAGTTAGGCGATATGGAGCGCAAAAGCACTCCGTGTGGCCAACCACTATCGCCAACCGAAGTACGACTCGGTTCGCCAGACACGTCCTTTGTGGCGAT
Source organism: Magnolia officinalis (assembly GCA_021015155.1). Classification (NCBI taxonomy): domain Eukaryota; kingdom Viridiplantae; phylum Streptophyta; class Magnoliopsida; order Magnoliales; family Magnoliaceae; genus Magnolia; species Magnolia officinalis. Next base: position 67,490,603 of record JAJHSJ010000001.1, read on the forward strand.
ATGAATCTCAGCCACCACCCGGCGAATCTGGTACCGAATGTTTGGACTATAGACATAGTCCCAAACTCAAACAGTTCTCATCAATAGCATGTGGAGTAAAGCATGATAAACAAGCAATACAAGCATGTTAGCAGGCATGTTATAAAGCATGAAGCAAAGCATGAAGTAAGCATGTTGTAAAGCATGTTATAAAGCACTATACACATAGGGATACAATTACATACACACTACAAATGAGTGGTTCTAGCGAACCACCGCATGGAGGGGATCCAACATGTCTCTAAAGGAGTCGGGAATCCTATATCAGCACTTCTCTAAGGCACTAACACTCATGCATTTACACACACAAGCATCTACACAAACACTTAGAATACACTATTCCAACATACATGACGTATGTTAGCAAAACGCGTATTAGGGCTATTCTTTCGCCAAGCGGTTATTTTATCCGCGTATACCGTATTCATACAACAAATAATCATGAAATTATATTTTCAAAATTGCACATACGCGGTATTTCTAGAATACACAATTTCAACATACTTGACATTTACAAGTGAACATGTATTTCAGCGATTCCTGTCGCCAAACTAGTATTTTATCCATGTATTATATAATCATACATTAAATAAACATGTCAAACATTTTCCCGAAAAAATACGTATACGGTATTTCTACGTATATCTAGAGTATGTGAAATTCCATATTCTACAACGTTAATCGAAACAGAAAACGGAAAGCACTTTGTACATGTGCATTTACATGCAGATCATGAATCTATCATTATCTGACATTGAAAGCGTTGAAAAACGTAACTTATACACTTACTGTCCTCACCTTTGCCCTTGGAATCCCAACGAATCAGCAAGGGTAGTAGAGCTTCCGTATACGGGAGTTTTCTAGCCTAAAGGGCGGAATCGGTTAGCCTTTACATAACCTACAACGAATCTACATCAAATCAGACCTAGGGTTAGGGTTTCTTACCTTCAAACGGGATGGATACCGTCGGGAGAGCGCCTGGAATGAGGCGGTGTAGGCCGTGTGATGAATGAAAGCAGCAGGAGGAAGATCTCCCACAAATGCCAAGCTATTCTCTCTCTTTTCTCTCTCTCTCTCTCTAGGGTTTTTCTCCCAAATTCGTATGGCTGTGAGTGGGGCTGTTCTAAGCTCCTTTTATAGCCAAAAACCTCCCCAAAACAGACTCAGGTTCAAGGGTGACTGCTTATATAGGCATTTCGCCACTTTTCCAGCTCAAAAGGGAGGTTCTGGTGGCCCTCCTTGAGCCAAACGTCAGACTTAAGCTCACCATCTATGGATCTACGTGGGATTACATTTTCGACTCGATCGGATTCCCAGATCGCACGTGGCGGACCACTTTCAGTTCAACGGTCAGTGGGCCACGATCAGAAATTCCAAGTACATGTAAATGTTCCTGAAATTTTTCTTAATCCGAGGGTGTAATTTGGTCTGATTCTGACGGTCAGGTTGCTTAATACTGACGCGCAATTGAATGATGCCAGATCACTATTCCTAATATTTATGTTAGGATGGGAATAGTGTTTTTCACACACCCTCGCTCCGGATCGAAACGAATGGCCGTGGGACATCGGCCGGAGCTGATTTTTGAAATGATTGTCAAGCCCAGTGAGGTGGTCCTGGTTCCTTAGCTTCGTATTAATCGGACTCCCGATGTGCGATCTAGACCTAATACGAAGTTTCGTTTCATTCCCGAGAGCTGACGGGAAATGAGTTTGGTTCTAAACTTTAGGGTAACCTAGAGTCACTAATTCTGCAAGTTTTGGGTCTTGCAGATCGTATTTAAAGCGATCCCAACAGATTTCATGGCTAACCGAGTTTAGTCCTTAGTTAACTTTGTTAAATTTCTAAAGGATTTAATCCTAATTGATTTCTGGTCGAGGTGGTACTCGAGCCAATGTACGAAAATTTACGGGTCGTTACACATTGTCGAGGCCCACTTTAATATATATGAGACCCATGTTACGAGGCCTATTGTGATGTATTCAAAGGCCTAGGGGTTATGGCCTATTGCAATGTACATAAGGCCCATTGATGTGGCCCACTTGATTTATATAAGGCCCATATGATGCGGCCCATTTGATGTATCCAAGGCCCATGGGTTGAGGCCCACGAGGTGTCCTTAGGGTCCATTGCAATGTGTGATTTCCCCATGGTTTGTGTGTTGATATTATGGCAGGCCATGCCTTGGGATCAATGTTGGTTTGACGTCCACATTGTAAGAAAATGTTGGTTAAATGTCCGCATTATAACTCTCCCTTGGGCCCATTGATAGGCCCATACTGGTTATGTGTAGGCCGTCTAGGACCATCTTCGGTGTAAGGATAATTCATCACTTTATAACATGCTTAGTATAGCTCCATGATTCATACTCATACGCATCATATGTATGCTTGATATGAGGAATGTTTAATCATAACATAAGCCGTTGGACTGAGACATTTACGGGACTCTTTATGAGATGGAGTGCCCCCACATGAGCGCGTGGTACGTGCAAGATTGTTGCATGATTTGACAATGTGACTCATGCATTTCGCATATGTGTGACTTGATTACTGCACGCCCTAGCGACATCAGGGTCGTGGCCTCCACAAGCACATCGTGGATGGTCATATCGGATACCTGAAATATTGGCTCTAGCATTGTGGTCACTTAGGATGTCTTTGGGTGAAAATCCCATAACCTTTTTGGTACCAGGGGATGCTCCAACGTCTAGACCGAGTGGATACATGAGCGCCCGAGTGCTGAATACCAGTAGGCCGCATCTCCCACTGTGTCGTGGTCGGTTGGAAGGGGGTGTGGCCTTATCCGCCTAAGTGAGGAGGCTATAAGCTAAGCTGAGTTTGACCAGCTCACAAATGAGTCCGCTATCGACGAATCGGGTAGGTATTGGCAGACTACTGGTCAGGCGGATAGTATGGTCTCTTTCACTTGCTTGACTGTGCAGCTAGGGAGGAGACAGTCAGTGTGAGGTGTATTAGACCCCGATGATATCCAGAGAGGAACTATACTGATATGTGTACTTAATGAGTACTGACATGCTTGTATTGCATCTCGCATATGACATTTGGCTACATAGGCCTCGCATCGCATAGCCTTGGTATGGCCAATAGCATTCATACCTTGCATCACATATCTCTGGTATAACTGATAGCATTCATGGACTTATTGCATATTTTCGCATTACTCTGATATTGTATACTTGGCACTCACCTTTCACACACTTTCACCACCCTCTAAGCTTTCTATAAGCTTATGCACGATAGATGCCTGCAGGTGGTGTTAGGTTGCAGCAGCGTTGAGCTTGGAGCATGCAGCTGAGCCTCTAGAGATTATGTTACTTCCATTATATTGTATTTCCCTTTTATACGCATTGTACTTAAAATTTTTGATATAGTGGATATGTGGTGAAGTTTTTTTGTGACTTGGTTATGCTCCATTAAAAAAAAAATTCATACTGAAAATTCTCCTTTTAAGATCCCAGGATCGGAATTTGGCGTATGGGCGCTGGGAGCCGAGAATGGGGTACTACGGAGGCTGTCGGCACCGGATTCGACGATCGGAAATTTTGTGAGCCCGTTTTCTGAGTTTAAGGCATGACACCCTAGGGGCTATGGTATCCCCCCCCCTCCCGGGTGTCGTATGTGTGCGAGGTCCACTTTGGTTCCCCCCGATTTGCATCGTTTAGGCCCCCAAGTTCATTTGATGCAGTTTCGGGTCCCATCTCGCGTATATTCACGCTTTCAAGTTAATTGAGTGTGGAATGCACTGGATCATCGTCTAATCCCGTCGATTGATGGTCTGGAAAAAGATTGGGATCATCTCGCATGATCACCGATCCCTACGGGTCTGATTTCTACGATTAGTTTCGCTTGTCGGCGAGACTGGGAATCCTACGACTGTTTCTACATTTTAATGCTCCCTCCTAGATCAAAGTTTTTTAGTGTGCATCATGTGACCATAACCTAGGTCCAGTTTAATCCAAATCATGCTCTAATACCAACTTGTAACACCTCAAAAATTGGGGGTCGAGCAAAAGCTCAACTCCTGAGTTCTAACGCATCACTTATGCAACATAGATAATGATGATTAAATGTTCTCCATATTAGTGCATTAAACATGAATGGGATTATACCAAATCAGCATATCATATTCCAGAGACAGTTAAATTACGCAAGTGGAAGACTACGATAAATATATAAAGCATATAAGTGGTTGTAAGTCTCCAGAGTACGAATGTGTTACCAGGTTAAATAATTACATGTATAACTTCAAAATTTACAAAATAATAGTGTAATGTCATCTAGTCCATGTCCCTGTAGCCCCGGTGACGTAACTTCAGGTCTACATAGACCCGCTAGAGAGTTGCAGGTAAGAGAACTCCTCATCATCGTAGAAGACAGGCTCCGTCTCATAAGCCTCGTCGTCGCTTGCAACTACAATAGAGTCTGGTTGGTGTTTTAAAACACCGTCCCAAAGTGGGAGTGAGTGATCAACTCAGTGGAGCTATAAGGTAAAGGTTAACATGTTATCAATTTAGTCATGTAGTAATGATAAAGCAGAACAACAATCATGTCCTAAGTACTCTTGTTAATGCAATGATGGTATGCGACAATGATGTATGCCCTCGCCTGCACTCCCTCAGCGACGTCATCTCACGATCGCGCATGCAACACTCCCAGTAAACGTGCGCTTCCTCGCCAGAGCACATGTAATGCGGTGCATGATTGTGTTAGCCAAGTTCTTATTTAGGCTTATTCATACAGCAGATTCGGGAAGCTAAGGTACCTCCCTTTTTATCACTTACCCAAATAATGATCCATACAATGATCCATCTAGGGTCGTCGATCCTAGTTAATCACATACGATAGGCAAGTTCGTGAGTTTACACTTTATGTCGCTACGGGAGGCTCGTCACCTCAGCGTAGTCTTAATTCATACTCGAGGTCACTACGAGAGGCTCGTCACCTGATCATAGGACTATTTTATACTCAAGGTCACTACGGGAAGGCTCTTCACCTTAGCGTAGGCCGACAACTCGAATACAGTGTCTCATACCACCGTATTCGGCTCACGAGTTTGGGTTGCTCACTGGACACTACAAGGAAGCTCGTTACCCCAGCGTAGGCCAACAACTCGACCATGGTGTCCCATACCACCATGCTCGGCTCATGAGTCTTATCGGATTGCGGTACCAAGGTTTAAATGGGTTTTACATTGGTAAGTGGTACCTTAGATTCAAGCAGTTGCGTCCATACATGGTAAACATACATTAGGCCAATCGGGTTACTTGATGAGCTCGATTGGTACGAGCGCACATTGAATTAATCGACATGGAACGCATAAGCACTCCACGTGACCTAACCATTGTCGACAGTCATTGTACAACTCGGATTCCTCGAACGTATCGAATGTGGCGAAACTAGTTAGGTCACTCAACCGGGATCCATTACCGACTCTCTGGACTACGTAGTAGTCCCAATCACACTCAGTATACTAGGTAATCACATGTGATAGTCAGAACAGTATTTAGCAAGCCATCCAAATATAAATCTCGTTCGAGCATTTTAACAAACACATAATGAGCATATTATCATACATATGTATTTCATCCATAAATCACGACGTAGTGAGGTGGATTACATGAAAGAATTTATACACATAGATAAGGTAGTTGAGAATTATATCTCAACACCCTTAATAATTACAATTCAACAAACAGTTACTCATTCAGGCATTTTATCAAACACTTAGCCTACACATTACTGCGTACATACCCTAACTTAGTTATAGCTTATATTATAGCAAATCCTTTCACAAAGGAGTTGTTATACATACAACAAACATGTATTCAAGGTTAATAGTCATGGCAAGTACAAATCATAATAATAATTTCATTCAAACATTTCATCAAACACATGAAATGCATTATATTCAACATAGTTCATATATATGTGTAATATGCGGGAAATATCGCATCTAAGTGCATGTGACAGCAATCAAGTCAGTCATAAATCATTAACTGACATTGAAAGGCTTGAAAACCATAACCTAAACGTTTATAGTCCGCACCTTTCATCGGTAAAATCGTATCGAACTCAGTTCGAATACTATGCCTTCGTCTACGACACAACGGCTACCTGAATCATGAAATAGGTTAGTTATTTCATCAATTCTTCTACTTGGATACCTAAAAGAGATTATGGTTAGGATTTCTTACCCAAAAATGGATTCGGATTCGTCGGTGTAACGATACAGGTAGGATGATTCAGCATGTGGAGTGGTGGGATCGAATCCCAACAACGATCTCACACACTCTCTCTCTCTTCTCCTCACTTTTTCCTTCTCTTTTCTCTCTTCTCTCCCTTAGGGTTTTGGAAATTCGTATGGAATGAGAGAGGGGTGGTTTAGGGCTTTATATAGGCCCAGAAGTGATGTTAATGGCCCCAGGGTCATGGTATACTTAGGTTATAGCCAAAAGTCAACTGTTTCGGGCCGACGGAGCTCATCTGGGGGCCCATTACTTGCATACGGTCTGGGGAAAGTTTCTTGACGATGGATCTACATCAGGTTAAGATTTCAGTTCGATCGGATTTGTTGATCGACCGTGGAGGACCAGTTTCAGTTCAACGGTCATCGTCACTCAATTAGGGCCACAAGTACACTGACCTGTATAGGGAAATTTTCCTGATCCAAGGGTGTATTTGGGTCGAAATCTGACGATCTGAAACCTTAAATTTGGCCTGCAAGTGAACGACTCAATTCACTTAAATCTGGGTTCATTTTCTAAAGATATTTACGTTTCTCACATACTTCACTCAGGGCTCTAGTTGTGCATTTATAGACACTATTCGGGTTCGATTTTCGCGATGGTTGTCAGGCCCAATAAGGCGGTCATAACCGTATAGTTTCGCGGTAATCAGACTTTCGATGTGCGGTACAAGTCTGATACGAAGTTTCAATGTGCTCCCGTGAGCAACTGGGTTTTGAGATTGATCCTAGGTTTTTAGGTGATGTAGAGTTAGTGATTCTACTGGTTTTGGATCTTACAGATCGTATAGAAAGTGGTTCAAGCTAATCTAATGATTAATTTAGTTTAGCACTTAATTAATTTTTCGTCCAATTCCTACATAATTTGATCCTTAGCGATTTCTGCCTGAGGTGGTACTCGGGTCTTTGTACAAATTTTTCTGAGAAGTTACAAAGTTGTTCTAGGGTGTTTTGTTACGTAATTGACAAAGGGGGAGATTGAAAGTGCCCTGAGATTGAAAGTGCCCTGGTTTGTCAATTAGCGTGGGTGTTGAGTCGGCAAGACAAGTGAGCCTCATAGGAAGATTGTTCAAGCGTCTGCCTCAATAGGATGTGTGTCTAAACTCGTCAAAGGTAAACCTTAGTCTCACATCCCATATCCCAAAACACCAGGCATATAAAACCCTTAAAAATGGATAGAACATCTTAGGGTTTCTGGTAAGAAAACTATTTTGTAAAATCAGGAAAATCTTTAAGTTTTCTTCCTTTGTCGATTTATAGATACGTGGTTTGATGATATCGAACCCTGTTATCGATGTCCTCGAAACTATCTCGATATTATCAAATAGAGGACTTCTAATGCCCAGCAACTACAAAGAACTCTAGACTGAATTATTGATGAATCGATGGACTGTTCGATATCATTGACATTTGAATCTCAAGTCCATTAAGACGTCTTGATAAAATTGACATCTAGTCAGTTGTGTACAATATTCTGTTAAGCCAAATCTTATGATTCTCGATATATCGAAGAGATCCTCGATGTCCTCGAAATTCAAATCTCAATGATATCGATAGGCCTTCGATGATATCGGATTGTGTAACACCCCGGATTTTTACCAACTTGGAGTTAGACGTACTTAGGCAATGGGTTGATCCTAACACCTTACCGACCTCTCAGAACTAAATCTCAAAGTCTCAAATCCCTTTTCAACACATTTCCTTCAAAATCTCACATTTCCTTCAAAATCTCACATTTCACCACCTTATTCTTCAAATTTTTCTAACGACTTTCATATTAGACACAAATCTTAAAATTTAGGTAATGAAGAACAATACGAAAACTAAAAATTATTATGAATAGTAATTAAATAAATAAAATGGGTATTTAGCCATTAACCTTTTGGAATCTCATGGAATAAGTAGGCAAGTTAGATAGACTAACTTCTCCTACCCCAAAAACATATATTGCATGTCGAATAACTCATTCTGGTGTGCAAAATACACCCATTTCAAATATCGGTTTACGAAACCACCCCAGATAGTCCAGCGACCGGCGAGGCCTCGTTAGTACAGCGGGCCCGGTCGGGCCGCATCGGGTCGGGTGGCCAGTTTTCTGAAATTTTTCTATACTTTTCGTCCGACTTGAAAAAAATCATATCTCCCTCGTTATAACTCTGATTTAGGTAATTCAAAAGTCATATTGAAGCTTGATGAGTCTAGTTTTATATAAAAATAAGTAAAAAAAGATAATAAATTGTTTAATATAGTTAAATATAGGTCATTGTGACAACTATCTGAAAAGTATTAGTTTGGACATCTACTGCTTCGAGAATTTCTAGAATTTTTCTACAACACGAAACCTAATGAAATTTGGTAGAGATGAAGTAGACTTGATGATTAATTATTAGAAAAAGAATAAAAATAATATACTAATTAAAAGTGTCAGAAACGGGCGTAGAACTGCCCTAGGACCTTATTTTGTCATAATTAGGGCACGCTTTAGTTAAGTGCTAAACTGAACAATCAGTAGAATTAACTTGAACCACTTTAAATATAAACTGCAAGACCCAAAACTTGCAGAATCACTGACACTACATTACCCTTTAATCTAGGATCAATCTCATTACCCAGTTACTCTCGGGAGCATCACGAAGCTCCGTATAGGACCTGGACCGCACGTCGAAAGTCCGATTACCGCGAAACTAAACGATTATGACCGCCTTGCTGGGCTTGACAACCATCTCAAAAATCAAGTCCTGACTGTGTCCAGAAATGTACAACTTGAGCCCGGAGTGAAGTGTGTGAGAAACATGAATATTTTTGGAAATAAAATCCAAACTTAAATAAACTGAGACGTGTCGCTTGCGGGCCATATATAAGGATTCAGACCGTCAGAATCGGACCCAAATATACCTTCAGATCAGGATAAATTTCTCACACATGTCAGTACACTTGTGGCCCTGATCGAGTACCGATGACCATTGAACTGAAACTGGTCTGCCACGGTCGATCTGTAAATCTGATACGAATAAGGGCCTTAAACCCTCACTCTCTTATCCCATACGAATTTGGGAAACCCTAGGAGAGAGAAGAGAGAAAAGAGAAGGAAAGAGAGAGAAAGTGAGAGATAGTTCCTAGGATTCAATCCCATCGCTTCACGTGCATAGCTACTGCTTCTGTATCGCTAATCCGACGATTCCAACTCCGTACTTGGGTAAGAAATCCTAACCCTAACCTGTTTTAGGGTTTCCAACTAGTGTAATAGATGAATTAGCTAACCTATTCCCTATTATAGGTTATTGTGGTGCCCTAGACAAAGACTTAGCATTTAAACTGATTTCGTTTCACGTCTACCGGCGAAAGGTGCGGTATATAAACGTATAGGTTATGGTTTTCAAGGCCTTCAATGTCGGTTAATGATTTATAACTGACTTAGGTGTCATTTCACATGCAAAATGTGTTGTTTCCGTCGCTTTACAGATATATATGAAATATGTTGAGTATAGTGTAATTTAGGTATTTGTTGAAATGATTGAATACGTGCAAAATTAGGATTCATGCTTACCATGATTATCAGTCATGGATAGGTGATAGTTGGATTTGTAACAACTCCTTGGTGAAAGGATTCACCCGAATACATGTTATGACCGATGTACGTCATGTATGTTGAACGGGGTAGTCAAAGTGTTTGTTGAAATGACTGAATGAATATGAAATCATGATTTGTGCCTACCGTGGCTATGGAATGCATGTACATGATGGTTGTGTACGTGACAACTCCTTGTTGGAAGGATTTGTCCAAGTATATGTTAAAAATCAACATATGTTATGTATGTTAATATGTGCAGTATAAGTGTTTGATAAAATGTCTGTATGAGTAAGTATTTGGTGAATTGTACTGTCTATGGGCGTTGAGATAAGGTTCTCAACTACCTTAACTATGCGTATAAATCCTTCTATGTACCTTATATTATATTGTCTGATTACTTATGAAATGCATATGTGTGAATTCCTGTTTATATTATATTTCATAAAATGCTCGAATGGTTGTAGGATTTGAATTACTTACTGCTTGATTTTCTAACATGAATTCTTGTTGGTATTGAGTGTGGTTGGGACTATGAAGTAGTCCAGGCAATCGGTAACAGGTTCTAATTAGGTGGTTGAGGTTGTTTTCGCCACATAAAACATGTTCGAGGAATCCGAGTCGTACGCTGGTTGTCGACAGTGGTTAGGCCACGCGGAGTGCTCATGCGCTTCATATCGATCAATTCGACGTACGCTCGTACCAGTCGAACTCGTCAAGTAACCCGATTGACCCAATGTATGTTCACCATGTATGGACGCTACTGCTTGAACCTAAGGTACCAAACTCACCAGTGGAAACCCCGTTAACCTTGGTACCTCGATCCACTAAGACTCATGAGCCGGACATGGTGGTATGGGACACTGTGGTCGAGCTGTCGACCTACGCTGGAGCGACGAGCCTCCCCGTAGTGACCAGTGACCAACACCACCTCGTGAGACGAATACGGTGGTATGGGACACTGTATTCGAGCTGTCGGCCTACACTGATAAGGTGACGAGCCCTTTGTAGTGACCTCAAGAGTACTCTGATTCTACGTGGAGGCGACGACCCTTCCGTAGCAACAAGAGTATAAACTAGACCTGCACTGATCAGGTGACGAGCCCTTTGCAGCGACCTAGAACCGCAATATTGTATGAGATTTTCTAGGACTGACGACCCCTCGAATGGATTATTGTTTGGGTATTATATAAGGGAGGTACCTTAGTTTCCCAATCTTGTTATATGAAAAGGCGTAATAAGAACTTGGTAATCATGCTCATGCACCGCATTACGTGTGCCTTTGGCGTAGCAGGTCAAGCACTGAGGAAGTGTTGCATGCCGCGATCGTGAGATGAAGTCGCTGAGGGAGCGTAGGCGAGGACATGCATCATATCATTCATATCATTCTTACATTAACAAGAGTACTTAGGACCTGATTGTTGTATTGCGTTATCATTACTGCTTGATTGAATTGATAACATGTTAACCTCTGCTTTATAGTTCCGCTGAGTTGATCACTCACTCCCACGTTACGGGACGGTGTTGTACACATCAACCAGACTCTATCTTGATTTCAGATGGCGACGTGACTCCTAAGGCGGAGCCGGACTTTTGTGAGGACGAGGAGGCATTCTCGTACATGCAGTATTCAGGCGGGTTCATGTGAGCCGTTCTGAATCGACGGGGCTTTAGGGTTCATACTTTGTAGAGGACTACCATTTTGAACATTTTATATTTTGACATAATTCTTGTATTTATTAACCTGACAACACATACATACTTTGGGGACCTATACTGGTTTATAAGTTATACTTGTTTGTTCCAGTCTTCCGCTTGCGTAGTACAACTGTCCCTGGATTATGTTTTGCTGATTTGGCTTAATCTCACTCATGTTTAATGCACTAATACCGACAACATTTAATCATCTTTATCCATGTTGCATAAGTGATGCGTTGGAACTCGGGAGTTGAGGCTATGATCGACCCCCGATTTTCAGGGTGTTACAGATTGGTACACAAATCTATCCAGTAAGTTTTCAAGTTAAATCTTTCATGTATCGAGGATCACTCGATAAAATTGATATTCAAATATCGATCATATCGAGGCATCGAAATAAGACATAAACTGTCCAGCAAGCTTATAGGAAAATTCCTTGAAATTATCGATGAATCGACACTGTCATCGATATTATCGATATTCAAATTCTGATGATATCGAGTGATGCTCGATCAGATCTTATACCTGTTAAGTTTCAAAGGCAAGTACTCTCTCATTTTCAAATGTCGATGAATCGAACCTCGTTTCGATGAAATCAAAGTTCGAAATCCGATGACATCGAAGCATGCTCGATTCCCTCGACCAGTTGGCAAAAAGTTTCAAAAGCGTTTGACAGATTGAGTTCGTGTCATCGAGTGGGCATTCGATGCTATCGAGAGTATACGCTCGATGATATCGAACCCTGCTCGATTATATCGAACTCTGTAAAAAATATGACTGTTTTATATCCGTTGAAACATTTTTCTTATTTAATGAGAGCATGTCTTTAGTTGTTGGTAGTGAAAATAGAGAGTGCTTTTGAGTGTTTAAACCCAAATCATTTACCCTAAGCTTTTTCTCTCATGGGAGTTCATCCTCCAATCGACCCTCATCATTAATATTCAATAGAGTGGATTGGGGAATAAACTTATGCATTCAAGGATCCTTCAGCTACCATTTTAATGGAAAATCATTAAGCCGTGATGCCATGAATGCATAGATGATTGGAATCGCTCCGTCTCCTTTATAGGAAAATATTTAATAGAGTAGGATTCCATCATAACCTTTACCCAACCCGTAACCTTACATTGGTACATCATCTGAGTTGCGGTTCAAAGGAGCTGAAGATTCTTCGTTGTCAAAGGAGGAGATTTTCTTCAACATGCTACAATGGGGCTCATCTACTTATCTATAAGTAATTAGAGTCCAGAGAACCCTTGTGATCATTCCTTTTGTAAGATTGGGTCAAAGGTAATTCTCACCCCTTTTAAATCCTCATAGGAGGCCTCCAACAGGAGTGTACGAGGGGGTGCTGTGTGTTGACCCTTGCTTTATGGAGAGCATAAATTTAAGTCCTTCCTTGTCTAGGTCCTTAACCTGTGTGGTATAAAACTCGGGTGCAGTGTGTTGACCCTTGCTCATGGGAGCATAAACTGGTAGGTTACTTGTGTGGATCATTGACCTATGTGGCCTAAAATTTGGGTACTGTGTGTTGACCCTTGCTCATGGGAGCATAAACTGGTAGGTTCCTTGTGTGGATCCTTAGCCTATATGGCCTAAAATTTGGGTGTTGTGTGTTGACCCTTGCTCCTGTGTGGGGCATAAACTTGTGTCATGTAGACACGTTAGAGTCAACCTAGTGTAGGTTGTACTGGTTTGAGGTGAACCTGATTTAAAACCTCCGTTAGCGAGATCCGGTACACTCAAGGGTTGAGTGCGTCCACCGGAAGTGGAGTAGACACATAGTCGAATCACTATAAAAACGACTGTGTTTGAGATTACCATTTACTTCTTCTGCTTATGTGATTTCTTTGAATGTTCTCATATTACATGAACACATGATTATCTGGAACTAAGTAGAATCACACCTCACACACAGTCACATCCATCATAAACTTTGTTATGCATCTTGTTTAACCTTTGAATAGTTTTGTGATTGGATCCTCTATTTGGCTTGAAAGCCATTAGAATTATTTTGAAGAAATCCTGATACTTGTATATTTATTCAGGATAGGGTTGAAGGTTTTTAAATTATCATAAAATATTAAATAGTCCTATTCACCCCCCTCTAGGACATATTGACATATTCCTACTTCAACTTAAGCGGTCATTACCGCAATTTCATGTTTATTTTAGGACAATTTTCAGGATTCATTTTCTTTTTCTTCACTTCAAATCTTTAATTCTCTTCATTCTTCACTTGGTTTCATTGGATCTTTGGCATGTGAATTCTTCAATAATGACTTCCAAATCTCCAAATCTTCATTTAGTAATCTTTTGAGCATAAATCATTCTTTTGACATCAATTTTACCTTAACCTCTCGAAATCACCTTGCACATGAAAACATGCATAATTAGATCGATTAAGCACTATCATGTTTATAAAACCAAGGTATAAATAAGGGGAAATATGTAATATTTCACACTCAACATTTTCTAGGTTCTCCTAAGCACGATTTAAGGTTAGAAGAGTAGTGTAAGGAGTGGTGGATGCTCAAGGAGTCTCTTCTTCTTCTCCAATCTTCTTCTTCTAGTTGGTATTTATGTTTTTGTTTGAGAGTTTAGTTTAATCATATCTATGGTTAGCTAGAGCTAAGAGGTGAAGCTCGTAGTATATTTTGATGCTTATTTTACTTTGATTCAAGTTTATGTTGAACTTCCATTAATTATTAGTTTGAATGAAGGAATATTTTTAACTTTTTTTATGATTTATTGCGACCATAATTACAATAATTGCTCGGGAAGCTTTTAATATCATCTTACCTATTTTGTAATTGTGTGATTTGTAGATGCTTGAATTCCCTATGATCATTACATTGGTACTTCACGAGAGAACTAAACTAATGAAAGTTCAAAATATGTTTTAACTGTTCTATCATCCAATTGGATATGATAGGACTTTGATTCCAGTTGTGTTCAATTGAATCAAGGTAGCATCATAATAGCTACAAGTGGACCCTTGGCGCTCTAGATTTTCCATTATTATTGATAGTTTATCACCATTGATCTCTCCTATTATAGAATTTAGTTATAGTCTAGATTCTAATTCTAATTCTAGTTGATTTTAGAAAAACACACATAGAAAGTCCCTATGGATTCGATCTCGATCTCACCAAGTTATTATTACATCGGAACTCTGCACTTGGGGTTGCCAACAATTAAAGTTGTACACGAACCGAGTTAGCTCAATTAAGTTGCTCGACTCAACTCGAAAAAGCTCGATTTGACTCTATTCGAAACTGAATTCGAGCCAAGTCGAGTTGATTTTTGGAGCTCAAAAAAATTTTGAGTCAAGTTCTAGCTTGTCTGAGCTTGAATCAAATCGAATCGAACATCAACTCGAATCGACTCGGATCAAATCAATTCGGTGACTTAGTTAGTTTGATATTGGCAATTTTCACCAAGTGTTTGATGAAATGACTCAACGAAGTGTTGTTTCAGATGTATACATTCTCCACAGGATCGGTTGGTGGTGAGGTAGGTATAGATATGAAATAAATTGCTACAAAAAAAAAAAAAAAAAATTATATGATAAAACTACCATCGTATCTTGATTTTGATGATGTCTGCCAAGTGTTCGATAAAACACCTATAAACTACTGCTGTTGTTTTGCATTTTGTGAGAAATTGAAGGTGCGCTCTATGTGTTTGACAAAATGCAACACATGCTCGAACTCGGCTCGAACTGGCTCGAGCTGCTGATCGAACTGAGTGAAATTGGCCAGTCAAGCTCCAGGACCGAGCCGAGTCGAGTTCGAGCTGGGGTCTACTACTGGCCGAGCCAATTCGAGTTGTGCCAAGCTCAACTCAGTTCGACTCGTGTACTACTCTACCAACAATGGCATACAATAACGCATCGTATTCCAAAGAATTGAGACATGCAGTCCTCATGGCATTAATTTTATCTGAAACAACACACGACTCCTCTTTTTTCACTTGCCACATCACCAAGACAATTATGGATTGTGAAAACAAAGAAAATGCTAAGTAGAAAAAAAGGTCGAGAAAACTGGACAGAAGGGTGGCTCGGAGGCTGCTTCTATTAATTGTTAAATATATAGGATTGAAGTTAGAACTCTAAAGAAGAGAATTTAGCAATTACATGATTCGCTTTTTCCTGTCTATCCTTCTATTTTGCCAAAACTACCTGATGTTTCAAGGCCATGCGTCTAATCTAGTTGTGCAAGTGGCTGATTAGGCAACCGATCTTATTCGATATCGGTTATATGAAGAATCTGCTTATCTTGATGCTTGGGGTCTTAGTTATTCCATTTGAATTGAGCCACACATTCAATTTAATTTGGCGCCCGCACAAACTACACGACCGAATTTAAAACCGAGAAGAAACAATTACATCAACTATATATTTAGAAATATTAATGTAGAATTAAATATTTACTATAATCCAAATTATAACCATCGTGACCAAATTCATAATTATTATGATAATCTAAATAATTAAGTTCACATTCATATATCATACGTTATGTACGAAAGTAATGTCTTGAGCCATGCTCACGGTGCACCGGTCAGGTCCAGAAAACTCAAACCTAATCTGGTTAATTGACAAAACACGACCTAAACTGTGACTCTCCAAGGTTGGGTGAAATGGGATTGCGTACGCTATTATCGTAGTCAGTAAATTCGAATGTATTTGGTCTATCCACACCATCCATCCATTTTTCCATCTAATTTGAGCCCCTGCACACACAGCTCAGGTGGCGACACATGAGACATCATTAGGCCCAACGTTGAAACATATGGAAAATTCAGGCTGCTTCACTCCCCAGCTGTGGGCCACCCAATAATAATAATAATAATAGTTAGAAAGAATTTGGCCAACGGTCCATATTCATGGAACACGTGCGCTTGCTTATGAAAGGACCAAAGTCATCGGACCCGTGTCAAGGCCAATCATGACAGTACTGTCTCCTACTCTTGGGCCAGTCAATTAGGTAGGTTGTTGTGCGAGCCGATTAGGTGCGACCCCCGGACTCACCCAAAGAGGTTTTACCTCTGGTATGACGGTGTTGAGTTTATTTTCTATCTCATGTCATAAAATGATATGAGAAAACAGATGGACGGTGTGGATTTGTCGTTAACATCACAGTGGGCATTACCTAGCATCCCAGCAGGAACTTACTGGGAAAGGCTTTCCCAGGAAATCCGTGTCCGTCCATTTGCATATTTTGTCAGCCATGTGATGGTCCATCATTCTCTCCACGCTCATTGCACGTGCCAGTTGTACTATTCAACAGAGGTTTGCTGTGTCGACGGCCACACGGTATAAAAAGCAGTTCACGTACACGTCAGTAAATGTGCCAGCATGGAACACGCGCGTGAGACCCCAGAAATCCATCACGTGGTTCCAATTATTTAGATCTCCCCAACTAGAAAAGGACAAAGCTGATGGGTGGATGGGATCTCACGCCCGAGTTCCGCGTGGGAACATGTGGTTTCGTGTAGATGAGATGGCTTGTACACGCGTGTTGGTAAACTAACTAAATAAATAAAGAAAAAAAATAAGATAAATAACATCTGGACCATGCAAAAGGTTGGCATTATCGTAAAGTACGGTTAGATCATCTTCCATAGCCAACCTGTCCTAATCAAAAGCTGGAGTATAGACTGTGATTTGCACAATGTCGGGGGGACGCAGATTACCCGCGACAGGAAGCTAGGTAGAGCCCACGGGATGTTTGTGAGAAATCCACCCTGTTTATCTATTTTTCCGGACATTGCCAAAAGATGAGATAGTTTCAAAACTCAAGTGAGCCGCATGAAAGCAACAGTGAAGTCATTTACATCCATTATTAAAACATTTATAGAGCCACGGAAGTTTTGAATTCAACTAATATTTTTTGTGTTTTCAATTTATCTCAATAGGAATGACATTATAACCCGTATAGATGACGTACAAAGATCACAATAAGGTAGGCTTTTCCTTACCCACTTTTTCCTGGCATTGACCTACTTGAGTTTTGGATCGGCGTCATTTTTGGGCCCATGTCTTAGCATGATCAAACAAACACAATGTTGAGCCCCACCTTGTTGGGGGCCTTGCACAAAACCTTAGGATCTAGCCTCCCGAGACAAACCAGAATTATGGAATAATAATGTAATGAACTAAATCAAAACATAAACCACACCACACCAGGGATTTTTACGTGAAAAACTCTCGAAGAGGTAAAAACCACGAGACCTCGTCTAGATCAACAATCCACTATAAAGCAGAACGTTACAACCGATCACAAGCACACACCGCTTGGATCAAACCTTCTTCACTCACACATGAGTGGATAAACGATAAGAGAAGCAAAAGAAAACGGAGAGATCTTATCGATCACGAGGACGTAGAAGCGCTGAGACTTGGACTGCGAAGTAGATCACCTCTACGAGCAGAATCTCCCTTCCACAAGCTTCCTCTCTCTCTCTCTTTCTCTCTCTCTCTCTCATACCTTTTGATAGCCCTAAGCCCTCCTAGAAAACTTTTAAGAAACTTAGAATGTCCTGTAATACACCCCAATCGCGGATACACCCCTTTATATAAGTATAGAAAGAGGTATAACCTAAATAGGAAACAAAATCCGTAAAATCTGCATTTCTACAATCGCATCTGCAGAACTCGTCGATGATATCGAAGGTCTCTCGATAACAGCTTCGATATCATCTGAAAGTCACTCGATCATATTGAGATGGGACAAAAACTGTCCAGCGACCAGGGGTGGAAATTCCAACAATTATTGATCATATCGAGCAACTCTCGATGATAGCCTCGATATGATCTGAAAGTCTCTCGATCATATCGACAGGACAAAAAACAGTCCAGCAACCAGTAGTGAAAAATTCTGCAATTATCGATGATATCGAAACCTGTTCGATTTCATCGATACCAACAATGAGGAGAAAAATCTTCATCAAATCTCTCCCTTTTCGACTCAGGAGGAATCCACCTTCTTCAAGCCAGCCTGGTTTCTACAAACCTCAAACTTGCCCTTGAGCAAAGCCTTGGTCATTATGTTTGACCCATTATCGTCCATGTGGACCTTCTCAAGTTGTAACACCTTATGTTCCAAAGTATCCCTGATCCAGTGATACCGAATCTTTATGTGCTTTGACTTGGAGTGTTAACTTGGATTCTTGCTCAAGTGTATAACACTTTGACTATCACAATAGATCACGTGCTGCTCCTACTTCAGGCTAAGTTCCTATGGGAACTTCTTCATCCAAAGCATCTCTTTACATGCCTCTCTGACTGCAATGTACTCGGCCTCTGTCGTCGACAATGATACGACCTTCTGTAGCTTGCTCTGCCAAGAAACCACTCCCCCTACAAACGTGAACATGAACCCAGATGTAGACTTACTGGAGTCTATGTCACATGTCATATCTGTATCTGTGTAGCCCTCTAACACAGGTTTCCCGTCACCATAACATAGGCTCAACCTAGATGAGCCTCTTAAATACCGTAGTATCAATTTCACCGCTGCCCAATGCTCTTTACCAGGATTGGCAAGATACCGGCTGACAACACCAACCGCATATGCTATGTCTGGGCATGTACATACTATAACATACATCAAACTTCCTACAGCTGACGCGTAGGGTATCTTCTACATCTCTTCCACCTCTGCCTTCGTCTTGGGACACTGTCTGTCGCTCAATCTGAAGTGACCATCTAGTGGAGTACTGACCGGCTTCGCTGCAGTTATATTGAACCGCTGTAGGACTTTCTCAATATACCGCTCTTGTGACAGTCAAAGCTTCCTGCTGCTTCTGTCACGGGTTATCTCCATTCCTACGATTTGTTTAGCCGGGCCCAAGTCTTTCATCGCAAACGACTTGCCCAACTCTTGTTTCAGCTTATCGATCTTCTTGATGTCTTTTCCCATGATGAGTATGTCATCAACATATAATAGCAGAACTAAGAAATCACCATCTGAGAACTTGCGCGTGAACACACAGTGGTCCGACTCTGTTCTGTCATATCCATGCTTCAACATAAACGAGTCGAACTTCTTATACCATTGCCGTAGAGCTTGTTTTAGCCCATACAAGCTCTTCCTCAGCCTACACATCATATGCTCCTTGCCCTTGACTTCAAACCCTTCTGGTTGGTGCATGTAGATCTCTTCTTCCAGGTCACCATGGAGAAAGACAGTTTTAACATCTAACTCCAGATCCATGCTAGTAGCCAACCCAAGCAACACCCGTATGGATGTCATCTTCACCACTGGTGAGAATATCTCTTCGAAGTTTATGCCTTTCGTCTGACCAGACCCTTTCACCACAAGTCTGGCCTTGAACCTCGTCTGTGAATTCTTCTGCTCAACCTTCTTTCTGAACACCCACTTGTTGATCAAAGCTTTCATGCCCTTAGACAATTTCACCATGTCATATGTGTAATTCTTATGTAAAGATTCCATCTCCTCTTGCATAGATTTCAACCACTCTCCCTTATGCTCGTCTACTAGGGCCTCGGAATAATCTTCTGACTCTCCCCCATCGGTTAGCATAATGTACTCGTGCGGCGAGTACCTTTTGGACGGATGTCCGTCCCTAAATGACCTCCTCACCTGTGGCTCAACATGTGGATCAAGTGGGGGCTGCTCTCCTGATCCATCTTCTGAAGGAACTCCCTCGTTCTCTGCACCTTGCTGTACTCCCCCGTCATCAGGCATCACAGGAGGAGTACTCGGATCTATGTCCTCTAGCTCACCTGAACTAGACTGGCTCTTCTCTAGCTTACCAATGTCTTCTATACACTGATCTTCAAAGAAAACCACATCTCACCTCCTGACGAGCTTTCTCTCGGTCAGATCCCACAATCTGTAACCGAACTTTTCATCACCATACCCTAAGAACACACACTGCCTGATCTTCATAACGAGCTTGGACCTCTCATCCTTTGGTACGTGAACGGATGCCCTGCATCCAAACACCTTGAGATGATTGTACGATGAATCCTGTCCAGTCCACACTTTCTCAGGTACTTCTCCATTCAATGGGGCTGATGGAGACATGTTTATCAAATACACTACCGTGTGCATTGCTTCTCCCCAGAACGTCTTGGACAATTTCGCATGGGATAACATGCATCTGATTCTCTGTACAATGGTGTGATTCATTCGCTCAGCTACACCATTATGCTGGGGGGCTTGGGAACCGTCTATTCATGTCGTATACCTAGGGACTTGCAGTACTCATGAAAGTTGTCAATGTATTCACCATCATTATCGGTGCGGATGCACTTCAATGATTTACCTGTCTCTCTCTCGACCATAGCATGAAGTAATTTAAACACACCAAAGACCTCGTCCTTGGATTTCAAAGCATAAACCCAAACCCTCCTAGTTGCATCATCTATAAAAGTAACAAAATACAATGCCCCACCCAAGGTTTTTGTCCTCATAAGACCACAAACATCAGAATAAACCAAATCTAATGCATGCACTTTATTAACATGAGAAGCAGTTTTAACGAATGAAACTCTATGATGTTTCCCTGATAAACAATCAAGACAGGTTTTGAGAGGTGTACTTATCACGTCTGGAAGGAACCGCTTCCTCGCTAGTAGCTGAAGCCCTTTTTCACTCATGTGGCCTAGATGCCTGTGTCACATGTCAATAGCTGAATCTTCCGCTGCGTTCAACCCACCCTTTCACATACTGACACTTGCCTTGTAAAGGGTGCAACACTTATTTCCTCTAGTCACGATCAATGAACCCTTGATGAGCTTCCATCGCCCACTAGTAAACCGACTTTCATAGTCATTATCATCTAACCTTCTCGTCGACATCAAGTTGAGGCGAAGGTCTGGGATATGCCTCACACCCTGAGAACCAATGTGTAACCCACATCGGTCTTCACACAAATATCACCGACTCCCATGATCTTCGATACGCCAGAATTTTCCATCTTCACAGTCCCATAGTCACCAAACTTGTAGCTTGTGAAGAAGTCCCTCCGTGGAGTTGCATGAAAAGAAGCTCCTGAGTCAACCACCCAGTCAGTATCCTGACTTGTAGCCGTGAGACATACATCATGATCTGCAGAAAGAATAACTACAACGTCGCCATCTGAAGCGACCGAAGTGGAATCTGATTCATCTTCCTTCCCTTTTCCTTTCTTGTCATTTTTCTTACCACGACATTCATGCTTGTAGTAGCCCTTCTTGCCACAATTCCAGAAATCAACATCCTTTCTTTTACTCGACCTGCCTCTTGATTTATCTCGGGCCTTCCCGCCCTTCCTGTTCTTTCCTCTCCCCCGTTCCTGTGTCACAAGAGCCTCTTACCCAGTAGACCCCTGAGACTTCCTCCTTGTCTCTTCATTGAAGAGACAACTGGTTACCTGTGCCATGGATATCTTTCCGTCTGGCGCGGAGTTACTTAGAGACACCACCAATATCTCCCAACTGTCAGGCAATGAACTAAGCAATAGCAAAGCCTGCAATTCATCATCCAGGACCATTTTCATAGAGGAGAATTGATTCACTATATTGCTAACCTCATTCATGTGCTCGGCCACAGAACCACCATCCTTGAACTTGAGATTCACAAGTCGCCTTATCGAAAAAATCTTATTACCGGCTGTCTTCCTCTCATACAGCCCTTGTAATTTCAGCCATAGGCTAGCGGCTGAGGTTTCTGTAGACACATGGTGGAACACAGAATCATTCAACCATTGTCTAATAAACCTTACTGCCTTTTTGTCCATCTTCTTCCAATCATCATCAGTCATATTCTTGAATTTTGCTGATATGCCTAAAATTGGAGAATATATGTCCTTGCAATAACGCAAGTCCTCCATCTTAGCCTTCCATATGGTCCAGTTAGAACCATTGAGGCTGATCATCCTTGATGAGCCACCTTCCATAATTCAAAACCGATCCTACCCGTTCAATGAACTTCGCTTTGATACCACTTTGTTGGGGGCCTTGCATAAAACCTTAGGATCTAGCCTCTCGAAACAAACCAGAATTATGGAATAATAATGCAATGAACTAAATCAAAACATAAACCACACCACACCAGGGATTTTTATGTGGAAAACCCTCGAAGAGGTAAAAACCACGGGACCTCGTCTAGATCAACAATCCACTATAAAGCAGAACGTTACAACCGATCACAAGTACATACCGCTTAGATCAAACCTTCTTCACTCACGCAGGAGTGGATAAACGATAAGAGAAATAAAAGAAAAAAGACAAATCTCACCGATCACGAGGATGTAAAAGCGTTGAGACGTGGAATGCGAAGTAGATCACCTATACGAGCAGAATCTCCCTTCCACAAGCTTCCTCCCTCTCTTTCTCTCTCTCTCACACCTTTTGATAGCCCTAAGCCCTCCTAAAAAACTTTTAGGAACTTAGAATGCCCTGGAATACACCCCAATCCCGGATACACCCCTTTATATAAGTATAGAAAGAGGTATAACCCAGATAGGAAACAAAATTTGCAAACTCTGCATTTCCGCAATCGCATCTGCGGAACTCGTCGATAATATCGAAGGTCTCTCGATAACAGCTTCGATATCATCTGAAAGTCTCTCGATCATATCGAGACGGGATAAAAACTGTCCAGCGACCAAGGGTGGAAATTCCAACAATTATCGATCATATCAAGCCACTCTCGATGATAGCCTCGATATGATCTGAAAGTCTCTCGATCATATTGATAGGACAAAAAACAGTCCAGTAACCAGCAGTGAAAAATTCTGCAATTATCGATGATATCGAAACCTGTTCGATTTCATCAATACCAACAATGAGGAGAAAAATCCCCATCACACCTAACTTCCTGTTGCAGGCAATCAGCATCCATGGTTGGGCAATAAAGCACATGATACATCACTCTTGTGCGGTCCAAGGGCCATGGTTATTTGTTAAGCTTTAAAGAAGCTCTAAAAGGTGAACAATTCCGTCTATACAGATAAACTACTTAATGCATAGTATAGATTCTAGAAAGGAAGCTGACGGAAATGTACACTTAAAGAAAAATAAAATCCAACTGTCAAATAAGTTGTTTGGAATGGGGGGGAGAGATTGTCCACTTTTCTTGGATTTGATGAGAAAGGGCTAGATTTAATTAATATTTACATTTTCCATCCTCAAATTGTGGGTCCCACCGTGTAAGGATAGTGGCTAGAGTGGTACACAAGCCTAGCTAGCTTGAAAAGCTCACTTAGCTTGACTCAATTTATATTTCAGACGAACTGGAACCTATTTGATCTAGCTCATTAAAAAATAAGCAAGAGATAGCTTGGCTTAAAGCTCAAGTTAAACCACAACTCTCTCTCCCTATGTGTGTGTGTGAAAGTTTCACTTACGCATGTCTTGCGCGTCATTTACATTCGTTTGTCAAAAATAGTTGGATTGAAAGAATTAAGGACGGCTTAGTGTAACATCCCGAAAAATCGAGGGTCGAGTAGTAACTCAACTCTCGAGTTCCAGAACATAACTTATGCAACATAGATAATGATGATTAAATGTTGTCTATATTAGTACAATAAACATGAGTGAGATTCTACCAAAACAGTAATTCATACTCCAGATCCATGTATAAAACGTAAGCGGAAGACCTAAAGGTGTATACAAATATATATAAAACAAAACATTCTCGATCTCTAGAGTATGAACACTAACTGAGTCACCGTATATATACATGTTGGTTCTGAATCAAAATGTCAAAATAGTACAACTGAAATTATCAACCCTGTAGCCCCGTAGCACTGGACAGTCTATGCGAAGCCTCCAGCGAACTGCATGTAGGAGAATTCCTCCTGATCGTTATAGAAGTCGGGCTCAGTCTCCTATGCTCCAGTGATACCTGCATCTAATACAGGGTCTGGTGGGTGTTTTAAAACACCGTTTCGTAACGTGGGAATGAGTGGCCAACTCAGTGAAACAATAAAGTATAGGTTAACATGTTATCAATTCAGTCAAGCAGTAATGATAAAGCAGTACAATCAAACAATTCTAACTACTCTTATTTAATGCAAGTATGAAATGACATGATGTATGCCCTTGCCAAACCACCCTCATGCGACACCATCTTACGTTCGCGAATGTGTTCATCCCTCAGTGCTCCACATCTTCCAGGCACATGCAATGCATGATGAGCATATTACCGAGTTGTTATTAGTCCATTTCAAACAGCAAGATTGGGAAACTAAGGTACCTCCCTTATATCATTCCCAAACATGATCCATTCTAGGGTCGTCAATCCTAGATAATCTCATATGATAGTATATTTCTAGGTCACTGCAAAGGCTGTCAGGGCTGTTACACACAAAGGTTACACCACTCCCCCATCACCTTTTTAACGGTTCATCACTATACAGATACAGGCCTAGTTCATACTCTATATACTGCGGCAACACTCGTCGCCTCACCGAAAATTCAGAGTATGCTCGAGGTCACTACAAAGGGCTGTCATGGCTATTACGCACATAGGTTACACCACTCCCCCATCACCTTATCAATGTAGGCCGACAGTACGAATATAGTGTCCCATACTACCATAATCGGCTCACGAGTCTGGTTGCTCACTGGTCACTACGGGGAGGCACGTGGCCCCAGCATAGGCCGACAGCTCGATCACGGTGTCCCATACCACCATGCCCGGCTCATGTGTCTTAGCGGATCGAGGTACCATGGTTAAAAGAGATTTCACTGGTAAGTTTGGTACCCTAGGTTCAAGCAATAGCGTCTAAACATGGTGAACATACATTAGACAGATCGGGTTACTTAACGAGCTCGGTTAGCTCGAGCACACAACAAGTTGAACGACATGAAGTGCATAAGCACTTCGGGTGGCCTAACCACTGTCGCCAATTGAAGTACGACTCGGGTTCGTCAAACACATCCTACATGGTGAAATGAATCTCAACCACGAACTCAAGTCTGGTACCGATTGTCTAGGCTATAGACATAGTCCCAAACTCAATCCTTATTCATAACATGTAGAGTAAAACATAATAAACAAAGTAATTCAAGCAAGTTAACGAGTATGTCATAAAGCATGTTATAGAGCATGTTATAAAACATGTTATAAAGCACTATATAAACAGGAATACTAACACATGTATTTCATAAGTAAGTGGTTAAAGTAAACAACCACATGGAGGAAATCATACATGTCTCTAAGGTAGTTGAGAATCCCATCTCAACACCTACCTAAGGCACCTTCATCCAAACACTTACTCTCACAAGCATTTTCACAAACACTTAGAATACACTATTTCAACATACATAGTGTATATTAGTAAAACATGTATTAGAGCGAGTCCTTTCACCAAGCAAGTATTTTA
The DNA here is from genome assembly GCA_021015155.1 of Magnolia officinalis. Lineage (NCBI taxonomy): Eukaryota > Viridiplantae > Streptophyta > Magnoliopsida > Magnoliales > Magnoliaceae > Magnolia > Magnolia officinalis. The sequence continues at coordinate 67,516,527 of JAJHSJ010000001.1, forward strand.
CACATATATAACATATTCATACAACAAATAATCATGGCAAACACATTTCCAAAATATATACGTATACGGTACTTTCTACAATACACTATTTCTACATACAGAGTGTATATTAGCAAAACATGTATTTGGGCAAATCCTTTCGCCAAATAAGTATTTTATCCATATATCATATATTCATATAACAAATAATCATGAAAAACACGTTTCCAAAATTTATACATATATGGTATTTTCTACGAATACATAGAATATGTAAAATTCCATATTCTACATCTTTAATAAAAATGGAAAACAAACAGCACTTTGTACATGTGCAATTGCATGCAGATCATGAATCTATCATTATCTGACATTGAAAGCGTTGAAAACCATAACCTATACACCTAAAGTCCGCACCTTTTATCGTAGAATCGTAACGAATCCAATAGGTTTGCTAAGCTTTCGTATACGGCAGTTTGGTAATCTATAGAATGAAATAGGTTAGCTATTTCATAACCTACAACTATCAAAACTCCAAAACAGGTTAGGGTTAGGGTTTCTTACCTAGAAATGACGCCAGAATCGCCGGAAAAGCGATGAGAATGGGGTGGTGCAGCTTGTGTAGTGGTAGGGATAGCAGTTGGGAAATTCTCCCACTTCTCTCACTCTTTCTCTCTCTTTTCCTAGGGCTTTTCTCAAATTCATATGGCTGCAATGAGAAAGGGTTTAAGGTCCTTATATATCCTAAAAACTCACCAAAATAGACTCCAGGTCAAAGTATACTTAGGTTATAACCAAAGCGGACCTATTCCAGCTCAATGGAGGACTTCTGGCGGACCTCCTTGAGCCAAAGGTCGGACTTAAGCTCACTAACACTGGATCTACGTTTAGTTAAATTTTCGTTTCAGTCGGGATTCCAGATCGCAAATGGCGGACCAGTATCAGTTCAACGGTCAGCGGATCTCGATCGGAGATTCCGAGTACATGGATGTGTATGAAATTTATCCTGATCCGAGGGTGTAATTTGGTCTGATTCTGATGGTCTGGTTGCTTAAAAATGATCCGCAAGCAAAAGGTGCTAGATTACTATTTGAGATATTTATTTGTAAAGAAAATCAAGTGTTTTCACACTCCTCGTTCCGGACTCAAGCGAATTACACTGGGATACTATCTGGATTTGATTTTCGAGATGGTTGTCAAGCCCAGCAAGGCGGTCCTAATTCCTTAGCTTCATGTTAATCGGACTTCCGACGTGCGGTCCAGATCTGATACGGAGTTTCAAGATGCTCCCGAGAGCAGCCGGGTAATGGGATTGATTTTAGATTTTAGGGTAACCTAGCGTCAATGATTCTACAAGTTTTGGGTCTTGCAGATCGTATTTAAAGTGATTGGTGTTAATTTCACAGGTACTCTAGTTTAACACTGGCTAATTCTCGCCTAATTTCTAAAGGATTTAGTCCTGAGTAATTTCTGTCTGAGGTGATACCTGGGCCTTTATAGTTTGTATATAAAGTGATCCAAGTTATACTACTTAGCTAGTTTAAGATAGCAGAGTGAAAGTACTTTGAAAAACTGAAAGAACAAGGCGGTGAAGGGTGGGATTTGTGAAGGAAATGGGTTCAAAAGCGGTTTTAGACTTTGGGATTGAGTTCTGACAAGTTAATAAGGTGTTAGGAGCGACCTATTGCCTAAGGACGTCTAATCCCAGGTTGTCAAAAATCTGGGATGTTACAATCTACCCCCCTTAAAACAAAATTTCGTCCCCGAAATTGCCTATGGGTAATAAGGAAGTATTTTAATTATTTCTTTGCCTAAGTTTTATTGATTTCAAGTTTCTACGCGTGGTAGGGTATATACTAGCCTGGTTCCTTTCAGTCTCCCCCCTTAAAACTTATTTCTTTATCCATTTCCCATATCCTGATGGTTTGCTACAATTTATTTCTTTACCTATTTGGAGTCTTGACGACAATCCCCAATTATTTAGAGTAAGATAGTTGTTTCATTGTTTGACCAACACGGAGAGACGTTTATAGTGGGCTTGATCCCGATACATCGATCATCTACCTGACCAGGGTAAAAGGCTCATCGTATCCCTTCCTAGTCCTGGTAGATCCTGGTCTTCTGCTCGGTCAAGCAGTGAGTCCATTGGTAGTCACCCAGGATTAAGAATTTGGTCAAGCCGCGAATGTTTCGCAGTTATATATTTTAGTAACTCCGTAGTCCGATCACTCTAGAAACGTAGGGAGTGTCTATCGTTGAAAGGCTCAAATTGTCTATGTCGAAGGTTGCCCTTTAGGTCTTAGTCTAAGAGAGTCCTTATTATTATTTATGTCCAAGGAAATGGTGAATCAAATCTTACTAGACCATCCTAAAACGGTTTCTCATAGTAGAATTTACTAGGGCTTCTATAATGTTCGTATTCAACGAGCACAGTTTCGATCCTGGGTCAGTGGGGTAGGGTCCACCACGTTTTCGCTGCGCTACCCAGATCAAAGAGGTGCATAAACTGACTTAACTAGATTGGGCTTATAATTTTCTACCCCCCTTAAAAATTTATTTCTACCTCCAAGGTTCAAGATCTATGTCTTGATCCGTATGTCGGAACTAGGTGTAGTCTAGGACCTATCCTTGACATGAAATGGGATACGACCTCCCAAAACGTCGGTCTTGGTACCTGGGATTATAGAAAGGAGCTATCACTGATGGGTGTTGTGGTAGATTTCAAGGACGGATGTGAGTTTGTGGCAAACTGCCTAATTCTACTAAGGACTTTTATTACAATCTCAACTTACCTTCTTTATTCCTGTCTAATTTATTACAGTAAGATAATTTATACATTATTAGTACAAAAGGTATTTGGACAGAATAGGTTAACGGGCAAACTAGGGACCTAATTCCTACTTGTCTGTTGCCCATTTGGGAAATTCCTTGGGCCTAAAAAGAAAATCTCTATTGGCTATATGTTCTTAATACTTCCCAAAGATGAAGTAATAAACTTGTAGTTGGAAGTGGTCGGGCCAACACGGAAGGAAAGTTGTATAGTGGGTCTGAGTTGGATACATGGACCTTCTGCCTCGCGAAGACAGAAAATCGTCGTATCAGTTCTTAATCCTAGTTGATTCCGACCTTCTGCTTGATCAGAGCATAGAGTTTATTGGTAACTACCAGGATTGAGAATTCGATTCAAACCGCGAATACCTCGCTTAGATATAGTTTCTTTACTTGTGTTCCCGTTGGTACTAAGTCCTTGAGAAGGTGATTCTAAGGGGTGTATTAATTTGACCTAACATTAAATCCAAGGGATATATAAGTTTTCCCTCTACGTGATTAGTTTCTAATCAAAACAACCTTCTTAAGAGTTATTAAAGAAGTCTATGAGTACCGAGGGGATTCAACAAGGGACGGGGTCTCGCTCCAACCTAATCAAGCCAGCTAACGAAATTTATTTTTCAATTATCTTAACATAATGAATCTTCTACATTCCTCAGTCTAACCAGTAGCCTAGTCGCAACGTATAAGTAGCGGTAATTCCACTAGTTGTGATCCAAAGTCTATGCTTCTACACTAGATGATTTCACATCATTTCTAATACAAGAAGGGTTTTATCACTTTGGGTCGAAGTTGTCTAATTGGAACTGAGTTGTCTGTACTTGACGCTCGAGCATTCCACATGTGCTCATCCCAACTAAGAGGGTCCTAAGGTTCACATTATAAATTTGTTGGATTTCCTACACTTTTAGGTCTTTCGAAATCTAGGATTACCATTCTAGGTCCAAAACTCCATAGGCCTATGTAGCCAGTGGTCTTAAGTTGTATTAAATGGGACTGTATTACTACTCCTTCCTTGGGATTGGGAATGACATGTTGGTAGGAGGGTGGGTGGGGATTAAAATTATTGGTATAGGCTTTGGAAAATAAGCCTTGTGTGGGAAAGGGTGAGATGGGATTTCCATATCCCATGATGAGGAATTGCTAAGTGTAATTTGACAAGAAAACCCGGCATATACTTTTCATTACATACATTTCAAACATGGCATTGGAAAACATGGGATACACCCAATCAAAGGACAATACTTTACACATGCATTTATTATACCTTTACAATTCTATCCACCTTAAACTCACCTAATGCAATTTGGCCGAACGGGCCCTAACGTCCTCGAATAAAGCCATGGAAAAATGAAGGAAAGGGAGGAAAGGGTTGGGATCTTTGGATCTTCACGGATTTGGGTCTCAACAGAGGTTGTAGAGGCCCAACTGACAAGGAGTAAGGAAGGGAAAATGAAGAAAATGATGGGTTAGAGAGCTTGCCCGATTTTGAGCTTCAAATGGGGGGTGTAGGAGCTCAAATGAGAGAGAATAAAGAGGGAAGGGGGGTGTGTACTGTTATAAACGATGGAAGTGAATGGGTTATGACAAAAAATGACAGAATGGGTAATTGGAGGGGCAATTTTTGCCAAAAATCAGAAGTTTGAAAGAGAAAAGAGAGCTTGGAGGGGTGGTTTGTGAAGGAAGTAGGGATTTGGAGGAGTTTCAATGGAAGGAACACACCTCAGGGGGGTCCCACAACCCCCAAACACGCTCGACCCGACCGGCCCGCCCGGCCGGGCCCAAAACCCGGCGAGGGCCTCGCCGACCAACTGTCTGGATTTTGAGGTCCCGCCCCATGGGTGAGATCCTCATGTCCCCTAGGCCCCAAAAAACCCTGGGTCCCACCCTGGGCACCCCTAGATTAACGTGGGTAGGCCCCCGACCCCGATTCGCTCCATTTCAGGTAGTTTCGGGGCAAATCGGACGTATCTTGTAATCCGAAATGAGTTATCTGACGTAAAATATATGAATTTGGGGTAGAACGAGCTAATGAAGTCAACCAACCCCACTATGCCGGGTTGCGTAGCCCAAATTTATGAAAAAAAACCCCCGATTGACGGTCGTTTCCCTGTTTCAATTTCATTTTACTAAAAAATAGTAGTTTTAGTTTGATTACTCTTCATCTGTTGGGCTTTAGGAGTTATGCCCATTGTGAAAAGAGCTTAGAATAATTACAAAACGGTTTGGTGAAGCCAAATAGGACACTTACTATTTTTTTGGCCGAAAACCTTGCGCACTAATAGACATCACGACCTTATAGTAAGTCGCGAATTCTAGGAGTTTTAGTTGTAGTTTGTTTCTGATTTCTTTCCCATTACTTGATATCCTTATGTAAAGGGTTGTGAACTCATTTTTCTTTTGTCATTCATTAATCAATTTTGAATTTATTAGAATTTATTTCTACTTTCTGCTTTCTTTTCTCGTAGACTCGAGAAGTCTCTGTGTGGAGTCCAGGGAAGCTCTGAGGATTCGGAGTAATTATCCTCATCACGTTATTCCATATTCTACCGATTTTCAACGGTTGGGATGAGCTGGATTGTGATCTAGACTCATTAATAGACGGCCTAGGAATGTTTTAAGGTCGACCCGTGCGACCATGGTTGAATGCAGACTCGATTTCGGCGTTCGTTTTCAGTGAACTTCGCCAATTGGCGAAATCGGGATACCTATGACTGTTTCTAGTTCCGTCATTCCCTCATAAGTCAGAGTGCGTCAGAGTGCGTCGTGTGACCATAACCCAAGTCCGGTTTAATCCAAATCACTCTCTGATACCAACTGTAACATCTTGAAAAATCAAGGGTCGAGTGGTAACTCAACTCTCGAGTTCCAGAACATCACTTATGCAACATAGATAATGATGATTAAATATTGTCTGTGTTAGTACAATAAACATGAGTGAGATTCTACCAAAACAGTAATTCATACTCTAGATCCATGTATAAAACGTAAGCGGAAGACTGAAAGGTGTATATAGATATATATAAAACAAAACATTCTCGATCTCTAGAATATGAACACTAACTTGGTCATCGTATATATACATGTTGGTTCTGAATCAAAATGTCAAAATAGTACAACTGAAATTATCAACCCTGTAGCCCCGTAGCACTGGACAGCCTATGCGAAGCCTCCAGCGAACTGCATGTAGGAGAACTCCTCCTGATCATCATAGAAGTCGGGCTCAGTCTCCTGTGCTCCAGTGATACCTGCATCTAATACAGGGTCTGGTGGGTATTTTAAAACACCGTCCCGTAACGTGGGAATGAGTGGCCAACTCAGTGGAACAATAAAGCATAGGTTAACATGTTATCAATTCAGTCAAGCAGTAATGATAAAGCAGTACAATCAAACAATTCTAACTACTCTTATTTAATGCAAGTATGAAATGACATGATGTATGCCCTTTCCAAACCACCCTCATGCGACACCATCTTACGTTCGCAAATGCATTCATCCCTTAGTGCTCCACATCTACCAGGCACATGCAGTGCTGTAACATCCCGAAAAATAGAGGGTCGAGTAGTAACTCAACTCTCGAGTTCCAGAACATCACTTATGCAACATGGATAATGATGATTAAATGTTGTCTGCATTAATGTAGTGAACATGAATGAGATTAAGCCAAAACAGCATATCATACTCCAGAGACAAGTGAATTAGCAAGCGGAAGACTGTGATAGATATATAAAATATAAAAAAACTGTGGTGAGTCTCCAGAGTGTGATAACATTGCCAGGTTAATAAATTTCAAGTACATTTCTAAAATATACCAAATGTGTAAGTGTAATGTCTTCTATCCCAAGTACCATAGCCCCGTCAATACAATAACAAGTTTTTATAAACCTGTCAGAGAGTTACAAGTAGGAGAACTCCTCCTCCACATCATAGTAGTCCGGCTTTGCTTCATAAGCATCGCCATCACCTGAAACTCAACAAATCTGGTTGGTGTGTACAACACCGTCCCGTAACGTGGGAGTGAGTGATCAACTCAGTGGAACAATAAAAGCATAGGTTAACATATTATCAACTCAGTCAAGCAGTAATGATAAAGCAATACAATCAAACACTCCTAACTACTCTTATTAATGCAACTATGAATGCAGTCATGATGTATGCCCTTGCCAAACCACCCTCAGGCGACACCATCTTACATTCGCGGCATGCTTTCATCCCTCAGTGCTCCACATCTTCCAGGCACATGCAATGCATGATGAGCATGATTACCGAGTTGTTATTAGTCCATTTCAAACAGCAGGATTGGGAAACTAAGGTACCTCCCTTGTATCATTCCCAAACATGATCCATTCTAGGGTCGTCAATCCTAGATAATCTCATACGATAGTATATTTCTAGGTCGCTGCAAAGGCTGTCAGGGCTGTTACGCACAAAGGTTACACCACTCCCCCATCACCTTTTTAACGGTTCATCACTATACAGATACAGGCCTAGTTCATACTCTATATACTGCGGCAATACTCGTCGTCTCACCGCAAATTCAGAGTATACTCGAGGTCACTACAAAGGGCTGCCAGGGCTGTTACGCACATAGGTTACACCACTCCCCCATCACCTTATCAATGTAGGCCGACAGTACGAATATAGTGTCCCATACCACCATAATCGGCTCACGAGTCTGGTTGCTCACTGGTCACTACGGGGAGACACGTGGCCCCAGCGTAGGCCGACAGCTCTACCACGGTGTCCCATACCACCATGCCCGGCTCATGAGTCTTAGCGGATCGAGGTATCATGGTTAAAAGGAATTTCACTGGTAAGTTTGGTACCCTAGGTTCAAGCAATAGCGTCCAAACATGGTGAACATACATTAGACAGATCGGGTTAATTGGCGAGCTCAGTTAGCTTGAGCGCCCAACAAGTTGAACGACATGAAGTGCATAAACACTTCGTGTGGCCAACCACTATCGCCAACCGAACTACGACTCGGGTTCGTCGAACACATCTCACGTGGCAAATGAATCACAGCCACGAATTCAATTCTGGTACCGATTGTTTGGACTATAATTCTAGCCCCAAACACAATCAATTGCAGATAGATAAAGCAGTAATGGATCAAGATTCAAATCATACAATCAAAGTCTGATATTATCCGTTTAGGGCTGTTGCACGCACTCGTTGCTCCACTCCCCCATCACCCATGACGGATCATACAGCGTAAACATGAATTTAAACATATGCATTACATAGATAAAATCATACAATCCATTGAGCATGTTATGAAGTACAACATAAGCTTGAGTTTGTACATATTCAATTACTAATCACACAGATATCTAAAGAAATCATACATATAGTTAAAGAAGTTGAGAATCATATCTCAACACCCTTAAACATTACAATTTACTAACTACTACTCATTCAGACATTTCAATAAACACTTTAAAATGCATACATCAACATAATGACATATGTTGATCACCTAGGCATTAGGCCAAATCCTTTCACTAGGGAGTTGTCCCAATCATAACACGTGTACACCCACGACGGATAGTCATGGAAAGTAGGAATCCAAGTTCCATATTCATTTGAACAATTTCACAAACACTTGGGCTACACATTTCAACATATATAGCGTATAGTGGTCGTGGCGTGATTCAGGGTAAATCCTTTCATCAAAGGGGTATCGCCAATACAACAATCATATATCCATGACAATTAGTAATGGCAAGTATGAATGAGAATTCTATACTCATTCAGCCATTTTCACAAACACTTAGAATACACTATTTCAACATACATAGTGTATATTAGCAAAACAAGTATTAGGGCGAGCCCTTTCGCCAAACAAGTATTTTATCCATATATAATATATTCATACAACAAATAATCATGGCAAACACATTTAAAAAATTTATACGTATATGGTACTTTCTACAAATGCCTAGAGTATGTAAAATTCCATATTTTTCATCTTTAATCGAAAACGGAAAACGGACAGCACTTTGTACATGTGCAATTGCATGCAGATCATGAATCTATCATTATCTGACATTAAAAGCGTTCAAAACCATAACCTATACACCTAAAGTCCGCACCTTTAGCCGTAGAATCGTAACGAAGTCGATAGGTTTGATAAGCTTTCATCTACGGCAGTTTGGTAACCTATAGAACGAAATAGGTTAGCTATTTCATAACCTACAACTATCAAAACCCCAAAATAGATTAGGGTTAGTGTTTCTTACCTAGAAACGAAGTTGGAATCGCCGGGAAAGCAATGAGAATGGTGCAGTGCAGCTTGTGTAGTGGCAAGGAATAGCAGTTGGGAGATTCTCCCACTTCTCTCACTCTCTCTCTCTTTTCTCTCTTCTCTCTCTAGGGTTTCTCTCAAATTCGTATGACTGTGAGAGAGAGGTTTCTAAGGTCCTTATATAGCCTTAAAACTCACCAAATTAGACTTCTGGACAAGGTTTACTTAGGTTATAACCAAAGCGGACCTTTTTCAGTTCAACGGAGGACTTCTGGCGGGCCTCCTTGAGTCAAAGGTCGGACTTAAGCTCACAGACTGTGGATCTAGGTTCTATTAAGTTTTCGTTTCAGTGGGATTCCCAGATCATGCGTGGCGCACCAGTTTCAGTTCAACGGTAAGTGGATCTCGATCGGAGATTCTGAGTACATGGATATGTTTATGAAATTTTCCCTGACCCGAGGGTGTATTTGGGTCAGATTCTGATGGTCTGGTTGCCTAATACTGATCCGCAAGCGAGAGGTGCCAGATTATTATCTGAGATATTTATTTTTAAAGAAAATCAAGTGTTTTCACACTCCTCGCTCCGTACTCAAGCGAATTACACTGGGACACTATCTGGATTTGATTTACCCAGCAAGGCGGTCCTAATTCCTTAACTTCGTGTTCATCAGACTTCCGACGTGCAGTCCACATCTGATACGGAGTTTCATGATGCTCCCGAGAGCAGACGGGTAATGAGATTGATCCTAGATTTTAGGGTACCCTAGCGTCAATGATTCTACAAGTTTTGGGTCTTGCAGATCGTATTTAAAGTGATTGGTGCTAATTTCACAAGTACTCTAGTTTAAAACTGGCTAATCCTCGCCTAATTTCTAAAGGATTTAGTCCTGAGTAATTTCTATCTGAGGTGGTACCTGGGCCTTTGTAGTTTGTATATAAAGTGATCCAAGTTATACTACTTAGCTAGTTTAAGATAGTGTCTAGGGTGAAAGTACTTTGAAAAATTTAAAGAACAAGGTGATGAAGGGTGGGATTTGTGAAGGAAATGGGTTCAAAAGCGGTTTTAGACTTTAGGATTATGTTTTGACAGGTTAATATGGTGTTAGGATTGACCCATTGCCTAAGGACGTCTAATCCCAGGTTGACAAAAATACGGGATGTTACAATCTACCCCCCTTAAAACACAATTTCGTCCCCAAAATTGGCTAAGGGTAATAAGGAAAGATTTAATTATTTCATTTGCCTAAGTTTTATTGATTTCGAGTTTCTATACATGGTAGGGTATATACTAACCTAGTTCATTTTAGTCTACCCCCTTAAAACTTAATTCTTTATCCATTTCTCATATCCTGATGGTTTTCCACAATTTATTTCTTTACCTATTTGGAGTCTCGATGACAATTCCCAATTATCTAGAGTAAGATAGTTGTTTTCATTGTTTGACCAACACAGAGAGACGTTTATGGTGGGCTTGATCCCGATACATCGATCATCTACCGAGCTAGGGTAGAAAGCTCATCGTATCCCTTCCGAATCCTGGCGGATCCTGGTCTTCTGCTCGTCAGCAGTGAGTCCGTTGGTAGTCGCCCAGGGTTGAGAATTGGGTCAAGCCGCGAATGTTTCGTTGTTTATATTTTAGTAACTCCGTAGTCCGATCACTCTAGAAACGTAGGGAATGTCCATCATTGAAAAGGCTCAAATTGTCTATGTCTAAGGTTGCCCTTTAGGTTTTAGTTTAAGAGAGTCCTTGTTATTATCTATGTCCAAGGAAATGGTGAATCCACTCTTACTAGATCATCCTAAAACGGTTTCTCGTAGTAGAACTTATTAGGGCTTCTATAATGTTCGTATTCAACGAGTACAGTTTCGATCCTGGGCCAGTGGGGTAGGGTCCAACACGCTTTTGTTGTGCTACCCAGATCAAAGAGGTGTATTGATTTGACCTAGGTACATCTATCTGAAATGGCCAAGCTATATGTCCTAGAGGGGGGGTGAATAGGACAATGCCAAATAAAAACTTATAATAGCGGAATTAAACAAAATATGATAGCCAATGAACTAATTAAATAAATTGCAATGCAGAAATGAGATGCAACCTCAAACTACTGAATTTGAGAGGTTGATACAAACGTTGTTCTAAGGACAACCTTTCACCAAAAACCAAATGTTTATGGTAGGACAACCTTTTATCTAGAAATGTCTTTGTATCAATTTCTCAAATCAAAGAGGAATAAAGAAATAAATACAAACTGCACTGAATAAATTGAATTTACAAATGTCTTGTTCTAGGGAAAGCCATATACCATAAAAATGGCAGGGCAACCTTGCTGGAACAATTTTGGAATTTAAAGCTTGAATCAATAAAGGGAATTGCTGGAAATAAATTGCAGAAATAAATCACTAAATTATTACAACATTCCCACACTTGCTTGAAATTTCAAACTGTTACAACATTCACATCCACAAGGAAAATAAAACTGAATGATAAAAGATAAGGAATTAAATAACCATTCAATCCACAAGACAAGAAGTTATAGTGGTTCGCCTGTGTGTTCACCAACTGTTCTAAAACAGCCACACAGAATGCTACTCCACTCCTAATATCCTCACACAGGGGATATTAGCGTTCTCTAATAAAACTGGTTTTCACAGGTTCACCAAAAACCTTCACAATTGTGTCTTTATCACTTGGGCTTACACAATTCAAAAAACCCCACAATCTGAGTTTTCTGGCTCTCCTCAGATAACAATACACATAGAGATTTTTCTGGCAAATCTCATACAAAACCAAAATAGAAATTACAGGAATTGTAGAATACCTGGATCTTATCCTTTTGCAGTAGCCCGGAAGAACCGATCGGAGTAGAGATTCAATAATGATAGTTCAATGTCCAATACTCAATTTATCGAGGTTCTAAGTTCTAATTGATTTTAAATGAAATCACAAAGGGCTAGCTCTATTTGATTTTAATTCCAAGAAGAAGGAATACACGATTTCCCCTTTTCAAATACGATTGGAATTTAGAATAAAATCAAATGCAAAAAGCTAACAAAAGGAATTAGAATGAAGCGCAAATTAGCTTAAAAATAAACACGACTTATCTCAGAGTGGAGCCTAGAATATACTTGCTTTGATAGATTTTTCGACTATTAAACTCTGAAATTCGTGTGCTATTTATAGCTACAGAAATTCGTCTTCGACTGGTCTAGGAGTTCCCACGACTGGTCTTAGGAGAAACAGATTTTTGAATTTCTGCGCGCAATCAGGAAAACCGATGTTCGACCGGTCGTAGGCAGTCCACGACTGGTCGAAGGTCGTCCACGACCGGTCGAGACCCCTTCTCGACTGGTCGAGCGACAGTGAATTTAGTCGCTGGAGTTTGAATCGAGGCTCCACGACTGGTCGAGGTTCGAGTCGAGGACATCCCACGACCGGTCGAGCAGACTCCAAGACTGGTCGTGAGCGAACCAGAAAATCCGATAAAATTGAATAAGTCCAAGACTGGCCTAGGAAATTCTTAGACAGGTCGAACCAGTGCTAGGACTGGTCGAACCAGAACCAGGACTAGTCTAAGAGCAGATCAAAAACATGTTTAAACACAGTTGTATAATGTATCCAAAATGACCTACCCTAAGGTCAATGACTATGGTCTATCAAACCTGATTAATGAAGTATGGACATTGAACTCTACTTCATTCAACGAATGATAAATCTTTTAGTACTTGAAGCCTGAAGTACGAGTCGTCCAAAGACTTGACACCAACATTTATCTTGAGTTTGCTTTTGAGCTTCACACCTTCAAACACTGCTTGTATCTTGAACTTGAATAACCTTTGCTTGAATCAAGAATACTGTGTCTTCTTTATATCTTCGAAATGTACCTTGAATCCGCTTGAAGAGTCCATAAGTTGATATGGTGTCTTAAACATAGAACACACCCAAGACAAGGTTTTGACACACAAAATTTGACAACCAAAGAGGTATCATATAATAGCACTAACACTATCGGTCTCTGGCATTCTCTAATGTAACCGGTAGTCTAGTCTTAATTTAGGAGTAGTGGAAATCCATAGGTGTAGTCCAAAGTCTATGCTCATACGTTAGATGATTTCACATCATTTCTAATATAGGGAGGGTTTTATCACTTAAGGTCAAAGTTGTTTAATTGGAACTAAGTTGTCTGTACTTGACGCTCGAGCATTTCACATATGCTCATTCCAACTAAGAGGGTCCTAAGGTTCACATTATAAATTTGTTGGATTTCTTACACGGTCATGTCTATCGAAATCTAGGAGCACCGCTCTAAGTCCAAAACTCCAAGGGCCTATTTGGCCAGCGATCTTAAGTTGTACTAAATGGAACTGCATTGCTAATCCTACTTCGGGATTGGGAATGACAGGTTTGGTAGGAGGGTGGGTAGGGATTAAAATTAACGGTATAGGCTTTGAAAAATGAGCCTTGTGTTGGAAAGCATAAGATGTAACATAGCAATACACAAGCCCGAATAAGGCCATGGAAAGTGACGAAAAGTGATGAGAAGAGAGAGATAGGGCTGAAGCTGCTGACTCTTCACGAGTTTGGGTATCAACAGGGTTTGTAGAGGCCCCACTAACAGGGAATAAAGAAGGAAAATGATAAGATGGAGTGGGGTAGGGGGTGTGCACGAATTTGGGACGAAATGGAAGGTGTAAGGGCTGAAATGAGAGAGAATCAAATGGGTAGGGGGGTGTGGACTGCTGTGCACGAAGGAAAGGGATGGGTGGTGGTCGAAAATGGGAGATTGAGCGTTTAGAAGAGAGTTTTGAGAGAGGGGACAGCAAGTTGAAGGAGAAAAGGGAGCTTGAAGGGGTGGTTTGTGAAGGAAGTACTCGATTGGAGTGGTGAAAATGGACGGGAGGCATATCAGGGGGTTATTAGACCCCCCAACGCGATCGGCCTGAGCCGCGGGCCCGGCCCAGCCCAGAAACTGGCGAGGCCTCGCCGACCGGGCGAGGGCCTCGCCGACAAAATTCCCTAAATTCATAGGGGGGCCCCATGGGCGAGACCCCCAGGCCCCCTAGGCTCCAAAAAACCCTGGGTCCCACCCTGGATCCCTCTAGAAGTGCTCCGTTTGGCCCCCCGACTCCATTTCGCTCAATTTCAGGTAGTTTCAGGACAATCGGACGTATCTTGCAATCGGGAATGAGTTATCTAACGTAAAATATATGAATTTGGGGTAGAACGAGCTAATGAAATAAACCAACCCAGCTTTGCTGGGTTGCACAACCTGGAATTGCGAAAAAACCCTCCCTCCGATTGACGTCGTTTCCCTGTTTCAATTTCGTTTTACTAAAAATAGTAGTTCTAGTTTGATTACTCTTCATCTGTTGGGCTTTAGGAGTTGCGCCCAACCTGAAAAGAGCTTGGAATAATTAGGAGAACGGTTTGGTGAAGCCAAATAAGAAACTTACTATTTTTGGCCGAAAACCTTGCGCAATAGTAGACATCACGACCTTATAGTAAGTCGCAAAATCCAGGAGTTTTAGTTGTAGTTTGTTTCTGATTTCTTTCCCATTACTTGGTATCCCTATTTAAAGGGTTGTGAACTCATTTTTTTCTTTTGTCATTCATTAATCAATTTCAAATTTATTAGAATTTATTTCTACTTTCTGCTTTCTTTTCTCGTAGACTCGAGAAGTCTCTGTGAGGAGTCCAGTGAAGCTCCGGGGATTTGGAGTAGTTATCCTCATCATGTTTATCCCGTATTCTACCGATTTTCAACGGTTGGGATGAGGTGGAATGTGATCTAGACTCTTTAATAGACGACCTAGGAATGTTTTAAGGTCGACCCGTGCGACCATGGTTGAATACAGACTCGATTTCGGTGTTCGTTTTCAGTGAACTTCGCCAATCGGCGAAATCGAGATACCTATGACTGTTTCTACATTCCGTCGCTCCCTCCTAAGTCAGAGTGTGTCAGTGTGCGTCGTGTGACCATAACCTAGGTCCGGTTTAATCCAAATCATGCTCTAATACCAACTGTAACATCCCGAAAAATCGAGGGTCGAGTAGTAACTCAACTCTCGAGTTCCAAAACATCACTTATGCAACATGGATAATGATGATTAAATGTTGTCTGCATTAATATAGTGAACATGAGTGAGATTAAGCCAAAACAACATATCATACTCCAGAGACAAGTGAATTAGCAAGCGGAAGACTGTGATAGATATATAAAATATATAAAAACTATGGTGAGTCTCCAGAGTGTGATAACATTACCAGGTTAATAAATTTCAAGTACATTTTTAAAATATACCAAATGTGTAAGTGTAATGTCTTTTATCCAAGTACCATAGCCCCATCAATACAATAACAGGTCTTCATAGACCTGTCAGAGAGCTACAAGTAGGAGAACTCCTCCTCCACATCATAGTAGTTCGGCTTTGCTTCATAAGCATCGTCATCACCTGAAACTCAATAAATCTGGTTGGTGTGTACAACACCGTCCCGTAACATGGGAGTGAGTGATCAACTCAGTGGAACAATAAAAGCATAGGTTAACATATTATCAACTCAGTCAAGCAGTAATGATAAAGCAGTACAATCAAACACTCTTAACTACTCTTATTAATGCAAGTATGAATGCAGTCATGATGTATGCCCTTGGCAAACCACCCTCAGGCGACACCATCTTACGTTCGCGGCATGCTTTCATCCCTCGGTGCTCAACATCTACCAAGCACATGCAATGCATGATGAACATGATTACCGAGTTGTTATTAGTCCATTTCAAACAGCAGGATTGGGAAACTAAGGTACCTCCCTTGTATCATTCCCAAACATGATCCATTCTAGGGTCGTCAATCCTAGATAATCTCATACGATAGTATATTTCTAGGTCGCTGTAAAGGCTGTCAGGGCTGTTACGCACAAAGGTTACATCACTCCCCCATCACCTTTTTAACGATTCATCACTATACAGATACAGGCATAGTTCATACTCTATATACTGCGGCAACACTCGTCGCCTCACCGCAAATTTAGAGTATGCTCGAGGTCACTACAAAGGGCTGTCAGGGCTGTTACGCACATAAGTTACACCACTCCCCCATCACCTTATCAATGTAGGCCGACAGCACGAATATAGTGTCCCATACCACCATAATCAGCTAACGAGTCTGGTTGCTCACTGGTCACTACGGGGAGGCACGTGGCTCCAGCGTAGGCCGACAGCTCGACTACGGTGTCCCATACCACCATGCCCGGCTCATGAGTCTTAGCGGATCGAGGTACCATGGTTAAAAGGGATTTCACTAGTAAGTTTGGTACCCTAGGTTCAAGCAATAGCGTCCAAACATGGTGAACATACATTAGACAGATCGGGTTACTTGACGAGCTCGGCTAGCTCGAGCGCACAACAAGTTGAACGACATGAAGTGCATAAGCACTTCATGTGGCCAACCACTATCGCCAACCGAAGTACGACTTGGGTTCGTCGTACACATCTCACGTGGCAAATGAATCACAGCCACGAATTCAATTTTGGTACCGATTGTCTGAATTATAATTATAGCCCCAAACACAATCAATTGCAGATAGATAAAGCAGTAATGGATCAAGATTCAAATCATACAATCAAAGTCTGGTATTATCCGTTTAGGGCTGTTGCACGCACTCGTTGCTCCACTCCCCCATCACCCATGACGGATCATACAATGTAAACATGAATTTAAACATATGCATTACATAGATAAAATCATACAATCAATTGAGCATGTTATGAAGTACAACATAAGCATGAGTTTGTACTTATTCAATTCCTAATCACACAGATATCTAAAGAAATCATACACATAGTTAAAGAAGTTGAGAATCATATCTCAACACCCTTAAACATTACAATTTACTAACTACTACTCATTCAGACATTTCAACAAACACTTTAAAATACATACATCAACATACATGACATATGTTGATCACCTAGGCATTAGGCCAAATCCTTTCACTAGGGAGTTGGCCCAATCATAACACGCGTACACCCACGACGGATAGTCATGGAAAGTAGGAATCCAAGTTCCATATTCATTTGAACATTTTCACAAACACTTGGGCTACACATTTCAACATATATAGCGTATAGTGGCTGTGGCATGATTCAAGGCAAATCCTTTCGTCAGAGGGGTATCGCCAATACAACAATCATATATCCATGACAATTAGTAATGGCGAGCACGAATGAGAATTCTATACTCATTCAACCATTTTCACAAACACTTAGAATACACTATTTCAACATACATAGTGTATATTAGCAAAACAAGTATTAGGGCGAGCCCTTTCGCCAAACAAGTATTTTATCCATATATAATATATTCATACAACAAATAATCATGGGAAACACATTTCCAAAATTTATACGTATACGGTACTTTCTACAAATGCCTAGAGTATGTAAAATTTCATATTTTTCATCTTTAATCGAAAAGAAAACGGACAGCACTTTGTACAAGTACAATTGCATGCAGATCATGAATCTATCATTATCTGACATTGAAAGCGTTGAAAACCATAACCTATACACCTAAAGTCCGCAACTTTAGTCGTAGAATCATAACGAAGTCGATAGGTTTGTTAAGCTTTCATCTACGGCAGTTTGGTAACCTATAGAACGAAATAGGTTAGCTATTTCATAACTTACAACTATCAAAACTCCAAAACAGAATAGGGTTAGGGTTTCTTACCTAGAAACGAAGTCGGAATCGCCGTGTAAGTGATGAGATGCAGCTTGTGTAGGGGCAGGGAATAGCAGTTGAGAGATTCTCCCACTTCTCTCACTCTTTCTCTCTCTTTTCTCTCTTCTCTCTCTAGGGTTTCTGTCAAATTCGTATGGCTGTGAGAGAGAGGTTTCTAAGGTCCTTATATAGCCTAAAAACTCACCAAATTAGACTTCTGGACAAGGTTTACTTAAGTTATAACCAAAGCAGACCTTTTCCAACTCAACGGAGGACTTCTGGCAGGCCTCCTTGAGTCAAAGGTCGAACTTAAGCTCACAGACTATGGATATATGTTCCATTAAGTTTTCGTTTCAGTGAGATTCGCATATCACGCGTGGCAGACCAGTTTCAGTTCAACGGTTAGTGGATCTCGATCGAAGTTTCCGAGTACATGGATATGTTTATGAAATTTTTCCTGACCCGAGGGTGTATTTGGGTCAGATTCTGATGGTCTGGTTGCCTAATACTGATCCGCAAGTGAGAGGTGCCAGATTACTATTTGAGATATTTATTTTTAAAGAAAATCAAGTGTTTTCACACTCCTCGCTCTGACCTCAAGCGAATTACACTGGGACACTATCTGGATTTGATTTCTGAGACGGTTGTCAAGCCCCGCAAAGTGGTCCTAATTCCTTAACTTCGTGTTCATCGGACTTCCGACGTGCGGTCCAGATCTGATACGGAGTTTCGTGATGCTCCCGAGAGCAGACGGGTAATGAGATTGATCCTAGATTTTAAGGTACCCTAGCGTCAATGATTCTACAAGTTTTGGGTCTTGCAGATCGTATTTAAAGTGATTGGTACTAATTTCACAGGTACTCTAGTTTCACACTGGCTAATCCTCGCCTAATTTCTAAAGGATTTAGTCCTGAGTAATTTCTATCTGAGGTGGTACCTGGGCCTTTGTAGTTTGTATCTAAAGTGATCCAAGTTATACTACTTAGCTAGTTTAAGATAGTGTCTAGGGTGAAAGTACTTTTAAAAATTTAAAGAACAAGGTGATGAAGGGTGGGATTTGTGAAGGAATGGGTTCAAAAGCGATTTTGGACTTTGACATTGAGTTCTGACTGGTTAATAAGGTGTTAGGATTGACCTATTGCCTAAGGACGTCTAATCCCAGGTTGGCAAAAATCTGGGATGTTACAAGTGTGATGATGAGCACGATTACCGAGTAATTATTAGTCCATTTCAAACAACAGGATTGGGAAACTAAGGTACCTCCCTTGTATCATTCTCAAACATGATCCATTCTAGGGTTGTCAATCCTAGATAATTTCATACGATAATATATTTCTAGGTCGCTGCAAAGGCTACCAGGGCTGTTACACACAAAGGTTACACCACTCCCCCATCCCCTTTTTAACGGTTCATCACTATGCAGATACAGGCCTAGTTCATACTCTATATACTGCGCTAACACTCGTCACCTCACCGCAAATTCAGAGTATGCTCGAGGTCACTACAAAGGGCTGTCAGGGTTGTTACGCACATAGGTTACACCGCTCCCCCATCACCTTATCAATGTAGGCCGACATCACGAATATAGTGTCTCATACCACCATAATCGGCTCACGAGTTTGGTTGCTCACTGGTCACTACGGGGAGGCACGTAGCCCTAGCGTAGGCCGACAGCTCGACCACGGTGTCCCATACCACCATGCCTGGCTCATGAGTCTTAACGGATCGAGGTACCATGGTTAACAGGATTTCACTGGTAAGTTTGGTACCCTAGGTTCAAGTAGTAGCGACCAAACATGGTGAACATACATTAGACATATTGGGTTACTTGACGAGCCTGACTAGCTCGAGCGCACAATCAACTGAACGACATGAAGTGCATAAGCACTTCGCGTGACCTAACCACTGCCGCCAGCTGAAGTACGACTTGGGTTCGTCAAACACATCCTACGTGGCGAAATGAATCTCAACCACGAACTCAAGTCTGGTACCGATTGTTTGGGCTATAAACATAGTCTCAAACTCAATCCTTATTCATAGCATGTAAAGTAAAACATAATAAACAAAGTAATTCAAGCAAGTTAACGAGTATGTCATAAAGCATGATATAGAGCATGTTATAAAGCATGTTATAAAGCACTATATAAACAGAAATACTAACACATGTATTTCATAAGTAAGTGGTTAAAGTAAACAACCACATAGAGGAAATCATACATGTCTCTAAGGTAGTTGAGAATCCCATCTCAACACCTACCTAAGGCACCTTCATCCAAACACTTACTCTCACAAGCATTTTCACAAACACTTAGAATACACTATGTCAACATACATAGTGTATGTTAGTAAAACATGTATTAGAGAGAGTCTTTTCGCCAAGGAAGTATTTTACGCATATATAACATATTCATATGGCAAATAATCATGGCAAACACAGTTCCAAAATATATACGTATACGGTACTTTCTACAATACACTATTTCTGCATACATAGTGCATATTAGCAAAACATGTATTTGGGCGAATCCTTTCGCCAAATAAGTGTTTTATCCATATATTATATATTCATATAACAAATAATCATGACAAACACATTTCCAAAATTTATACGTATACGGTATTTTCTACGAATACCTAAAATATGTAAAATTCCGTATTCTACATCTTTATTCAAAATGGAAAATAAACAGCACTTTGTATATGTGCAATTGCATGCAGATCATGAATGTATCATTATCTTACATTGAAAGCGTTGAAACCCATAACCTATACACCTAAAGTCCGCATCGTTTATCGTCGAGTCGTAACGAATCCAATAGGTTTGTTAAGCTTTCGTATACGGCAATTTGGTAACCTATATAACGAAATATGTTAGCTATTTCATAACCTACAACTATCAAAACTCCAAAACAGGTTAGGGTTAGGGTTTCTTACCTAAAAATGACGCCGGAATCGCCGGAAAAGCGATGAGAATGGGGTGGTGCAGCTTGTGTAGTGGCAGGGAATAGCAGTTGGGAGATTCTCCCACTTCTCTCACTCTTTCTCTCTCTTTTCCTAGGGCTTTTCTTAAATTCGTATGGCTACAATGAGAGAGGGTTTAAGGTCCTTATATAGCCCAAAAACTCACCGAAATAGACTCCAGGTCAAAGTATACTTAGGTTATAACCAAAGCGGACCTATTCCAGCTCAACGGAGGACTTCTAGCAGGCCTCCTTGAGCCAAAGGTCAGACTTAAGCTCACTAACACTGGATCTATGTTTAGTTAAGTTTTCGTTTCAGTCGGGATTTCAGATCGCAAATGGCGGACCAGTATCAGGTCAACGGTCAGCGGATCTTGATCGGAGATTCCGAGTACATGGATATGTGTATGAAATTTCTCCTTTTGATTTGTAATTTGGTCTAATTCTGATGGTCTGGTTGCTTAAAACTGATCCGCAAGCGAGAGGTGCCAGATTACTATTTGAGATATTTATTTGTAAAGAAAATCAAGTGTTTTCACACTCCTCGCTACGGACTGAAGCGAATTACACTGGAAAACTATCTGGATTTGATTTTCGAGATGGTTGTCAAGCCCAGCAAGGCGGTCCTTAGCTTCGTGTTAATCGGACAGTCCAGATCTGATACGGAGTTTCGAAATGCTCCCGAGAGCAGCCGGGTAATGGGATTGATTTTAGATTTTAGGGTAACCTAGCGTCAATGATTCTACAAGTTTTGGGTCTTGGCAGATCGTATTTAAAGTGATTGGTACTAATTTCACAGGTACTCTAATTTAACACTGGCTAATTCTCGCCTAATTTCTAAAGGATTTAGTCCCGAGTAATTTCTGTCTGAGGTGATACCTAGGCCTTTATAGTTTGTATATAAAGTGATCCAAGTTATACTACTTAGCTAGTTTAAGATAGCGTCTAGGGTGAAAGTACTTAGAAAAACTGAAAGAACAAGGTGGTGAAGGTGAGATTGTGAAGGAAGGAATGGGTTCAAAAGCAGTTTTAGTCTTTGGGATTGAGTTCTGACAAGTTAATAAGGTGTTAGGAGCGACCCATTGCCTAAGGACGTCTAATCCTAGGTTGGCAAAAATCCGGGATGTTACACTTAGATTACCTTCACTCCTATTCGTAAAGCAAAATATCTTACACTTTTATTGTCGGTACGTGACAGTTTATCAATTTCGTTTACAACGGTGATACAGAATCTACATTTAGTATGGAGAGTAATGTCGTGAGCAAGTATTGAAGCTCTATTGCATAAAAAATAAAATAAAATTGGAGTGTTCGTTTATACACAAGATTGGTTGCGGCCATGTTTGAGTGGTATAACTTTTGATGCTGAGAATGAATAAGACTATGAGATCAAGAGTCTAGGCAAGAATACACCTTCATTTATTTGAAGGAGATTAATTATTCATATTTTGTTGTTATGGATAGTATTGAATGAATTATACTATTAAATTATTGGTTTAACATTTGTTATATTTTGCTAAACATATATTTTTAAAATATTAATGGTGTTGAATGGATTACACTTTTGCATATATTGTTCTTCAAAATTATATATATAATTTATATCTTATTTTAAAGCTTTTTAGCTATTATTAAATATAACTTGACTCAACTCGCCTGGCTTTAATCAGCTTGCTTGCCTCGATGCAACACCGTTGGACTGAGGCGAGCTAGCATGTTGAGCTCAAAGGTTGAATTGAGTTGAGATTGAGCTACGGTTAGAGTGACTCCGATCGATTTCCAACTCTAGATTCAAGGCTCAAAAGTAACACAATCCAACCATCTTTACTATACAATCATTGAGGTTCCTAAGACCGTCCATGGCGTGAACCATGAGTTGGGCAGTTTGGATTGACATATGTTTATGCCACATCTACTCCAAATGATCGTAACCACGGTTTAGGAAAGTTGGAAAAGGGCATAGAAGTTGGAAGCGGCTCGCGTACTGAGTAAACTCCATAAGACTGATTTACGTCTTATCCATATTATCCACTCATTTCTTCACATCATTGCAAGGCATGAGCCCAAAATCAAAGCATAGCTAAAGACCAAGTGCACCATATAACATAAATAGTGGGAATTGAAAATCTACCATTGAAAACTTCTTGGGGCCATAGAAGTTTTGGATCAAGTTGATATTTGTGTTTTCCTTCCATTTATGATTAAGTTGGATATATGACAATTAATAGACATCACCGACGGCTTTGAAAAGGTTTCAACGATTGAGCTTTGGATATGCTTCAATTTTAGATTCATGAATTAAAATGAGCTTAAAAAAAATGGAAGGACAATGGTGGCCCCATATAATTTACTTAATACGCAATCCGCGGCCATTGTTGTCCAGCCATGCTATAGAATCGTAATTTTATAGTGCGATTTGGCACGTGCGCCAGCACGCTTGCGTGCACGGAGATGTGTGGTTGAGCCAGTTCATACTACAGATGCAACGACAAACCAACTCCAGGAATGTTAGGTGAATGAAACGTAAGCAGAATAATTGTTGATTCTTCTAAGTATTGTCCCCTCTCCCGACCGAAAGGACTACAACGACGTGAACAGCTATCTGGACCGTCCAAGTCGTTTATTCTATAATAGATGGAGATTAAGCTGAAAATCACATCGATTAAACCAATCCTAATTATCCAATTAATGCATATCATATTGATGATTAAAATTTATGTATGTCTAAATTACCAAATTCGGTGGAGAAATAAAACTATCAAGATCACCTGATCAGTCTGATTTCCAGGCTTTGGCCCATCCACAGCATATTCTCCCAATATGGACAGCCTGGATAGTGATACATGTATGCAAATGGTGGTGAACTATCACCTTGGTCTTTCGCCATCTTAACCCTTATCTATAGACATGGTGGTACAGAAACAGAGAGGTTATCTACCTCTATTTATAGCGCTGGACACGGCACCCATGTCAGTTTGGTATTATTTAATAGGTAGAAGTGACGCTTCAACAATAAAGGTCGTGTGGGTGCACGGCAATCACACTGTAGTCTTTCAGGGATCACTGACCCGATTGTGTGAGGACCGGTTGGTTTGGTGTAAATGCTGGTAAATCAATGGTAAATTTATATTAATTACTTGCGCCCACTGCTTTGAAAGAGTCCGAATTGCACTGATAACTGGGCAAAAACTCAACCACCTTCTTTCCAAGCCAAAACTCTCTTGTCCCCACCATGATAATGCATGGATTATATCATGTCATCTATTTATGTTTTTAGATTATTTTAGGATATAACCCTAAAACTGAAGTAGATAAGAGCTCAAGTGAGTCAACCCCAAAAAAAATGGTGTAATCGATGGTGGGCATCATTATTCCTAACTATTTATGGTGTGGCCTACTTGAGTTTTAGATTTAATCCATTCTTTCTATATGGCCTAAAATGATCCGGCAAAAAAAAAAATGAATGGACGGGTTTATAACCAATATATCATGGTGGGACCCACAGAGTTTTGCTATGTACATATATGCACTGCAAGAAGAGAAGTCCTACTGGCACTACATTTTCAAGTAAATAATGATTACTTATGGACATATAATTTCATGTCATTTACAGTAAAAAGCTTCATTTTCCCTTTGAATTTGGAGGGTTTACTATTTTATTTTGAACCATTCATTTCATATATCCACTATTTAAAATGGCTAGCCACTGTTTGATCGGTGTGATCTTATGGAGTGATATAATCAATCCACTATGTGACCCACAATATAAGAATGACATGGATGGCTATACCTCAGCACCACGGATAACAATATAAGAATGACATGGATGGCTATACCTCAGCACCACGGATAAGAGGATAGAATCACCACCACAACGAAGATGAACTATCATTTATTCCTCAACCATTTCCGACACCTTTCCAGGTGAGGAGTTGTTTTATACTCTGGCTGTGGTATGATGGTTAATAAATACATGCTTTAAAAATAATAAGGTATAATAAATGATAGTGTAGATGTGTGACGCACGTTATAAGAAAAGCGGGACCTCACATAATTCCCATGAGGTTGTCCTGATTCGTTGAGATTTGTTACGTACCTACGATAAAATCATAGGATGTTATTCATTTTGGAGGCAGGTTCGCTGATGAGGTTGCTTGGCCCCGTCATGATGTATATGTTTTATACATTCCATCCATTCATTTTTTTCAGCTAATTTAAGACTTTTGGTTCAAATCCAATAGTAGGTAGAACTTGTTAGATATCATTGACTCCGGTATCTAATAAGTTTTTCTACCCACCCTCTTCTTTTTAAAAAAAAAAAATTATTTATTTACTTATTTATTTATTTATGGATAATCCAAATATCGTGTATAAATAGAACTTTTGATTATTCTGATGCAACGGCTGGTACCAAATAGCATGGAGTTTTTATTGATTGGGTCAAAACAAGAGGGAATCTATGTAGTGATTATGAGACTTACAAAGCAAAGTCTTAAAATATATATTTTAATCGATTAGTTTCAAGGATCCATTCATTTTTACTACTGTCATTCATATTTGTTTCAGGTCTTCCAAAAATCTTAATGATGTATAACTATTGGAGATACATAATCGAATTACCTTCTTCTTAAAAAAAAATCTTTTTTTTTTTTTTTTTTTTTGGGGGGGGGGGGGGGGGGGCGCAAAACTTAGTTAGATCTAACTATCAAGCAGAACAACCACAAGGAAAAAAGTAGTAATTGAATGTTCACCATTAATTATTTTTTTTGAACTCACTGTAATATTTATTTGACATCCAACCTATTTATTAAGTCATACAGACTTATGAATGATGGGGATTTTCTCCTCATGGCTCGACTGGTCGAGTGCCTCGCATAGCCAGTCGAGGGTGATGATTGACCAATCGAGTGGTGCTCGAATCAAAGTCTAGCGACCAATTTTGTTTATTCTTCTGCATTGCTCAACCAGTCGAGGTGTCTGCTCAACCAGTCGAGGGTCCGCTCGACCGGTCGAGGACTCTGCTCGATAAGTCGAGGTTACGCAAATTCATGTCCTGATTTTGTGTGGATTGCGTAAAATTGAGGTGATTTTCACAGAGGTGTGGAAAGGAGTTTCCTAAACTATAAATATGGGTTCTTATGGCTGTTCTAGGTAATACAAGAGAGTTTTCTAAAGCTTCGTAAGAGTTTGCTAAAGGGTTTAGTGCTATCAAAGGTGTGTGTGTGTGTGTGTGTGTGAGAGAGAGAGAGAAAGAGAGAGAGGAAGCTTGTGGAAGGGAGGTTCTTCTCGTAGAGGTGATCTACTATGCACTTGACATCTCAGCGCTTCCATATCCTCGTGATCGGTGAGATCTCTCGGTTTTTTCTTTATTCGCTTATTGTTTATCCACTTCTGTGTGAATGAAGAATGTTTGATCTAAGCGGTGTGTGCTTGTGATCGGTTGTAACGTTCTACTTCATAGTGGATTGTTGATCTGGACGAGGTCCAGTGGTTTTTACCTCTTTGAGGGTTTTTCACGTAAAAATCTCTTGTGTGGTGTGGTTTATGCTTTGATTTATTTCATTGCTTTATTATCCCATAATTCTGGTGTTTTTGGGAGGCTAGATCCTAAGGTTTTGTCCACCGGCCCTCAACAAAGTGGTATCAGAGCGTTCAGGTTGGTTGAACGGAGTGGGATCGGTTCTGAATTATGAAAGGTGGCTCATCAAGGATGATCAGTCTCAATGGTTCTAATTGGACCATATGGAAGGCTAAGATGGATGTCTTGCTTTATTGCAAGGACTTGTATTCTCCAATTCAAGAAATATCAGCAAAGTCAAAGGATATGTCAGATGATGATTGGAAGAAGTTGCAACGGAAGGCGGTGGGGTTTATTAGACAATGGTTGGACGATTTCGTATTCTACCATGTGTTTATGGAGACCTCAGCCGCTAGTCTATGGCTGAAATTGCAAGGGTTGTATGAGAGGAAGACAGCCGACAATAAGATTTTTCTGATAAGACGACTTGTGAATTTCAAGTTCAAAGATGGTGATTCTGTGGCTGAACACATGAATGAAGTCAGCAATATATTGAACCAGCTCTCCACTATGAAGATGGTCCTGGACGATGAATTACAGGCTTTACTATTGCTTAGCTCATTGCCTGATAGTTGGGAGACATTGGTGGTGTCTCTAAGTAACTCCACTCCAGACGGAAAGGTGTCCATGGAATAGGTAACCAGTTATCTCTTCAATGAGGAGACAAGGAGGATGTCTCAGGGGTCTGTTGCGCAGCACATCAACAACGTAGTGAGCTGAGATCCAATCTCAAGCCTTACCCACAAACGATAAACGAGAAGAAATATAAACCAAAAACAGATCAAAACAATCTAAACAAACCACAAGACAAGATATACGTGGAAAAACCCCAACAAGGGTAAAAAACCACGGATGCAATCTTCCACTATGAAGAAAAACAGAGATTACAAAGCGATATACTAACCTCTCCCTTTGAAATACAGAGAAAACCCTTTGCCCACACCTTAGAATTATTTCCTAATACTTTCCAATACCCTAGAAAAGCCCCAGGGACACCTATATATAGTTTAGGCAATTTCTCTTTCGCACCCTTGCGAAAGGTGACACAAAAATCCGCAATCCGCATCAGATTCTGAAACAAGTCTATGTAACCTCGACCGGTCGAGTAGACTGTACGACCAGTCGAAAGGACCCCTCGACTGGTCGAGAATGATCCACGATCTGTCGAGTATCTCGGAACCCAAAAACCTATGTTCGCTGGACTTTTTGAGTCGAGCCAGTCCACGACTGGTCACGACCGGTCGAGTGGACTCCTCGACAAGTCGAGCAGGGGCCACGACTGGTCATGCGCGGCCCCAGATGTGACTCCACTTCTCAACAATCTCCCACTTGGAGACACATTGCTATAAACCTTGGTCTTCTTCATCCGGAGTGCACCACCTCCCCGTCTTCAAGCCTGAAGACCAATCAAAGCTTAATAGAGCTTCAGCTTCTCCCGTGTGACCGCCTTGGTTTGCATATCCATAGGATTCTCACTTGTATGAATCTTCTCCAGATCAATCGATCCATCTTCCAGTAACGAACGTATGAAGTAATATTTGATGGCAATATGCTTGGTCTTTTAATGAAAGGCTGAATTCTTAGTTAAGTGTATTGCACTCTGACTGTCACTGTACAGCTTGTAATCTACTTGCTTCTTATCCAACTCCTCCATAAAACCTTGCATCCACACCATCTCCTTGCATGCCTTTGTAGCTACAACATATTCTGCTTCCGTCGTACTGATAGATACTATCTTATGTAACTGAGAGATCCAACTGACTACAGCACTACCCAGAGTAAAGACATAACTTGTAGTGCTTCTTATGTTGTCGATATCTCCTGCCAAATCTGAATCCACGTAGCCTTGTAGCTTGATTTCTGATCCACCATATCACAACCCTACATCCTTAGTACTTACCAAGTATCTAAGGATCCACTTCACAGCTTCCCAATGTTCCTTTCCGGGTTGTTCATGAACCTGCTAACAACTCTCACTGCTTGAGCAATGTCTAGCCTCGTGCTCACCATAGCATACATAAGACTCCCAATAGCTGACACGTATAGGACTTTAGCCATGTAGTCTCGTTCCTCGCACCTTGCTCCTTAATTAGCTTGAACTGATTGGCTAATGGAGTGCTAACCGGCTTAGCACCTCCAATATTGAATCGATCAAGTACCTTGGCTATGTACTCTGCCTGTGACAAAACCAGTTTCTTGTTTTCCCTGTCATGCTTTATCCTCATACTTAGGATTTGTTTTGCAGCTCCCAAATCCTTCATGGCAAATTTTCTAGACAGTTGTCTTTTGAGATCTGAGATGTCCTTCATGCTTGAACCGGCCACAAGCATATCATCAACATACAAAAGAAGGATGATGTATAACATATCAAACTTCTTCAAATAGCAACAGTGGTCAGCGTGACATCTCCTGTAACCGTTCCCCGACATGAAACTGTCGAACTTCTTGTACCATTGCCTCAGGGTGTGCTTCAGGCCATATAGACTCTTCTTCAGTCTACACACCTTGTTCTCCTTTCCTTGTGTCATGTATCCTGTTGGCTGATGCATATATATATCTCTTCTTCAAGGTCCCCATGAAGAAAGACTGTCTTAACATCTAGCTGCTCTAGATGTAAGTCCTATGTAGCCACTATACTCAAGATCATGTGAATCGTAGACATTTTCACCACAGGTGAAAATATTTCAGTGAAATCGATACCTGCCTTTTGTTTAAACCCTTTCACAACCAATCTGGCCTTGTACCATTTCGAACCATCGTACTCCTCCTTCAGTCTGTAAACCCATTTGTTATGAAGAGTTTTCTTATACCTTTGGGTAGACTGACTAGCTCCCATGTATGATTAGACTCAAGAGAGTCCATCTCCTTATCCATGGCCTGCTCCCACTTAACCAGTGTATCTGACTGTAACGCCTCTTCAAAACACTCTGGCTCACCATTATCTGTCAGCAGTAGATAATGTAAGGAGGGTGAGTATCGGACCGTGGGTCTCCTCTCCCAAGTAGACTTCCTCACAACCGGTGTATGCGGCTCTGCCTCATAATGCTCCTGTGCATGATCATCCTGTGGCGCTGTAACACCCGTGTCCGGTAACTCTTCCATATCTACGAATTCTTTCTCCTTAGCCTTATTTTCTGTCACATTGTCCTTTTGCATCACTTTTTTATTGAAGACTACGTTCTTGCTTATGATGATTTTCTTATTTTTTGCATCCCAAAACCTGTAGCCAAAATCATGTTACCCGTAGCCTATAAACGTGCACCTCGTGGATTTCGCATCTAGCTTGTTTCTGTGCTCTGCATCAATGTGAACATATGAGTACAATCGAACAGTCTGAGATGTGCAAGGTTCACTTCTTTTCCAGTCCACGCTTCTTCTGGTAACCCACCATCCAATGGTGCTAAGGGACTTCTATTGATGAGATATGCGGCAGTATTCACAGCATCTGCCCAAAACGTCTTGGGCAACCCTGCATGTAACCTCATACTCCTGGCGCGCTCAAGGATGGTCCTGCTAATGCACTCAGCCACACCATTCTGCTGTAGTGTCCCTGAAATCATTTTCTGATGTTTGATTCTATTTGCTGCACTTACAGTACTCTCCCCTATTATCAGATCTGAGACATTTTACTGTTTTACCTGTCTCGTTTGAAATAGCGGTGAAGACCGCTTGAGTTAAAGTCAGAATATGTCAATATGTCCTAGAGGGGGGTGAATAGGACTTTTTAAAGATTTATGAGTTATTCAAAAATCCTATCACTCTAATCCTATCATGTATGCAATTTTCAGGATTACTCAAATGTAACTCTACTAGCTTCCAATCCCAGTAGAGGATCCAATCACAGAACTATTCAAATGATTAGCGTGAGGCAGTTATAGTCTATGATGGATATGACTGTGTAGGTATATGTGGTGTGATCAGATATTCAGATGAGGAAGTATTAAAGCAAATCACACAATCATAAAAATAACATTCACAAACACAGTCATTTTATAGTGGTTCAACGATAAGTCTACTCCACTCCCGGCTGTCGCACTCAACCCTTGAGTGTACCGGATTTCACTAAGGAGGTTTCCCAGGGTTCACCTCTAACCTAAGGTTTTAAATCAGGTACACCTTCAACCTTTACACGGAGATTTCTACTCGGTTCACCTTTAAACCTAGAGTTTTACTGGTTCACTCCTAACCAGATGTTTATGCTCTCCATAGAGCAAGTGTCCACATAACGCACCCGGGAGTTTTACTGGTTCACTCCTAACCAGATGTTTAAGCTCTCCACAGAGCAAGGGTCCACACAACGCACCCACCACGTACAGTCCCGCCGGAGACCTCCTACGAGGGCTTCAAAGGGCAAGAACCACTTAAGACCCAATCCTAGAAAGGAATGATCACAAGTGTCCTCTTGGACTCTAGATACTTACAGATAAGTTGATGAGTCCCGTTAAGCACAACGCCAAAGATCTCCTCCTCATTGTTGACGAAGAGTCTTCTGCTTCCTTGATCTGCAACACAAAAGATATACCAAGACTAGGCTTAGGGTTGGGTCAAGGTTAAGATGAAATCCTACTCTCTAAAGGTTTTCTTATAAGGAATGTAGAGTAGTTCCAATCTTATGCATTCAAGACATCCCAGCTTAATGATTTGCCATTAAGGTAGTAGCTGGGGGATCCTTGAATGCAGAAGTTCATTCCCCAATCGACTCTATTGAATGTCAATGGCGAGAGTGGATTGGAGGATGAACTCCCTTAAGAGAAAGGCTTTGGATATAAGATGTAAGTTGAAACACACAAAAGCTCTCTCTATTCTCTCTTACAGCAACAAAAGACAAGTCCTCTATATATAGACAAAAAGCTCCAAAGGATATAAAACAATCACATTTATGACAGAGTTCGATATCATCGAGCGTATACTCTCGATAGCATCGATGGTTTGCTCGATGACTTGGACTCGATGTCATACGCTTTTGAAACTTCTTGCCAATTGGTCGATGAATCGAAGCTATTGTCGATGTCATCGGATTTCGAACTCCGATTCCATCGATGACAGGTTCGATCAATCGACACTTAAAAAATAAGAGAGACTTGACTTTGAGATATTTCAGGTTTTCATGAATGATCGGGGGAACCGTCGAGATCATCGGAATTTGAATGTCGATGATATCGAGATCAGAGTCGACGCATCGATAAATCCAGCGGATTTGTCTTTAAGCTTGTTGGACGACTTGTGTCTTTGTTCGATGCAATCGACCTGGTGCCGATATCATCGATATTTGAATATCGATTCTGTTAAAGGGCCCCCGATCATAGTTTAAAAATAACCTGAAATATCTGCTGTAAGAAATGCACGCCCACCATCGATATCACCGATGGACCTCCGGTCTTATCGATATTTGAATTTAGATTATATCGGACGGTCATCGATATATCGAAGGAATTTGATATTTTCATTAAAAAACAGGGGCGTCGGAAATCTGTCTGTCGATCTTATCGAGCCACTCCCGATGGACTCGAGATTTGAATGCCGATGATATCGATAGGTGTATCGATACATCGATAATTCGTCTAGATATGATGTAAAGTTGTTTGACATATTTAATGCTTTTATCGATGATATTGATAGGTGTATCGATACATCGATAAATCCGTCTAGATGAATATTTAGTTGCTAGACATTTTTGGTCCTCATATCGATAATATCGGTAAGGTATCGAGGACATCCACAGTGCAGGTCGATCATATCGAGGGTGCTTCGATAAAATCGACAAGGCGAGAAAAACTTAGAGATTTTTCTATTTGAAAAAAGTTTTCTCACCTTAAAAACTCTAAGATGTCTATCTTGTTTTAAGGGTTTTAATCACCTGGTGTTTTGGGACATGGGATGTGAGGTTATGATTTACCTATTGCGAGCTTTCACACATCCGGTTGAGGCAGACGCTTGAAATAA
The DNA here is from genome assembly GCA_021015155.1 of Magnolia officinalis. Lineage (NCBI taxonomy): Eukaryota > Viridiplantae > Streptophyta > Magnoliopsida > Magnoliales > Magnoliaceae > Magnolia > Magnolia officinalis. The sequence continues at coordinate 67,548,781 of JAJHSJ010000001.1, forward strand.
TCTTCCTATCAGGTTTTGTAGCTAGTCTGACTCACCATTCACGTAACTTGACAAACCAGAGCACTAGTAGGTGCACTTTCATCGTTTTCTACCATAACTTTTCACTTCTTAAATACATCAAATACATCAGATTTATGCTTTAAGAAATATACCCATAGTTTTCTATTAGCATCATCAATAAAAGAAATAAAATAACATGAGCCACCAAAAGATAATACTTGTGCCGGTCCCCACACATCAGTGTGTACAGCTCTAACATATGCGTCTTTGGAGTGCGTCCCATTTTCTTGAAGCTTACCCTCTTCTGCTTGCCATACACGCAGTCCTCGCAGAATTTCAAGTTAATATACTTTATCCCTGGTAGCTTCCCTTTAGACAATAGCACTTTCATCTCTTTCTCACTCATATGTCCCAACCTTTGATGCCACAGCTGTCACGCCCCAAACTCGGAAACCGGGCTCACAAAATTCTCGATCGCCGAATCCGGTGCCAACAGCATCCATAGTACCCCATTCTCGGCTCCAGCGTCCATACGCCAGATTCCAATCTTGGGATCCTACAAGGAGGATTTTCTAATGTACATTTAATTCGTAATAGCATAACCACAAGTTTACCCAAATCACAAAGGCAACATCATCATCACATATCCACTAATATAAACAGTTGAATACAGTACTGAAAGGAAAATACATATATATTTATATATATAATCAAAGCTCCATAAGTCTGCTGCACGCTCCAAGCTCAATGCTGCTGCAACCTAACGCCACCTGCACGCATCTATCATACATAAGCTTACAGAAAGCTTAGTGGGTGGTGAAAGTGTGTGCACAAGGTAAGTGCCAAGTAAGCACTATTAGAGTAATCAGAGTAAGTGGAAGTGCCAAGTAAGCAATATCAGAGTAATCAGAGTAAGCGGAAGTGTCAAGTAAGCAATATCAGAGTAATCAAAGTAAGTAGAAGTACTGACAAATCCATGAGTCGTACAATATCAAGGTACACAATGAAAATCAACTATGCAAATGAGGAGTTAAAGTGAGCCAAATATTAGATGCCAAGGATACAATGTTATAAATCATACAATATCGAAATAAGCGGAAAATATACTGATAAGTGTACGAATGCCATCAGCCGTACCAAGGCTATGCGATGCAAGGTAGGAGTACTAACGGTCATATCAATGCAGAAACATGGCAACCCAAAAATATTAAGTACTACGGATGCAATGTAATATGCGGTGCGAATGAAATGACCAAGCTGGAGTGAAGTCGGGATGATAGTACGTAGTATAGCAGGCTATGGGGTCCATCACAAGGGACTTCTATTTAAACCAGTCTCATACCTAAATTTGGATAGTCAAACTCAATGTGGTAAACTCCTGATCTCAGGTTATCGTCGCGCCCAACCGAAATCCTGGCCATGCGAAGGTACACAACAATTAGTTGCGCACCACCAGCCCGAGTGGATAGTGAATGAAATGAATGCATGAGTATGCAACTCCTACTCAATAAATCCACATATCAGTACGGTTCCTCTCTGAAAAATCACTGGGGTCTATTACACTCCAAACCAGATTGTCGGCCCATCGCGTGCAACAAGGTAAGTGGAAGAGACCTCACTATCCGTCTGCCAATATAGGGCCCGGCTCATCAATAGCGGACCCATTCCTCGAGCTGGTCAGACTCAGCCTAGCATTGCCCCCTCCTCTCGGGCAGGTAAGGCCGTACACCCTTCCGACCGACCACGATACAGTGGGAGACGCGGCCTACGGTATACGGCCCTCATGCGCTCATGTATTCACTCGGTCTAGACGTTGGAGCAACCTCTGGAACCAAGAGGGCTTAGGGACTTTCACCCAGGGATATCTATAGCACCCCATGTAAAACAGATTTCCGGTGTCCCATCTGGCCATCCAAGATATGGCTGTGGAGGCCACGGCCCTGATGTCGCTAGAGCGTATAATAATCACAATACACAATGTAAGATGCATGAGTCATGCATCAATCCTGCGCATACCGTGCGCTTATGTGAGATAACCTCCGCCTATCAGGGAGTCTCACAACAATATGCTCAATGACATATGCAATGATCAACCACATCTCATAACAAACATGCAGATGATGCGTATGGGCATGTATCATGATGCTATGCTGTCACATACTCATAATCGGTATCAATAACCGACATCGATAATCGACCTCGACAATGTGGACATTTAACCAACATTGCCCCCTAAGGTATGGCCCATATGGAGCCTAACATATAGTGGACCTATGGCCTCACACAAGGGCCTAATTACAACACCATGGGTCTCATACAAAGGTTACATATACATTACGACAGGCCTCACCATACGGGTCACAATTACATCATGATGGGCCTTATCAACTGGGCCACAAATACATCACTATGGGCCTTATCAAATGGGTCACAAGTACATCACTATGGGCCGCTCACAAGGGCTTAATATACATTTCACAGGTGGGCCCTGCACATGGGCCTCATATACATCAAGTGGGCCGCACTAATATAACAAGGTGGGCCTCAGGGATGGGCCACAAATATATCAAGGTGGGCCATAAAAACATCGCATTGGGCTCGACAAAGGCCACAAATACATCACAGGTGGGCCCTCGAATACACCACATGGGTCATAAGCATCAAGTGGGCTGTATTACATGGGCCTCATATACAACACGTCTGGCCTTAAACACAGACTGAATACACATCACAATGGGCCTTAAATATGGGCCGCATATACATCACATGGGCCGAATACACATCACAATAGGCCTAAACTATGGGTCGCATATACATCATATAGGTCTCGACAATCGGCCTTGACAATCGAGATCAATCGATAATCAGAATCGGCAAATCGGTCACGTCAATTGGAATCGACAATCGGTCACGACAATCAGAATCAATCGATAATCAGAATCGGAATAGTAAATCGGTCACGTCAATCGGAATCGGCAATCGGTCACGACCATTGGAATCGATCGATAATCAGAGTCGGCAAATCAGTCACGTCGATCGGAATCGACAATCGGTCACGACAATCGGAATCGGCAATCGGTCACGACAATCGGAATCGGCAATCGGTCACGACGATCAGAATCGATCGATAATCAGAATCGGTAAATCGGTTATGTCAATCGGAATCGGCAATCGGTCACAACAATCGGAATCGATCGATAATCAGAGTCGGCAAATCGGTCACGTCAATCAGAATCGGCAATCGGTCATAACAATCGAAAATCGATCGATAACCAAAGTCAGCAAATCGGTCACGTTGATCGGAATCGATAATCGGTCACGACAATCGGAATCGGCAATCGGTCACGACGATCATAATCGGCAATCGGTCACGACGATCGGAATCAGCAATCGGTCATGACGATCGGAATCGACCGATAATCAGAATCGGTAAATCGGTTATGTCAATCGGAATCGGCAATCGGAATCGGCAATCGGTCACGACAATCGGAATCGATCGATAATCAACCTAACAAATGGCCTAAGGGAAGGTCACAATGTGGACATTTAATCATCATCGCTATCGATGTGGACATTTAACCAACATTGCTCCCAAAGAGTGGCCCATATAGAGCCAAACGTATCGTAGGCCCATGGTCTCATATAAGGACCTAATACACCTCACTATGGGTCTCACTCATGGGCCAAATACTCATCGCAGTGGACCTCGACACATGGGCCATGATTACATCACATCGGGCCACAATCCATTGGCTTCAAATACACCATAGGTGGGCCCTACACATGGGCCTCAAACACATCACATGGGCCACATATTTGGGCCTTTTATACATCAAAAGGGGCCACACATCATGGGCCTAATACATATCACAATGGGCCTTGCCCCATAGGCCTCGAATGCATCACAATGGGCCTTACCCACAGGCCTCAGATTCAAGTAGGTGGGCCCCATCACATGGGCCTTAACTACATGGCAGGTGGGCCCTACACATCATAGGTGGGCTTCAGATATACATCATAGGTAGGCCTCATAGATGGGTCGTGTTAATGGGCCTCAAATGGGCTTGGACCACACCAAAAATCATTTTACTAATTGTAGGGGTAACATGTGTACACTGTACACTGTGGTTCCATAGAGCACATGCCCACTAATGATGATCGGCACTGTCTCAACATTGTCCAGGTAAATCAGCACCATCCAACGTGGTCTATGTAAATCAGCACCATTCAAACACTTCTCATGCAAATCAACACCATCAAACATGGTCTATGCAAATCGGCACCGTCCAAAACTGTCCAAACATTGTGGACGGTGTGGATATGAAACATACATCAAGGTGGGGTCACAACACCACCCAAACATGGTCCGCCACCATCCAAAAACACGTCCAGCACCGTCCAGCCCAATCTGGACGGTGTGGATAAAATAAATACATCATGGTGGGTATCCACATCCCTCACCAGTGCAGGTGTGAATACATAAAGCATAAATCAAGGTGGGTCCCACCTGCCACACGTGTCACACGTGTGGGTGGGTCCACCCTCTCAACAGATGGACGGCATGAATGATACACATATATCATGCGACCCACGGAACTAGGTGACGTCATTACACCAGCTATATAGCTGATGTGAGGCACGTCAAGCAATCTGCTTCCACGATTGGTGGGTCCCACGTAGGGCCCACCACATATATAATGCATTATATTATTACAATACTTTATTATATTATCATTTGTTATGCAGGTCAGTAGGTCCAGCGTCCAGTGATGGATGGCTGGATGCATGCATCAAGTGGCCACAGATGCCACACGTGTAGACGGTCCATGTGATGGACGGCTTGAACGGAATACAAATATCGGTGGGGTCAACAAAGAGGGACGGTCTGGATCAATACAAACATCATGACGGTCCATAGCACTGTCCGAATCTGTCCAGCACCGTCCAGTAGTCTGGACGGTGTGGATGAAAGCACATACATCACGGTCAGGCCCCACAGAACTGCTGGGATAAACGCAGCCCCATGTGGGTCCCACGTGTCTCATGCAAAATGCTCAGCACGAGCAGCACCGCCCCAGCTGGACGGTGCAGATGTACATAGCATGGTGGGGTCCATACGGACGACTGGATGATGCACATTAACATGCTGGCCCACGGAACTACTGACGGATGGGTTGGATGGTTACCTCATGGGCCCCTCATTCATCAAAACAAATGGACGGTCTGGATATGCAATGATGCATTCAAGGTGGGTCCCACGTCAAAATGGGTGAACGGTTAGATATAGCACATACCTCATGATGGCCTACAAAACTTGCTGCGTCTTGGGGCCTACTGATGGACGGTAAGGATGAATCAATACATTATGGTGGGCCCTGCACAGCACCACCCATGCAGTCCAGCACCGTCCAGCAGTGTCTGGACGGTGTGGATATGAAATACATACAACTAAGGTGGGTCCGCATGGTAACCCAACAAAGCCTTGGATAGGCTGATATTTGTGTTTTTCTTTCATCCAGGCCCATTCAAATGGGCGGGCAGCGAGGTGGGGCCCGACATGTGGATGGTCTAGATCAGGTGGGTCACATCCTTCATCAAAAGGAAGAGATAGAGAGAGAGAGAAGCACTCACTTTAGATCTTCTTGGTCTTTTTCTTCCATCAATGCATGTTAGAGATCAAATAGTTAAACTTCAACGGTTGAGAGATCGACTTAGGACGGTGAGATGAGAGATAGGAAGTTGGCCATACTACTCTTCACAGCCATGGAGAGTGGCATGGGAGGGTTGAGGTTGCGTAAGGAGAAGAGAGGGGAGAGGGGTGAGAGAGAGGGATGGGTGGTGGAGAGATGGGTGGATGAGCGAGAGGAGTGGTGGTTGAGGTGTAAGAGAGGGATGAGAGGTGGTGGTGAGGTTGTGTGTGCTTGGAGATGAAAGTTGACTTTGTGTTGCTGAGGTGGAGTGTGATTGATGTGTACTTGAATTGATGGTGTGATTGATTGTAATTAGAGTTTCTGCAAATTGCGGTATTTTTTCGAACGAAACCCAGGGCCCACATCTCCTGGCCTGGGTATCGCCTCAGCGCGCGAGGCGTGGCGTCGGAACCGCGGCGACGACGCGGTCACAAGGATACAAGTCTCGGGTCAAGTTGACTCTGGAATACGAGATACGACTCAAGGTTGCGCGGAACTACCGATAATAGATCACGGGTGCCGGAATTCGACCGGGATGACCGTGAAAGTTTACAGAATGGTACGGGCTAGGGTACGGGTCTTACAATAGCTGCCCATTCACTCCAGTTGATGCGACTAAGAGTGAATTATACGATCCTGAAGTCAATTACGAAGTACCTTCCTTTTTGCCTCGAGATATCACCAAGGCACCTTTTGTGATCTTCCAGGAATCAAGGGTGAATGTCATCACATAACCGGTATCTTCCAACTGTCCCACTGAGATCAAGTTACGTTTTAAACTCGGTACATGTCTAACATCCTTCAATTTTAAAACCGTTCTGTCTTTCTGATTGACATGAACATCTCTCTTCCAACAAGATTGCACGACTCATCATTACCTAGGTAGACTCTCCAAAGTCACCTTACACATAATCACGCAGAACTTCCTTACATGAGGTGGCATGAAACGAAGCACCTGAGTCTATAATCCAAGACTCATTCCTCGCATCAAGAGCCAAGATCAATGCCTCTGTGTCACTCTCCTCAGATTGATTCATTGAATCCTTCCCGCTTTGAGAGCTTTCTTCTTGTTTCTTGAGCACCCTGCAATCACGTTTCATATGCCCCTTCTTATTGCAATGCCAACACCCGTCTTTATCTTTCGGTCCCTTGGACTTCTTCCTCGACTTAGAACGTCCATGTTTATTGCCTCATTTGTTCAACGATCTTCCTCTTCCTTCAACGTTTAGAGCATTCCCTAAGTCCCCTGAAACTCCTGATGCCTTTCTTCTAGATTTTTCGCTAAGAATTAGACCGGCCATATCATCAAATTTTAGCTTTGTCGACCTCGAAGAATTGCTCACAGCAATCACTAAACCATCCCAACTGCCTGGCAAACTGGAAAAGATCAATAACGCCTTGACCTCATCCTCAAAAGCAATGCCAACGGATTCCAACTGGCTCGTGACCGTATTGAACTCGTTTAGATGTTCAACCACGCTCCCACCATCTGACATATTCATTTTGAATAGTTGTTTCATAAGATGAACCTTGTTGGATGCTGAAGGTTTTTCATACATGGTGGCTAGGGCTTCTATTAATTCTTTTGTAGTTTTTACTTTGGATATATTGAAGGCGACGCTCTTAGACAAAGAGAGTCGGATCGTTCCTAGAGCCTTCCTATCCAGTAAAAATCATTTATCATCTGTCATCTTTTCTGGTTTCTTCTCTTTTCCTCCTAGAGGAATATAGAGGTCCTTCTGATACAGATAATCCTCCATCTGCATCTTCCAGAAGGCAAAGTTTAAATCATCAAACTTCTCAATTCTAGTTTTCCCTTCTTCTGTCATCGCTCTCAATAGAACTAAACCAATAGCTTTGATACCAGTTGTTGCGCAGCACGTCAACAACGCAGTGAGCCGAGATCCAATCTCAAGCCTCACCCACAAACGATAAACGAGAGGAAATATAAACTAGAAACATAACAAAGCAATCCAAACAAACCATAAGACACGATATACGTGGAAAAACCCCAATAAGGGTAAAAAACCACTGATGCAATCTTCCACTATGAAGAAAAATAAATGATACAAAGCGATATACTAACCTCTTCCTTTGAAATACAGAGAAAACCCTTTGCCCACACCTTAGAATTATTTTCTAATACTTTCCAATACTCTAGAAAAGCCCTAGGGACACCTATATATAGTTTATGCAACTTTCCTTTCGCACCCTTACGAAAGGCGATACAAAAATCTGCAGTCCGCATCAGATTCGGAAACAAGTCTGCGTAACCTCGACCGGTCGAGTAGACTGCACGACCGGTCGAGAGGACCCCTCGACCGGTTGAGAATGATCCACGATCTGTCGAGTATCTCGGAACCCAAAAACCTATGCTCGCTGGATTTTAAGTCGAGCCAGTCCACCGTTCGAGTAGACTCCTCAACCGGTCAAGCAAGGGCCACGACTGGTCGTGCGCGGCCCCAGATGTGGCTCCACTTCTCAACAGGGTCTACTCAGAAAGAGGCGCTTATGACACAAGAACGGGGAGAGGAAAGAACAAAAAGGGCGGAAAGGCCCAAGATAAATCAAGAGGCAAGTCGAGTACAAAGAAGGATGTTGAATGCTGGAATTGTGGCAAAATGGGTCACTACAAGCATGAATGTCATAAGAAGAAGAATAACAAGAAAGGAAAAGGAAAGGAGAAGGAAGATGAATCAGATTCCACTGCGGTCGCTTCTGATGGCGACGTTGTAGTTATTTTGTTTTTTGCAGATCATGATGTTTGTCTCACAGCTACGAGTCAGGACACCGACTAGGTGATAGATTCCGGAGCATCATTTCATGCGACTCCACGTAGAGATTTCTTCACAAGCTACAGGTCAGGTGACTTTGGGACTATGAAGATGAGAAATTCTGGTGTATCGAAGATCGTAAGGGTTGGTGATATTTGTGTGAAGATTGATGTGGGCTGCACATTGGTTCTGAGGGATGTGAGGCACATTCCAGACCTTTGTCTCAACTTGATGTCGACGGGAAGGTTTGATGATGATAGCTATGAAAGCTGATTTGCTGGTGGGCGCTGGAAGCTCATCAAGGGTTCATTGATCGCGGCCAAAGGAAAGAAGTGTTGCACACCCTTTACAAGGCAAGTGTCAGTGTGTGCAAGGGTGGGTTGAACACAGTGGAAGATTCAGCTATTGACATATGGCACAGGCGTATAGGCTACATGAGTGAAAAAAGGGCTTCAGCTACTAGCAAAGAAGCGGTTTCTTCTAGACGTGATAGATATTATAAAGCCCGTATCCTACTCCGTACCGTTCCGTAGACTTTCGCGGTCCTCCCAATCGAATTCTAGCAACCCTCAACCTGTATCCGACGTTTACGCGAGATCCTAAGCAGAGTCCTGTATACCGACGTCGGCTCGACCCGAAACTTGTACCCAAGCGACCACGCTGTCGCCGCGACTCGCGCACCAATCCGATACCCGGGCCAGGAAATGTGGGCCCGCGTTAAGTTTGAGAAAAATGTCACGCGTTGCAAATATCGAGAGAATCTCTAATCAAATCAATCTCATCAATCACCACATCTTGTCAAATACAACACCATCCCCAAAGTCAACTCTCTCTCTTACACACCCTTACATGTCAAGTACACATCACTCACTCAATCACCCATTCCTCTCTCTCTCTCTCTCTCTCTCTCTCTCTCTCTCTCTCTCTCTCATTTCTCCATTTTCAAGCAAGCAAACCTGACGTCATGAGAGCTCCATGAGAGAGCTTTGTGTGAGCCACTTCCTACCTCCCATCTCTACCATCCAAAGAACATCTTGACCGTTGAAATCATCCCCTTGGAGCTCTAGATCGTGTTGGCAGAAGAAGGAAGAAGAGATCAAAGGTGGGTGATTTTTTTTTTTTTTTTTATATTTTGATGATTTAGGGCCTACATATGGGTGGGACCCATCTTGATGTATGCATTGTACAGGGAGGGCCCATAGTGGCGGGGTCCCTCCCATTTCCCCACGATTTCCCACTTTTTCTCTATTTCTCTTTCTTTCTCTTTCTTGTGATGGGTGTGGCCCACTTGATCCATGTTATACATACCGTGGGACCCCACCTTGATGAATGTTCCTGTCCACACCGTCCAGTACCTGGACGAGTGGACCCCACCTTAATGATGTGTGTATCCATGCGGTTCGTACATCAGACATGGACCCACTTGATGGACGTGTGTATCCACACCGTCCATCTAATGAAACAGATTCAAGTGTATGGTGGAAACCACCTTAATGGATGTGTGTATCCACACCATTCGTCCATCAAGTGTATCCACGCCGTTCGTACATCAGACGTGGACCCACTTGATGGATGTGTGTATCCACACCGTCCATCTAATGAAACAGATTCAAATCTATGGTGGAAACCACCTTAATGGATGTGTGTATCCACACGGTCCATTGACGTGAGGTGTCCCACATCCACCGTCCAGATGACGGACGGTCTGGATGTCGTGGATATAAAACATACCCCATGTGGGTCCCATATAGGTGGACGGTCAGGATATACGTACGCCAAGGGGTGGTCCACACGTGGCAGGTGGGTCCACACGTATGGAACCCACCAGCAAAATGGATGGAGGGACGTAGGACACCACCAGGATGTATTGCACATCCCAACCGTCCGTGTGGGACCACCTGATGATGTATTGTACATCCGGGCCCGCCCCATCTTGGTCGTCCAGATCATGGGCCAGCCATGATGTATGTGCTTTAATTCCCACCGTCCATCCAACTGACGTGGGATTCCACGGTGATGCATGTGTTTTATACCGTCCGTCCTCCAGCACTCATAATCCATATGATATATATATATATATATATATATATATATATATATATATATATATATATATATATTATATAGATTGTATGTATGTATGGTAGGTCCCACGTGGGACCCACCTTAATGTATGGAGTTATCCACACTGTCCAACCTTTTCAGGCGGTGGGACCCACTGACGTGGGTGTATTATCCACCGTCCATTCATCTGGATGTGGGCCCCTTTAACGTACTGTTTCATCCACCGCCCCTCCATATGTGGACGGTGGGACCCACCTGCTGCTCGCATGTGGGTCCACCATGATGTATGTGATTCAGTACCGTCCACAGTTCAGGGGACGTGGACCCCACCATTGATGTATGTGTTACATCCAAACCGTCCATCCTGTTTGGCCAGATCCGGGGCCCACTTTGAGGACTGGCCATCCAGACCATCCAATCTTGGGACGTCTAGCAGCAACTGTGCTGCTGGACCGTTTGAAGGGGAGAACGGTGGGTTCCACACGTGTGGACCCACCTTTAATGAATGTATTTCATCCACGCCATCCAATTCTGTGGGTCCCACCTGTATTAATGTCAACAAGTTTTGTGGGTCATCTGATGTATACGTTCCACACAGCCGTCCATCTGGACGTTTTGTTGGGTGGGGCCCTCCTTGATATATGTGTTGTATATGCACACGTCCATCTGGACGGTGCTACATGGGCCACTCTATGATATATGTATTTTATCCATGCTGTTTATCAAGTGGACCACCTGCAGTAAACAGTGGTGAGTTGAACGTCTACCATTGAAACCCTTTTGGGAGTAAGAAAGTAGATTTGGATCAGTATGAGATTTGTTTTCCCCCTTAATTCAGGCATTTGTGACCTTATGAACAGATTGGATAGAAAATAAATGTTATGGTGGGCCCTACCTTGATGTATTTATGGCCCATCCGTGGGGCCCACACCGGATGTATTTATGGCCCACTTGTAAATGGTACGGCCCATTGGTGTGGTCCGTAAATCGGCCCACCTTGGTGTATCTATGGCCATCCATGAGGCCCCACCTTGATGTATTGGTGGCCCATCCGTTAAGGCCCACTTGATGCAATAGCGGCCCATTTCGTGAGGCCCGATGTGGTGTATATGTGGCCCTTGAGTGACGCCTATTGCGATGTATATTAGGCCTTTGTGTGAGGTCATAAGCCCACTATGATGTTTGGCTCTATGTGGGCTACTCCTTGGGAGCAATGTTGGTTAAATGTCCACATTGACGGGAGATGATGATTAGATGTCCACATTGTGACCTTCCCTTAGGCCTTGTTCGGCCGAGTATCGATGCTAATTCCAATTTGTCGAGGCCGATTGTATAGGCCGATTCTGATTTTCAAGGTCGAGTTCGAGGTCGATTCCGATTTGTCGAGGCCGATTGTATAGGCCAATTCTGGTTGTCAAGGCCAAGTATCGATGCCGATTCCGATTGTCGAAGCCGCGTTATCGCGGCGCCGATTCTGATTTGTCGAGGCCAATTGTATAGGGCGATTCCAATTGTCGAGGCCGAGTATCAAGGCCAATTCCGATTTGTTGAGGCCGATTATATGGGCCGATTCCGATTGTCAAGGCCAATTTCGATTTGTGGAGGCCGATTCCGATTGTCGAGGCTGAGTATCGAGGCCGATTCCGATTGTCGAGGCCGTGTATCGAGGCCGATTCTGATTTGTCGAGACCGATTGTATAGGTCGATTCCGATTGTCGAGGCCAAGTATCGATGCCGATTCCGATTGTCGAGGCTGATTGTATAGGCCGATTCTGATTATTGAGGAAGAGTATCGAAGCCGATTGTATAGGCCGATTCCGATTGTCGAGGCCGATTCTGATTGTCAAGGCCACATATTGAGGCCGATTCTGATTTGTCGAGGCCGATTGTATAGGCCGATTCCAATTGTCGAGGCTGAGTATCGAGACCGATTCTGATTGTCAAGGCTGATTGTATAGGCCAATTCCGATTGTCGAGGCCGAAGTATTGAGGCCGATTCCGATTGTTGAGGCCGATTCGATTATTGAGGCCGATTTTGATTGCTACTAAGCCGATTGTCGAGACCTATGTGATGTATATACGACCCGTAGTTGAAGCCCATTGTGATGTGTATTCGGCCCGTGTGATGTATATGCAACCCGAGTTTAAAGACTAATGTGATGAATATGAGGTCTATGTGATGGGGCCCATTGTGATGTATTCATGGCCCATAGGCAAGGCTCATTGTGATGTATTCATGGCCTATGGGTAAGGCCCATTGTGATATGTATTAGGCCCATGATGCATGACCTATTTGATGTATTCGAGACCCATGTGTAGGGCCCACTTGTCATGTATTTGAGGCCCATGAGCAGGACTCACCTGTTGTGTATATGTGGTCCTTGAGCAAGACCCATTGTGTTATATATTAGGCACTTTGTGTGAGGCCGTGGGCCATTATATGTGTGGGCCATTCCTTAGGGGCAATGTTGGTTAAATGTCTACATTGTCGAGGCCGATTGTTGATGCCGGTTGTTGATACCGATTATGAGTATGTGACAACATAGCATCATTATACATGCCCATACGCATCATCTGCATGTTTATTGTGAGATGTGATTGACCCTTGCATATGCCATTGTATAAATGATTTATGAGACTTCCTAATAGGTGGAGTTATCCCACATAAGCGCACGGTATGCGCATGATTGATGCATGATTGGACTACATGACTCATGCATCTTGCATTGTGTAATTGTGATTACTATATACCCTAGCAACATCAAGGCTGTGACATCCATAGGCATGTCGTGGATGGCCAAATAGGACACCGAAAATGTTTGGTTCGAGCATCTGGGCACTTCGGATGTCCGTGGATGAAAGTCCCTAAACCTCCGAGGCCAGGAGACGCCCCGATGTCTAGATCGAGTGAATACATGAGCGTCTGAGTGCCGAATACTAGTAAGTTGCGTCTCTCACTGTGTCGTGGTCGGTTGGGAGGGGGTGTGGCCTTATTCACCCGCGTGAGGGGGCTATAAGCTAAGCTGAGTTTTACCAACTTCCAAATGGGTCTGCTATCGACGAGCCGGGTAGGCATTGGTATACTACTGGCAGGCGGGTAGTGAGGTCTTTTCCACTTGCTAGGTTACGCGGCCGGCTAGGGCGGTAGCCAGCTTGGAGTGTACTATACCCCGGTGATGATCTCAGAGATGTACGGTGCTGATATGTGGACTTATTGAGTAGGAGTTGTATACTCGTTTATTCATTCACTATTCACTCAGGCTGGTGGTGTGTAACTATTTGTTACGTGTACCTTCGCAACGGCCAGGATTTCGGTTGGGGCGCGCGACTAACCTGAGATCAAGAGTTTACCACATTGAGTCTGACTATCCAAATTTAGGTATGGGACTGGTTTGGATAGAAGTCCCTTGTGATGGACCCCATAGCCTCCGATACTACGTACTATCATCCCGAATTCACTCCAACTTGTTCATTTCATTCGCACCGCATATTGCATTGTATCCATAGCATTTAACATTTTGGGTTGCCATATTTCTGCATTGATATGGCCGTTAGCATTCATGTGTTTCATCGCATAGCACTGGTACAACTGATGGCACTCACGGACTTATAGTATATTTCCGCTTACTCTGATATCGTATGATTCATGATCTTATCAGTATTTCCGCCTATTTCGATATTGTATGATTTATGACATTGTATTGCATACTCGACACTTATCTTGCACACACACTTTCACCACTCACTAAGCTTTCTATAAGCTTATGCACGATATATGTGTGTAGGTGGCGTTAGGTTGTAGCAACGTCGAACATGGAGCGTGCAGCAGTCTTCTGAAGCTTTGACTTATATATATGTATTTCCCTTTCAGCATTGTATTCAAATGTTTATATTAGTGGATATGTGATGATGATGTTGCCTTTGTGATTTGGGTATACTTGTGGTTATGCTTATTATGAGTTAAATGTACATTGGAAAAATCCTCCTTGTAGGATCCCAAGATCGGAATCTGCATATAGACGCTGGGTGCCGAGAATGGGGTATTACAGAGGCTGTCGGCATCGGATTCGGCGATCGAAAATTTTGTGAGCCTGGTTTTGGAGTTTTGGGTGTGACAGGTATACCTCTCAAACCTGTATTGATTGTTTATCAGGGAGACCGCATAGAGTTTTCATTCGTTAAATCTGCTTCTCATGTTAATAAAGTGCATGCATCAGATTTGGTTTTTTTCTGATGTTTGTGGTCCTATGAGGACAAAAACCTTGGGTGGGGCATCTAGGAGGGTCTTTGGTATGTTTAAATTGTTTCATGCTATGGTCGAAAGAGAGACAAGTAGATCATTGAAGTGCATCCGCACTGACAATGGTGGTGAATACATTGGTTAATTTCATGAGTATTATAAGTCCCTCGGTATACGGCATGAACAAACAGTTCCCAAGACCCCTCAGCATAATGGTGTGGCTGAGTGAATGAATTGCACAATTGTAGAGAGAATCAAATGCATGTTATCCCATGCGAAGTTGCTCAAGACATTCTGAGGAGAAGCAATGTACACGGCAGTGTATTTGATAAACAGGTCTCCATTAGCCTCGTTGAATGAAGAAGTACCCGAGAAGGTGTGGAGTGGACAAGATCCATCGTACAGTCATTTTAGGGTGTTTGGATGCAAGGCATCCGTTCACGTACCAAAGGACGAGAGGTCCAAGCTCGATATGAAGATCAGGTAATGTGTGTTTTTGGGATACGATGATGAAAAATTTGGCTACAGATTGTGAGATCCGACTGAGAAGAAGCTCGTCAGGAGCAAAGATGTGGTTTTCTTTGAAGACCAATGTATTGAAGACATTTGTAAGCCATAAAAAATGCAGCCTAATTTAGGACAGTTAGAGGATATGGATCTGATTATTCCTCCCATAGTGCCTGATGACGGGGGAGTACAGAAAGGTGCAGAGGACGAGGGAGTTCCTAAAGAAGATGGACCGGGGGAGTAGCCCCCACCTAATCCACCTGTTGAGCCATAGGTGAGGAGGTCATCTAGGGATAAACAGTTGTCCAAGAGGTACTCGCCGCATGAGTATATTATGCTCACTGATGGGGAGAGCCAGAAGATTATTCTGAGGCCCTACCCGACGAGCATAAGGAGGAGTGGTTGAAAGCTATACAAGAGGAAATGAAATCCTTGCATATGAAACACACCATGATATGGTGAAATTGTTTAAAGGCAAGAAAGCTCTGAGAAACAAGTGAGTGCTCAGGAAAAAGATTAAGCAGAAGAATTCACAAACAAGGTTAAAGGCCAGACTTGTGGTGAAAGGATTTGGTTAGAGGAAAGGTATAGACTTCGAGGACATATTCTCACCAGTGGGGAAGATGACATCCATACGGGCGTTGCTTGGGTTGGCGACTAGCATGGATCTGGAGATAGAGCATTTAGATGTTAAAACTGTCTTTCTCCATGGTGACCTAGAAGAAAAGATCTACATGCACCAAATAGAGGGGTTCGAAGTTAAGGGTAAAGAGCATATGATGTGTAGGTTGAAGAAGAACTTCTATGGGCTAAAACAAGCTCCACGACAATGTTACAAGAAGTTCGACTCATTTACGTTAAAACATGGATATGATAAAACAGAGTCGGACCACTGTGTGTTCACACACAAGTTCTTAGATGGTGATTTCTTAGTTCTGCTGTTATACGTTTATGACATGCTCATCATGGGAAAAGACATCAAGAAGATTGACAGGCTGAAACAGGAGTTGGGCAAGTTATTTGCGATGAAAGACTTGGGACCAGCTAAACAGATCTTAGGAATGGAGATAACCCATGACAGAAGCAGCATGAAGCTTTGGTTGTCACAAGAGCAGTATATTGAGAAAGCCCTAGAGCGGTTCAATATGAATGTAGCGAAGCTGGTTAGTACTTCACTAGATGGTTACTTTAGATTGAGAGACAAACAGTGTCTCAAGACGAAGACAGAAGTGGATGAGATGCAGAAGATACCTTATGCATCAGCAGTAGGAAGTTTGATATATGTTATGGTGTGTACGCGCCCAGACATAGCATATGTGGTTGGTGTTGTCAGCCGATATCTTACCAATCACGGCAAAGAACATTAGGCAGCGGTGAAGTGGATACTACGGTATCTAAGAGGCTCATCTAGTTTGAGCCTATGCTATGGTGATGAAAAACTTGTGTTAGAGGGCTATACAGATGCAGATATGGCAAGTGACATATACTCCAAGAAGTCTACATTGGGCTTCATGTTCATGTTTACAGGGGGAGCGGTCTCTTGGCAGAGTAAGATACAGAAGGTCGTAGCATTATCGACGACAGATGCCGAGTATATTGCAATCACAGAGGCATGTAAAGAGATGCTTTGGTAAAGAGGTTCCTACAGGAACTTAGCCTGAAGCATGAGCAGCACGTGGTCTATTGCGATAGTCAAAGTGCAATACACTTGAGCAAGAATCCAAGTCAACACTTGGATATGATATGTAGGCTGAGGAAGAACTTGTATGGGCTGAAACAACCTCCACCACAATGGTATAAGAAGTTTGACTCGTTTATGTTAAAGCATGGATATGATAAAATGGAGTCGGACCACTGTGTGTTCACACACAAGTTCTCATATGGTGATTTCTTAGTTCTGCTGTTTATACGTTGATGACATGTTCATCATGAGAAAAGACATCAAGAAGATTGACAGGCTGAAACAGGAGTTGGGCAAGTCGTTTGCGATGAAAGACTTGGGCCCGGCTAAACAGATCCTAGGCATGCAGATAACCCATGACAGAAGCAGTAAGAAGCTTTGGTTGTCACAAGAGCACTATATTGAGAAAGTCCTAGAGTGGTTCAATATGAATGCAGCTAAGCCGGTTAGTACTCCACTGGAGGGTCACTTCGGATTGAGAGACAGGCAGTGTCTCAAGATAAAGCCAGAGGAGGATGAGATGCAGAATATACCCTACGCGTCAGCAGTAAAAAGTTTGATGTATGCTACGATGTGTACGCGCTCAGACATAGCATATGTGGTTGGTGTTATCAGTTGGTATCTTACCAATCATGGCAAAGAACATTGGGTAGTGGTGATGTCACACCCCGAACTCAGAGACTGGGCTCACCAAATTCTCGATCGCCGAATCCGGTGCCGACAGCCTCCGTAATACCCCATTCTCGGCTCCCGGTACCCATATACCAGGTTTCGATCCTGAGATGCTACAAGGAGGATTTCTAATAATCAATTTGATTCGTAATGAGCATAACCACAAGCATAACCCACGAACAATAACTACAAGAACACTATCATAAAATCCACTATGATAAAAAACTTTTGAGTACAAGGCGTATGAAAGGGAAATACAATATACTGAAAATGACAAAAACTCCAAAAGATCGGCTGCACGCTCCAACTGCGGCGAGGCTACGGCTGCGTCCTGGCGTCACCTGCACGCATCAATCGTGCATAAGCTTATAGAAAGCTTAGAGGGTGGTGTAAGTGTGTGCGCAATATGAGCGTGCTCAGAATGCAATGTCAGAGTAATGCGGAAACAAGATGATGAGTACATGAATGCAGTCAGCCGTACCAAGGCTATGCGGTGCGAGATATGAATACTATCGGCCATGTCAAGGCCATGCGATGCATAATATATGTAAAGCATGCCAATCCACATACCAATGCAACTCCTCACTAGAGCATCAAATCAGTACGGTTCTCAGTTAGGATAATCACCAGGGTTCAGTACACTCCAAATGGCACTGTCTCTCTCCTAGCAGCACAGTCCAAGTGAGCGTAAGAAACCTCACTATCCGCCTAGCCAATAATCTACCGACATCTATCCGGCAAGTTGATAGCGAACCCATTTCCGAGATGGTCAAACTCAGCCTAGTAATGCCCCCTGCTCTCGGGCGAGTAAGGCCACACCCATTTCCAACCGACCACGACACAGTGGGAGACGCGGCCTCATGGTATTCGGCCCTCGTGTGCTCATATATCCACTCGGTCTCGACGTTGGAGTCATCCTCTGGTACCATCGAGTTTAAGGACTTTCACCCAGGGACATCTATGGCGCCCCAATTGCTTAGAACACGATTTTCGGTATCCAACCAACCACCCACGGTGTGTCTGTGGAGGCTATGGCCCTGATGTCACTAGGGCATATCACATTCACACGAATGCAAGTGCATGTATCACACTATCAGTCATGCAACCATCCTGCATGTGGCACGCGCTCATGTAGGCAACTTCACCTATCAGGGAGCCCATAAACAGTCTGCCTGAAGGCATATGCTATGATCAGTCACTCCTTATACCAAGCATACATATGATGCGTATGATCATGAATCATGTATCTATACTAAACATGTTATATAGTGATGGGCTTGTGCATAACGGATATGGGCCTAGACGACCTACTCACTACAAGTATGGGCCTATCCATGGGCCTTAGGGAGTGTGACAATGCGGACATTTAACCAACATTATCCTTACAATGTGGACGTCAAACCAACATTGTTCCCAAGGCACTACTTATTATAAATATCATTATCTACACCATGGAGGGATCACGCATTGCAATGGACCTAATTGCACCCGATTGGGCCTTAAGTACATCAATTGGGCCGTATCATATGGGCCTTATATTCATCAAGTGGGCCGTATCATTGGACCGCACTAACGGGCCTTACGTACATTGCAATGGGCTATAACCCATGGGCTTTGCATATATCACATTAGTCACATAACATGGGTCTCAAATATAACAAGGTGGGCCTAATCATATGGGCCTCATATACATCAAAGTGGGCCTTAATATTGGGCCCATATACATGCTAAGATGGGCCTAAATACATGGGCCCATATATACCAAAGTGGACCTCAATAATGGGCCTAAAAAATACATCAAGATGGGCCTAAACATATTAGCCTATATGCATCCAAGTGGGCCTCCATAATGGGCCTAAAAATACATCAAGATGGGCCTAAACACATCAGCCCATATGCATCCAAGTGGGCCTCCATAATGGGCTTAAAAATACATCAAGATGGGCCTAAACACATCAGCCCATATGCATCCAAGTGGGCCTCCATAATGGGCCTAAAAATACATCAAGATGGGTCTAAATACATGGGCTCATATTTACCAAAGTGAGCCTCATGTGAGGCCCGCCATAATGTTTATTTTCCTATCCAATCTGTTGATAAGGTCACATGAGTAGGGGGCCCACCATAATATTTATTTTCCATCCACCTGTTGATGAGGTCACATGAATAGGGGCCCACCATAATATTTATTTTCCATACAACCTGTTGATAGGGCCACATGGCCAGGGAGGGCCCACCGAAATGTTTATTTTCCGTACAACCTGTTTATAAGGTCACGTGGACCTGGGGCCCACCTCAATGTGGTTCATCAATCCGGTCCACCCATTATGTGTGTCCCACCTGGGTGAGGGTTCAGACCAAGTTACAGCCACATGCAAACTTCAGGTAGGCCCCACCAAGTGTTTTTATATGTTTAGGCATGTCATCACATAATTTTAGATGGTATGACCCAACTGAGTTCCGTATACGGCTGATTTTTGGGACAGGCCTTATTAGAAGGAGGGCCCCATGATGGACGGTGTTGATGTTCGAAAACGCATCATGGTGGGGCACACAGCTGGGCCGTGAGGGCCCAGCCCGTCTGTCTGCGCGCTAGGCAGCCAGCGCAGGCGCTGCCTGTGCCTGTCAACAGCAGTAGTAGCGCTGTTGCTTTTTTTTTATATTTATTTTTTCCTAGGTGGGACCCACATTATCCAGATCTACTCCGTCCATTGCATGCGTCCCACAATATTAAGGGTCCAAACAAAGTTTCAGGTGGGTCCAAGCTTCTTGTGGACCCCAGCAATGATTTTCCCAAGTTTTGAACGGAAAATACTAGAATTATCAATGCCACGGCCTGCCAGAAAATGAGATCAGCTTCAATTTTTGGCTCAACGCCTAAAAAGAGCTAGAGAACAGAATGGACGACGTGGATCAGACTCATACATCAAGGTGGGGCCTGCATGAGCAGCCCACCCCAAAAGCATTTTTTTTTATATAGTTAGCTTGTAAGTACACACCCATGTCAACACACAACACTCCATGCTAGCCGCCTTCACGTCCAATGTCTCTGAGACGCTGGACGGTATACACACAAGCCTCATGGTGGGTCCCATGTGCACGTGGCCCACCATGCATATATATATATAGTATAATATTAATATATATTATAATAATATAATATAATATACTACTACATACATATATATGTATATATGAAGGGTGGATTTCACTTGAAATGCGGTGGACCACACCGTCTGATGGATGGAGTGGATTTAACATAATTTGGTGGGGCCCACTTCATTCCAAGGAAGGAGAGAGAGAGAGAGAGAGAGAGAGAGAGAGAGAGAGAGAGAGAGAGAGAGAGAGAGAGTTAGAGGGACCCCGCCACTATGGGCCCCTCTTGGTTAAATCACATACATCAAATGGGTCCCATATCAAGTGGCCCTAAAGTTGAAATCATAATAAATCACCCACCTTATTGGCCTTCTCCTTGATCCCTTATCCTCCTTAGCTCCTTTGCTAGACTTTTAACGATGGATGATGGACTTTTGATGGTGTGGATTAGAGATGAGAGGGTGGGCTACACTTGTGGTTTTGGAGAGCTTGGAAATGCTTGGGAAGGCTTGGGACGTGGGATGCTTTGTTGCTTGGGAGAGTTTTTGAGAGAAATGGAGAATTAATGGTGAGAGGGATAGGTGGGACGGTGGGTGTAAGGAAGGGTATGGGTTGGGTTGAAAAGTTGTAAAGGAGGTATGGTGAGAGGAGAGAGAGGTTTGACTTATGGTAAAGGAAGGAGTGGTCATGTGTACTTGTTGTTGGGTGAGGAAGTATGGAGGTAAGGTAGTGTACTTGACTTGATTGATGGGACATCTCGTAAAGATTCCCTCGAGATTCGTAACGCGCGGCATTCCTTTGGAATAAACGTAGGCCGACATCTTCCAGCCTAGGTATCGGTTTGATATGCGAGTCACGGCATTAGAACCGTAGCGACGACACGGTCGCCAAGGTACAGGTTTCGGGTCGAGCCGACTTTGGCATATAGGTCTCGGCTCAGGATCGTGCGCAACATCGGTTACGAGTCGAGGGTCGCCGGAAATTGACCGGTAGGATCGCGGATGCCTATGAAATGTTACGGACTAGGACACGGGTCTTACAGCTCTCCCCTCCAAATAAAAAATTTGTCCTCGAAATTTGCATAATCATTGCAGCTAGACATAACTCATAATAGAAAAAGAAACATCGTATCATCATATAAAATCGAAGACAGCATACAAAATACAACATATAATCAATCGTCAAAGAGATGGGGATAACGCTCTCAAATCTCAAACTCGCGCTCCCAAGACGCCTCATCAATAGAATGGTGACCCCACTGAACCTTCACTAAGGGTATGACCTTGGTCCGGAGGACATGCTCCTTCCGATCAGGGATACGAACTGGCTGCTCAATGTAATAAGCGTCCTCACGAACCTCTAGCCGCTGCCAATCAATAACAGGAACGATGTCTGACCCACACTTCCTCAACATAGAGAGATGGAAAACGTTGTGGACGCCAGACAACTGAGATGGTAAGGCAAGCCGATAGGCCACAGCGCCAATGCGCTCAGTGATCTCGAAAGGTCCTATGAATCTCGGGGCAAGATTGGCCTTCGCTCCGAATCGAACTACGCCCTTCATGAGTGAGACCTTGAGATACACTCTGTCCCCTACTACAAACTCCAAGGGAAGATGCCGGCGATCAGCAAAACTCTTCTGCTAACTCTGTGCTGTGTGCATCCTCTGCCTGATGATATTAATAGCCTATGATGTCTCCTACACAAGCTCGGGACCTAGGAGACGCCGCTCTCCAACCTGGGTCCAACAACTCAGAGATCTGTATGGTCTACCATACAGTGCCTCAAAAGGAGCATGCCAATGGTCTTTTGATAGCTGTTGTTGTATGCGAACTCAGCCAATCGCAGATGCTCATCCCAACTACCCCCGAAGTCAATCACGCAGGCCCGAAGCATATCCTCAAGGATCTGGTTGACCCTCTCGGTCTGGCCATCGGTCTGCGGATGATACGCAGTGCTGAGCTGCAAAACAGACCCCATCGCTCTCTGAAAGCTCCTCCAGAACTGAGACGTGAACCTCGGGTCTCGATCAGAAACGATCGAAACTGGAACACCGTGCAGTCTCACGATCTCCTCGATGAATAATCTCGCAAGCCGGTCCAAAGGCCAAGTCGCACGAATTGCAAGAAAATGTGTCGACTTCGTCAAACGATCAATGATGACCTAGATGGTGTCATGACCGCGCTGAGTCCTCGGCAAACCCATGATAAAATTGGTAGATACGTGCTCCCACTTCCACATCAGGACGCTCAACGGCTGCAATAGACCACGGGGTCTCTGATGATCGGCCTTGACACGCTGGCATGTGTCACACTCGGCCACAAAACTGGTAATCTGGCGCTTCATCCCCGCCCAAAAATACTGTCTCCTCATATTACGATACATCTTTGTCGAGCCAGAGTGGATAGAAAACCGCGATCGATGTGCCTCGGTCATAAGATCTCTGCGCAACTCGGGAATACCCGAGACACATAATCGGCCTCTGAAGCGAAGTCCACCATCAGAACCAATCTGTCAATCTGTTTGACTCTCAGATGTTGCCTCTGCTCGGTAATCCTTTAACGACTCATCTGTCTGCTGAGCCTCGATCACCCTTGCGATAAGAGAGGGTTGAATCGACAAGCTCGATAGCTGAACGATAGAAGACTGCAGACCAAAATCAAAGTCGTACTCTGCTATATCCTCGAGTATCCTCCACTCCTGAATCATCATGTGTGCCACCAAGCCTCGCGGCTGACAGCTGAGGGCATCCACCACCACGTTTGCCTTGCCTGGGTGGTACTGGAGGTCAAAATCATAGTCTTTCAGAAGCTCCATCTAACGCCTCTGCCTCATGTTCAGCTCGGACTGAGAGAATAAGTACTTCAAGCTCTTGTGGTCGGAGAAGAGCTCGAACCTGACCCCATAAAGATAGTGTCTCCACACCTTCAGTGAGGAGACAACTGCTGCCAGCTCCAAATCATGCGTGGGGTAGTTTAGCTCATGGACCTTGAGCTGACGAGACGCGAAGGCTACAGGTATGCTATGCTGCATCAAGACAGCACCTAAACCAATACGTGAGGCATCGGTAAATACAACAAATCTATCACTCCCAGAGGGAAGAGTGAGGACAGGAGCGGACGTCAGACGGTCCTTCAGCTCCATAAATGCTTTCTCGCATGCATCAGTCCAAACAAAATCTGCGCTCTTCCGAGTCAACCTGGTCATCGGGGCCACGATACGGGAGAAGCCCTCAATGAAACGCCGATAGTATTCCGCTAAACCAAGGAAATTGTGGATCTCGGACGCAGTCGTGGGCTGGCCCCACAGACGCACTGCCTCAACCTTCGAGGGGTCCACTGCGACACCCTCCCTTGTCACCACGTGACAGAGGAACTTCACCTCCTCCTGCCAGAACTCGCACTTTTCCAGCTTCGCATACAGCTGGTGGGCACGAAGGGTCTGCAATGTAATCTCTAGATGCTGCATATGATCCACACGGGTCCTCGAATATATCAGAATGTCGTCGATGAGGATCACAACAAACTGATCAAGATACGGACGGAAGACCTCGTTCATCAACTGCATGAAGATCGCGGGTGCATTGGTCAGTCCAAAGGACATGACTTGAAACTCAAAATGACCGTAACGCATCCTGAAAGTTGTCTTCGGGATGTCCTCCTCTCGGACATGAATCTGATGATAACCGAATGCAGGTCAATCTTCGAAAAGAACTATGCACCCTGTAGCTGATCAAATAAATCGTCTATCCTCGGGAGTGGGTACTTGTTCTTAATCGTGACCCGGTTGAACTCGCGGTAGTCCACGTAGAGCCTCAACGAGCCATCCTTCTTCCTGAAGAAGAGTACCGGTGCTCCCCAAGGCGAACTACTCGGACGAATAAATCTCAACTCACGCAGCTCGTCCAACTGTCCTTGCAGCTCACGTAACTCCATCGGTGCCATACGGTACGGGGCCTTCGAGATAGGCGCGGTACCAGGCACAAGATCGATTTGGAACTCAATATGATGACGCGGTGGCAACCCCGGAATCTCCTGGAACACGTCGGGGAAATCACAGACCACCGACAACTGATCGATACAAGTGGCAACAGGCACCTCGACTGGGCAGGACATCAAACATGACAATGACTCTCCTCTAGGCTCGGTGATGAACTGAAACTGTGGCAAGCCGAGTATGCAGAACGTAACTGTCCTCGCGGAATAGTCTAAGATGGCGTGGTACTTGGCAAGCTAATCCATGCCCAAAATAACGTCGAAATCTGTCATCGGCAGCACAAATAAGTCAGCGGGCAAAAAGATATCACCGACTAGAACAGGGCAAGACGAACAGAAACGGCCCAATACCAGTCAATCCCTCACTAGTAGAATCTGTCGGTAATCCAGTCGATCGACAAAAATCCTCAGACATGAATGAGTACGAAGCGCCGGAATCAAATAGTACTCGGGCGATGCATGAAGAGACAAGAAGTATACCCTCAATGACTCCTCCGGAAGTCTGCGGGTCCTGCTGAGCCGCATAAAACCTAGCCTGAGTTGGCTGGGGAGGTGCCTGTCCCCTCTGAAGTCCCTGGTGCTGCTGCTGCCTCTACGGCGGCCTTTGCTGCTGTCTCTGCTGCTGCTGGGGCCTCGGTGGCTGAGGTGGTTGCGGTCGCTGGTGATGGGGTCGCTGCTGATGTGCTGGAGGCTGCTGTTGTGGTCGCGGCTGTCCTGGAGACTGCTGTGGCCCTCTAGACTACTGCAGATGAGAACGGGGGCACTCAAATATGCGATGTCCAGAACCGCCACATCTAAACATGTCCCGGAAAACAACTACTGTGTGGCACTGGAGGTGCTGCTGGCGCTCTAGTAGGTGGATGACTCTTATTCCTCTGTGGTCGTTGATGCTACTGAGAGCTACTGGATTAGGCTGGCCTCTTCCGACCTCTCCTCTTATCTCGATTGCTCTGAGAGTCAGCCCACTCAGTCTCGTAGATCTGGGCCCTCCGTACTACCGCCTGAAAGGTCGAGAGCTCGTGCCCAATAACAAGGTCTCGGAGACCAAAACGTAAGCCGCTCTCGAAACGGCGGGCCTTCTGCCCCTCATCATTAACTAAATACGGTGCAAACCTCGATAGTGCCACGAAACGGGCCGCGTACTGTGTCACGGACATGTCCCCCTGTACTAAAGTCTCGAACTCTCGTGCCCTCTGAAGACGAATGTGGTCAGGAAAGTACTGCTCCTCGAATCGGTTGATAAAATCATCCCATGTCCAGACATACTCAGGCCCTGCGACATGGGTAACAGAGGTCCGCCAATGTTCTGCCTCAGCTTGGAAGAGAAATACTGCTAACCGGACTTGCTGCTCGGTCGTACATGACATAGTATTGAAGATCTTCTCCACATTAAAGCGTCATCTCTCGGCTGCAGTCAGATCTGTCTCACCCTGGAAACGCGGAGGATCAAGCTGTCTGAACTCTCGAAGAAGAGCACTCGCGCGCTCCTGCTCTGCCTGCTCTGGCGAAACAACTGGGCGCCTACCCTGTCCCTGAAGCGCAACAGTCACAGCCTGTAATATCTACTGTAACTGCGAGGCACTCACAGGCACGGTCGGATTCGTACCGACATCAGGTGGAGGAATGTCATCCTCAGGCAAGGGAGCAAGGATCTTTGGCGTTGAACGGGAGGCACGGGTGGTAAAGGTGAAGCCTCAGGTAGTGGAGCCGAGTCGAATGGGTCACTCTCCTGGGCAGCATGTCCTATAGGAAGAATAAGGATGCTAATCAACCTTGAGAATCGCACGTTAGGGAAGGTTTCGTACTCGGAACCTAATCGCCATAAACTCATAGTAAACATGTGATGCTATTCTCGGTTATTCTCAAGTTATGTTTTGATACCAACTTCTGCCACGCCCCGAACTTGGAGACCGGGCTCACCAAATTCCCGATCGCCGAATCCAGCACCGATAGCCTCCGTAGTACCCCATTCTCGGCTCCCGGTACCCATATACCAGGTTCCGATCCTGGGATGCTACAAGGAGGATTTCTAATAATCAATTTGATTCGTAATGAGTATAACCACAAGCATAACCCACGAACAATAACCACAAGAAAACCATCACAAAATCCACTATGATAAAAAACTTTTGAGTACAAGGCGTATGAAAGGGAAATACAATATACTGAAAATGACAAAAACTCTAAAAGCTTAGCTGCACGCTCCAACTGCGGCGAGGCTACGGCTGCGTCCTGGCGTCACCTGCACTCATCAATTATACATAAGCTTATAGAAAGCTTAGAGGGTGGTGTAAGTGTGTGCGCAATATGAGCGTGCTCAGAATGCAAGGTCGGAGTAATGCGGAAACAAGCTGATGAGTATATGAATGCAGTCAGTCATACCAAGGTTATGCGGTGCGAGATATGAATACTATCGGCCATGTCAAGGCCATGCGATGCATAATGCAAGTCAAGCATGCCAATCCACATACCAATGTAATTCCTCACTAGAGCATCAAATCAGTACGGTTCTCAGTCTAGATAATCACCGGGGTTCAGTACACTCCAAATGGCACTGTCTCTCTCCTAGTAGCATAGTTCAAGTGAGCGTAAGAAACCTCACTATCTGCCTAGCCAATAGTCTGCCAACATCTATCCGGCAAGTCAATAGCGAACCCATTTCCGAGCTGGTCAAACTCAGCCTAGTAATGCCCCCTGCTTTCAGACGAGTAAGGCCACACCCCTTTCCAACCGACCACAACACAGTGAGAGACGCGGCCTCATGGTATTCGGCCCTCGTGCATTCATATATCCACTCGGTCTCGACGTTGGAGTCATCCTCTGGTACCATCGGGTTCAGAGACTTTCACCCAGGGACATCTATGGCACCCCAATTGCTTAGAACACGGTTTTCAGTATCCAACCAACCACCCACGGTGTGTTTGTGGAGGCTATGGCCCTAATGTCGCTAGGGCATATCACAATCACACGAATGCAAGTGCATGTATCACACTATCAGTCATGCACCATCCTGCATGTGGCACGCGCGCTCATGTAGGCAACTCCACCTATCAGGGAGCTCATAAACAGTCTGCCTGGCATATGCTATGATCAGTCACTCCTCATACCAAGCATACATATGATGCGCATGATCATGAATCATGTATCTATAATAAACATGATATATAGTGATGGGCTTGTGCATAACGGATATGGGCCTAGACGGCCTACTCACTACAAGTATGGGCCTATCCATGGGCCTTAGGGAGTATGACAATGCGGACATTTAAGCAACATTATCCTTACAATGTGGACGTCAAACCAACATTGTTCCCAAGGTACTACTTATTATAAACATCATTATCTACACCACGGAGGGATCACGCATTACAATGGACCTAATTGCACCCGATTGGGCCTTAAGTACATCAATTGGGCCATATCATATGGGTCTTATATTCATCAAGTGGGCCGTATCATTGGACCACACCAACGGGCCTTACGTACATTGTAATGGGCCATAACCCATGGGCTTTGCATATATCACATTAGTCACATAACATGGGTCTCAATATAACAAGGTGGGCCTAATCATATGGGCCTCATATACATCAAAGTGGGCCTCAATATTGGCCCATATACATGCCAAGATGGGCTTAAATACATGGGCCCGTATATACCAAAGTGAGCCTCAATAATGGGACTAAAAAATACATCAAGATGGGCCTAAACACATCAGCCCATATGCATCCAAGTGGGCCTCCATAATGGGCCTAAAAATACATCAAGATGGGCCTAAACACATCAGCCCATATGCATCTAAGTGGGCCTCCATAATGGGCTTTAAAATACATCAAGCTGGGCCTAAACACATCAGCCCATATGCATCAAAGTGGGCCTCCATAATGGGCCTAAAAATACATCAAGATGGGTCTAAATACATGGGCCCATATTTACCAAAGTGAGCCTCATGTGAGGCCCGCCATAATGTTTATTTTCCTATCCAATCTGTTGATAAGGTCACATGAGTAGGGGGCCCACCATAATATTTATTTTCCATCCACATGTTGATGAGGTCACATGAATAGGGGCCCACCATAATATTTATTTTCCATACAACCTGTTGATAAGGCCACACGGCCAGGGAGGGCCCACCGAAATGTTTATTTTCTGTACCTGTTTATAAGGACACGTGGACCTGGGGCCCACCTCAATGTGGTTCAACAATCCGGTCCACCCATTATGTGTGTCCCACCTGGGTGAGGGTTCATACCAAGTTACAGCCACATCCAAACTTCAGGTAGGCCCCACCAAGTGTTTTTATATGTTTAGGCATGTCATCACATGATTTTAGATGGCATGGCCCACCTGAGTTCCGTATACGGCTGATTTTTGGGACAGGCCCTTATTAGAAGGAGGCCCCATGATGGACGGTGGTTGATGTTCGAAACGCATCACAGTGGGGCCCACAGCTGGGCCGTGAGTGCCCAGCCCATCCGTCAACCCGCCAGGCAGCCAGCGCAGGCGCTGCCTGCGCTTGTTAGCAGCAGCAGCAGCGCTGCTGCTTCTTTTATTTATTTATTTTTCTCTAAGTGGGACCCACATTATCTAGATCTACTCCGTCCATTGCATGCGTCCCACAATATTAGGGGTCCAAACGAAGTTTCAGGTGGGTCCAAGCTTCATGTGGACCCCATCAATGATTTTCCCAAGTTTTGAATGGAAAATACTAGAATTCTCAATGCCATGGCCCGCCAGAAAATGGGATCAGCTTCAATTTTCAGCTCAATCCCTAAAATGAACTGGAGAACAGAATGGACGGCGTGGATCAGACTCATACATCAAGGTGGGGCCTGCATGAGCAGCCCACCCCAAAGCAAATTTTTATTTTTTTTATAGTTAGCTTGTAAGTACACACCCATGTCAACACACAACACTCCATGCTAGCTACCTTCACGTCCAGCGTCTCTTAGACGCTGGACGGTATACACACAGGCCTCATGGTGGGTCCCACGTGCACGTGGCCCACCATGCATATATATATATATATATATAGTATAATATTAATATATATTATAATAATATAATATAATATACTACTACATACATATATATATATGTATATATGAAGGGTGGATTTCACATGAAATGCGGTGGACCACACCGTCTGATGGATGGAGTTGATTTAACATAATTTGGTGGGGCCCACTTCATTCCAAGGGAAGGATAGAGATAGAGAGAGAGAGAGAGAGAGAGAGAGAGAGAGAGAGAGAGAGAGAAGAGATACGCTGAGTTAGAGGGACCCCCCCACTATGGGCCCTTTTGGTTAAATCACATACATCAAATGGGTCCCACATCAAGTGGCCCTAAAGTGGAAATCACAATAAATCACCCCACCTTTATTGGCCTTCTCCTTTGATCCCTTATCCTCCTTAGCTCCTTTGCTAGACTTTTAATGATGGATGATGGACTTTTGATGGTGTGGATGAGAGATGAGAGGGTGGGCCACACTTGTGATTTTGGAGAGCTTGGAAATGCTTGGGAAGGCTTGGAACATGGGATGCTTTGTTTCTTCGGAGAGTTTTTGAGAGAAATGGAGAATTAATGGTGAGATGGATAGGTGGGATGGTGGGTGTAAGGAAGGGTATGGGTTGGGTTGAAAAGTTGTAAGGAGGTATGGTGAGAGGAGAGAGAGGTTTGACTTATGGTAAAGGAAGGAGTGGTCATGTGTACTTGTTGTTGGGTGAGGTGGCATGGAGGTAAGGTGTGTACTTGACTTGATTGATGGGACATCTCGTAGAGATTCCCTCAAGATTCATAATGCGCGACGTTTCTTTGGAATAAACGCAGGCTGACATCTTCCGGCCTAGGTATCGGTTCGATATGCGAGTCGTGGCGTTAGAACCGCGGCGACAACGCGGTCGCCAAGGTACAGGTTTCGGGTTGAGCCGACTTTGGCATACAGGTCTTGGCTCAGGATCGTGCGCAACGTCGGTAACGGGTCGAGGGTCACCGGAATTTGACAGGTAGGATCGCGGAAGCCTATGAAATGGTACGAACTAGGACACGGGTCTTACAAGTGAAGTGGATACTACGGTATCTAAGAGCTCATTCAGGTTGAGCCTATGCTATGGTGATGGAAAACCTGTGTTAGAGGGCTACATAGATGCAGATATGACAAGTGACATAGACTCCAGGAAGTCTACTTCGTGGTTCATATTCATGTTTGCAGGGGAAGTGGTCTCTTAGCAGAGCAAGCTACAGAAGGTCGTAGCATTGTCGACGACAGAGGCCGAGTACATTGTAGTCACAGAGGCATGTAAAGAGATGCTTTGGATGAAGAGGTTCCTACAGGAACTTAGCCTAAAGCAGGAGCAGCACGTGGTCTATTGCGGTAGTCAAAGTACTATACACTTAAGCAAGAATCCAAGTCAGCACTCCAAGTTGAAGCACATAGAGATTCAGTATCACTGGATCAGGGATACTTTGGAACAGAAGGTGTTACAGCTTGAGAAGGTCCACACGGACGATAATGGGTTAGACATGATGACTAAGGCATTGCTCAAGAGCAAGTTTGAGGTTTGTAGAAATCTGGTTGGCTTGAAGAAGGTGAATTCCTCATGAGTCGAAAAGGGGGAGATTTGATGGAGATTTTCTCCTCATGGCACTACAAAAAATACCTGTTTCAGGGGCATTTTTATCACACGCGGCCACAACAAACCGCCACTGTAGACGGAAATGAGGGGCATTTTTAAGTGGCCGCCAGTGTACAATAAAGCCACCGCCACTGGTTTTAAATAGAAAAAAACCTAAAATCATTTTTACCCCCCAAATCGCTCTCGCTCCCCAAATCGACTGATTTTTTCTCTCTCGCGCGCCTCCTCTCCCAAAACCCTTCTCCCCTCTTCTTTCCAGCCTCTTCTCTCCCAAAACCCTTATCCCCTCTCCTCTCCTCCCTTCAATAACCGACTGACTTCCATTTCCATTACTGGTTGAAGACGCTCACTACACCAAAAACCTCGTTTGGGAACGTCCCATCTCTACCCCTGCCATTTTGAGAAAATGTCGATCATCCCCAACATCTTTGGTCACCGGACCAACGTTTTTGATCCATTCTCGCTTGACGTGTAGGACCCATTCGATGGCTTCCCTTTCTCCTCCTACATCCCATCTCTGCCATCCTCCTCTATGCCTTCGTAGGGGCACAAATCGACTGGAAAGAAACCCCGGCCGCACACGTGTTCAAGGCCGATCTGCTGGGCTTGAAGAAGGAAGAGGTGAAGGTTGAGGTCGAGGACAGGTGAGTGCTGCAGATCAACAGCAAGAGGATCCATGAGCAGGAGGAGAAGACGGACACGTGGCACCGCGTCGAGAGGTCAAGTGGCAAGTTCTTGAGGTGATTCAAGTTGTCGGATAATGCGAAGGTGGAGGGAGTGAAGGCAGCAATGGAGAACGGAGTGCTAACTGTAACGGTTCTGAAAGAAGAGGTAAAGAAGCCTGATGTGAAATCCATTGAAATTTCTGGTTGAGGGTTATTTTGGGGATTTTAGGGGTTTTTGTGATGAAGGATGTGTTTTCGATGGAGCGGATGTGGATACTTTTGTGTTTCGTTATGGGTGACTATAGTGGGAATGGTTGGTTGTGGGTATTGTAAATGGATGTCGTTAGGTTTTGATTTCTACTTCACTGAGTTTTCGTTGTAACTGGTTTTAACCTTTCTCCAAAAAAAAACCTCGTTTGGGAATGACAACGTCTCTCTATCTCTCTCACTCCCTCACTCTAGATCTCCCAAGTTGCGGGTACTTTGTGTAAGACCCGTATCCTACCCCGTACCGTTTCGTAAACTTCCGCGGTCCTCCCATTCGAATTTCGACGACCCATGACGTATAGATAATATTTGCGCACGCTCTTGAGTCACATCCTGTAAACTCGAGCCGACTCAACCCGAGACCAATGTCATTGCGACCGCACCGTCGCTGCAGTTCCGACGTCGCGTCTCGTGCGTCAATGTGATGCTCAGATTATGAGATCCGGCCCATGCATTATCTCGGCCAATGATCGCTTAATCACGGGACCCACCTATCCCTGTTGTTGTACTTCCCTATAAAGCCATAATTGTGATGATGTCACCCTAGGGGTGACATCACCCCACCCTACCCCTAGCCTAACTCCTTACAAGCAACCACCCATTCCCTTTTCCCCATAAGTCAAACTCATTAATTGCCTAGAAACCATCACCTCTCTCTCTCTCTCTCTCTCTCCTATCTTTCTCTCCCTCCCTCTTTCTTCTTCATTTTACCTCCATCGTTGCAAGCTTGGGATGTCCAAGCCACCCAAAATCATGCCATCTCCCACCCATTCTCCCTACTAATCCAACCCACCAAACCCCATCTCGACCGTTAAATCAACCTCCTTGGAGCTTTAAGACTTATTGGAGGAAGGAGGAGTTCAAGATCTTGAGGTCAGTGTCTCTCTCTCTCTCTCTCTCTCTCTCTCTCTCTCTCTCTCTTTCTCTCTCCCTCTCTCTTTCATTTTTCCTATGCGATGATGTGGCCGTGTGGCCCACCCAAATGTACCCCACTTAATGTAGGTCTTACTCACACCATCCATCCATTTGGTGGCCCATCTAAGCAAGGCCCACCCTAATTTGTGTTGTACCCAAAGCTGTCAAGCGTCCTTGGACGCTGGACGTTACGGGGATGAAAATAAAATATCAGCTTGATTTGAAACTTGGGGAGGGTCACTCATATAGGCCCCACTGTGATGTATGAATTCAATCCACACCGTCCCTCTCATTTCCCAACTCATTTAGGCGTTGAGCCGAAAAATGAGGTTAATCTGACTCTCAGGCGGGCCATAGCATAGTAAACAGTGTGTCTACTATTGAAATCCACCCTGTTGTTTTGATGCGCCAAAATATAGCGAATACTGGGCTCGTTTGGTCTGTCTTGACCAGTAAAGACTAATGGGCGGGATGGATTTTGCTGATGCGGACCCCACCTATGAAAAACCCCAAGAAAACCCAAAAATAAAAAAAAAAAAAAATAATACCAATGAGGCAGCAGCGCCTGCTGCTGCCACTGACGACGTAGCAGCGTCTGCGTGGACGTTGGGTGGGCTGGGACCCACGGCCCCAGCTGTGGACCCCACCGTGATGTGTTTTGCACATTAACACCGTGCATTTTGATGGTGCCCCTTAGGGCTATGATCGTTTTAAAAAAATAAGCCATATAAGGCTCTCAGGTGGTCCACATCACAAGGGACAGTGGGATTGCACGTCTGCCGTTGAACCCTTTTGAGGTTCATTGAAGTTTTGGATCACTGCGAAATTTGTTTTTCCTCTTTTCATTGGTCCCTGTGACCGTACCAACATGTTAGATGGAAGATAAACGTTATGGTGGGCCTCACGTGGGACCCACCGTGGACGGTGGAACCCAGCTCAAGTGTATGTGTTTTGTCCGCACCGTCCACAGTACTGGACGGTGGGACCCACCAATGATGTATGTGTTTTATTCACACCGTCCACTGTGTGGAACGGTGTGACCCCCCTAGTGTGTGTATATATATATATATATATATATATATATATATATATATATATATATATATATATATATATAGATATATATATAGTATATTATATTTATATAATATTTATTCAATATATTATATAATATGCATGATGTGGTGGTCCCCACGTGGGACCCACCTCACATATGTGTGCATTTAACCAGGCCATCCGTCATCTCTGGACAACGGGACGCTGGACTCTCTTTCTTTAATATAATATTATATTATATTTTGCATATGTAAGTGTGTATATTTATAATATATAATAATGATATATATGATATTATATGGTGGGCCCTACATGGGACCCACCGTGATATACGTGTTTTATCTTGCTGCCTCAGCAGCCGTGGGGCCCACGTGCGTGCAAACTCACGTGATGCATGTGTCGTATCAATGCTGTCCATCTGCTTTTAGCTCCCAGCCGTCCGTTGAATAGAGGAGCTGGACGTTTGAACTTATATTAATATAATATTAAAAGATATTTTTTATATATACATATGTATTGGTTGTATATGTGTGGGACCCACCTCGTTGTATATCCACACCATCCATTTGGACGGTGTGTTGTGGACCACACTATGCTATGCACCCACCCCTTCCAACGGTGGGATCCACCCTGATGTATACGTGTTCTCCACGTCGTTTAACTAATGAACCAGGCCATCCATCGTGGCCCACCATGATTATGTACTTTATCAGCTCCGTTCATCTGTCCAGGACGGTGGGTCTACCTTGCTGATGTGTTGTATTCGCACTGTCTATCCATCTTGATGGACATGTGGTCCACCTTGATATATGATTTCATCCATGCCGTCTAAGGACATGGGACCACCATGATGTACGTTTTATCCACTCTGTCCATGGGACATGTGACCACCTGATGTATGCATTTTACATCCTTGCCGACCATCTAGTGGGGCCCTTTGCTGCGAGGGCCCACCTGTGATGGGTCGTGCCCACATGATACGGCCCACTTGATGTACATGGGCCTATTAGTGTGGCCCGTTGATGAGGCCCACCTTTGATGTGTTTATGGCTCATCCATGAGGCCCACCTTTGATGTGTTTATGATCCATCCATGAGACCCACCTTGATGTACTTGTGGCCCATCTGTGAGACCCACCTTGATGTATTTGTGACCCACCCATGAGACCCACTTGTTGTGTATTTGAAGCCCATGGTATTAGGCCCATTTGTGCGGCCCATATAACGCGGCCCATGCGATGTGGCCACTTGACATAAGAGGCCCAGTGATGTGGCCCATGAATGAAGCCCATTGTTATGCATATGTGGCCCATGAATGAAGCCCAATGTGATGAATATGTGGACCTTGAGTGAGGCCCATGGTAATGTACATTAGGCCCCGGTGTGAGGCCATGGGTCCACTATACTTTTGGCTTTATGTGGGCCACTCATTGGGAGCAATGTTGGTTAGATGGCCACATTGATGGGCAATGATGGTTTAATGTCCACATTATGACCTTCCCTTAGGCCTTGTTCGATTTTCGATTGTCGTGGCCGATTGTCGATTGACGTGACCGATTTGCTGATTTGATTATCGATCGATTCTAATTGTCTTGACCAATTGTCGATTCCGATTGTCGTGACCGATTTGCCGATTCTGATTATCGATCGATTCCGATTGTCATGGCCGATTGCCGATTCCGATTGCCGTGATTGATTTGCCGATTCTGATTATTAATCGATTCGATTGACGTGACCGATTTGCCGATTCTGAATTATTGATCGACTGATCCCGATTGTCGTGGCCGATTACCGATTGACATGACCGATTTACCGACTCTGATCATCGATCGATCCGATTGTTGTGACCGATTTACCGATTCTGATTATCAATCTATCCAATTGACGTGACCGATTTTCTGACTCTGATCATCGATCGATCCAATTGTTGTGACCAATTTGCTGATTTTGATTATTGATCGATCCGATTGACGTGACCGATTTGCCGATTCTGAATTATTGATCGACTGATCCCGATTGTCGTG
The DNA here is from genome assembly GCA_021015155.1 of Magnolia officinalis. NCBI lineage: Eukaryota > Viridiplantae > Streptophyta > Magnoliopsida > Magnoliales > Magnoliaceae > Magnolia > Magnolia officinalis. The sequence continues at coordinate 67,585,061 of JAJHSJ010000001.1, forward strand.
GCCAATTGCCGATTGACGTGACCGATTTGCCGACTCTAATTATCGATTGATCCCGATTGTTGTGACTGATTTTTCGATTCTGATTATCGATCGATCCCGATTGTCGAGGCGAAGTATCAAGGCCAACTCCGATTGTTGAGGTCGAGTCCGAGTGTCGATTTCGATTGTCAAGGCTGATTTCAAATGTTGAGGCCGATCGTCGAGACCTATATGGGTATATGTGACTCGTAGTTGAGGCCCATTGTGATGTATATATTCAGCCCATGTTTTAAGCCTAATGTGATGAATATGAGGTATATGTTATGAGGCCTATTGTGATGCATTTGAGGGTCAGGCGATGGAGCCCATTGTGAGGTATGTTAGGCCATGTGAAAGGCCCATTGCGATGTTATTAAGCTCTTGAGTGAGGCCCATGGTGTTGTATATTTGGCCCTGGTGTGAGGCCATGAGTCCATTGTATGTTAGGCTCTATATGGGTCATTCCTTGGGGGTAATGATGGTTAAATGTCCACATTATCGAGGTTGATTGTCGATGTCGGTTATTGATACCGATTATGAGTATGTGACCGCATAACATCATGATACATGCCCATACGCATCATCTGCATGTTTGTTATGAGATGTGATTGATCATTGCATATGTCATTGGGCAAGTTGTTTTGAGACTCCCTGATAGGCGAAGGTTATCTCACATGAGCGCACGATATGTGCAGGATTACTGCATGACTGGATTATATTGACTCATGCATCTTGCATTGGTGTTTGTGATTACTGTACGCCTTAGCGACATCAGAGTCGTAGCCTCCACAGGCAAATCGTGGATGGCCAGATGGGACACCGAAAATGTTTAGTTCAAGCATCGGGCTGCCATAGATAGCCCTGAGTGAAAATCTCTAAAACCCTCTTGGTACCAAAGGACGCCCTAACGTCGAGACCGATTAGATACATGAGTGCCCAAGTGCTGAATACCAGGAGTCCGCGTCTCCCACTGTGTCATGGTTAGTTGGGAGGGGGTGTCGCCTTACCGCCCGAGCGTAGGGGGCATTGGTAGGATGATGTAACGCCCTGAAATTCGGCGGTCGAGTATGACCTCAACTCCCGATTTCCAACGCATCACTTATGCAACATACACAATGATGGTTAGATGTTGTCTGAGTTAGAGCAATAAACATGAATGAGATTATACCAAAACAGTAATTCATACTCCAGTTCAATTGTATAAAGGCAAGCGGAAGACTGAAATTGTATATTTAAAGTATGTAAGGAAACAAATTTTTTTTTCGAACATCAAAGTATGATCGCTAACTGAGTACTCATATACATGTACTGTTTTTAGAGTCAAAAATCAAAATACAATCTAAAGATGTGTCCTGTAATCCCTGCGATGCTATCGGCCTAAGCAAAGCCGTTAGAATACTGCATAAACGAGAACTCGTCCTGGTCCTCGTCGTAGTCGGGCTCCGGCTCCTGAACCGATGCGTCACCTATACCTGCGACAGAGTCTGGTGGGTGTTGCAAACACCGTCCCGTAACGTGGGAGTGAGTAGCTAACTCAGTGGAACAATAAAGCATAGGTTAGCATGTTATTAATTCAATCAAGTAGTAATGATAAAGCAGTACAAATCAAACAATTCTAACTACTCTTATTAAGTGTGAGAATGAAATGACATGATGCTGTATGCCCTTGCCAAACCACCCTCATGCGACATCATCTTACGTTCGCGAATGCATAACCCCTCAGTGCACCACATCTACTAAGCACATGCGGTGCGATGATGATCATGATTACCGAGTTATTATTAGTCCATTTCAAACAGCAGTATTGGGAAACTAAGGTACCTCCCTTGTATCATTCCCAAACATGATCCATTCTAGGGTTCGTCAATCCTAGTTAATCTCATATGATATTATGGTTTGAGAGGCATAGCGAAGCATCGCAAAGGCCTCGTCACCCGTCAGCGCGGAT